>OZ038508.1:43194434-43214434 GCA_964036315.1 Acanthosepion esculentum | reverse complement strand
AAGTTTTTTTTTAAAAAATGGACTATGACGACACATAAAATCAAAACCAGAAGAGATAAGTTGAAATTTCTTCGATACATAATGAGAAAAATGGTATTGATGAATTTAAAATTCGTAAGATATACTGAAGGCAGAAGAGACCGTCAGAAAAGTTGAATAATCTATCTACTTTGTGTAAATACAGCGTATCCCAAAAATGTACTCTTTTTTTTGCTTCCTATAACTTCTTAAAAAGTGTCGGCCAGTTTGGATATTTATAAACATACATTTAATTTGATTTCATTTAATATTTAATTTAAACTTTTACTTTTCGTTATCAGTAAGTAAATATTAATACCTCTTAATCTTAACCAGAAATCTTGTTTGCAAGTAAATAATCACGGAATTTATTTCCATTTAAAGAGTGAGTACGTATTTTAGAGACACTCTCTAATTGGTAAAGTGCAGGTAAAGAAGGATGATAATTAGTTAAATTTTACTAAAACTACAATTTGGGGGGTGAGGGCAGGACTGCGCATGTCTTGAAAGTACATTAAAAAGGAGACTACAAAATAGAGTGTTCAGATAAGTTTTTAGAATGCAATCAGGGATTAGTTCTACTAATTACACGCATTCTTGAATTGGTAAATAGCCAGAATATTTTGAGTCCAAATTACTTCCATTTTCGTTAGAAACAAATAAAAACTGAGACTTACTACGTAATATCCATATTACTATACGGCAATGAATGCTGCACAATATCCTCACAGAGGAAGAAGAGTTTCGATGGCGTGTTTCTACGGGTGGGATCTGACAATACCTTGCTCCAAAATATGAAGCAATGAGGGCGTTTTCAAGAAAATCGCAATGGGAAGGACTATATGCTCTGTCCCTTCATAATCATGGCTCTCTGCAACTTCCTATCCTTCGTAGTTATTAAAATTCATATTTTAAATATATCGCCTCGTCCCCGTTCTGACATCTATTTACACAAGCTTATTAAGTAGTTTAAGGAGGCACGGTGGAGTAATGGATAACGGCTTGGATTGAGGAATTCCAGTCGATTCCATTACATTCACTTACGTGCTTATACCCTTGGGAAAGGTGTGAATCCTCTTCTTCTCCCTCCAACTATGGGTAAATAGCAGGACAGACTTGGTTCTATAGCCTTGGATGGCAACTGGTCTAGGAGAAGGACAACTCTGAATTCAAAACCTGCGGAGGGTCGTTTGGGGACCTTGTGGTATCCGTTGCACCAGGTCCCTGTATTCGTCCCTCCAAAAAGTGTGGATGGCCCTGCACAAAGCCTTCACCACTATAATCAAATCCTGTGTGGCTGTCGGGCTTTCAGTTTCTGGGAACTGATCTGTTTGACCCTCATACGTCGAGTTCGACGGGAGAGCGATAATTAAGTAGTTTAGTCGCTGTTTCTCCACTGTCCCTCTTTCGCTCAATATGTCATGTGAGTATCAAATCTTCCACACCTTCTTTTCTCATTATTCGTCCCAAAAAATTCAATTGTTTCTTCCAGATGTTATACATAATATTCTTTTTTTTTCTTCCATTTTCCATGAAACTTCTTCGTTTATTACAAGATGCTAACTTACAGGTATTATCAGCATCCATCCATCTGTAAAACCACAACACTGCTGTCTAAGGTTTATTCGTTCTTTTCTTCTTCTTCTTCTTCTTCTTCTTCTTCTTCTTCTTCTTCTTCTTCTTTTTCTTCTTCTTCTTGTACGGTTTCATATCATATCTCTCCACAAATTCCTATACGTTGTAGCTCTTAGAAATAACTGTATTTTCACAATTCCCCACATTTTCTATTCTGATATTTATTTACTTAAACAGAAATTTATTAAGAGTGCAGATATCGATTCTTTCCAAACTGTTAACTTATGCTGTGAATATATTTAAATATCTCTTTTCTTAAAAGAAATACACCTTTCCAGAGCCAACATGCATGATCAGAATTTATTTTTATTTTTACATTATAAGAAAAATTATTTCTCAAAACTTTCTATTATCTATTTACACAAGTTTGTTGCGTAGGTAAATGTTTCCCACTGTACACATGTCAGCTTTCTCGAACATTTAATAATGAATATGATCTTGGAAAATTTTACACTCACAAAACATACTTGTTTAGGGGAGGCAAAGGGATGTATCGAGTAACCTACCTGACGAACGAATGGAGGCTATAGCTTAGATAAAATGGGTGCTGATGAGCCAAATATTTCTTCGCGCTACAATGAACAACAATTTGTAGAGATACATATTAAACCACTTCTTGAAAGGACACGGTACATTAATCATAAGGAATTGTATGAAGATATATAGCAGCAGTAGCAGCCATTTCATGAATGTCTTAATCTCATACGTGTCTTTTTATGAAAACCCTGTATCTAATCTCCTTATTTTCTACCTTATCGTGTTGCTTTTGATAAGTACTGGCCCCCATTAAACGTTTCTTCTATTTGGTATACTTTGCTTAAACACTTCCATTTTACATTCCTTTGTCGGAGAAGACTAGAATACACATTCTACTTCCCTTGCAGAGGGGGTAAGATCCTTGCCAAAAAGAGCCACCTAACAAGGAATTACTTAAAGTCTCAACTATATTTGACCATTATTTACAGATCCCAAAACCAAATACTTCAAGGTTCAAATATAACTGACGAATATTTGCACACCTCCGAACAAAATTCTTATATATCCATATATATTAATCGTTGAGATTAATCTGCTCCTTACTAGGAAAAACATTTGACATTCGAGAACAATTAGCTTTAGTGTTGTTAGAAATTTATAAAATCAAATGGGTTTCTCAAATCTAATAGATGTTATCGGTTTTTCTAATATCGATGGGAGTTCCCTTCCTAACATTTGTTCGAGATATTGTGGAATGCCAACATCTTGATTATTATGTCCTCTTCGAGTGGCATATGCTATCCATTTTAGTTATTGCTGTTGTTTAAGGTCTTTAAGTGATACCGATTCTGTTTCTTACTAATGTTCTTTGTGATTTTACAATGCCAGTCTACGAGATCTGACAAAGGATTGTCACTACTAGTCACCTATCTGCGTAAAGTAAGATAGTCAATGCATACACATTCGATAGAATAATGCTTACAAACTCAAATATAATTACCCATTTTTTATTTCTCACCTAACCAAGTTATTATCGACTGAAATATAAGTGACCTATTTGTACCTATGCTTGAACCAAGTAAGTTCTCATAGATTCCAATAATAATAATAATAATAATAATAACAATAATAATAATAATAATAATTGATAAATAAATAAATGTTTTTATCATTTAATTAGGATAGTTGAAATGTCGTAAAATTAACCCACCCAACCTCACCTACTTTGACGTGTAATTACATCTCTGATTTCTTTTATGTTGGTCTTTTGTCTCATCCAGCTTGGCCTCTTTCTATCTATTAGAATTATTCATCGTCTTAACCTTTCTATTGATCTTAATGTATTTCTAATTTGTTTTCAAGTAATTTTGTTAATTTCTCAGTTTCTCACCAGTACGACATTATTAGCTGACATTATACATTCGTTATAAAGTTTTATTTTTTTTAAAAACTCACTGGTATTTCCGTTACGTAGCTTTCTTTCATTAAAACCTTTCCAAACAAACTGTGTATGTCGGTATATTTAATTTCTATAGTCTTTTTATAAAATGTCATAACCTTCCTTAAATAAATGTATTCTTCGACATTTTTTTTCTAATTTTTATTCTCTTTTTCGGAAAGATATTATTAAACATTAAATTTCATTTATTTTTACTGTTTGAAATTACAATGAGATTTTTCCGGATATTTATTCCTAGAAATCATATAATGATAATTATGCAGATATTAGAAAATATATTCATATGTATTCTCCGTTTAGGATTTTTTTTTATACTATTACTTCCAATTTCATTTGTTCGGAAGATCCTTTTACTGCATGCATTAATAAGTTTGTCAAAATCGTGTTCAAAAACCTTTTTCCGTCATCCATTTACTCAAGTTCGGTAGGTAGGTTATGCCCTGCTTTCATCTGTTGCTTTTATATTCCATCTGTCCTGTGAGTAACAAATTTTCCAATTCCTCTTTCCTCATTATGTGCCCTAGAAATTTCAAATCTCTCTCCCTGATATTAAGTATGTCTCCTTTTTGTTACCATTGCCTGTAAAGCCTATTCCTTGTTCTTATATGTTCGTTCCATGCTATTCTCAGCATCCTTCCATAGAACCGTATTTCTGTAGCTTCAAGTCTTTTCTTCATCTGTGAAGAGGTTGCCCAGCATTTACTGCTATAGAGAAGGAGTGATTTTATAAAAGTGAATAGGGGGTCCAATAATTTCAAAACTCTTACCCTGTGTCTTCTCTATAATATTTTTGATTTCCGGCCATATCACGTTGAAACACCTGTTCCCGTACGAACACCGAAGTCAAGCAACATTGAGGCTGGTCAATACCTAGATGGGTGGTCGCTTGGGAATACCAGGTACTGTAAATTTGGATGTGCAGATGGTGTAATTGAAAACGGTTCTGAATTTTTAATCAGGGAGCCGAGTTCCAATTCCAGTTGGGTTGGTTATATTCACTTGAATATAATAGCAAAATACATTTGAGAATTTGCTTAGACAAATGTTTTTTTTTTCCATTTTCAGCAAATACCAAAACATTTTGTATTTTATATTCGAGTTTGTCGTTGTTAATTTGATCACTGGTAAATAGATATTCATAAAATCTGCATTTAAGTGAGATTAATTTTCATCCTTTTGTTAATGTATTTGAAAGTACTTTTCGATATACATGTGATAGGAAAATATCTGCGAAAAATTATATGATTGCTTGCGTTGATATCAATTAGAATTATTATTATTAACTAAAAAGTGTGCTAAACGTTATGAAATTCATTTCTTGCCTCTTTCAAAATGTCTGTTACTCTGCCATCTTTCAGTTTTTTATCCTCATATCACGTTTTGAAACCCGAAGTACGTTTTACGTCTTGAAAACCACTATTATTTGCTGGAAATAATATTTGCATATTTAATTCTCCTTTTCGAAGCGTAAATTTATGCATAGATTTCAAAATGTCTTTTTCTATGCCACATTTGCCTGTTGTTATTTCGCTTATCCCATTTTCAAGTAAAAATCTATTGTTGCTTATTTAACATCAGTAGTGTTTGCTGCTGACACAGTTGGTAGCATTTTTTATTTATTTTCGAAGCATAAATTTTTGTAATGACATTTACATAGTCATTTTGCCTATTGTTGTTCCACCTATAATAATTTAAAGGACTAAGTTTTATGTTACTTCATTAACAACAATAGTATCTGCTTCTCGGCTTTCAAGCCAGGATTAAAACATACTATTTGTTCTCCTCATTTTAGATAGGTGAAAGCGCCTATTCCCGGGGAATACAAACTTTCTCATTGCACAAAGAGATGTATGTTCTATGTAATACGGGCGCCAGAATCACAGTGTCGCAGGACTGGACTGTTTCTCTATTTGGCCTAAGGGTAAGCGTATGGGAATCCCACAAAAAATAACTTGTGTCGAATTCTATATTCGTGACAAAGTCAAATATATAATACCACTATTAACTGCTGAATATAAAGTTAGTCCCATTTTTTATTTTTATATTCAAAACATATAGATTTGAGTAAGCTATCAAAATGTCTGTTACTATGCCATCTTTTCCTGTTATTGTTTTTTTTTTTACCACGCATCACATATTGAAACACAATCTGTGTGGTTATCTCTTTAACTGCGCTAGTTCTGCCGAAGAGCCGTTTGGTTAAAGTTTATATTTTCAAAGCATACACTTTGTATGAGATTTCAAAATATCTGTTGCTAAGCATTATTTGAGTGTTGTTTCACAGAATATCATATATTGAAATTCAAAACGAATTGTTAGTTATGAAACAGCATTGGTTTCTCAAGATCTGGCCTGATGTTTTTTTTTTTAAGTGTGCATTAGATTATATCGTTAGCATTTATATGTTGTCTATTTATCTCTCTGTTTCGGAATTTAATACCAACATACGCTGTTTATGTATTTGGGCGGTGGGTCAAGTGCATGTCAAGATCTTTTAGGATTGCTTTAACTACACTTTCAAAGTATATCTACCTTTTTCTAGTCTATCTTTAATTTTACATTTTCATTTTTTCTACGAGTTTTTATTTCCCGTCTTGATTTTCCCTCTTGGCTTTGAGTATTCGCCATTATTATTGGTTTTTTTTTCTGTTAGTTTTGCCTTTTATGTCTTCCGCTTTCTTAATTAACGTTGCCAAATTACCATTCCTATTTTCTGCAATATTCGCGATACCAACAAGACGGAAATCCACTTGGGATTTATACTGGAATTTCTTTTTTATTTTCGTTTTAGGAATCATTTCTTTTCGCTGAAATTTTAACACAAAGTTAACTCTCTTCAGGCTAACATTTTCTGATCACTTCTGATCTGATTTTTTTTTTATAACGGCCATATCTTCAACAGTATTGGCTTTGTCAGCAATAATTAAATCAATTTAAATTTTTGGTTCGTCGTTTGAGATCTTCCATATATATTTACACCAACTTCACTGTTGATATCTTGTATTTTCTAATTGACATTTTGCATCCGTTAAAAAGCATTTCACAAATTTCCTTCATATTTTACTATTCAATATTCCAATGCTAAATCCTTCTTTATTCTTACGACAGACACAAATATATACATATATATATATATACATATATATATATATATATATATATATATATATATATATATACACACACAGACATATATATATATATATATATATATGTGTGTGTGTGTGTGTGTGTGTGTGTGTGTGTGTAAAGAAATATAGTCTTAAGGTGTGCTATATTTATAGGATAAAGTGCTCAATATCAGAGATAAAGCGTGTGTGGACATAAAAGTGAACAGAGAAGTCAACACTTAGAGGCGACAGTCTGTTTCATGCTAGACGCAATCGTCAGGCCTGACGATTGCGTCTAGCATGAAACAGACTGTCGCCTCTAAGTGTTGACTTCTCTGTTCACTTGTATATATATATATATATATGTTTGCGTGTGGGGGGTCTGTGTGTGTCTTTGTGTGTGTGCGCGTGTGTGTCTGTGTGTGATAAGTGCATGACCGACTTTATTAAAAAATTACTGTTCCACCCACGACTATTTGTGGTGTTCAAATCTCACCGTGATCTAATTAGGAGATGATCTCAGTATGTGGCATCGTTGGGAGGTGCTTGTAAAATCTACCACGAATTGAACCAAATGTTGTGAGTACAATTAGGTAGACTGAAATGTTCGGAATCCGTCGATGTGTTAGCCTACAGTGACAAGTAATCGTGGCCGATTGGTTGAGGGTAATAGTCTTGCTCAAACTAGTGATCACTTTGTATTATATGTTAGTAAGTTACCATCAGCGTATTTATATGATATATATATATGCTATGGTCCAAGTTCGTTGTACCACGGTGATGGTCCAAGGTAGAACCAATGAAGAATAACTCGAACACAGGTATGGAATAACACAGATATATTACAAACAGAAATATGTACTAAGTAGATGTATTAGTAATGAATATCAGGTTTAGTTAGAGTGAAATATGTTGTCTCGACAAGTATCACTATTCCAATGTCTTATAGTAATCGTCTGACTCTGTCTCTCGAATCTAACTCTGACCTGACGATGTTCAACAACACGCCCACGTGTGTCGAATGTGGCACAAGGCCGGCTTAATGTGGGCTTACCGAGCCGGTAGGCTCGGCCAGAAAATGCCCGTAAAACCCGTATAAACGGGATCGGGTTGGGCAAAGTCCCCGAACGAGGCTCTGCCCTTTGGCGGAGCCTCGTCCCGGTTCCTCTCCGCCGAGTCGTCCAAAATAGACTGACTGTGAACAGACGATGCTCCCTCTTGGGGCGCAGTATTTATAATGTCCGGAATAGTCCATTATTATGGGTAAGTTCCCATATATATATATATATATATATATATATATATATATATATATATATATATATATATATATATATATATATATATATATATATATATATATATATATATATATATATATATATATATATATATATATATATATATATATATATATATATACACAATCGACTTTACTTACGGAAACACACCTCTGTGGCTAAATCGGTAAAGCACGTCAGGCTATATGACGGTTCCGTGTTGCATACAGGTTCGATTCCAATCGGAGGAAACATATTTTCTATGAAAATTTCTCGGACATTTAGGGCGGTAAATGTTGTTAATACTGTTCATTATAAACAGAGCATTTACTTAAATATTTGTATCTATAAAAAAAGAATGTATAAACATAAAACTGTCTTTATACACAAACATATATATATATATATTTCTTACTTAATGTCTAAAATATTTTTAGCTTAATTTATTTCTTATGCCATCAAAATCCATTTCCACTTTCCTGTTCCCAGTGTGTGACTAAATGTTGTGAATTCACATTTTTGACTTTACTGATATATTAATTAATATAGTCACTTTTTCTTGTGCATCTAGTGATATTTTCTAAGCCCAGGGAACAATACTTTGTTCCCTTTCAGTAGGAAAGTAGTTTCTTCCAGTGACCCATTTAATAACTGCCACTCGTACTATATGCATATCCACGACAAGGCCCATTGCATTTGCTTTCCGTTACCACGACAGGACCGTCTCAGAGTAAACACCGACTTTTAGCTGATATCGTTTCTTCAGTCGACGCACAAGAATGCACAAAAGCTCAGAATCTGTGCAGAAGCCATTACATTCAGAACAGTTATCCGAAGTTCACCCGGTGGCAACGAAGCATTCAATCTAACTGGGTAACGCACCATTAACGTTTTCCCTTCGACCATTGTAGACACAGCCTTTGCGGTAGGACGTTGTACACTCGCTCATTGCCTAAAAAATGTTGGACTCTTTGCAGACATATCAGTTTACTAAAATATAATTTAAAAAAAATGATTTGTATCCTCATGCGGAGAAGAAAAACTTCAAAATCTTAAACTGAATACCGACGATAGGATTCTCCCGAGAGAATCCTATAGCCCATACATCCGAGAGATTTTTAATTAAGACTACATCTCGATTTCTGTCTGCATTTTTCGTAATTATTATCATTAATATTGCGTATTTTAGATGCGTATATAGAAAATAATCCTTATTATTTTTCTTTTTCCTATGATTCTAAAATAGAAATTAGAAATAAATGTAGGAACAAATATATGAGTGAGTAGATTGCCTTCTAGTACATTTATGTTTTAACCTCAAGGCAGAACTAATAAAATAAATAGTAATTTACTTTGTCGTGACAAGGATGACATAGATTAATCGCGTTTCTACCAATGTTCTGTAAGTAAAAAATATAGTATATATACAATGGATACTGTATTTGTTCCACCTAATAATTGTCGTCATACAACCTAACTTTCGAAACTAAGAAGCTTGTATTTTAAATATGTTACGAGACAGTTTAATATTCTAGAGCAAATAATAAGGAAAGTGGGTTTGGAAAATCTGACACTCACAGTATATGCAGAATAGGGTTTAGGGGAAATAGATGAAAGAGACAATTTACTTAGAGTGACAAAGAACAGAAATGAGCCATGATCACCAGCGTCCAAATGGGACACGGTACATAGATGAAGTATATTTAACAGGAAAAATATATAGAGATATTTATTTATAAATATATATAGATAATTATAGATCAGTACGTGTAAGAATTTTTAATATATATATATATATATATATATATATATATATATATATATATATATATATATATATATAGTTTACGAAGAACTAGGTAATCCGTATGGGTAGACCCAAGGAGGATAAAATCCAGAGAGCTCAATGGTAATCAGAGCTAATAATTTAAATAAAAACAGACCACTTTAAGGTTCCATATGGGACCTTAAAGTGGTCTGTTTTTATTTAATATATCTATATCTATCTATCTATCTATCTATCTATCTATCTATATATATATATATATATATATATATATATATATATATATATATATATATATATATATATTGCGATGGACGGGACAGATTTACAATTGGAAATGAGAAAAAGACCACAGCACAAGCCTAAACATCGTTACAAAGATTGACTTGAAGAGTCACTATACAAGTGCAATATTGGTCTGAATAACTAGGAATCTCTAACTGCGGACCAGTTTTCTTGGAGAGCTGATATTGCTGACGGCGTCAAGATTTTCTATGAGACATCACAAAAATGTGCAGAACTGATGAGAGGTATTCGGAAGGATCCTTGAATTTCTATGAAGTGACAACCTAACCATGTGTCAAAATCAATCGGATATGTCTCTCCAGTGCGGGTTTGCTCAGTCACCAACACCAACAGTGTATTGTATGTGACGATTTCGTAATGGCATACTTTGAATGACCTAGCTGCAATACGGTGTGCAAGTCCATGTCAGACCTGACAAGGCTCTTGAAAGGACACATTGGAAGTGATGATGATCAGGGTCTACTACCACTGGCCGCAGATGCTTTGATATGCCACATATTTGACAATAAATGCAGATCGATGGCTGGCTTTATGAGTCACTGTCGTTCACGCAAACGATAAATGCAGTGTTGTTGGAGGAGTTTAGTTTAAGGCAGGACATTGAAAGAACTTGAAGGGCGAATACAAGAAGATATGTCTTCTATACCAAAAGAGTTCCTGGTAAAAGAGTTGATGCGATTCCTGGGAGACTCGAGAACATGTTAGCGAAATATGGTGCCCATATCGAATTTTAAATAAAACATCATGCTAAACGCTTTCCCCTCATACCCCTTTCTTGTAAAACGTATAGTTAATAAATAAATTATAAGTATTTTAAAAGAAAACAACATTGATATCTCATTTTCACATTTATATTTCCTAAAATTACAACCACGGCCTTGAAACGACTTCTGAATCACCTGCAGCTCTTCATGAGGCTCTCCTTGTTTAAGTTAGTGAATGCTGTCATAATCATTGCCTTCAGTTAATCTTTGGTGTTACAAGGAGTTTTCGTTGTCTCTCACTCAACTGCGCCATACACAATAATCGAGGGAGTTGCATTCTGGGGACTTACGTGGAAAGATGCAGAGGGAAATGTAGATGCACAAATTGTCTGCCAGCCATGACTGGGTTCTCCTTGTATGGCATGATGCAGATTCCTGTTGCTAGACATAGGGTCTCCCAGCTGGCACATGTTGACGCAGGACAGCTTTACCCCCTAAAGGCACTTACGGTAAACAATCGTGTTGAGTCTGAGGCCCTATCGGAAAACTAGTTGAGGCACAACGTCACCTAGTAGTAATCACTCCAAATACCTTTGTAATCACCATTAGACCGTTCTAACTGTTTCCAAATCCGCTGTATTGTCCTCAGATTGACAGCCAGACACTATTAAATCTCCGTATTTAAGGGTCCGGCGTGAATGCCAAGCAGTACAGCAGGCCATTTGAAAATTTCTTGCGGGATAAATTGCGTCATAGTTTCTCACAGACGGTCCCCATCTAACCGCACAATACTGTACAGTCAATAAGCTCCAAAACAAACATTGCGCATAAAATGGCGACAATTTACCTATTGCAAACTTACACACACACACACACACACACACACACACACACACACACACATATATATATATATATATATATATATATATATATATATATATATATATATATATATACATATATATATATATATATTCTTCGTAGTGCTTGTTGAGGAAATGTTTAAAACAGGTATGTGCATTATTCAGAAATGTCTACAACCTTATCTTCAAAATTAATTTGTTTGGAAATTGCACCAGAATGATGCCTTACTACGTTATTCCCGTGGTTGTCAACATGCTTTGCAAGGTATTTGAAAATTTTCTCTCTATCAAATCTTCTTAAACATTTTGACTTTACACCGTTAGATAAGCTACTGTTCTTGCATCAATTGTTTAATACTGTAAGCGTTGGGAGCTTAAGAGGTTGAAGATGTTCAGGCTAGGAGAGATAGCAGGAGCGTCGTTTTTATTTTATTTTCTCCTTAAGATGCAACGTGCGTCAGCAATTTTTTCTTTGTGTGTCGACACTTGGATAACCCCTCTGATAGGGTATTTAATGAACTGGTATTCTCTGAATACACAGACTTTACTGATTATTCTTCCATGCAATGCCTAGAGAATCTGCTGCCTTTCTTATAACCAGCTTCCTCGGTTAACTATACTCAAAATTTAAACTGACTGACCTTGTCTGTTGAAGTTAATAAAACGTGAGTAAAGTAATTCTGACTGCACACACACATACATATATATATATATATATATATATATATATATATATATATATATATATATATATATATATATATATATATATATATATATATATATATGTATGTGTGTGTGTGTGTGTGTGTGTGTGTGTGTGTGTGTGTGTGTGTGTGTGTAAAAGTGAACATTGAAGTCAACACTCAGAGGCAGCAGGCTGTTTCATGCTAGGCGCAATCGTCAAAGTGGGGTCACCTCAAGCAAGGGTGTAAAGCCACAAAGACACAAGGGATTACCGAGTGCGGAATAATTAGAAAACACAAATATTTCTAATTAGTGGAAAATATATAATTCTTTTATGTTTGATAATCTATATATTTCGTAATTTCCATATCTATTCTCACTCATGTATATATATATATATTCCCAACTGTCACCAACAAACATAATCAAATACAAACAAGCACAAATAGATCCATTTAACAAAAATGAACCAAGCTTACAAACTCATATCCATACAACCAAACATATATATATATATATATATATATATATATATATATATATATATATATATATAGGGCGAGAGAGGGGGGGGCATATTTGAGTTAGAGGCCCAAGGATACTGACTAAACTTCATAGCCTGTACCGGAACTACTTCGACTAATCAATTTACTGTTCTGACTAGAAATTCCCTAAGTTGGCATTTTAAGTATACGAATTTTAATTTCCCTTTACAGCATTCAAGTTTATTTAAACTGAAGCTATACTCTTTGATTTTAACATGAACTAAGTACTATATGATATTCTATTTGTTGCCGAGTTGTTCCTTATCAGTCAGTGACTGGCGTAAGTGCGGCCATTTTTGAAAACGGTTTTCTTTGTGGCCAGCATTTATCTGTTGTCGACAACGAAAATCAAGTCCGTCTGAAACCGGCATTGCCTGCGGCCAGACTTTAATGTGATTGCTACGAAGCAAATTGAGAAAGAAGGCCTGACAAACAGACGACTGGGGCTGGTGGAGAAAGTGAAATGATTTGAAATGAATTTCGGTGGAACGCACGTAAAGGAAATGGGTCGAAAGAAGAGAACTATTTGAAAAAGTACGGACAATAGCGGCTAGTAGTTTGAGACATAGTTTTTTAGACAGCGATGGAATATTTTAAAGAATTCTTTTACCGTTTTGTCCAACAGAATAATGATAGATATTTGCAGAAACCAAACTATATAAACACAGTCTCATTTCTCTGTGCGTTTACGTTTGAAGTATACAATTGATATAATTATTTCTACAATATATGTAAGGTAAATGAGAAAAAATATACGAGAAAACCTAGTTTTAAACAGCTATTTTCAGAATTAATATACGTATGTGCAACTTGTAAATATAAAAAAAACAACTTTTTTCAATATAACTCCCCTTTTGGACAACCTTGTTGTGGTTTCAGTCGGAGTTAGAGACACATCCCTATCGCCATGATGCACACGTAGGTGTTATCTAAATTTCCGTATATTCTCGTGTATAATTCGACTTCATATATGGTACGAACTCTAAATTTTTTTGGCATGAATTTTAATCTCTTTCAAATAAAAAAAAATCCAGTCCATTCCAAGAGGGCGACACCTTTGGGAAGTGCCTGAAAATCAAGGGGTGACCCAAATCTTGTGAGTGAAAATAGGTAGACGGAATACTTGGAGGCCATCGATAGCTGTGCTAGCACAAAGTCACAAGTCATCGTGAACGAGGATTTGAGTGTGCTGTCGGTGTCCAGATTTTTGATCATGCTAGATAAGACGCTCTCTCCCAGAAACTGTAACTAAGGTCTGCTCAGCATAGTTGCAGCATAAACCACAGGTGGACTCTGTGGGTGTTGAACAAACACAAATGTGGCTGCAATAGACGGATATCCTCGAATACGAGTGGCCAACTATTTATTGTGTATGTATAATGCAATATGTGTGCGTGTGGGTGAAACAGATGCCTGTCTAAAGTGAAAGAAATATTAATATGGCAGTGGAATCAAGACTTACACGAACATACCCCACTTTCCTATGCAGACATCATCCATTATGAATCAATCTACTGGATTACAAATGAAATGCTTCCAAGGCGATAGTGTAAGTCATTTTTCGCTTAATCACAATTCTCCAAATTTTCGTTAATCATATGTTTAGATATTCTCAGCATTTTTCTGTACAACCACATTTTATTTTGTATTTTAGTTTCCCGAAGCTAACATATATTCCATCAATGTAGCATTTTCATTTTCATCCTCAGATGCTTAACTGCATCAGTTCTCCACTATTTCTCGAGTTACTAATTTCTTACCTTGAAAACAACCAATGATAGTCGATTGTACATAACACATAATTTCCTTCGCAAGTTCATTAAAAAGTTTGCACCTGACATCAAACGACTTATTCGACACCGGGAGAAACACAGCAAAAGATTTAATAGACATTCCTCGGGCATTCTATTTAATAAAAGATGCTTCGACAAATGGCAGTGGTAATATGATTAATATATCTTTGGTTTACATATATATAATTATGAGAAAAAAATTATCGATATAGCCAGTTAGAATATATGTTTTAATCTAATAGTTTCTATTCTCGCATTTCTAAAAATGTGTAACTCACAGCCACCAATGAATAATGTAAATGCAACTTTAGTCGCCATCTTCTGTTATCCGGTATATTGCGTATCGTTGTCTTTTCTCCACAATACAACTTTTACATTTTCATCCATTTCCAATAATCCCTTATGATTTCGTGGCATTATCGCCTTGCTTGGGGTGAAATGATTATATATATATATATATATATATATATATATATATATATATATATATATATATATATATGTGTGTGTGTGTGTGTGTGTGTGTGTGCGTGTGTGTGTGTGCGTGTGTGTGTGTGTGTGCACGCGTGTGTGTATGTGTGCGTGTGCATATATATGCGTGTGTATGTATATATTTATATGTATATATATATGTATATATATATATATGTATATACATGTATATGTTATATTTATGTATATGTATATATATATATCTATATATATATATATATATATCTGTGTATACATATATATATATATATATAAATATGTATATGTGTGTATACATCCCCACATATATATATATATATATATTTATATATATATATATATATATATATATATATATAATTATATATATATATGTATGTATTTATATATATATATATATATATATATATATATATATATATTGATATATATATATAATTATATATATATATATATATATACACATATATATATATATGTGTGTGTGTGTGTGTGTGTGTGTGTGTGTGGATGGGTATGTGTGTGTGTGTGTGTGTGTATTTAAACAGCAAAGTCTCTTTTAAGCATGTCTGATTAAATCAATTACAAACAGAATATCTGCTTATTTTTAGCATCGTCCGTTCATATTCACGGATATTTTTTCTGTGTATTACAATGAAAGAAATGCCCTGTAACAGTGAAAATTACTATTATTTCCCAAGTACTTTCTATCTCTTTCTGAGATCATCATCAGGGGTGCAACCTGTAAGGTAAAAATTATGTGTAGCTTTCCATTACTGAATTTCTTTTTCTCTTTGCGTTTAAATGAAATGTCTGACAGTTTTGCTTTAGCGTTCATTAGAAAATGCGAAAATGGATAAGTTACTTGCAGATCACACCGAATTTAGGAAACTAATTTTGCTACCATTCAGCTAAAAGTCAAAATTAATAAATTAATCACAGCTAACAATGCGGAAAAATACCTTCTAAAACTTACAAAAACAATCGGAGACTATAAACCAAGATACATTTGCGGTTCCTTTCAAAACGCACAAACCTAATTTTCAACTCCTCCCCATTATATATCAAATTCCCACTCCTATCTACCAACTAACTAAAGCGCTTGGCCAATCAATTACATCATACATACCTAACGTATACAGCATTAAATCAAACCCTGAACTATTAAAAACCGAAAAACCTAATAATGAAACCATAGAATCACTTGACGTTGAAAATCTGTTCCCTAACGTTCCAGTTAGAGAAATCATTGACATTTGTTTTAAAAATATATATAATAATTCATCTTTGCATCTATTAAAAAACCCTAAAATAATTAATTTTAATCAGTAGCATTGCAGTCCCATTCTATGATCACAGAAATAACGTATATGTGCAATGTGATGGCCTTTCTATGGGTTCAGTTCTGCGTCCAACCTTCAGCAACTTCTACATGGTCATCCTAGAAAATAATATATTTAGCACCACCAAGAAACCCTCCATCTACCAAAGATATGTAGATGATATACTTATTTTACTTAAAACATAGAAGAAATAGTGGAACTTAAAAGAAACATTCAAAGACTTCTGTCCTTAAGTTCACATACGAACTTAACAGAGATAACAAAATCCCTTTCCTTGACACCTTAATAGACACAAATGATAACACATTTACTACCTCCGCATATAAAAAGCAACATGCAAAAACTCTTGCCTTCTCAACTATAAGAGTGAATGTCCAGATTACTAAAAATTACACTTATACAGATTTTAATTAAGCGAGCACAAATTAATACTTCCATAAAAATGGTTTTCTACACTGAACTAAAAAATATTACGCAGACTCTCATTAATAATGACTTCCCAAATCACATTGTAGATGAAAAAAATAAAAATAGTAAAAATATATATATTCTCTATTATAATAAATACATTGAGCACGCTGTAGATCAGTTTTAATATTTGATATTACGAGGATCCACCTGGATTAGATACCAACGGAACTATTACCCGTAATATATATATATATATATATATATATATATATATATATATATATATATATATATATATTAGGACATTTCTCATTAAATAACTTAGACAAGTTTTGTCTACTTATTTTTAATAGGATCCTCTGGTAAGTTTCTTAGTATCCTTTTAATGGAAGAAAGAAAATTAGCATGTTGATGGCTATTCATTTTATCCCGTGTACTTTCGACATTAGCACAATGTCGTCATTATGATTTTGTTTTGTCTAAGACGAAAAGTTTTTGTGTTCATCATTTTTCTAAGATGAAATTTTTGTATTCACCAGAAAATGAAATTTTTATGTGTGAAGTGAAAAATGCTAATTTTATATACTGTACAATTTTAAATTTTATCATTTATTATTTGAATTTCTTGTATTCTCTCTTTCGTAATTTTTGCCATGCCGAAGATATTCCATTTTTAGTTGTATTCAAAATATCACCTGAAAAAGGCCAGTGCGTACAACGACTGAAACGTTGTGGATGTAAAAAAGCAGATGAGAACAGCTTGAACAATATAAATAGTGTAGATACATAATATATTATTGATAAGATTAATATTTTTCTTCTATAATGTTTGATCTTCTATGTGCCGTGTCCCTTCAGATTATAGGCGACTAGCAGCATGGCCCGGCGTTGCCTGTGCTTGATTCAAAAATCGTACGACTCATACAGCAATCGCTATCACTTGACTTAAAATATTGTTGCTCTTCCTTGCCTTTAAAGGAGTGCCCTTTGCACACTGAGAATTTTTTCTAAGCTCTATACTAAACATTAAATCTGTTACGAAAAAAGAACTAAACAAAATGAACACAAAACGATCAGTTTTAAAAAGGATTCGTAACTGGAAAAACCGAATGAAAAACGAATGTTAACAACAATACTTTTTCACACCCAACCCAGTTCTGCGGAATCAGAATCAACATTGAGTTTAAGCAAGTGAATGAGCCAATTAGAGTAAAGTGCCATGCAGATTTAAATTTTTCCCATTTGTGACGAATGCAGCTATCGTTTTTTTTTTCATGCTAGCATGCTAGTTAACATTCATGTCAGTCAGCTGTTGGCTCTCACGCTGGCCAATAGAATTTTCCTGCCTATTCGTGGCAGCCAACTCTAGGCTCTCACTATGGCCAATAGAAAATGGCCGCAAACTTCATTAAAACTACCGTAGAAGCATGAAAAAATCGATTATTTCCACTATCGATGGGAGTTGGGAAATGCAGCAAGGTCTTGGCCTTTTACCTAACTTGGAGCATGTGCATGTCAATTTTGGTGCAAATTCGTCGAAAATTGCGGCCGTGCATTCGTTACACACACAAACACACATCCTGCGTTTTATAGATAGAGATAACAGAGCATATAAATTACTTGACAGAGAAATCAAAAATTATTTCATTATTTCACACACATCCTGCCTTTTATAGATAGAGATCAGGGTTTTGATCAGTTACCTATCCTTCGTAGCTCTTAATAAATTTTATTTTTTTGTTATTTCTCCCCTGCATTTTCTGCAAGGAATGTTGGGTCATTGTCTCCTACCAGGAAATTTTTTCTCGTCAGAATCCCTCTTGCACATTTATAAATCTACCATTCGTACATAAAATACTTGTTGTCATATCTGGTCTGCTTCTCCTGTTGTACATCTAGAAATTCTTGACAAAATCTAAAGAAAGCTCTGTAATGTAATCGATCCTGACCAAACATCACGACATCAGTAAATTTCTCATGGACGTGACGTGTCTTCCTTCTGTTTTTCTACAAGTATTTTCATGGCAACTGTTCTGGTGTGCTTTCATCCCTGGTGCCCCGAATACCTTAATTTAAGCGTGCTAACACATTGGCAACTAGGGTCCACCATTTTACTGTTAAAATAGCTAAATGCAGTCACCAATTCTGCTATAACACTTTATATTCTCGCACTTCCATCCTGTGAAAATTCGGTTCATTGCTTCCCTGTTAACTACAATCTTAAAAAAATTATATGTAACGTCAATCTCCATCTTCTGCGTTCTTGAACCGTGTTACTCTTTTATCCTTTCCACAATCCTCCTTATTCTCAGTTTTCTCTACTACATTCACGCCTTATTACATCCTGCGTATTAGTAGAATAACCGTTTGTTTGGGATGAAATGATAAAAAATATCATTGTTCGGCCATTCATTTATTCAAGCTAACTATATAGATGATGCTTTGTTTTTATCTATCACTTTTAACTAAATTCTCTCCGATGAGTATCAGATTATCCAAGCCTTCTTTCCACTGCCCGATGTTAATTATAAGTTCTCTTTTTTCCATTTTCTCTAAAACTTCATCGTTACTCATATGTTCGGTTCGCGGTATTCTCAACATTCTTCTGAAGAACCACATTTCTGTTGCGTCAAGTCTCTTCTTCATCTTTGAGAAGATTGTTCAGCATTGTCTGTCATAGTGGAGGATTGATATCACGTGATAGTTCAGTACTCTTTTCTTTGTTTTTAACGAAATTTTGTTTTTAAAGAAATCATTTTCAATTTCTTATTTTCATTGGTGTCACTGATCAATTTTCAATCCACAGTAATATTTAGAACGTTGAATGGTTGTTTTCAAATCATGACTTCCATTTCCACTTGAAAAATACAAAGAACAAAATCATCCCCATTTACGTCAGCATCCGTATGATTTTACACAGTTCAACCTCGTGTACGTAAATGTAATAGTCTTCGACACTGAGATTTTATGGGCTTTAGTTGAGCATGGTTATATGACTGGTTGGAGAATGTTGAATTTCAAACCTTGCTCGCAAGTCTGTGCGCTTTTAAGACAAAGACAACACAAACATACTCATTTTTTACAACCCTGAACAAACCTAGCTATGTAA
>OZ038508.1:43176934-43191934 GCA_964036315.1 Acanthosepion esculentum | reverse complement strand
CTGCTAAAAATGACCTGCTTCAAAATAAAAGCACTTTTAAAATTTAATTTTGTTTTTTTAAATTTTGCTTTTAATTTTAATTTTCAGATATTCATAATTACTAATTAATGCATAATAATGAAAGCATAAAGAAGGAACAAATGAAATGTTAAATATTATGCAACTAGTCTGAATTTCAAGGAAATTATATTCAATTTACAAGGAAATTTACAATCTCTAGATTGTTTTTAGCAACACGCTGACGGGTGTTGGAATCCTCACATTATTTTTGAAGTTATCGCTAACATTTTTTGTTGAGATTTACAAACTCCATTCTCCCTATTGTGTTTATGTTTACAATGCTACAACTGTGCATTTTATTTGACGAGAATGAAATATATATAAAGGATTAAAGGAAGATATATGCAAAAAACAATATTGCATTTTAATTAAATAGTTATTTATTGTTTTAATCATCTTTTTTTTTTTAATTTATACAAACATTTAATAAAATTTATTGTACAAATATATGCACTCTAGTAAAACCAACTGTACTGCCTTAACTGTTTACAATTCTCCACAAAATCTGGTTTCGATCTGTCAATGTATGGCTATTTTTAGCGGGTGTGACGGACAGAATTATGAACGGACTAACGAAGTCACAAAATTTTATATTTTCTGTCTCCAAACGAGTGGATGCAATCGCCGTAAAATCATAGTAGCATCAAGATAAATGACCATTTCATTTTATAAATTATTATTATGAAATATTATTATTATTATTAATGATTATTATTATTGATGGTCTGCTTCATGCTAATTACAAATTATGCTTTCATTAGAAAGGCTTGTATACTATGAAAGAACCTTTTCTTTATCGAAAATAAATCATATATATATATATATATATATATATATATATATATATATATATATATATATCGCGCTGGTGTTAATAAAACAGTGGCCAATGAAGTAAAACAAAGTTATTAAGTATATAGCAATAACTAAAAAATTATTATTTCCCTCGCCGATAGCACGCATATATATGTGTGTGTCTGCGTGTGTCTGTGTGTGTGTGGGTACGCATGTATGTAAAATTCCTATTGGGGCTACGTGTACTATTTTTTCCGTATTTGACTGAAGAGTACGGAGATGTTTTTAAAAAAAATAAATGCTAAGGACTGCGTCTTCTTAATCTGTCTCGGTATTGGTGCATATATATATATATATATATATATATATATATATATATATATATATATATATATATATATATATATATATATATGTATATATATATATATATATATATATATATATATATATATATATATATATATGCACATTTAATTAAAAACGACTGACAAGGTGCTTTTATTTAGTTTTTTATATAATTTCTCGTGCGATCTAATAAATTTTTTCTTTTCAGAGGATAAATTATATAAAAACTGTGCGAATGTTCTTTTTATCCGAGCGCTTTCGGCTATACATTTAGCCATTTTCAAGGATTATATTTCAACTGTTAGAATTAGAAATAGTTTGTTATATGTATGTTTTATAAAGTGACTCATTTTTTGTTTCAAAACACGGTCAAGATATTATGTCCATGTTCAAAGTTAATATTATTAAGTGTTGGTTCGTTTGTTTTTATTAGTAAGGCTTCCATTCGGACAGTTTTTATATAATTTATCCTCTGAAAAAAAATAACTTTATTAGATCGCACGAGAAATTATATAAAAGCTAAATAAAAGCACCTTGTCAGTCGTTTTTAATGAAATGTGCACGAAAGAAGGATTGCTACCTAAATACACAAATATATGTATGTATATATATATATATATATATATATATATTCAGTAGGGAGTGGGAGAAGAGCTGTATTTATATCTTATCCAAGTCTTTTAGCACGTAAATGAATGTTATGAACCCGATTGTAATTCAAAATCGGCTCCGATCCTTCAATCCAAGCTGCTATACAATATTCAACCGTGCGTCCAATAGATATATATATGTGTGTGTGTGTGTGTGTGTGTGTGTGTGTGTGTGCATGTGTGTGTGTGTGTGTATTATTTGTTTGTATAATAATAACATCAAGAATTTGAAAACTTCCTTGCAGGAATTCAATATAATATTTTATAGTATATCTAGCAATATTTTATAATATATTATCAACCAGTATTTTCTATCAAATATTATATAATATAGGATCTACCAATATTTGTCTCAATTTAATAGTTTTATTTCATTTATGTATATATATATATATATGTGTGTGTTTGTGTGTGTCTCTGTGTGTGTATGCGTGTGTATGTGTGTGTGTATGCGTGTGTATGTGTGTGTGTTTGATATTTGTTACCAAATTCAATAGTTTTACATTTAGACATTAATTATTGATTAACTTTAGGGAAACGGATAGAAACTCAAGAAATCAAACTTTAATTGCGAACACGGCCACAATAATTCATTGGCCGTATTTGGAAATAAAGAAGATATCTAATTTCAGCAGCTTTTATATTATTTACAACAGTATCTACTCACCATTTAATATAGTAGAATAACAAAAACTGTTTATCCGAACGCACTTGAAACCAATAAATAGTCGGTCAATTTTTGCATCATTATACACAGAATAGAAAACTCCTGAACTCATACCAAAGAAAGCATGGTATAAACAAAAGAAAATGCTTTGTCAGTCCTATTTATCGAAATATCTACTAGATAATTTCACAACAACCAAGGCGGGAGTGCCAGTTGTACGCGAGTGGTTACAGAGTGTGAGTAAGAAAAAAGAGGGCCGTTTGAGGAAAGGATAAAGAAAAGACGAGGAACAAATTCAAGGCATCAGACTATGTCGATTGACATTACATTTGAATATTTGAAGATTATAGTAATCAGGGAAGCAAGTAAGGGAATTAAACTGGCGGGAAGTGCGATAGAAGTGGGTGTTACATTTAACGAGGCGTTAAAAGAGGCGTTACATTTAACTGTTTCGACAGTAAAAGTGTGGGACCGAGATGCCAACCTAGTAGCACGCTTAAATTCATGCAGTTGGGGCACCAGTAAAAGTAGCTCCTCAGATCAGTTGCCATGAAAGTATTTTTGGAAAAGTCAGATTGAAGACACATCGCATCTGTGAGAAGGTGTCTGGAGTTAAGATATCAGGTCAGGACCTATCACATATATACGTGTGTGTGTTTCCATTTCATTGAATAGTTATTGAAGCCATTTCTATGGAAATATGCTGATCATATAGGATATCTTCTATCCCTTTCATCGTCTGAAATTGACTCTTTTGGAAAGCTGTATTCCGGCTTTGGGTACCAACCATATCTGCATCAGACAATTTAGCAATGGATTGGACTGGTAAGCCAGAATTGTCTTGCATCTAGCACAAAATTCACAAATAATGATTATGAACAGGTATGTTACCATGTTACAGCATCCAGATTTTTCGTTTTTTCCTACCGCATGAATCTCTCTTCGAAATGCATTCCTGAAGCGCCGAAGGATCTGTGAGTGAATCTCTTTATCATCCAGCTGATCACGTTAATAAAAGACATGATTAACGATCACCTTTCAATCAAAAAGATCATTACCATAAAATTTGAAAACTTCTACCGTTATTGATAATCTTTGCATATAACAACAAGAAAACGATACACACGTTAATTCCAGAAATGCGTAACCCAGTACTTTAACAATATGGATTGTAGATAGCGATTCATATTCCATTTATTGTTTTTGCAGATTAATTTGGCATATATATATATATATATATATATATATATATATATATATATATGTCAGTGTGTGTGTGTGCGCGTGTGTGTGTATTGTTGTGCAAAATTCAGAGATAGCTAAAATATTTCTCTAAAAAGACAATATGAATAAAGTTGACAAAAGTTTAACTTATCTTTCCTGATGCGTTTATATCGTATCGACTTGAGAGAATACATATTTACACGCATACAAATTGGTCCTAGATAGCTATTTAAACATTCTTTGATTTATTGACTATATATATATATATATATATATATATATATATATATATATAGTCAATAAATCAAATATATATATATATATAAATCAAATATATATATATATATATATTATGATGTTAACTTGGAAAAATGATCGGTTAATTTGAACGCCCCAATACTTAAACTACTTTCTTTTGAACGTTTTAGATAGAATGTCGAACTTTTTGCCCCCCCCTTCCATCAGCATGGCAGATGCTAACCCACAGAAGAGGAACTCGTTGCGTCTTCTCCGTCTGACGCTTTCCACAGATATGAATTGCAACGATTATATCGATTTAATCGATAAGTTTACTGTTACGAAGTTTGGTTCAAGCTGTCCCGCAAAACAATTTTTTTCACCAAGTTTAGTCTTGCACTTTTATAAGTCTACCATTCGTTCGTGTATGGATAAAATTCCCAAATCTGTTCTGGAACTTCTCATATTTATCTAGAAATTCTTAACAAAATCCAAAGAAGAATATGCATTTCTATCTATCCTGGTCTGGCACCTCGGCATCAATCATTTTCTCACCGTCGAAAGGTAGTTTCTCTGTGTCTTTTCTAATACTTTTTTCAACGTCATTGTTGTTACGTCGACTTCATAAATTCAAACATTGTACCAGGTTGGCGTCTAGATCTCATCATTTTACTATTGAAATTAATAAATGAAACCGTAACATCTATTCTCATAATTTTACTCCCGCTCTTCTCTCCTGTGCCACCCTCGTCCGTCTTCTTGCTTTCCTGTTAAATACAATAAAAAAAATCAAAAACGTAAATACCATTAGGTTGGTGCAAAAATAATGTCGTTTTTTAACGTTCAACTTCATGTGAGAAAATGACATTATTTTTGCACCAACCTAATACTTAATTAGTTATCTTCTAACTTTTAAATTTTTTCAGTTTATTGTGTTTTTTTTTTTACTTAATAACGATTTATCAGTTTCTTTCATTCACAGTAACCCTTTGCGCCTTAGTGATTTTATCGCCTTGCTTGGGGTGGTGTGATTAAAAATGTGCATCTATGTGTGAATATCTGTGTTCAATCCTCGTAATAATCCTAATTGATTAATGTAGTCCGGATAATCCAAAGAGAAATATAAATCTCTTCATTTGAGTTATGGTATGAAAGTTCTGAACATATGCTTAGGCTGCTAATCTCTATGGTAAGAATATTTTTCTATCGTTTATTAAAATATATTATTATACGCCCTCTATTCGTTCTTTTTTCAGGTAGTATTTTAGGTATTATTTTTCGTATCTTCCGTGCCTAATTTATAAATATAATTTATAATTAGTATATATAAGAAAAGCAGTATATATGGGATTATCTACTATCAATGGTTTGAAATATTCGCTGAAGGTCTTCATATCTCCCTTAGAAAAAGCTGAGATTTCTGTCTATATGGTAATATGTGATGTGTAAGTCCTTCAACTGTTTTAGTTTTACAAACGCACACATATATTAAAACAGTAAGTGGCTGGTATACAGATGTGGCTATGAGTATAAATTGATTTTATCCTTGTATTCATAGAAATAACGGCGTATCTAGAAAATAAAAAGAAAGATTCCAATGGATTTTTCTGAACAAGCTGATAATTCTCAGCCATGTCGATAACTCTATTATGAAGATAATGTTGTTTTCTGCAAATTTACTGCTTTCTTTTCTCATCATAACCTTATTTCCTATCCTCGAAATATCACTTCTCTCTCTTGTTCTCTCTTTCTTGTTTTGCCTTCAGTTGCAAATCTCCAGCTTTTCAGGCAAAGTGTTAACTGATGTATGACGTCATCGAGTTGTTTCGAACGCTAGCCCTAATTGTTAAATGGATTTAGCGTCTCCATTTCGGGCACCGCCATATTGAAATGATTGTGCAGGTTGAAAGCGGAACGAACGTAGACATGCGCAGATCGATTCACAATGGCGAATACCGCTTAGGGCGACCCATCTAAAGCTATAAATATAAACAGTAAAAGAATTTCAAGCGTATAACTGAAGAATAATTAAAATAAAAACGAACAGGAATATATGTAACATAGGAAAATAAATTAATTGGTGAAAGGCTGAGAAGAAAGAGAAATCTTAAGAGAATGAACAATAAGCCGTCAACATCATTATCACAGTAAATATGGCAAAATTTAAAGCAGAAAATAGTTTAAAGTAATAGATATGCCAAAAATAATATTGAAGAATTCATTCACTAATCCTTATTCTTTCTCACTCTTTTTTCTTTATTTACATTTTCTTTTCAATATTGTTTCGTAAAAGTCAAATGATTCTAAGATTAGTGAAGCAAAAATGATAACCACTGGTTATCTTGAAACTAACCGAATGACGTTGGATAACGAGCATATGCTTAAAACAGGAATGAATGAAAAAACACTGAAGAATGAGTAAAGAATAAACTGAAGATAAATGAATACTGAGGTCGAAACCAAGCAGTGAAAGTCTGCTTCATGTTTGAGCAAAATATTCATGTATGAAGATTGCCCTTCGTATCCACTTTTATATTTACTTACACTTTGCCTCTGATATTAAACAATTTTGCCCATGAAAATAGTATTAAAACTATATATATATATATATATATATATATATATATATATATATATATATATATATACAGAGAGAGAGAGAGAGAGAGAGAGAAAGAGAGAGAGGTGCGTGGGTAATTGTGTGTATGAAGACGTTTTGTCAATTTGAATGTACAAGGTTATCTATTTAAATTTTATTCGTTTTTTTCCGAATTTCGTATAAGATATTTTACATTCGAAACGAGTCGTGTTATCCTGGATAACAAGCCTAGAATTGAAAAAGGAATGAATGAAAAGACACTGTAGAACAAGTAAAGAGAACACCAGAAAAAATGAAGGAAGAGCAAGAGTAAGAAAGGGCAAAAATTAAAAGGAAATTAAGTACAACAAAGTACCCATACCCGATTTCCCTCTTAAAACTGAGGCCCTATTGGGCGGGTTACACATAACCCCGACATTGGTATTGGGCATTATCTCTAATTTAGACCCACACAAGGCTAGTGGTGGAGATGGGATAGCAGCCATTGTCTTGAAGAAAGGCGCGCCTGAACTGGCGCCCGCCCTCTCTAAATTATATAACTACTACCTTAAGGAATCTTTTTTTCCTGACTGCTGTAAGTCCTCATCGATTGTTCCTGTCTTTAAAAACACTGGCGACCCCTCCGACCCTTCTAATTACCGTCCTATCAGTCTCCTACCCCTCTTAGGCAAAGTCTTAGAAGCCCTAATCAATTAATTAATCAAGGTGATTAACCACCTTACTTCCAATGATCCGCTCTCAGACAAGCAATATGTTTTCCGTTTGCCCAATCTACAGCTGATGTGCTTACGGCCATCACTGAATTTGACTACCAAGCTCTTCAAAATAACGGAGAAGCTCGTTCCATGGCCCTAGACATCTCCAAATCGTTTGATATGCCGGCATTCTTCGCAAGCTCCAGAGTTATGGTATTACAGGTCGACTGTTTGACCTAATACAATCATTCCTGTCAAACCGTGAATTGACGGACGTTCTCAACGGATTCTCCTCTAGCTCTTAACCTACGAACGCAGGTGTTCCTCAAGGTTCCATCCTAGGCCTTACTCTGTTCCTTATCTTCATCAACGATCTTCCTGGCGCCATAGATTCCCAAGTTGGCATCTAAGCGGACGACACTACAATTTACTCCTGCCTCGAAAACAAATCTAATTTTGCTGACAAAACTAACCTGGTCGTTCGTCTTGAAAAGGACCTCCAATCGGTTGTGAACTGGGGCAGGAATTGGCTGGTTAACTTTAACGCCTCAAAAACAAAACTGCTCTCTATTAATCACCACAGAAATCTTTCCTTGGCCCCATTAGAATGTCTAATGCTCAAATTCTCGAGAGCACATTTCTGCGGCTGCTCGGTCTCACGTTAACTGCTGACCTGAGATGGAATAAATACACTGAGTCAATTGCTTCGTCCACCGCAAGGAAAGTTGGATCCCTGTGCCGCGCCAGGAAATTTTTCTCCCTGGAATCGATCCTTCAAATCTACAAATCAACCATTCGCCCTTGCATGGAGTATTGCTGCAATATATGGCCTGGATCCCCTTCTGTTAGCCTCGGAGTTCTTGATAAGATCCAGAGACGGATATGCAATGTAATTGGCCCTGATCTGGTATCTCGTCTACAGTCGCTCTCTCACGAACGCGCCGTCGTTTCTCTCTGTCTTTCTTATAAATACTTTCATGGTAATTGCTCCAATGAGCTGCTTTCACTGGTTCCCAGACTTCATGAATTCAAACGTCCTACGAGGCTGGCATCCCGCTCTCACCCTTTCACTGTTGAAACTGTTAAATGTAACCGTCTCTTCTACTCCAATAGATTCATATATCGCACATCTCGCCTGTGGAAATCCTTTCCCTATTCCTGTTTCTCTGCTAGCTATAATCTCCAATTATTCAAATGTAATGTTAATCGATATCTCTAGTTGCCTTGATCTATCCAATATCCTTCTCCTCATCCTTTCCTCTATCACTCCTAACTGCTTTCGCTCAAAAATCTTCTGTAACCCCTTGCGTGCTAGTGGCTTCCCGCCTTGTTTGGGGTGAAATGCTTATATATATATATATATATATATATATATATATATATATATATATATATATATGTATGTATGTATGTATGTATGTATGTATGTATGTATGGATAGCTAGCTAGATAGATAATGAACAGACACTCACAGATAGATAGATAGATAGATAGATAGATAGATAGATAGATAGATAGATAGATAGATAGATAGATAGATATGGACAGACTTTGATTTGAACCGAGATAGATAGATGGACAGATATGAACAGACTTTGATATGAAAGGAGATAGATAGATAGATAGATAGATAGATAGATAGATAGATAGATAGATAGATAGATAGAGTCTGTTTTCTGCTTGAACGGAATCTAACAAACCTGAAGATTAGATTCAAACATGAAACAGATTTTCGCTGCGTGCACTTTTCTCTCTCTCTCTATATATATATATGCGTGTGCGTGCGTGTGTGTGTGTGTGTGTGTGTGTGTGTGTGTGTGTGTGTGTGTGAATGTGTGTGTATGTGTGTCTCAAAAAGATTTGTTAAATTGAAGCCACAAGGCTGGCTGTTGAATTTTCTTTCTTTTTATCCAATTTCGAATAAGTTGTTCTACATCCAAATCTATTTTGTGAATAAACTATCCAAAAGACTTTCGAACGCCTCAGTAATTACGAGGAATCGAATACTGTCAGTATGCTAGAGAATATATTCGTGACTGCCTTCTGGGATCTTTGGAAGATTAGAGATTATATTAATTCAAATATACGCATGACGTATAAGTAACATCGTGTCCAAACGGTCTCTTCAAAGTGGACTGCGCCGACTATAGTAAATATTTATACATATTATTACCATAATAATCATCATTATTATTATCATTATTTTATATGCATGTTTTATATTATATAAACAGTGTAAAATATCGTGACTACACACACACACACACACACACACACACACACACGCACAATATATATATATATATATATATATATATATATATATATATATATATAATGTGTGTGTGTGTGTTATCTTCCAGAATTTGAAAACTTCCTTGCAGGAATTCAATATAATATTTTATAGTATATCTAGCAATATGTTATAATATATTATCAACCAGTATTTTCTATCAAATATTATATAATATAGGATCTACCAATATTTGTCTCAATTTAATAGTTTCATTTTATTTCAGAATTTGAAAACTTCCTTGCAGGAATTCAATATAATATTTTATAGTATATCTAGCAATATGTTATAATATATTATCAACCAGTATTTTCTATCAAATATTATATAATATAGGATCTACCAATATTTGTCTCAATTTAATAGTTTCATTTTATTTCAGAATTTGAAAACTTCCTTGCAGGAATTCAATATAATATTTTATAGTATATCTAGCAATATGTTATAATATATTATCAACCAGTATTTTCTATCAAATATTATATAATATAGGATCTACCAATATTTGTCTCAATTTAATAGTTTCATTTTATTTATGTCACACGTTATCTTACGAGAGAGTGTGTTACATGTGTAGCCAATAATTTAATCTTGCTTTTTTATTATTAATATTGGTTATGCTATCTCCCAAAGAACATGAGAATTCATAAATATCTACGCGTGGGTATATCGACTGATAACCAAACACGGCTGGAGACTCCGATCAGTCTTCTATTTAACCCATGGATAAATAGCTTTCATCGGGGTATTTGTATGTAAGTGAATGTAACGAACGCAATCGGAACTTGAACTCTTCTATCCGATTTCTTATTCGTAGTCACTATGATGACTGCGATGTCCATACCAACATTGCACAATATCACAACCCACACACCATGACTGCTAAGAATCTCGGGTACATGCTGTTTAGTAGTGAAACCTGTGTTACATCTCAGTTTTCGTTCGCCTAGATGGATACCTTATACAGGACTCTGGGGTCCACCACTCCCAGTGGGTGAAATGCACACCGAGACACCAAATCAGATAGATAGATAGATAGATAGATAGATAGATAGATAGATAGATAGATAGAAAGGAGACGAATGGGAAAAACAGACAAATGACAGAAAAAGATATTGAAAGGGAACGAAAAAAGGAGATGTGTGTGTGTGTCTTTGTATAATCTTCTTTCCAGCCAACTTTAATATTCTAACATTTAAATTAAATTTTTTCCTCATCTAATGTCTTCTTAATTCCTTTTCTTTTATTTCTTACGATCTTTACTCGTTTTCTTATATTCTTTCACACTTTATATCCCCTTGTGTCTTAGTGGCTTTATTGTCTTGCTTGCGGCGTAAAGATTAAAAAGTAAAATAAAACATATGAAGTACGAAACAAAAACGATATTTGTTGTGTTTGTGCTAAAGTCATAGCAAATTAAATAAGAATAACAATGACAAACAAATGAATTAATAAAGAAACGGAGAAATAAAATAAATAAACACAAAAACGTGGATCTATTTGGACAATGAAAAAAATTAAATGGCTATAAAACTTAGTGGACAATAAAAAGAAAGATGGAAACCATGCTCGTTAGAAAGCAATATAAAATAATGGCAAATAGGAAGTAAACTAAATCTAACAAAAATAAAGAAAAGACTAATCCCGAAATACTCACAATATGCAGAAAGAAAGTAGAAAGAAAGAAAGACATAAAGATAGAAAGAAAGATGGAGTAAAACTATGAACTATCAAAGAATTTTAAAAATATCACAGGCTTACATTTTCGAACAGAGAAATAATAGACGGCATATATGAAAACAGAAAGAAAAAGAAATGACCACACACGATTTAATAAAAGAGAAAGAAAAATGAAATTATATATCTTCAAACACATTGTCATTCATCGACCAAGGAAAAGAAAGAAAGAAAGGGCAAAGGTTGTGGCAAAATAAATAGTTCGAAAGAAGCAGAAAATAAGAAAAATAAGAAGAAAATTGAAAAGACCAGGAAACAAAAATAAAATGCAAATTTCGAAACCTACCGAAATAGAGTTCCAAAGGAGAGAAACAACAAAAACAGGAGCATAAGCAGAATAAGAGAAAAAGAGAAAATACAGTGTAACCCGGATATAAGAGACCCGGATATAAGAGAGATTGTCTCTGGTCCCAAATTAGAGCCTGTGTTAATAAAACAAAATAGACCAAACCCGGATATAAGAGAAACCCGGATATGAGAGACTTCTTCTCCGGTCACGACAAATCTCTTACACTGTATAACAGGCGAGAAGAAAATTGAATAGTTCAGGAAACAAAAAGAAATTGCGAATTTCAAGACATACAGACTTGCAGTTCCAAAATAAAAAAAGAAAGAAAGAAGGAAAAAAGAAAGAGATAACACATGTTAAGCCAAAAGAAAAGGAAAATAACGATATATAAGGAGACTATCGAAAAGGTGAGAAAAAGAAAGTAATTGCTAATCTCGAAACGAGTTAGAAACAGTTAAATCGTGGAAAACTGATGAAAATCTACAAAGCGTCTCTTGCTTTAGTTGCAACTATTTTGACTATATTGTTTCTCCTTTTTTTTTGTTTAGCTTACCTCTCTCTTTTTCCCAATTTAGAAAAATTAATTACATAAACTATTCGCTGCTTCGAGTGATCGCGTTTCCACAAGATGGCGATGTTGTTGCCGCCGAAGTTCTTGTTGTGCAAGTTGCAAAAGCCATTTTTCTTTCTCTACTTTGTTGTTGCTTTTGCTATAAAATCTTTGCCACACAAAAGACCCATCGGTGCTATGATTATTAAATAAATGTCTTCGTAAAATATTGAAAAGCAATCGTTCTCGGACGGCCGACTATCTCTTGGGTAGGGATGTGCGTGGAAATGGGAGAGAAAGAATCACAGTAATTGGGGTAGGGACGAACGAGTGTGTGACATGCAGAGTAGAAGGAGGAAAGGAATAAAAAGAAAAGAAGGGTGGAAGCAAGAAAAGAATGAATGAAGGAAGAAAGGAAGGAAGGAAAGTCACTGCGAAATTCAAATTGATGCATAAGAAATAATCTAATGAAGTAGAATGAAGATCAGTGTAATATGAGGATTAAGGAAGAAAGGAAATAAATAAAGACAGAAGAAAGTATAGAATGATAAAAAGACAGAAACAAGAGAATCCAGAAGACCAGATATAATAGACGCGAAGGAAGAGAGAGAAAAATAAAAGGTCAACGAAGGAGAAAATGAAGAGAGGTAAGGAAATGCAAAGAAAGAGAGGGAGGAAAAAGTAATGATCGAACGTCAAAAGACAGAGTGATCCCACTGACCAGAGTAAAATCGATAGACAGGAGTAAAGTAAAAGAACGAACAAAGGAAGAAAGGAAAGAATGAACGAACGAATGAAGGAAGGAAGGAAGGAAGGAAGGAACAGACGAATGAATGAATGAACAAATGAATGTGAATGAAGACCACAGTTAAACAAGTAAAACTATAAAATGGAGGACAGAAGGAAGGACACAATTAAGTAAGAAAAGAAAGATAAAGTGTGGAAAAAGAGACCCTAAAGACTGGATTAAAAACGCGAATGAAGAAAAGTTGTCGGTAGAGATGAGAGAATGTGATACCCAAGATGAGACTAAGAAGCCGAGAAGCGAAGGAAGGAATGAGCAACAAATGATCGAAAGAAGGAAAGAATAAAGAAACGAACGAAGGAAAGAGAATGTCAAAAAAGCAGATTCATGAGAAGTAATAAAGGAAGAAATTAACTAACAAACGACCGAACGTATAAAAAGAAAGAATGAAAAAAATGACCCTGAAGCATAGAGTAATGTAGACACGAAGGAAGGAAGGAAGGAAGGAAGGAAGGAAGGAAGGAAGGAAGGAAAGTGAAAATATACACATACGAAAAAAGTGGAACGAACAAATGAACTTTAAAACAAAAATATGCTGAAAACTAGTGAAAACACATGTAAAAGATTGAAGGAAGGAAGGAGAAAGATCGGGAGAAAAGGGTAAAAGAAAACAGGAGAAAAACGGACAGTCTTGGAAGGAAGGAAGGAAGGAAGGAAGGAAGGTAGGAAGGAAGGAAGGTAGGAAGGAAGGAAGGAAGGAAGGAATGAAGGAAGGAGAAAGATCGGGAGAAAAGGGTAAAAGAAAACAGGAGAAAAACGGACAGTCTTGGAAGAAAGGAAGGAAGGAAGGAAGGAAGGAAGGAAGGAAGGAAGGAAGGAAGGAAGGAAGGAAGGAGAAAGATCGGGAGAAAAGGGTAAAAGAAAACAGGAGAAAAACGGACAGTCTTGGAAGGAAGGAAGGAAGGAAGGAAGGAAGGAAGGAAGGTAGGTAGGAAGGAAGGAAGGAAGGAAGGAAGGAAGGAAGGAAGGAAGGAAGGAAGGAAGGAAGGAGAAAGATCGGGAGAAAAGGGTAAAAGAAAACAGGAGAAAAACGGACAGTCTTGGAAGGAAGGAAGGAAGGAAGGAAGGAAGGAAGGTAGGAAGGAAGGAAGGAAGGAAGGAAGGAAGGAAGGAAGGAAGGAAGGAAGGAGAAAGATCGGGAGAAAAGGGTAAAAGAAAACAGGAGAAAAACGGACAGTCTTGGAAGGAAGGAAGGAAGGAAGGAAGGAAGGAAGGAAGGAAGGATGGAAGGAAGGAAGGATGGAAGGAGAAAGATCAGGAGAAAAGGGTAAAAGAAAACAGGAGAAAAACGGACAGTCTTGGAAGGAAGGAAGGAAGGAAGGAAGGAAGGAAGGAAGGAAGGAAGGAAGGAAGGAAGGATGGAAGGAGAAAGATCGGGAGAAAAGGGTAAAAGAAAACAGGAGAAAAACAGACAGTCTTGGAAGGAAGGAAAAAAGGACGGAAGTATATAGTTCATACGCATGTGCAAGCGTAGAACAGACTGTCGTCGTTTGATGCTGTCATCAGTGGTCCATATATATATATATATATATATATATATATATATATATATATATATATATATATATATGTGTGGGGGGGGGTGATAGATTGTATTTGCGCCGGATGATTGCAACAATTACATGAAACTCCGAGTCGTGCTATCGATGGTGGATATTATGTTTTATTCATCAATATATACATATATATATATATATATATATATATATATATATATATATATATATATATATATATATATATATATATATATATATGTATGTATGTATGTATGTATACATAAGCTGGAAAATATACGGTATCTTGCCGACATAAATATATGCTGAAACTTAGAAAAGGATTAGGAAAGATTAGACTGCGAGAGACACCGTATGTTTCTAATAACCATGACCTGAAGATGGTCTACTAGACCGAAATGTCTGACGTCAACAGTAAAACAACATTAAAACCGTAAACTTGCATATTCGGATTTTGTTTTGTCTTTTCCATATTTTTCATCATACCGTCGGATCTACATCCACATATTTTGCTTATATATATATATATATATA
>OZ038508.1:43104434-43171934 GCA_964036315.1 Acanthosepion esculentum | reverse complement strand
TTAAATTCCGAACAACAAAATATACGCTCAACTTATTAGAAATAATATTACCAAATGAATAAATCTATCGCTTAACGCTATGTGTTTGACACTAGTTCAACACAAGATCTTTTCACAAAGCCTTTTCTTAATGATATAGTTGATTCGGGCCTGCAAAATGCAATTTCATGATTCTTCCCGGGAAAATGAATACTTCTGATATGTATGTTTTCCATCGCTATCCCTTCTAACAGATGATGACTTATCCTCAGATGATTGAATGGATTTTAAATAAGACATTGAACTGGTCCAGAAACATCAGCTCCTCATTTATTCCAACCTCCCACGTTCATCGGCAAGGTTCGATCCACATTAGTGGTGGATTATCGAAGTGAATGTCCAGTCCCGATTGACCTTGTCACATATCGCAACATATATGTTCGTTTGTATGATGAGTTAACCTTCTAGATTTGATGTCCTATCAAGGCCCAGAAAACAATTTCCCCCAGGCAAAAATTAAGCGAGTTCAGAACTGGCCAAAGAATTACTTGTTATTTCTGATTCACACTGTTTACTGAGGGTGCGTCGCATGGCTATTGTTAATATGAAAAGCAAATGAAAGTAAATTTTAAAGAAAAATACTTGTTAGCTCTTCTTCAAGTTATAATAGAATTCAAGATAATCTTAGTAGTTGTTTACTCACGGCCATAGAATAGTCTAAGTAACTAATCATGCACTGTTGATGAACGTTTTCTTTTGACTTAGATGAAGATTTTGTGACATTTAACTGAAATTTCCGGCCATTCGTCTACGTAGACATATTCCAAAACATTCAGATGCGATGTTTTCAGAGTAGTTTGACCACATTTAGTTCATGCGAATGAGAAGGTTAATATGTGGGTTATCCCACTTAAAAACCGTCTCCAGGGGACACTCATTAAGCCTATAAAAAGGCGTGCATTTCTCTTCCAAGCATCATTAGCTCTGACTTTCAGACATAGTCGCACGTGGGCGAAGTGCCCCCACTGGAACACGTTCATTTTCAGGGTTTTCTCTTTTGGCTTTTGTAATCTCTCACACACGCTTATTGCGCACACATATATACACACATAAGCACATTCGTATTATAGCTAGTACATTTTTTATCCTTTCGTCACATGTAATTCCTTGTTTTAATACATGTATTGTCGTTTGTTTTATATTTATTATTTTCTACTATTCAGTTTTTACTTGTAGTTACATTGAGTTCGCCAATATTGTTTGTGAGATACGTTTTCCAGAACCTTGTAAATATTTACTATCGAAAAATGTTTATTATCGTAATATAATGTTGGCAAAATATTTATCTATCATACTGGAAATCCCGCTACAAATACATTAAATTTTATTTAAGTGTGGTTTTCAGATTATAATTTAAGTCGTTATGTTGACCATGTTCACTGTAGTCTATGAATATAGAATCCAGCGCAGTACGTAATCTGTTCAATGAATCAACGCCAATATCACTAATAGCAGCTCTTCAGTAATTTTTCAGTCTTCGATATCAGAGTTTGGCAGTGAATATTCGGAGAAAATAAAAAAAAAACCTGGCTGGCTTTATACACGTCGTATTGAATATTTAAGCCTTCTGATTGGTTAAACCTTCAATTAGTAAACTATAAAATGAGTCCGCTCATTTTGGTTGGCTCACTAGTATATAAGCCACCCAAAAACTCCAACAGTTATATTGTTGGAAAAATCGCCACCCAGGTCTAATAAACGATTTTGTTTTAAATGAATTAATGACTTGTTTAGAGAAATTATCATGGAGAGTTTCATGCTATCTCTTCTGTTAAAACAATTCAAAATGATGACTTTACTACCGTAATTCACTGTTGAGACAGTATTTACTTTATATCGAGTACAATATCATATTTCTTAAATGTGCACTGTATTCTTTTTCACCCAACATAATGCTGCTTGTTATTATAAATTTAATTCTTGTTTCTTCTGACCGAAATATTATATTCCTGTAATCATCTGACTCATCAAACGATTTTCAGCGATGGTGACCGAGTGTTCTTAAGTGTTTCCTTCACTAATGTATTTCTTCGTGTTAGTCGTTCGGGAAATACATTCCGGTCTCATGTTGAATTTATTTCATTCTTCTTCGCATCTGCCGAGAAAACATTCACGGTCGATTTCAGAATTACTATAATTTTATTTTGCTTTTTTGGCAACCGTCATATTGAAATCTTCGTTGGAGTACTCGATTTTCAAACGTCAACACGGTCCCAATTTCTATGCATTTGAGAATAATGGAATAAACAGTGGAATGGTTTGTGTCAAACAACTAGGGAATTTTCGTAAACATTTTGCTCGATTTAAAGACATGAGTCAAATGTATTTTCCGTTTTTTTAGTACTATTTAATTTTCATCATGTTTCAATATGAGCGGATTTTTTAATTTATAAAATGAAACACCTGCCTATATTTCTGAGATGAGGTGTGGATCGATTTTTAAAGCATTTCATCCCAAGTAAGGTGGAAGTGCCTCTGGTACGCAACGGGCTACAAAGAGTGTAAGCAAGAGAAAAGACTGCGTATAGCCTGGGACTGAGGAAAGTATAAAAAGAAGAACGGGGGAAAATAAAAATAAAAACGGAGATCAAGCCAACAGATGTCGATTGACATTACACTTAAATTTTTGAAGATTATAGTTATCAGAGAAGAAATTAAACGGAAGGGAGCTCCACTGTCGGGAAGTGCGAGAGAAGAAGCTGTTGAAGTAGAATAGGCGGTTGCATTTAACGGATTTGTCAGTAAAACCGAGATGCTAAACTAGTAGCACGCTTAAATTCATACAGTCGGGGCACCAGTGAAAATAGCTCGTCAGTTCAGATGCCATGAAAATATTTATAGAAAAGACAGAGGGAAGCCACATTGCGTCGGTGAGAAAGTGACAGGAGTCGAGACCCCAAGTCATGACCGATCACATTGCATATCCGTCTCTGGATTTTGTCAAGTACTTCGAAATGGACAGCGGGGACACCCGACCATATATAACGACAGCATATGGACGAATGGTAAATTTGTAGATGTGAAGCATGGGCTCAGACGAGTAAAACCTTATGGCACGATACAGAGGCACCAACTTTCCTTGAGGTAGATGTAGCTATTGATTCAATGAAGTTGTTTCATCTGAGTACTATTTACACTATTCGAACTGTTTATTGTCATATTCACGACGTTTCGATCGTTGTACGCTCGGACCTTCTTCACGAGATATACGCTGGGTTTTCGAACCGAAAACTTTATTTATTCTACGTATTAGTTCGACGTCTCATGCCTTTTCTGGATATCTCTGTTTTCAGTTATTTCCCTTTAGTAACTCAACTCTTCAACTTTTTCTTCACCTCTGCTGTGGCCAAGTATTGAACTTACAACTCTTTGGATCAATTCACTTTTTATTACTTCAAACAACGCTTTTATCCACTCATCCATATGTTCTTGGATCAAAGCGTTAGTTGAAGTAATCCCCCAAAATACTCAAAGGTTACTGTAATATAGTAAAAATTCTAAGTAGAATCTTATAAAGCTTTATTTGACTCATTCTGTTTTATTGCTGAAGAACGTTTATTTATTTATTTTTTTGTCATGGATGGTTACGAGCGAGAGGGTAATAGGATACGATTATATCATTACCACAGTTACTTTTAAAATATTAATGATAAATGAATTATGGAATATATCACCAAGGTTGGAAATAATAGATAATGAAGATTATGAGGATAGGGGGGGGTAAATAAAGAATAGCACTTGACTTGAAATATTCTGGGATCATACCAGCGGAAGCGTGAGCAAACTGCGACTGTTCTTGAGAAAAACATATCTTACATTTGGAATATTGATAGAATGGTAATATGACTCTGTGGTTGTAAAGGTCTGCACTGGAGGAAGTAAACCCTAGAGATCATCTGTACATTGGCCATGGAAACAGCGATCACTTACAACATTGTCTCTACGTTGAAAGAGGTTGCAAAGAGGAACGTAACTCATCCTCTAGAAGACCGCGTAAACAATTTTGAATTCTCTTTGAAAATAGGTTTGATCGTAGCATTACTCCAGTTTTGTTTTCATATGACTTCTGTAAAAAGAAATAACAGGAGTCAGAGACTTCTACAAGTAATAGAATGAACCGACCATTTTCCCACCATCTTCTTAAATGGATTGTATGTATAAGATCCATTTAATGTCTGGAGTGAACTCGAGACGTAATAGAAATTCAAATCATGAAGCGACATTGTCATCGTGACTGGAAAAACTCATAGTCTGAATGATAATGATCAAATAATAAGAGCTATGTTTCGGGATTTTGAAAGGTTCAAATAACATTATTTTTTAATCATTTCACCCCGAGGCAATAGAGCCACTAAGTTGCAGAGGGGTTACTGAGTGCTAAAACATATGAGAAAAATATTAAGGAGAAAAAAACATTAATAGAAAAGGAATTAAGGAGACAAAAGATAACGATTAAGATTGCATTTAAATTTTTGGAAGATCAATGTTGACTCGGAAGCAAGAAGCCGGATGAGAATTCCATAAAAAGTACGAGAGAAGAAACTATTAGTATAGAATTTACAGTTATATCTAGCCATTTAAAATTGAAAGACCTTATTTCCAATCTAGTACTGGACGTAATTTTATAATGTCTAGGTCTCATAGCGGAAAGTTCATCAGAAAAATTACCATGCAAGTATTTATAGAAAATCCATAAGGAAACTAAGTTAGCTCGGTGGTAAAAGGACTGAAACAGATATGCCAGGTCAGGTCTAATAATATTCAAGATTTTTCTTTGGATTTTATCAAGAATCTCTAAATATATCTCAGGAGCCTGGGATAATAGAGGAGAGTAATATTTATTTTGTTATAATACAAAAATGTTGCACAAGGCCAAGAGGAGGGAAAGGGAAAGCTGGTTTTCAATCTGTTTTATCTTAAACTTAACTAGCCACGATTGCTGACCCAAACATACCAGAGTATTCCTTACACCAAAACCACACATTCTTACCATTCTTGATACAGACACAATAATACTTTACATTTTCTATATAGAGGGGGGGAGAAAATAAAAGTAACATTTAAAAATGAAACCGCAATCAATATTTACAATGAAGACAATTTATATACAAAAATAAACAAAAAAGTGTTAGTAAGAAAAATACTTATAATCCTTTAGAGACCATAGAGAAGAGTTCATCAGAACCATTACCATGACAGTATTTATGGAAAATTATACAAACAGTATTTATAAGAACGATTCAATTTTACTTGCTGCTAACCTCTGTTCTGCTGCTGAACGTATTTCTCACTGAGGGTCAAATGTTATTATTGATAATTATGGAAATAAAACAATATTAATTAATTTTATAAATCGAGTAAAGAAATATCATCAAATTAAATTCGGAAAGATTAGTTGGAAAAATAAGGATATCAATCAAAGAGTCCAATATATTTTTGTACAAGTCTTTATTCGCGTGGTAACGAAATATTCTCGGTACGACGAGGAAGGGACTTTAAAATGTGGACTGTTTGGCCAATTCAGATTTTGAGAAAAGTATCGGTTTGATGGTGTTACTTGAATATAGGCATAGATAATATTTTCAAGAAAACTTTAGTTTGCTTTTCCTATTTCTTGAACGAGTGAATTTCGTTCAGTCTCTGGTGTATCTAAGATCTGAACAAAATATTTTAATCTTCATCAAATCAAAAATCACCACAGGGAAAATAAATTCGATACAGTTGGGTTTTCATTCCCAGGGGTGAAATCTGTGCAGGACCATGGAGTCACATTACTGCCGTCACTGCTGAAACGAAACCTACACCGCCTTGCTGTGATCACATCTACAGTTTGGTTTCTATCAAAGATCAACACTCTTTTAGTAATTTCAAGGAGTCAATGTGCATATTTGGGCAACAGCCTGTCTTTCACGCATCTTTCATTGAAAACCGTTGACAAGGAAGATGGATTTAATCTTTTATTGAGTTTTTCCAGCAATCTAACATTTTCATTCACTCACTATTTAGAAGAGGAGACGTTGTGTTAAAAGTATTATAAAAATAGAAGTCTTGCTCCGGTCAACTGTTTCATTTAATAATATAGACATGTTATGTCAATTTATTATTATTATAATAACCCTTACTCGTTCTCTAATCAGTTTCTTGATTCAGTTAAGATGAAATTCATCTAGGAAAGTCATCATCTTAACATTGAGAAAATAATTAGAGAACTGGGAAAGATTATTATAAAAATAAATAGACCTAATATATCTATATTAATCAATGAAAACAATTTGTATTAAGATATGCTGCCTATATATATATATCAAGAACAATGCAGCATCAAACATCACCAAGCTTCGTCACACTAGGGAAAGGACTAAAATAGCAGCTGCTGTACCGGCCACACACTCTAACAATCCACACTCTTGCACAATCTGTAGACTTCTTTGCAAATCATTAGCAGGACTGAAATGTCACTTGCGACTTACACACAGGGTTGAATAAGCACAGTTGTCGGAACCTCATACGTTGAAACCGACGGGAGAGTCCATCATAGGCATTTATAGATATATATATATCAGATTTTTAATATTTATTCTATTCTTAGTTTATGTTTATCTATATCATTTCATATAAATACATTTCTGTTTGTAAATATGTTTATATGTATGTATACGCTGTTGCATCTACACACACACACACACACACACACACACACACACACCTACAAAAACACACAATATATATATACGTTTTTTGCATTCATTCTATTTATTAATAAAGTATTATTTTTTACATACTCAAAAACTACATAAATATATTTATATATTGGTAACTTTGCATACACCGATTTATATATAAGCGCTTGAGTGTCTGTGTGGATGTTTACGTGCAGATATAGGAACAGTTAATATATATATATATATATATATATATATATATATATATATATATATATATATATATACATATATATATATATATATATATATATATATATATATATTAGTTTTTCATATTATTGTTGTTTATCGTTATCTCTAATTTACATACTCAAAAACCACAACTATATATGTGTGTGTGTGTGTCTGTGTGTGCGTGTCTGTATCTGTATAATGTGGGTGTATTTGTCTCTGAGTGCATGTGTTCGCGTGTGTGTTCGTGTATGTGTGTGTGTCTATGTGCGTGTGTGTGTGTGTGTTTATGTGTGTACGTGCGATTATGTATATAGGTACGAGCACCAAATTAAATAAGTAATTATTATGCATTAAGCGCGAAATTGCCCCAAATCTCCCTTTGGTAAGAATATTGATTGATAAAATTATTTTGAATAAATAAACTCCCGTAAACCAGTTAATTTGTTTCCCACCTCCAAATTAGTGAACCCGAAGAAAGATTCCACGCTCATGGAAATTCATTACTTTCGAAAATATAAGCGTATGCCTCACATAATAAACCCGGCAGGCATTTTCATGGAAGCAATTTATATTACACAACTTCCCATATGATTGGCCCGTATGTGAAACGGATTTTTTTTTCTTTTAACCTCTCTAATCACTAGTCTTTACCTGTACGCAATTTGACCTGATCTGACCTTCTATCTAAAGACTGTATTTGCATTAATATGTAACTTTGTTATTCAGTTTGTCTTCGGTTGTGTTGTCTTCCACCGAAATTGAACCAATGTCCCTCCGCTTGCTATCTTTGAGATTTAAGCAATTTATGAGGAAATATTTCTTTATTGCTTCTCTTGTCATATTTTTCGTATTTCATAAAATATCAGTATTTTTTTTTATTTTCTTTATTATATTTGAATTTTTCTGTTGTTTTTCTATACGTCTTTCTTTTCTTCTTGACTTTTCCTCTTCTTTTCTTTTTTTTTCTTATGACATTTTCGTTTTCTCACTCTCATATTCTCGTCCTTTTGTTCTTTTTCTTCTTTCATTATTTCTGTTTTTTTTATTTTTGGTGAGAGTTTCTTCTCTTAGTTTTATTCGTTTTTTATTTATTTGAATTTATAATCCTTCACTTTTTTCATCATCCTTTTCAGTTTTTCTCTTTTCTTTCTTGCTTTCTTTCTTTCTTTCTTTTTTCTTTCTTTCTTTCTTTCTTTCTTTTTCTTTCTTTCATTCTTTCTTTCCTTCTTTCATTCTTTCTTTCTTTCATTCTTTCTTTTTTTCTTTCTTTCTTTCTTTTTTCTTTTTTTCTTTCTTTCTTTTTTCTTTCTTTCTTTCTTTCTTTCTTTATTCTTTCTTGCTTGCTTGCTGAAAAGTTCTATCTCCCTTTTTCCTTTCATTTTTTACATTTTCCTTTCTTGCTTCATTTCTTTCTTGCTTACGTTTTTATTCTGCAATTTATATTCTTCCGTCTCTCGTTTCTTCCTTCATTTGTAGCATATGTTTCTTTCTCTTTCTCTTTCTCTCTTTCTCTCTCTCTCTCTCTCGCTTTTGCTTCCCGATTTTTTTCTTTATCTTATTTTCTTTATCTTCTATTTCTACCTTTTAATTTCCTTTTCTTTCGCTATCTTTCTTTCTTTTTTCTTTCTTTCTTTCTTTTTTCTTTCTTTCTTTCTTTCTTTCTTTATTCTTTCTTTCTTTCTTTCTTCTTTCTCTGTATGCTTGTTTGTTTGCTTCTTTCTTTCTTTTTTTTATTTCCGATTTGTTCTTTTCCTTATTTCCTTCCATTTCTTTCATCTTTCCTTCCATATCTTGCACTATTTTTCATTTTTTTGCAATATTCCTTCTTTCTATCTTTCCTTATTTCTTTCTTTCTTTTTTATTTCTTTCTTTCTTTCTTTCTAGGTTCCTATTCTTCCAATTATTTTTCTTCTTTTTATATCTTGTCTTTCCTCAGCATCTGTATTTTTCACTTTATATATATTTCATTATTACATTGTTACAGAATCTTCTTCTACTTTCATTTACGTTGTTTCTTTTTTCTTCTTTCCATTTCCCACTCATTTCGCCTTTTCTTTCTTTTACGTTTATATATTTTTTCGATTCTCTTTCTTTAATTCATTTTACTGTAGATATTTTGAATTTTCAAAATTCATATTTCGATAATATTTGAATGCTTATCCAGTTTTGTATATTTTCATTCTATTATTTCATATTTAACTAAATTTCCAAATGGAAAACTGTGTAGTGTCAATTTTCTATCATTGTGTAACATTCTGCTTTGACAATAAGTACCAAGAATTTGCTAATAAAATAAATATTTAAAATGTCTAGTATATATTTACAAAGCTTAGGCTGAATTCCTCCATTAGTGTAACATTATGAAAAGTGACATAAGGAATATAATTTGCTTATTATCATTTTACAAGCTTCCTGTATCTTTAATCCCTTACTTGGCTACAACTATGAGACAATCAACATGCGTGATATCTTTTCCCTCGCAGTAGGTTGGCATTTCTTTCTGCGGTAGACCAGTTGCCCTCCAAGAGAATTCATGCATTTCCCAAGTGTATTAGCACGTAAGGGAATGTAATGGTTTGACTGGAATTCGATTCTCCGATTCCTCAATCCGAGCCGCTATCCATTACTCCATAGTGCCTCCTCACATGACTCGTTACAGAAACAAAATGTATGCCACTCTATATCGTTCACCATCTTTTCCCGATATTTTTTTGTTTTTTTCTAATGACCGAAACAAGTCTGGTCTTGCCGTTTCCAAACCCACGACAATACTAGAAGAGGCGGATTGTCTTTGGCTAGTTTTAGCACTTGCAACAATGCCAGAATTTTTCTTTTCTTGTTGGACTCCACCTCAAACTAATCTTTACCGTTTGGAGAGGGCGAATAAATAAGATAGATCTTACGTTCTTTATTATGTATCATCTTCGAGCGAGACAAGGCATAAAGCAAGAGAACTTAATCCTGACATTTCAAATCAAACCGGCAAATTAAAAGGGATTTATTTTGGACATCGTGAAGTATATGTGGTACTAGCCATAGATTGTAGCCAGTTAGTTTTAAATTCAAAGCAACATCGGTAAAATGAGCGTTTCCAGGTGTTAAAATTTAATTCATATTAACATGTACGCCTGTGGGATATTATATTTTACTTCCCCTGCATCGTATTTCCATATATGCGATAAGCAAATATATACGTGTTCTTTAAGCCAAACGCAGTATGTTTTTTTCTTGTATCTATGTTTAAACTAATCGTTTGTCAGAGCTTATTAGTTATTTGGTTGAAAGATATTTTATAACAATTTAATTAACTCTGAACTATGTGCCAACACTTGTATCCCTTTTTCTTTATATAGCAGTCTAGAATTCCAAAAAAGGTACTGTGCCTCAAGATGCGGTCTTGTATTATTTTCATCCTTTTTACGATTTACAATCCAAAATGAAAGAAAAAGATAGAAGAAAAATACCTCTCAAGAAAATTTAATAATACCAAATGTTATGTGTATCCAAGGTATTCTTTCAACCAAATATACAACATATATTTAGGAATAGACAAGAATATACAATAAGAATAATTATTTATTGCACCAGGAAACTGTCATCGACGCAAGCGTAAAAGTTTAAAATTCGGTTTCTTTCATAGGCTTTATAAGTCAATGCAATGGCTGCTATTCTAACACATACTTTATCTTGTCAGTGACACCATCGGCGATTATCAGCCTGTTATCTCAGAAGCTTTCAGTAAATTGAAGGGAGAAATAAATAGTGAATTAAATAGACGACTTCGGTGCCGTTACTTGACCTTCCCAGAGTAAACTTCCGCCTTCTTCGGACATCATTTCCCACGCCGGAGATTTTTTTTCCTTTTTTTCTTTCAGATCCTTCCTATGAAGATCCGTTTTAATCCTTTACGTTGCATTACTCCCGTTTCAATTTCTTTCCAATGACTATGTTAGCAGCACTGAAATTTTCTTCAGGTCTTCTTATGACTCTTGCTTCAGACAAGAAATCTTTTATCTGAAACCCAAGCACTTCTTTTTTCGTTTTTGTCCGTTGCTTTTCGTTTTAGCGTCTTTTGTTTTCCAGCGTCAGATTCTTAATTTGTTTTTTATTCTTCATTTATTCATTTTCCTTCCCACATTCTTTTTTCTTAAATTATTTTCTTTCTTTTTTGCTTCTTTTATTCTTGCTCGTTTTTTCTTTTTTGCGTTTCCTTCTATAATCTGTGTTTTCTCATCTTCTCTGTTTCTCCTACACTTCCTTTTTATTATTCTAATATTTTTCTTCTACATTTATAATTTCATCACTTTTTACATATTATGTTTTTCTTCTTGATGAAAAGTTTCCTGGTCTGTCTATCTTTGCCTAATATTTTTCTCATATACAGAAATTCATGTCATATTTTCCAATCTACATACATGCACACAAACACATACAAATACGCATTCAATCTCAAACATTGAATGCGTCTCTATTATGTAACAAGATCATAAAATCATCAAACCAAATATTGGCTTTTCTTGCTTTTAATTTTCAAAAGCTACATATGGGTTTGGTGTAAAGAGGTAATAAAATACATACATACACACACACACACACACACACACACACATATATATATATATATATATATATACATATATATATATATATATATATATATATATATATATATATATATAAAGAAATATAGTCTTAAAGTGCGCTATATTTATGGGATAAAGTGCTCAATATCAGAGATAGACCGTGTGTAAATATAAAAGTGAACATAGAAGTCAACACTTAGAGGCGACAGTCTGTTTCATGCTAGTGCAATCGTAATATATATATATATATATATATATATATATTATAATTATTTTTTAAAAAATATATTATAATTATTTTTTTTAAATATGATTCCTTCGCTACATAAGAGTTCTCATGTTTCAAAAACGAGAGCCGAAAACCTCAATATAATTATTAAAATTAAATTGAATTAAATTACCAAGTCCGGTTTTATCCTCAAGCCAAAATTTAGGAATAAACAAACTTGAAATTTACTCGTCTTTATATGCATGTTCATTCGCAAAATTAATTACTATGGAAACGGCTAGAGCGACCATAAATTTAAAAAAATAATTATAATTTAAGTTCCACTTCTGTATGGAGCACTATTTTTAAAAATAACAAATAAAAACAAAAATACTAAAGAACTCCGGATTATTTACCTAACGTGTTCTTCCAATTTTTCTAAATATCTGCATATATATATATATATATATATATATATATATATATATATATATATATATATATATATATATATATATATATATATATATATCGTTGTGTGCAGCAATCCCTCTTTTATACAGATATTATTGAAAACGACTGACGAGGCAATACGATTAACCTTCTTATTCAATTTTTCTTTCATTCTTACAAGTATTTACTTTATTGCGAAAATAAAGTGTGTAAAACTTTTCAAATGCTCTATATCTGAGGGTTTTTGGTTATTTTATTACCCAATATTCATATTTTTTAATTAATTTTTTAACTGAAATTCCAAGATATGCATATTCACTTATAAATAAAATATAAAATATTTGATACTGGTCAAAAGAACAGCCGAAATCGCTAGGTTAAATAAAACGTCAGGAATTCAATTTCCTTCCCAACGTTATGACGTGATTTCCTTCTGTCTTTTTCTATAATTATGTTCATGTCATATTTATGATCTCTCCTCCTCGACACTTCGACGGTATAAATTTAAGCGTACTACAAGATTTGCAACAAGGTTTTATCGCTTTACTGTTGAAATATCTAGATATACCCGTAAGTTTTAAAGTCATAGCTTGATTTCTCACACATCTCACCTCTTGAACATTTTTTGTTTCGTTTCTTGCTTCAAAAATATAAATGCAACGTCAGTCACCATACTTAAATCCTCATTCTTTTTATTGACTTTTCGTCCCACTAAAGTCTTCTCATTCTATTTCATTCTCAGCAAGGCCTGACATCTTAGTGTTATTATCGCCATTCTTGGTTTGAAATGATAAGTATATATATATATATATATATATATATATATATATATATATATATATATATATATATATATATATGTATGTATGTATGTATATATATATATATATATATATATATATATATATATATATGTATATATGTATGTATGTATATATATATAAATATATATATATATATATATATATTGTATATTTTAGCTGTATATTTTAGCTGTATATTTTCATTATGACCTGTCTCACTAAATAATCTAAACAAATTTTGTTTACTTATTCTTAATAGAGCCTTCTCATATTTACGGACTAGTTTGTTAGTAAACTTCTTAAAAGAAGAAAGAAAATTAAATGCCGATGTATATCCATTTTTTCCCGATACGTTCGACATTATCACAAACCCATCTTCAGTATCTTGATTTTGCTAAGACAAAATTACTGTATTCATCTGAAAATTAATTTAAATTAAATTTAATAAGTTTACTTATTCTAACATTATCTGAACTTTAGCGATAAAAAATATATAGCTGTAATTTTTTACTTGCCGCCGTGTTATCTCGGATATATACAAAAAACTTGTATTAAAATAATATGTCAATTTTTAAACCATTTGCATTTATGCTTAGAAATGTGATCTGAGGGAGCAGCAAAAAATACCTTTCTTGGAAAAATAAAATATAATCAGTGGTCACTTAAGTTTGTCTGTTTTTTTTTTAAATTAAACTAATAAACGCTCCTTTTTTTACATTGTGCTCTGGGAATTACACACTCTTTAGGATTATCCATACGAATAACCCAAAATTTCATTACCTAACTATATATATATATATATATATATATATATATATATATATATGTATATATATATATATATATATATATATATATATATATATATATATATATATATATATATATATATATATATATATATATATAAGTGTCGGATACAACGCCTATTGCACAACATCTGAAACCCCATTCCTGCTCGATGTACTGAAATAGTTAAATAAATTATATATAAATAAATATGCATTTTCTTTTCACCAGTAGCAGACTCTAATATGTTCATGAAAGTCAGAATCGTTCTATTGAGGAAAAAATGTATATTTATTATATATATATATATATATATATATATATATATATATATATATATATATATATATATATATATATTTACATATATATATATATATATATATATATTTACATATATATATATATATATATATATATATATATATATTTACCAAACAATTCATTACCTAAATATATATATATATATATATAATATTTACAACATACTTTTATATGACAAATATATACATCCATTCCAAAACATGTAATATATCTTTAAATTCCAAATGTCTGTTTTCTTTCTTAATAACTTTTTTTCTTCTTTTATTATTATTATTATTACTATTATTATTATTATTATTATTATTATTATTATTATTATTATTATTATTATTATTGTTGTTGTTGTTGTTGTTGTTGTTGTTGTTGTCCTCTTTGAAAATTAGATATTTAGATCGAGTTTTGACGGTCATAACTCTGGTCTTACATGCAGAATAGAAATACAACACCTTCATCAGCACGAGCTGTCCCGAACAAATGCCCAATGATGTCAGTGAGCCCATGACGTCTTGGCAGGCAGAAACATTCTTGGTGACAGTCTTGAGTGCGGCGACCACAGCATGGACAATAAGAGCAGCTGCTTGTTACATTTCTCTGTTTTGCTCTTATATCTCTGTACTTGCACAACTCAAGATACTGTAACATCAATCAAAATGCATTCATGCTGCTCTCTTATATTTAGGGGTGATATAAGGGTGATTGATCTCTAACACATGTCAGTCAAGATGGCTGCCTCCAACACCAGCTTCACGTATGATAACTCTTTTGGCCTATTCTTATTTTGTATTATCGTTTCATTTGATTTCTATTGAATACTCACTTCTCCCTTGTCACATCATCTGACCTAAGATCAAAAACGCTCTCAGGACATTTCCACTGCAAATCTTTGTTTAAAAAATAACTACAAAAATGTTCACATTTTACGTAAATAAGACTCTTTCTAGCATATTAGTTGTGTCTGTGAGGACCATTATTTTATTTCTTTAAGGTATAGCTTGCCATAGATCCTTTCAATGTATCTTTCAGAATCTTTTTCAATAAATCTCATAGTACCAACCACAACTGGAAGTATTAATGCTCTCATATAAATATTTTTTTTAAATTTCTACTTGAAGATGCTTGTATTTTGATAGTTTTTGAAAAATCTTCAAAGCTACATTAGAGTCTGCGGGAATTGCCATATCAATAAGAAAGCACATTCTGCTTTTTGATCTTTGTTTATTATATCTGGACGATTTGATTTGATTGGTTGTGTGTTTTGTAATATCTCATAAAATCATTGCAGGTTCTTTATCCGAAACCGGGTCTGGTGTGTGTTCATACCAATTATTATTATTATTAATATTGAAAATACTTTAAATGAAATTATTTTATAATCACTAGCCAGGTCATAACTAATGATTGTGGGCAAATGAAGAATGTGATTTTTATTGTTTCTACTTAATTAAACAAAAGACATCTCTTAATGAAAATTAAATAAACACACCTCGCAGGATATAGGCTGTATTTGTTAAAAATAATTTTGTATTTGATAATAGTATTATGTTAGAAATATAATTTTGTATTTGATAATCATATTATTAAGAAATATTTTTGTATTTGATAATAGTATTTGTTAGAAATAATTTTGTATTTGGTGATAGTATTTATTAGAAATAACTTTGTATTTGATAATCGTATTTGTTAGATATAATTTTGTATTTGATAATCGTATTTGTTAGAAATAATTTTGTATTTGATAATCGTATTTATTAGAAATAATTTTGCATTTGATAATAGTATTTATTAGAAATAATTTTCTATTTGATAATCGTATTTGTTAGAAATAATTTTTTATTCGTTAATCGTATTTGTTAGACATAATTTTGTATTTGATAATAGTAATTATTAGAAATAATTTTGTATTTGATAATAGTATTTGTTAGAAATAATTTGGGGATTTTCTGGTGAGATTGTGCACCATGAAGTTAGTTTATTAGGTGTTGAGATGCTTTCTTCATCAAATCCCCAGCCATAATAGAAAGAGTTTTTAGACGCCACATTATTTCTATTTGCATCTCTAGGTCTTTGTATTTGCTTAGGGTTTCGAAAGCCTTCACAGAGATGCTTTTGTCACTTGGTACGCTCATGTCAATTAGTCTCCAACTTTTTCTCTTCTGTCTTTGATAATATTGTATGGGCGATTTGCTTGTATTGGTCGATCTGTATTGATAAAAATATCACTGAAGCTGGTAACATCTCATCCCTCGGCTCATTTTATCAAGAAGTGATGACGGTTCTTCCAATGCAGAAACTGGCCTACACTGTAATGAGGGATTTTGTTCTCACTGGGTATGAGTATTGATAATCCTGATATAAGGTGATCAATAGTTTCAATGTATTGGTCACAAAAACTATATTTTGGCAACGTTCTTTTATGCAAGATATTGTCTTGATATTCGCGTGTAAGCAAGTTCTAGTTCTGCGAAGTCGGTCTCTCCGTCAAGTCCTGAATTCCTTAGACACTGGTGGGTTGCGAATTAATCTACATCAGAATTTTTGACTGGATGAAGGAACTGGCTTTTTAAAGAAGTTTGTCTCCATCCTTCTTTTAGTTGTTTATGGACGAGAATCTTTGCTACTTCTTTCGATTTCTTGCCTATGTAATGTCACTGAATCTTATTCAGCCATATTTTCAGGATTTAACTCGAATCATCTTGCATATTATGTCTTCTTTTGATAGGGCATAAAGCGTTTTACTTTTTACATACTCCATTACAAATAGTAACATCCAAACTTGTAAACCTTTTCTAATCAATCCGAGGGCTCCAACCACAACTGAAATTTTTGATATCTTCATGAGTCCTGTTTTGTTTAGATTTCCACTTTAAGATCCTTGAATTTTAAGATATTTACAGATACATTAAAATCTGTAGGGACAACTATATCTATACGAAAACACATTCTGTTTTTGTGGTCTTTGATCATGATGTCTGTGTGATTAGCTTTGATTATTCTGTCTGCGTATATTGTAAAATCCCATAAAATGTTACAAGGCCCATGTCTTTAACCGGTTCTGTGTGACGTTCATACCAGTTTCTTACAGTTTCCTTCCCTTAAAGGTTGCATATTTTCCAGTTCAGATAATGGTCCACTCTATCATGGCGAGTTTTATATTCACTAGCTGCTAACACCGTGCAACCTGATACAAGATGGTCAGTTGTTTCTGAATATTTATCACAGAATCTGCATTTCGGTTTGACACAATTTTTCACTATGTGTAATTGGTAATTTCTCGAATGCATTTTTTCTATCATCATCATCATCATCATCATCATCATCATCATCATCATCATCATCATCATCATCATCATCATCATCATCAATCAATTTTCTTGATTTGATTTTTTGATACAAACTTTGACCAGGTTTTTTATTTGATTTCGGACCTAAGATTTTTTTCTGAGTATGTGAGTAGTGCTTATGAACATTTATCATTTCAGGTTCTGATTGGTCTCATATGATTTTCTTCATGTACATCTTAGTCTAGATTTAACAATTCCTAGGAAGTTTATTATTATTGGTATATTCTTTCTCTATAAGTGCCACTTTCTTGCAAATTTTATTTTCATGTCATCATCATTATTATTATTTTATATCATTATTATCAGTATTATTATTTTATATTGCTGCATCTAGTGCGGCTATTAACATCTCATTCGTTTAGTTTTTATGTTTTCTGAAATCGCCTTGAGAATCGGCTTGAATCCTTACGCTGCACCGACCGCAGCACTGCCGCAGAAACTGTTTATTACTCGTTTCAGAAATAGTTCTTAAGGTTACTGGAATCGAATTGAACTTGTTGCAAATTGAATTAGTTGAGAAAATCGTGTTGGAGTGGGGAATGAAGTATGTGCTCGACTATCGGACATAGCTTGCAGAAAAAGTAGAGGAAAGAAAGACTTTGGAAACCAAGAAGAAAATAACTGACGAAGAGGGAACTGTCGGAGAATTGCAATAGCTGGGAACGGACATTTTGACTTGTTTGATTGTTTTTTTTTCTTTCTTTTTGATCTTAATGTAACTGCAAAAATTATTCAAGAGAGACGCAAGCTTTTACAGCAAGGTTATGTTTGTTCATGGAAATGAGAGTGTCTTGATTGATGTAATTCGGTCCATTTAAGCAAAAGATTTTATACATATTGATTATGTAATTACGTCTTTTAGTTAGGTAAACATCATAATCGTTTAGTAAAAGAAAACGTAAAGCATGCTACCAGTTGTCCGCGAAAGTCGTCAACAGATTTAAACAGGTGTAGCTAGTAAAATATGAAATAGTTGCGATATATATTAAAAATTACTGACCATTTACTGGGAGCAACAAGCGTTCATACATATGTAAAATGAATTGGGCAAGGACACAAACGTAGAAAGGGATGACAATTAAGGATATGTTTTCTCACCGGATTTCCTCAAACTTTATCATGTGCTGATCCTAAGGAAACTAGATATCCTACCAACATATATTATTAGAGGGCATAAAATAAACAATATAAGATGATGACATTTAACAGAGAGTAAAAACAGCAGGAACATCTACAGCGTTTCAAGTTAAAGTTGGGCATAATCAAACTTAAATGGATACTAAACAATTTCAAATGGAGACTAAACGATTTGAAATTGATACTAAACAATTTCAAGTTAGACTAACCAATTTCAAATTGAGATTAAACAATTTCAAATTGATACTAAACAATTTCAAGTTGAACTAAACAATTTCAAATTGAGATTAAACAATTTCAAATGTAGACTAAACAATTTCAATTTGGCAAATATTTTTTCAACAAAACATATGAGTCATAATGAAACAGAGCTAGCAAATATTTATTGTCACTAATATTAAGAATTTATAGCGCGCCCACACACACACACACACACACTCACACACACACACACACACACACACACACACATATATATATATATATATATATATATATATATATATATATATATATATATATATATATATATATATATATATATAAACAAGTGAGAGGTTATAGTTGTTCCAACGAGAGAAGAGAGAAGCCGTAACGTTTTTGGATATAATGTGGATTTTATATATATATATATTATACATTATTTTCTATATTTTTGCTAGACGTGTTTCCGCTCTCGTGCCCTTCATCAGGAGAATAGTGGTTATTTTCACGTATTATTTAGAGGAATTAGTTTTCCTTAGTTGTCTTTATGATTTCCAATGCTAAACCATTGTCATTTTATGTGTAGTAGTAATGCAAATTTTCTTGGACTTATGAAGAAAATATTCTTCTGCTTCAGAGGTAGTAAAGAAATTAGAATTGGTCAGAGAAAGGGCGACTGAAGGAGGTTTATGTTCTTATTTTTTTATGATCTCTGTATCTTTCTAATGCAATCTCCATTTACGTGTATTGTGTATGCGTGTGTTTCTGCTAGTGTGTGTATATAAACTCCTTCGCCATACGTAGATATTGTTTTATTATAAGGAATTAATATATATATATATATATATATATATATATATATATATATATATATATATATATATATATATATATATATATATATTAGATATCTTCTTTATTTCCAAATACGGCCAATGAATTATTGTGGCCGTGTTCGCAATTAAAGTTTGATTTCTTGAGTTTCTATCCGTTTCCCTGAAGTTAATCAATAATTAATGTCTAAATGTAAAACTATTGAATTTGTTAACAAATATCAAACACACACACATACACACACATACGCACACACAGACACACACACACACAAACAGACACACACACACACACACATATATATGTATATATATATATATATATATATATATATACACATCCTATAGTTTGTTGGGTTCGTGTGTGTGTGTGTGTGTGTGTGTGTCTGTGTAATTAATACAAATATAAAATTTATCACTTAGCGGATTGGTGTTACATTCAGCACCACGATATTTTAATTATGATAAGAAAATAATTTATGCAGTTTTTATTTATGTTAGTTTATGTACGTGTCTGTATGTGCGTATGTAAAGAATGTTGTAGTTATTTCTCGTTTTCCTAATATTCTTGTATTTTTATGCTCTCACCCTATTACTATTGTTTACTTTTTCTCTATTTTGGCGCTGAGTCATACATACATACATAAATAAATACATATATATATATATATATATATATATATATATATATATATATATATATATATATATATATATATAAAGAGAGAGAGAGAGAGAGCTAATTATATATGTATATTTGTCCACCCTTAATTAACATGTTTTGTTAAGTATGACAGATAAGCAAAATTTGTAATTTTATTAATATTTTATTTAGTTTTGCCAGCATTTTTTCATTGTTTTCTTCTTCTGGTATGAATAAACGTTTTCGTTTGGTGGTAATGAACGCTCCTAATATATATATATATATATATATATATATATATATATATATATATATATATATTATGAAATGGACAAATTCCCACAATTATTTGAAGACATTTTATATGTTTATATGTTCTTTTTATACATACAAATATTTAAGTAGATGCTCTGTTTATAATAAACAGTATTAACAACATTTACCGGTCTGAATGTCCGAGAAATATTCATAGAAAATATGCGTCTTCCGTATCCTATACGGAACCGTCATATTACCTACGTGCTTTTACCGATTGAGCCACAGCAAGGTCGATTTTACTGTTTTTAAACTACAATTCTCCATGATTTTCTCTCATACATTCATATCTTCTCGATGCGTATCCAAATGTAAACAAATGATGTCACACGGTAAGAATTGGCCAAAGTTCGACAATTATTTTCAGACATTTTTTAATTATTTTTTTAACATAAACTATTTATATAGTTATTTTAAGATAAAAAGAACGTATAAACATAAAAAAATTATGTTAAAATATATATATGTGTGTGTGTGTGTTTGCGTGTGTGCGTGTATGACAATTAATTAGGTAATTGAAATGCTGTTTCCATTAAAGACATTAAATGTTACCGTTAATTTTGTCGAATGCAATGCTCAATATCCTGAAGACAGAACCAAATATATTGAGTTGCAATGTTACGTATTTTAGATCTTATTAAAACGTGACAAAGATATACATATTTTAAGTTACTCATAATCGGTTCAGTTGAAACACAGACGAATTTGATCACAGGCTCAATATCATGATGCTGATAATACTATGGACCTAACATGTGAGCAACGACGACGCTCTAGAAACAATGGCAACAGAAACGACACGTATGATTAGCATCAGGAAGGGACAGTTTAAATTTATGGAGAACATGATGATGAAAGAGGGCGTTTAAAATTTGATACTCACAGAAAAGATGGAAGAGGTCAAGGGGAAAGCAATGCACAACCTATCTGGCGAGCTCGTGCGAATGAATAGCAGAGCAGGTTTTTGGAGAGGTGTAAACAAACATAAGTTATAAAGACCTACAAAGAAGAGGAAATTGTGGAAAGGCATTATTGCCATCATCTGAAGTGACACAGCACATAGAAGAACTAACACATGCATAGACGCATATATATATATATATATATATATATATATGTGTGTGTGTGTGTGTGTGTGTGTATGTATGCATCCGTTTCTGTATGTGTGTTTCATGTTGTACTAATTAACTAACTACTGATGCAATTAATCACTAACAGAATGTCATTTAAGCATTCTGAGTAAAAAAAAAAAAAAAGAAAATCGATGAGCATTACTTTCCGGGCGTTAGATAATTTTATCAGGGTTAGCGTTACTCTTTTAGGTGGGATGGTTTGGACAGACGTATAGGAACTCTAATCATTCAATCGTTAATTAGGAAACCGAAATTTCTTTAAGAAAGCTTTCACTCTTGATAAACACTAGCAAATCTATATCGAACATGTCACATGTATTCTTCCTACCGTTGTCATATAAGTCGATAGCTATGAATGTATTAAACTGTTCTGTCATATTTATCATCCTATAGGAGTGGGCGGAGGGCCGAGTGGGTAGAGATCTATGGTCGATTTGACAATGAGGTTACCATTTGATAATAGCTTCCTCAGCGTTGGGAAAAGCCTGACAACCATACTATGGTCGACCGAAACTTAGTAAGTCAAATCTTAAAAAATACTGTTTAAAATTCGTCGATGATTATGATAGCACGAACCACAAGTTATCATGGGCCAGTGTTTGTGCATACTGGCCGTGTTCACACCGGTGATCACGCTAGATTATGCGCTCTCTCCCAGAAATTGTAACAAAAGTCCACTCAGCATAGTTGCCCTAAGCATAGTTGCTCTAAGAATCACGAGTTAGATCTCTAAGTGTTAAACTAAAACCGATGTACCTGAGCAAGTGTCTGTAACATGAATTAGCTATCCACTGGGGATTACTTGGAAACCGGCCATGCCTCTTCCTATAAGGCAGTTAATTTTAGAGAAAATCCTTAAATATAAAGAAAGCATTTTAAACGAGAGAGACGTTGTGGCATGGTGAGTTCTTTAGGTTAGGAGGTAGTTTATACGGATAGGAGTATAAGATAACGGTTAACCCTAGACATGAACAGGTTAAGATTGTAGCGATCGGGAAAATATTTTCTTGGGAGTCAGTTCCACAGAGCAGTGGTTTGCAGGAAGAAGCCGTTCGAGTAGAGCCTTCTTCTCACCGATGGAATACGGAGGGAATGTGTGTGTTTTGCTACAATGTAAGTGGCATGGTGAGTCCTTTCTGTGAAAGATAGGCCTACCAGAACCAAGGAATCCAGTTTATTCGAGCACTTTCCGTAAAATTAGCGATAGTGTAGCGAGAGTCTTGTCACATCCCGTCTGTAAGGGAGAGGTCGGAGGCTGGAAAATAATTCATCGCGCACAAAGGCTCGTAGATGGTTTTGGACTCTATCGGGCCTGAAGAGTACGTTCTACAGACGAACGCTGAGAAGATCATGGACTGAACATGTGCCAGTGATAATTTTTAAGCCCAGGTTAAAGTAAGCTTATCGAATATTTCTTGTAAAATTACGCTTGTAAGATTGTAGCAACAGAACATTCGGAGATTAAATGTTGACGTGTGTCATAGCAAGTTTAGCTTTCTATACAACTTTGTAACTAGAAGAAATTACTTCGTGTTTTTAAAACTACTGTAATTATTTGTGTATAATGCTCTCCTATAATTTCTAGTTTACCCGATTTTAGGAGAGAATATAAAACGCATAGGATTTTTAAATACTGGAACAGATAATTTTAGCATGCGTTCCAATTTTTATCAATATCACGTAGTTTTAAAAAAATAACTGGGTAGTTCAGTAACAGACGACGGAGAATGTTACATATAAAACAAAAGGTATATCGGAATCGAAAAAGATTCCTTCGCGAAGCTAAGCAAAGTATTAAAAATATGCGAAAATATTGTTATAAAACATAAAAAGAGTGCTGAATTTCTACGTTATAACTATCCTTCAATAGAGCAATAAATGCTGAAAAAAATTCCCCATGGATGAAAAAGGGCGCCGAAGCGACAGAGATGTAATTCTAGCGAAAGATGCTGAGAATAACAACGATGAATTTAAAAATAAACTTATAATTGAAAGGACACTTACAATCAGAATGAGACAAATTAAATTTCTGGTAAATATAATAAGCAAAGAAACGCGTGGAGTTAACACTGTAAAGGGGCTTTAAGGAAAACATCGAGATACCTGTCAAACGTGATTGTATGAGTAGATAGCAGAGCAGGAAGAGCCTTATGATACCCTATCAATCGTTGCTTACAACGACATAGGGGAGGGAAGTTTGTAAAGCCGTGATTTCCCACGTCATAAACGGACACGGCACATGAAAGAGGAATAAGTTAAAAACAATGTCGTTACATCTATTGGTTGATAACGAAAAATTCATCAGAGCTATGCGGATTTATCTCACTTGTATAAGCAAAATGCCGCCAATATACAGTGGCCTAAGAAAAAAAATTTAGACAGGAGAAATAAACTACATCCAATTTCAAAATTAAATTACGAAATCCCTATTCAACATAAATAAACAGTATTTGGAACTAGTATAGAGCAGGTCCTCCATTTGTTAGTTTCAGTACTTGTAATCGATTTTTCTTGGTTTTGATCAAGTTATCAACAATCGTCTGAGCTATATTTAGCAATGTTTCTTTAAGGGTTGCCACTGACGTGATTTTCGTTGTACGCTCTCGAAGTTTTAGGGGAAGGTGCCCCCAAACATGCTCAATTGAATTCATGTCAGGAATTTGGGCTACCCACGGCAGTGACTTGATTTATTACGATTCCTTCCAGGCCTTTGCTACGTTGCTCGTATGACACGGCGCACCATCTTCTTGAAAAAGGTAGACATTTTTGTCAATCTGGTTGGTTTCAAATAGTGGGAATATTCCTTTCTCTAATATTTGACAGTATTTCGGACCATTCAACCGCTTGACAACAACAATCAGCTCAGATTTCCCTCCAAACCAGACAACATCCCACACCATTACTCCAATCCCTCCATGTTTCACGGTCGCCTGCAGACATTCAGTATTCCAAGTCTCATTCTGATTTCTCCAAACTTAAACCGAACTCGAATTAGAATATTGGCAGAATTTACTTTCATCTGACCAAATTACAGACTGCCAAAATTCATAAGCTTTGCTCTTGATTTCTCTCGCCCAGTCCATACGAAGTTTCCTGTTAACCTCTGAAATCAAGGGCTTCTTTCTTGCAACTCTTCTTTGATAGTCTAGCTCTTTCAGATATTTTTCACCCGAATATGGCGACATTTCCATCCTGTTCGCGCCATCTTTGACGCCCTGATGACGGTTTCTGTTGACTTCCCTATTCAGTGCCCTTTTCATTCGTTCAGACACAATGCTTAGCCTTCCTCAACGTTGTTCCACACGACAATGACCTTCGTTAAATTTCTTAACAATACTATTAACCGTTTGATGATTAACCTGGAAAAACCTAGCAATTTCTCTATTTGACTTGCCACACAGATGCCATCTTATTATTTGCCCATGTTGAAATTCACTAATTTCCTTACTTCCACGATCTTTCGTTGCAAGATATAAGTTAACTATTGTTCATACATAAGATTAGCTTTATTCTAACAGGGTATTGTTTGAAAAAAAGAAGAGACGTTATTACACATGCTAACCATGCTGTAATCAAGGGTGCCTCAAAACGTATAACCCACAGTACGTTATGTTGAATTAGTCCAAATATAAATAGAGATGTGAATATATGGTGTCCATGTAGAAGAAAGGAAACTTTGGAAGAGAAATGGTATATGCGTTATTTATTTATTTTATACTTCTACAGTCCTGTGCACATTGCCTGTAACTATATTAAGAATGTTGCAAGCGCAAATTTGAACATTGCGTGAGTGTCAGCGCTAAATTCCCAAAGTGAGAAAAAGGGGAAAATATTGATTCATATAGTGTGGACACAAATGCTTTTGAGAGGAGGGAAATGAACATTACCTTAAATATATCTCCATACATGGAAACACACATTCATCTATATATGCATATATACATACATAAACACACACATATACATGTATATACATATGTATATGTATATATATATATATATATATATATATATATATATATACATATACATATATATACATATGTATATGTATGTATATATATATATATATATATATATATATATATATATATATATATATATATATATATATATATATATATATATATACATACAGATATACACACACATATATGTGTGTGTGTATGTGTGCGTGTTCGTGTCTATGTATGTATTTAAGAGTGCGGTAAAAGTTATAGGCTAGAGCAAGAAGCCAAGCATTTCAGTTGTTATTGAATAGGTAGTTTTACAGAAAATAAATTTTAAGCAGCCCCCCGCCATGTGCCTGTGTGTGTGTATGTATTTAAGAGTGCGTTGAAAAATTATGGGCTAGAGCAAGAACCTCACCTGGAAAAATTCTGCTATTCTTGAATAGGTAATTTTAGAGTAAATAAATTTTAACTAACCCTCATCTATCTATCTATCTATCTATCTATCTATCTATCTATCTATCTATCTCTCTCTATATATATTTATCTATCTATTTCTATTTCTCTCTGTACACATGTGTGTGTGTCTATGTATTTAATTAAGAGTGCGCTGAAAAGATCTGGGCAAGAGCAAGAACCTCAACTGGAAAATTTCTGTTATTGTTGAATAGGTAATTTTAGAGAAAATAAATTTTAACTAACCCTCATCTATCTATCTATCTATCTATCTATCTATCTATCTATCTATCTATCTATCTATCTATCTATCTATCTATCTATCTATCTATCTCCCTCTCTCTCTCTCTCTATATATATATATATATATATATATATATATATATATATATATATATATATATTTATCTATCTATCTATTTCTATTTCTCTCTGTACACATGTGTGTGTGTCTATGTATTTAATTAAGAGTGCGCTGAAAAGATCTGGGCAAGAGCAAGAACCTCAACTGGAAAATTTCTGTTATTGTTGAATAGGTAATTTTAGAGAAAATAAATTTTAACTAACCCTCATCTATCTATCTATCTATCTATCTATCTATCTCCCTCTCTCTCTCTCTCTCTCTCTCTATATATATATATATATATATATATATATATATATATATATATTTATCTATCTATCTATTTCGATTTCTCTCTGTACACATGTGTGTGTGTGTGTGTATTTAATTAAGAGTACGCTGAAAAGTTCTGGGCTAGAGCAAGAATCTCAACTGGAAAATTTCTGTTTTTGTTGAATAGGTAATTTTAGAGAAAATGAATTTTAACTAACCCTCATCTATCTATCTATCTATCTCCCTCTCTCTCTCTCTCTCTCTCTCTCTCTATATATATATATATATATATATATATATATATATATATATATATATATATATATATTTCTATTTCTCTCTGTACACATGTGTGTGTGTGTGTGTATTTAATTAAGAGTACGCTGAAAAGTTCTGGGCTAGAGCAAGAATCTCAACTGGAAAATTTCTGTTTTTGTTGAATAGGTAATTTTAGAGAAAATAAATTTTTATCAACCCTTATCTATCTATCTCTCTCTCTCTCTATCTCTCTCTATCTATCTATTTCCCTATACACACACACACACACATATATATATATATGTGTGTGTGTGTGTGTGTGTGTTTGTGTGTGTGTGTGTGTGTGTGTGTGTGTGTGTGTGTGTGTGTGTGTGTTTTTGGATGTGGCGAGAACAAAAAGAAAGCGTGAAAGATATGGGGACAATGATAATATATGTGAATATATATAACATATATATCCGAGAAAATATATATAAAATACATATTGTGTATTGAAAAATCATAGGCAACCTTCAACTATAATTAGTTTGTAATAATTTATCCCCTTGTAAATGAAAGGTGTGAGGTCCTTTTTTCAGAAATGATCCGTTGACTTTACGAGTTTTATTTACATTTCTAAACGTTCTAATCTTTAGAATGTGTATTAAAATTTGACGCAAACATATTTACTTATCTTAAAAATCCGCAAAAGAGAAATTTTGAAAGAAGTCTCCCATTAATATTCGAAAAAAAATCTTTAAGTGTTACTGAACTTGAGCAGACTATTTTCCTAAAAAATATCTATTTTAAGAGAATTTTTTTTTCAACCGACACTAATAGCAACTGTTCGCCCAATAAATGGATAATTTTTCCTGTATTGAAACGGCTAATTTTTCAGTTACAACAATTACAATGTTAGTTTTTCCATTATCATTTCTAGAGTAGTATGTCTTTCATACTTTCTGTTTGTATTTTTTACCATTAACTAAAATTATTTTCAGTATTTAATTTCAAACAAATATTGCAGTTTTACTCAATGCTGAGAAAGCAACCATTTCTATGAACACACTTGTTGACAGTGACCTATAATCCTGGTTGACTTATAACGAATTCCTTTTCACGAAGCTTAATTATTAAATCGAAACTTTATTTGAAAATTACTATCTGCACAGGGTCGATTACAAGTGTTAAATTATTCTATCTCAAGTTTTCATCAATGGGGATATCTGTACCGATTAATCTCCTTGCACTATAGTGTGATTATTTCTAAATGTGGGGAATGTGTTCAAATGGTGTTTGAATATTCAGTTCACGAACATGGGGTCTGCCTTTACAGAGAGCACATATCCTTTTAAATTTGAGCCCTTTCATACTAGCCCTGGGAGCGATAGATTGTTCTAGCAAATTAACGCCACTGCCCACTGCTAGTAGATATGAAATTAATCCCCAAACAACACGGCAGCTATTCCATTGAGACCTCGATCGTCAGACATATTTGTTGGTCAGGTATCGGATATACGTAGTATATATCCCATTACAGATCATGCAACATGTACTTTGCACTCGATGACTTTCAGAGAAGCCAGTTTCAAGATTGATCTGATCTGACCTCCCAGCTGTAACTGGATTGCGAGCATGGAAAAGAATTATTTGCAGGAGGGGTCTTGCCCAGTTTCTCAAACATCCTAGACGAGTATGAAATGTCCACGTTCGGTTGAGGGCCCTATGGGGCTTCACACACGCACTGGCCGAGAATAACTGAGGAAATGTAATTCTTAAATATGAGAGATCTAACTTATGATTGAGCACCAGAAATATAATGATCCCCATGTTGCCAGCCTCATAAAATCTGGTGTCGCTATACAGAAATAATACAACTGTGTATATTTAGTCTTGAGAGTTGCTTAGACGGATATAACTAAAGAATGATTCCAGCTCTTACGAAGATTCTATGCCGTCAGTAAGAGTGGAATGTAGTCGCCTGGAAGAGATAATTCAGGGACAGTTGTTCTATTAGCCTGCAATACCTGTTCGTACGTTCGTTTTCCAACCATTAGACCCCGATTCTAATCTCACCATGATCGAATATGTCAGTCAGGTAACCTCTTGATGTTATCAGTCTGGAGATACCACCCGAGTCTTCGCCACATTTGGAAAGTGCCTGAAAACGATTCCATGGGTTGAGCCAAGTCTTATTAGTAAAATTGGTTTGACGGAACTGTTTTGGGAGCCGTCGATATTTGTGCTAGTACGAAGTCACAAGTCATCGTGACCGACGTTTTGAGCGTACTGGCCTCCTTCAGACTGTTTTTTCCAGAAAGTGTCTAAGTTTCGCTCAGCGGTATTGCAGTAATAGTTGTAGTATAAACCACAGTCGGGTTGTGTTGGTGTTGAACACACACAAATGTGCCTGCGCTGTGTTACGACTCATAGGTTCATCTGTGGATGCAATCGGTATACACACGCGTTTATGTGACATCAGCGACAACGAACATGTATTTTTCTGCTTTTACTTCATTTTCGCGACAACGGCATTTTTCCTTGCACACTCGCTCTCCAATTAAGCACCAAAATCTAATTAGAACAAAAAGAAAATTTTAAAAAAGAAATAACACATTTTTTTTAAAAAAAATGAAGAAATTAAAATCATTCTTTTGATTAAATGTCAATTATTTCTTGCTTTATAGTTTTCTTGCGAATTTGTGACATGATTTTGTTTTCCCCTCTAGTTCCTCGGATTGTGTTTTACCCCACTTTACATATATAAGAAAATGCTCTTTCTTTAACAGATTACACCTTAATGTCTCTGCCTATCCGACTTCTATAGTAAATTATAGCAAGATGAAAATTAGTGCATTCTTAGCAGTTTTAATGAAAAATAAACATAATAGAGACAACAGTAAATTCTACTTTCAGAACGTAGACAATCTTGGTCCTCCACAACTTTCTGTCTCTTGATGCTCTAAGTATTGTTTTATCTTCTACCATGAGGAACAGACTGTTACCGAACAGATTTCTGTATTAATGTTTCATTGAACACTAAAAACGTAACCACTCTAAGTCAAAAGGTTCCCGAGTTCTAATTCCCGTTGGGTTCATTATATTCTCTTCCGTGCAAACTATTGGGAAAGGCATGGATCCACTGCTTCTCCCTGCCCCTAGATACTTAATAAGACTTGTATCAATAAACCATTATTATATAAAATAACACAAATCATGGGCCAATCGTTACCTATTCTTCTTATCCTCATAATTTTCACTTTCTACCACAACCTCTTTTATTCATACGTCTCTCGTTTTTAATATCACCATTTTAGCTTTAACCGCCCACATTCAGTGACTCTCGAGTCTTAAATTGGGTGAATCTTAGTAGAAAAATGTTCAGTATAGAAGCAAAACATTGCAAATTCAAAATAACTTCCGCTAAAATTAACTGCTTAGAGTTGCGCTGAGGACATCTTAAAAGAGAAATAATAACTGGAAATTACTTTTAATAACATTAGAAAGATTTACAACTGAACAATATATGATATAATCTAGGAATATGACACTGATATCATATTCGTCTGTTTGAGAGTTAATGTTCGGCTTGTGGAACGATGTTGGTTGAAATTCTTTCCTTTTACAATGAGGTAAATAAAAAAAAATTACCAGTTTTAATATTAATTATGGAGTATTAAATGCGACCGTATTTAATTAAAGTAAATGCTGGAATAGACATCGCAGTCACGTTTCACACCAGACTGTCAAAGGAAGCCATGTGTTCTGTTGACCTGGGGTTATTTCCGGCCATCGTAAAGAGAAGTACGTGACCGTAAACCAGCATCCGGTATTGCAAGTAAGAGAATGAAAATATTGGCTAGATATATAAACATTCACCCTTGGACAGACTCTATCGGATATCAAAGAAATATGTAACGTCTAGCGGGCAAGACGATGGTATGTTACCGCATACCATCAACTGAACGAGACGAAATCAGAAGTTGAATAAAATATGGTGTTAGTTATTGAAGTTTCCACTTTTGTGGTATCTTTTGTACGGCTCCCAAAATTTATCACATAAATTTAATGTCCAGGTTTAGTAAAAACAATAATTTAAATCCTAAATATAATCCTAGATCTGTGTCATGTAATCTTATATTTTCTTCAGTGCTGATAAAAGGATTTGTGGCAAACCAAGAGATTAATGAAATTACAGGTTATTAAAAGCGACAGATTAATGTTTTTCGTGCCGCTCTCAAATATCTGATGTTTAATACACATAACTTATCAAAAAAAAAAAAAATAACAAGTGAAGGCAATATACTTGGACGAAGAAACTAAATAGGTCTGTGTGGCAACAGTGGCCTGTCAGGAATTATCTGACGCCCACATTAAGTGACTCTCGAGTCTTATATTTGGTGAATTTTAGTAAAAACTGTTCAGTATAGAAGCAAAATAGGTCTGTGTGGCAACAGTGACCTGTCAGGAATTATCTGACGCCCACATTAAGTTACTCTCGAGTCTTATATTGGTGAATTTTAGTAAAAACTGTTCATTATAGAAGCAAAATAGGTCTGTGTGGCAACAGTGACCTGTCAGGAATTATCTGACGCCCACATTGAGTGACTCTCGAGTCTTATATTGGGTGAATTTTAGTAGAAAAATCGAAGCATACATTGAAAATTCAAAATAACTTCGGGTAAAATTAACTGCTTATAGCTGCGCTGAGGACATCTTAAAAGAGAAATAATAAATGGAAATTACTTTTAATAACATTAAAAGGAATTACAACTGAACGGTAAATGATATAATCTAGGAATGCGACAATGAGATCATATTCGTATGTCTCAAAGTTAATGTTCGGGTTCTGAAACAATGTTGACTAAAATTCTTTATTTTTACACTAACGTAAATAAATTAAAAGAAGTGACCAGTTGTAATATTAATTATGGTGTATTAAATGCGACGCATTTAATTACAGTAAATGCCGGAAAAGACAAAGGACGAAGGAACTAAACAGGCCTGTGTGGCAACAGTAACCTATCAGGAATTATCTGACGTTATCAATCATCAGATGAAAGCATTGAAAATATCTCCAAGAGAAACAAAACTCGAACATATTTGCGTCCATCGAATACAATCAATGACAGTTAAAATACATAGTATCCCCATAAAAAAGAAAGGATGTTATTCAATAATTCATAGAATAATTACAATATTTCCTCTGATAAATATATAAGACAATTTTTCATCTCTTATTAGTTTGAGTTTTAAGAAATTAGCATTTTAGGGAAATCGTTGTTATGACCTATATACCCATTCTACGTTATTTGTCCTTAAATATTTAATTTTGATAGCCTATGGGTAACTAAACCCAATCGAGACCTCAAGAGGTCCTAGTACATACGATCCATTGCGAAAGATGAAGAGAAAATGGTCGGTTTCCTATAAAGTTCCAATAACTAACTAACTCCTTCTGATATTCCCTACTTTTACAAGAGCCATATCTGACCTAAAATGGAGTACTGCTGTCATACGTGGATAGGAGCTACCCGGTCTTCCCTTTCCAGTTTCGATGAAGTCCAAACGGATCTCGGCGTTCACATGGGTGATTAAATATTTCCCACCATGAAACCCCTTTCTCAGAAACGAAACGTTGCAAGTCTCTCGCTGCTTTATCACTATTTCCATGGAAAATGTTTAGACGAACTACCTTCCTTAGTTCCATGAGTTCTAATCTTCATAGCCAAGACCCGCCATGCCACACACATTGTAACAGACCAACCTCATTCCCTTTGTATTCTATTTGTGAAATGGTAGTTCCGCTCGAGCAGCTTCTTTACATGAACCGATTATGGAACCGATTCCCATGAGTGTACCTCTCCAATCACTAAAATCTTAGCAACAATCTTAACCTATTCAAGTCTAGGACCAACCAATTTCACATAATCTGTGCCGCTTGGTATTTAATCCTCTACATTGAGTGGCCCTTAGGATTCGTACAGGGTGAACACTGTTGTAAAGAAGAAGAAAAACAAATAAAAAATGAACAACATACAACAATATTCAATACAAAATGCAGGGATTGACAAGTATAAATCTCCCCAACTGAATCCAAAACATGAGTCCCATAGAAAAAAACGTTGTGCGTGTTATACGACGTTGAGGTATTATTTATTTAACTTTCTTAAAATGCAACACAATAAAGAGTCACGGTGGAATAACGGATACTGGTCCGGACAGAGTGTAGTTCATTATATTCACTTATGATTCCATATCCAGCTCCCACCATCTTTGGGTAAAATAACAAATTAGACTCTATAATCTTGGTTGACAACCAGTCTAGCAACTCTGAATTCAAACCAGCTTGTAAAGGATTGGGTTCCCCTCAGACTGTCTTTTTATTAATCATTTTACCTCAAGTCAGGCAATAAAGCCAGAATATGAAAGAAAAAAAAACACAATGAGGGAGAACAGTAAAAGAGCAAGGATTTAGAAAACAGAAAATAATGATTGACGTTGCATTTAAATTATTGAAGAGGAAAGTTGACTGGAAATGAAGAAACCGGAAGAGTGGTCCACAAGCGAGAAGTGCGACAGAAGAATCTGTGTGCATACAACTTACGATTATATCTAGTAATTTCAACTGTAAAATGATGAGACCTTGCCGCCAATCTAGTACTGCGCTTAAATTAATAAAGTCTAGTTACTATAAGGGAAAGATCATCAAAACAATTACCATGAAAGTATTTAAACCTAGATTACGGCAGTGAGAAAGTGATTGAAGCCGAGATGCCAGGTCAGAACCAATAAGATTTTATGAAGAATCTCTAAACATATAAATGCGCTGTTTGCCGATGAAACACAGCTGCTGTTATGGCTGCAGAAGATATGTTGTCCTTACCACCTTAACGAATGATGTGATCGTGAAAATGCAATGAAACACTTAATGCACATTTATATGTCCAGTCGTAAAAAAAATGATTGAAGAGCAGCCTGCACTTGTCAATAGGTAAAATTTTGTCCTTTTCCATGACAACACAAAGTCGCATGTGACGAGAGTAACAGAGGAAAACAATTTATATTCCCTTTGAACTCTTCTCTTTTCCCCGCCATATTCATATTACCTTGCACCAAGTGATTTTTTACACATTTTGATCGGAATTTTACACAAAGCTTTTGAATAAATCGCGCTCAGAGTTCCATTTGAAAGTACAAGATTGAATATATATATATATATATCACAACCATAACGCCTTTTTTTATTCATGAAGAACAAACCTCAAACAATGGCTGGAATGGGGAAAAGAGATGCATCTATACCTTTTCCAAGAGTATTAGCAAATAAGCTAATGTAGTGGACTCGACTGGAATTCGAACTCGGCTCTTTGATTTTTCCATCCGAGCTGCTAACCATTATTTCACCGTGCCTACTATATATTAATATATCATCCACTCACTCACTCACTCACACACTCACAATTTAGGCGTTGCGGTTGTGGTTTCCATAGCAACTAGATTTTTAAGAAAAAGAATTGCTAGCCGCATTTCCACGTGATTATTTCATTCTGAGTTTTGTTTCATGTAGATTGCTTGCCAACGTAAACTTAAAAACACTGTCTTTCCTACCATTTAACCCATAGCTAGGAGGGAGAGGTTGATTCCCGCCCTTACCAACGGCATTAGAACGAAATATACTTTAAAGAAATAAACGAAACGAATACGAACTCGCTTCGTCGACATCTCGTTCCGAGGATTTTAACCTAAAATTAAGATGTCAAGCGTAGATATACTTTTACAATATGCGTATCAAGCCTCGACTTCTATAACGAAATCTCACGCGCAGCTATTGTATATCTTTTAACATGCACAGGTATTTAAACTGAAATTAACATATGTTTATTTATTTATTTTATATCCGTCTTTCCAGAAAATTTTATTAGCATTGATTATTTAATATCAGTTTTAATTTGATAGCACTGTTGCGTAATAGAATATTATATAGCACAGAAGAGATAAATAGATAGATAGATAGATAGATAGATAGATAGATAGATAGATAGATAGATAGATAGATGTGGATATACTGCGTGGAGATTCTTCGTTGGTTAAATAGTAAGATATCGATATAAAGTACAATAATTTATTTAATTATATTTCTCCATTTGAAATGTGTGTTTTTATCAGTGCAGCATATATATATATATATATATATATATATATATATATATATATATATATATATATATAGATAGATAGATAGATAGATAGATAGATAGATAGATATAAAGAAAGTGTTTATAGACACGTGTATATATATATATATATATATAATGTGTGTTTTTATTGCGTTTTTTGCATTTTCAACTAGTTTATTAGTCTTCACTATCTATCTATCTATCTCTCTCTCTCTCTTTCATTCTCTCTTTCTCTCCCTATCTCTCGCTCCCCCTAATGCTCCAGGTAATCATTTTTTTTTCACGGTTACTGTTCAGAAACGTTCTACTCCGAAAAAATTTACAATTTCACTCTGTATCTCCCCCCGTCCACTGCATTGAACTCTCTCTCTTTCTATCTCTCTCATCCTCCCTCCCTCCCTCTCTCTCTCATTTTGTTTTCTTTTTGAGTTTGGTCTTACAATCAGCGCTGAAAGTAGACGTTGAGAGACGTTTTACGACCAAGAATATTCCTCAGCAATTGATCCTCAAACTAGAGTATCGATTTCCAATATTCTTCGAGGCTGAAGCAGACTCCAGCTTCTTCATCTTTCTTCTTACCTGCCCAACACCGGCTAGGCCTTCCCGCTCTTTCCGTTGTCTTTGCTGCTTTTCACCTTCTTCGCTTCTTTCTCGAGAGCACTTTTTTTTAATGATACTGTTTGCTACGTTTACTGTTTTCCTTCCTTCCTCTTTGCTTTCCTTCCTTTCTACTTTCCTTCCTTCTCTCAGACGTTCACGCGCCTATTTAAGCCACTCAAGCTCACATCAATATTTACGGTAGGAGATCGAATGCTTCAAGTATATATATTGCTATCAAAAATACAGAGTTACTAGAAAATTCTTTTTCCTATTGACTATTTTCATTTCTTTCCTTATAGCTTACTTCAAACAAGTGTCATATATAATCTTTCTCAACCTGTTATCATCTATCTATTTGCTCCTTATAACTATCTATCTAGCTGTGGTTCCTTCTATCTATTTGTTCCTTTGATCTCTCTATACATTCCTATCTATCTATCTATCTATCTATCTATCTATCTATCTATCTATCTATCTGTTATGGTCCAGGTTAGGACCATGGAAGAACAAAACGAACAGAAGAGTAGAAATAACGAAGATATATTACATGGAATAATAATACAAAATGTTGAAGGTGTTAGTATGACTGTCAGTCTGGTTTGGAGTGAACTACTATCGGATCGACTCGATTCGTCTCTCTCTCTTGAGAGGCGTAGTATACATAGTATTAGGAAGAGTTCATTCTGTAGTTATAGGTAAGGACCCACAACACTATCTATCTATTTCTTATATATATACATATATATATATATATATATATATATATATATATATATATATATATATATATATATATATATATATGTTGTTCCTTCTATCTATCTGTCTATCTATTTCTTATATCTATGTCTTGTTCCTCCTATCTATTTCTTGTATCTATCTACCTGTTGTTCCTTCTATCTATCTATCTATCTATCTATCTATCTATCTGTTGTTCCTTCTATTTTTTTTATACCTGTCTACCTATTGTTCCTTCTATCTATCTCTATGTCTGTACCTTCCTATCTATCTATCTATCTATCTATCTATCTATCTATCTATGTCCATATAGATCTAAATTTGTTCATACTAGCCGAATACTCATTATATGAACAGAGAAAACAAAGCAGTAAGTTCTCTGACGTCTATAAAATTCCTGTATAAATAACGTTTACAGCTAGATGTCTATTTCGCAACGTTCCTTTTGTGATTATACTAAGACCACTTGAATTTCCTACACTGGACATAATTCCATAGAGTTGACCATGATGGAAACGTTCGTTTTTCTCGTGGTAGATACCAACTCTTGAAAGGGTTTGGCCCTGAACTTTGAGAATTGCAAGATCAAAGAATAGTTTGACAGGAAATTGATGCCTTTGCATTTGGAATGGCATTGCAAGACCAGATGGTGACGTAAATTCTTGGGATAAATAAAGAATCTCCATAATGGGTTCCAGAAGCAATAACAGCATGTACATGTATACTATTGAGACATTTAATATTATATATTTTCCCACTGTAATGGCCATTAGCTGCATACAAATATCGAAAGAGAAGAATGACTCAACTATTTTGAGGCTGAGAGTGTTGAGCAATTTTTTTAATACACTTTTACTTCGAAGAAGACAAACTTATTTATTTTATTTGCATCTTTATCAGATAGATCCAATTATAATGATGCGCAGTTAAATAAACCTCTAGTGTTTTTGACTTATAATAACAACTAATTAAACAATAGAATATATGTATGCATTTCAATAATTTTGAAATTAATTATAATAATAAAACTAATTCAACTGCTGATTTTATTCAATTACATAAGTAAACCTTATTTATTTTATTTACGTCATTTTCAATTAACCATTTTTAAATTAGGTTCCTCCACCTTTTCGCTGAAAAGCAGCATAAAAACAAAGTTTTACCGTCAAAATGTTTATATTATTATTAATAGGAAAAACCAAACTATTTTTTAGTATTTTTTTAATCCATTCTAGCACACTCTTTACATTATTCGGACTATTGTCCTCATCTTTGTCGCCATGGTACAGTGGATAAAAGCGTTAGTTAGATCCAGTGACAGGACCCAAAGAGTGTCAGTTCAATTCCCGGTTAAGGCAGTGGAGAACTTGGAGAGGGGAATTAACAGGAGATAACTGAAAACTGATATCCATTAAACATAGAACAGTCTCCCCCAGTGAGCGAAATAAAGTGTTCAGTTCGACATTCCAACCACCTGAAGAAGGTCGGACCGTACAACGGCCGAAACGTTGTAATAAATATGTCAACAAAGTTGAGGACAATTGTCTGAATAATATAAATAGTGTACATAATACACTATCTCAGAAATATAGACGGATCCATTCTAGCACGTTCGAAATTTTGGTTATTTGTTTTCTTCGTCAGCGGCTGACGTAATATTTACGATTAGCGTTTTTTTTCCGGTGAAAGGTACATTGATTTGGATATTTATGCAAAATCAAATAATTATGAGATTTTAATGAAACCTTCAGGACTCATTTGCAAATAAATGAAATTATTTTTTATTTTTTTAAAGAAAATCTTGGTGAAAAGATTTTAGATTTTACATGTTTGCCTCGTTTAATCATTTAACTTTCAATTAGAGCGAAAAAGAAAGTTTCAAGAATGCTTTTTCATTTTTAAAAATTCATTTTAAACTTTAGGTATCGAAAATTAATGGTGGTACCTAATTTAAATGGAATTAAAAATTCGATATATTTAAATTAAATAATCCGGTTTTTATTAATAATAATAAAAATTTCAGCAGACCCTTTTATTTTAATTAGAATGTTATAAAAAATAATATTTAAAAATTATATATGTCTGTTCTTTAAAAAATGTTATATTAAGAAGCCAATATTACAATTATTAACGTTTTTAAACACTAACATATTCTAGCTTATGAGTGAATTTTGAAAAAGACAGATATAACTTCTTTCTATACAAAAAAGATTACATATGGCATTGCCTATATATGGCAACTCTTCAAATTTGATTTAAACGTACATAACACAGAAGAAATAAAAATGCCTTTAAAATCGTTATGCAAATTAAACGTTACTGAATATTTTGAAAACGCAATATGTCAGTAATATATACAAAAAGCTGTTATCAGCGTTGTTGCTTATGTGTTAACGATTCTTGACATTCGAGTTGAAATCAAAGCGTGGTAGCTGTTTTACACATCTTATAAGGGACACTTTCGACGCGGTGTAATTGTTAGCGAGATTATCGCGTTATAAATACTACACCTGACTTGTGTGTTCGATCCTCACTTAGGGCTCTATACTTTCGGACATGTACCACATATAAGCTACATTTTGCAAATCAATATTCATCTTATAGGAGAGAAGCTTTCGGAGTTTCAAACACCGCGGTGGGATATTTCTCATTGCACAAAGATGGGTATGGTAAGTGTAATATCAACGCCAGTATGACAGTGATCGCGGGGACTGGACAATTTTGTTTTTGGTCTTTATGTAGGCGTAGTGATCCCCATGTAAAAAAAAGTATTTGTCTTACATCCTGCTTTAGCGGACTGTAGAGGTAAATAAAATGACTTATTTATTATGACTTCTCGTCCTTCTAATCAGGATCAATGCGTAGTATCTGTTTTCCTCATTAGGCAATGGGGAAGTATGGTCCAATAAATTCTAACCCTGCAACAGCACATTCCTCAAGAGGCAGCGTCAGTGAATTATCGACTTTTAGCGTGACAATGGTCGCTGGAACAAGGCAATTTGGGGATTAGCCGGTGGTACCCAACTTTTAAAAGGACATTGTGTCACATCTTAAACTCGTCGGGGTATATAAGATTGCCTAATGCTTCACGGCTTTCGGGCCGTTACCTTTACCTTCACAACCGCATCATTTAATTCCCATAGCCAATTTTTCAATGCCTTGATCGCGAAAACGTCGTTGTAGTTCATCTGAGAAACCCTCCCGCCAGTGGTGTCGTGTTAACACTACCCGTGAGTTTAGCCTGCTATCTGATGCGTTTTATGGAGGCTTGGGAATTTAATTCCATTTGTTTAACAATTCAAATATAAGGATCACATTATTCAAGGAATTAATAGTAAGTTAATGTCTCACTAAGTCTTATTAATTGCTAGCGAAGGGATTGCGCCATTACTCACATTAACATTGCTAATTAATTCTTTGTATAATTACTTCAAGATATATATATATATATATATATATATATATATGTATATATATATATATATATATATATATATATATATATATATATATACTGCACAAATTACTATATATATATATATATATATATATGTATGTGTGTGTATGTGTGTATGTGTGTGTGTGTGTATAAACATAAAAGCAGACATTTTAAATTAACATCCAGTGGCGAGAAACAGTTTCATGCTAAACTTAATAGATTTCGTTTGGCATGAAACAGACTCTCAGCTCTGGGTGTTAATTTCCATGGTCAATTTTATATTTGCATACGCTCTATCCCTGGTATTGATTACTTTAACCAATAAATATCGCATACCTTAAAACTATATATATATATATATATATATATATATATATATATATATATATCATTTTTTCTATCTCTCACTATGTAAAATCCCAAAATCAAAGAAAAGGATAGATAGATAGATCATAGATAGATAGATAGATAGATAGATAGATAGATAGGAATGCACTGATATGCATTAAACTTGATTTAGTCTATGATATTCAAAATTTGAAAATAATCAGAATCATGCAGATAATCTTATTTGAAAACAAAATGTCGTCCTTTTTCTTTTAGCCCTTCGAAAATTGAACGCCCATTTTTTTTTTAGTGTTTTTTATTTATTCAGTTAATTGTACAGGTATTACGTTTAGCTAAGCATAGCCTAGACCCGTTTGAGGGTCGCCTCGTTCGCGGATTTAGCAGTATACCATGCTCCTAGTTGATTATTTCTTTGCAACCACTGCCGCTGCTTCTGTTGGATATATACTTTCGAACAGCTTTGCCTACTGCCGGGCATCCAGGCGACACAACAACCTACTTTATATTCTATGTCAAAGATCAACAATAAATGTTTTTCCTCTCTCTCTCTCTCTCTCTGTATCTCTCTCTCCCCTTCCATTTACCTCCTATACACAAGTGTGTGCGCGCGAGAGAGAGAGAGAGAGAGTGAGAGACATAGACAGACAGAAAGTTACTTTTATAGGTTGATTATAGGTTAAAGATTTGATATCCATTACAGTGATCAGTGTAGCGCAGGGGTTCTTAACTGGGGTCGACATGGGCCCTAGGGAACCATGTAATATTTCTAGGAGTCCACAGGCAAAATATAGCAAATTGGAGGTCCACAATAATATTTTGGTGGTCCATGAAGAAAACCAACTCAAATGATTTGTTTTTATTAAAATAAAGCGCATCTCGACGTTATTTCTGTTCCAACAATTGCTGAATCGGGATTCAGTCGTGTTTCTCAACTGTTATCAAAAGTTCGCAATAGACTTGACATTGTGAAAAGAGGTGATCTTCGACTACCATTAACATCGATTGAACCAGATATAAAGAATCTCGCTGAGCAACATCAACCACAGGGATCTTTAAATTGGTTTATTAAAATTTGTAACCAGTGTTCATAAACAAATCCTGCAGTGAATTCAATTGCCTGAAGAGCTCTGTGCCCCATCGACTTGACAATGGAAGAAACATTGTAACATTGTAATACAAGATACTGGTTAATAATATTATTATTATTATTATTGTAGAACAATTTCTAGCATTACATTAGTTTTCATTTAAAAATAAAGCTTAATTATATAATATTTCTTTCATTATTAAAACCTCAAAACTTTTATTAGTAGAAAATAAAATATTGTTTTTTTATGTCAACTAGCTATAAAGGGATCCACCAAGAAAAAAAAGAAGGGAACAATGGGTTCATGGGTAAAAAAAAACGTTTAGAACCTCTGGTCTAGCTAGTTAAGAGAGTGTGATTCTCCCAAATGCTCACATACCTAAGCTCTGAGCACGACAGATTCACATATAAGTATGGTAATGGCTATGATAATGGTAATATTAGACGTTCCCTTATGAGGAAACATTTTGCATTCATGGACCGTGAAGTCAGAACTGCTTTCGATTGAAATTTATAAAATCTTTATCTTCGAACAGTATTTCAGGAAACTAGTTTTCTAAATCTAGATGTTATCGCCCTTTCTAGTAGTCATAGAGGTTTCCTTCCTAACCTTTTTATTTGGGGTAGTGTGGAAAATACAACATCTTGATTATGTCATTATTTTCTCTTCAAGTTTCATTCCTTTTAGTTGTTGCTGCTGTTGGTAATCGGCAAGCGATGTGTTTTCTGTTATTTGGCAGAGTTCTTTATGAATCTGTATCACCAGCACACAATGGTAAAAAAATGATGATCTTTGCAAAGACACTCGGGCTTCACTCGCTCAAAGTCTCTCTCGCACACACATATACACACACAAATACCCACACACACATGTATGTGTGTGTGTGTGTGTGTTTGTGTGCCTGTGTAAGTAAAAATGAATGAGGATCTGATGGAATGGTAAATTTCTAAGGCAATTTGGAAACATTCTACGGTGTCATCTTTCGCCGATTAACTGGCGTCATCAGAAAACAAATTTCATTTCCCCAAAACAAAATCTACATTATCGAGAAAAGATGTCTTTCTCGTTAAGTATATGAATGCTTTTTTTTTAAAATTATCTCTATCTTTATAGAAAGAACATTATAATTTATTTCGTTGTAGCTCTAAATTTATTTGTATTGTTTTGATTTTTTTTTGTTTTGCTTTTTTGTAGTTTTTTTAGTTTTTCTTTAAGGTTCACTTATTCCCGATTGTTTCAGTAGGAATTTAGTAAGAACATGTGATAAACGTAAATACTCCGATATATTAAACGCGACGGATTCAACGACGGCGCAGGTAAATTATATTATTTCTTCTGATGACAATGACAGAATTTTAATCTGAAAAATGCCATTTTAATAATAATGAAGAAAAAACTATAATTTCTCTCACTTGAAGATGCATTGAATACGCGATGATCTATAAATTCCTTACAATTGATATAAAAAAATTGTCTATTTCAGTTTACCGCATGTTCTTACTAAATTAATATTGAAAAATGTGAGACCACTTTTTTATTTATTTTTATTAGCGTTCACACCAACAGCCACTCAATGGTTGCTGAAGGTGGTTGTTGTGAGAGTAGCAAGAGTAAGGGGCACAGTTTTTGCAATTATGTGTGACGGATGAGAGTTAATCCTAGACTTGATCAGTTATGATTGTAGTGGTCCCGGAAGCTTCCTCTTGGGATTCTAGACATCAGCATAGATACCTATTTGAGAACTGATACCATCAGGAATATATATATATATATATATATATATATATATATATATATATATATATATATAGACAGATAGATAGATAGATAGATAGATAGATAGATAGATAGATAGATAGATAGATAGATAGATAGATTCACGTTTTAATGAAATTTTTTATTTCATATATTTATAAATTTTTATCATAGTTTTAAAATGCTTACCTTAATTACCGGGCAGGTGACTGCAAAAAGATTAGCTACTCATCCAGCAGACGAAAACCAGCAGTCAGCTATTTTATTGTAAATGCTGGTTGTGTTGAAAAGATTGATGTGGCTGCGTGTTGAATAGCATTTAACAATTATACATTTTTGAATTAAGGAAAAACAATGGAAAACCGATTTTTGTTTCAACGATAAAATATATATTAAAATCAACAAATACAAAACATTTTTGTAATGTGTAAAACAATAAGAAAGAAGAAGTAGTTTCCCTTTATCTGTTAGCTGAAAGATTAAATGTAATAAAACAAGTTTTCTGAATAAGAATGTTCAAAGTTCTGTATTAAATAGAATGATGTTTTCAGAAGAACATGTAGTAATTCAGTTGTGGATTATATATAACTAACAGAGCTGTTGCAAGTTGGCTTGTTACATAGAACTGATGGTGAATGATATTTTAGTTCTGTGTGTGTGTGTTCACAGTGAGTAGAATGAATAGTCTGTGTAGCCGCGTGTGAGTTGCTGACTTCTACTGAGTTCTGCTTCTACTGTCTATTTTTGGAACGAATCCTGGTTTATATTACTATCGGTAGGCTCCCAGGACAACGGCGGGAGAAATTTCGAGAGAACACAAAAAATATCTGATTGGATGAAAAATTACCCAATCGGTGATTTTATAACAAAAGCATGTTTGTGAATTAACAGTAGGAAAAATTCAGTGAGGTGAATGCGATCAGTAAATTGTCTTGTGATAGTTAGTATTTATTATTTGACCAATCTCAGTTGAGAAAAATGTAGGCGTGGCAAACATAGTAGTAATCACTATAATATCTTTAATATTATTACGTAAATTATTTATCCAAATTGAGTAACAAAATATACATGATTCGGACTGTAAATTCGATAAGTTAAGTAAATATTTACTTTAAAATGTATCCTTTTTTAAGTAAGTTCATCCGTGCATGAAACTTCGTTGACAAATCTTTTATACAGCACTTGATATCAGCCGAAATTGTCAGCGAACCGTTCGAATTCTCTAGGCAATGCATGTGTAAATAATTACACTTCTGGAAATTTCAGTTAGGTCTTGATGGCTGTCATTCCTGAGATTGGCTAAATTAATTTGAGAAGCATATACACTAAAATGAAAAACACTACCAAATAAAAGCAAAGGAAAACAAGACTTCCATATTGCCCACCATCACTGTCCATTTAAATTTCATTCTTTACTGTCTTTCACGTTCTCCCCAACGCTTCTCTGTCATTTCCTGTCATTCGCTCAATTGCTTACACCTTTTTCTCTATTTCTTTCTACGTAAAGGAGTCGGCTTCCTCCGCCAGACCGGGAAAGGAAAAAAAGGCTTTAAGTGGAGATGTCCCCTTGACAAAAGAGCAGACAGATACTTGCCAGAGTACAAAATCGTCGTCCTCATCCTCCCCCTACTCATCCTCCTCTTCAGAGTTCAATTTGAAATTATTCGGATCGACAAGCAACAAAGATGAAAACAACAGTCCGCATGTAAATAATGATAAATCCTCATACTAAAAATTCAGACAGAAAAAAACCTATAATGTTGTGGAGAGCCATGATCTCCTACGCCCTGAAAGGACATAGCGCATATATATGCTACCTAATTGCAGTATGCAGTTTTAACTAATCTGTGTTCTCCATACGTTTGACAGAGATTTACATTCAAAGATGTTTCTCTCTCAAGCAAATCAACGTTCTTCAAAATCTTTAATCACGTCCTTGTGATTCCTTACATCAACCAGAATAACTGAAAAATTCCATAACAAAAGAAAATGATTACATTTATGGCGGTTTTTGAAAATATGTAATTTGAATCATTCGCTATTGCGTTACAGTACTTCAATTTAATGATCTTCTAAACAAATATTAACAAACATTTTCAATTACGTTCGACGATATTTCTCGCAATTACCTGCAAGTATATTAATGTGGAAAGTAATATTTACTGCCCAAATCTAAAGTAATATGTATGTATGTATGTATGTATGTATGTATGTATGTATGTATGTATGTATGTATGTACCGGAATTAAAACCTGGGATATTCATTTAATCATTGTACCCCAAGCAAGGCAACAAAATAACTAAGACACAAGGGGTTACTGAGTGTGAGAAAATATGAGAATAAAATCACTCTCAAGGAGAAAGTACGATAAAAGCACAAATAATTAAGAAGAAAGAAGATAAATATTGACATTTCATTTAATTTTTTGAAGATCAAAGCTGACTGGGATGGAAAAAGTCGTAAAAGTGTTGGATGAACGAGAATTACCACAGAAGATTTGGTTAGCATAGAATTTAAGGTTGTATCTAGCTATTCAACTGGAAAAAGAGGAGACCACTGTGATTAAATTCATAAAGTCTGGATAGCATAGAGAAGAGTTCATCGGAACCTATTACCATGAAGATATTTATGGATGGGGGCCATGGAAGTTAAGGTATAGCAGTGGGAAAGTGATTGAAAACGCGATGCCAGGGCAAATGCCAATGATATTACAGATTCTCTAAATTCATAACAGAATTGTCGGAAGACAGCAAAGAGGGAAATATCTTTTTCTTTTCCCTCATAATAGATTACACATCTCGACACAACGAGATTATTAATCAATAATCGAGATATTATCTCGATTATTGATTGTTTATGATAAAAAGGGGCGTCCAATATGCTAAAAAGGAACGGCTAATATGCTAAAAAAGGAGTGTCCAATATGCTAAAAAATAAGGCCCAATATTAAACAAATAACGATATTAGATTATACATTTTAAAAAACTGTATTTAACCACAGACAATTCTGAAACCAGGTTGCAACACTTTAAATACGAAATTAATTCACAAAGGAAAGGAAGAGAAGTGAGGAAAATTTTGCAGTCAATTCATTTTATGCGAAGGCCTTTTGAAGTGTGATTTCCCAATGAAAATCTTCCACAGAAAAATTCGGATTTTATTATGTGTTTAGATTCTGAAATGTGTTTCAGGTTGAGTAATTTTCACCCTCAATATATATATATATATATATATATATATATATATATATATATATATATATATATATATATATATATATATATGCCAGAGTAACACAAATAGTAAAATATTTGTTAAAACTGAACGTATTAAAAGTGCTCAATACAAAGTTGGAAGACCAGACATGCAGAGCTGTTTAATATCAAAATATTAAAGAGCTCTGAAAGTTTAATATTTAAGAAGGATGAAGTAAATCAACTACACGGAGCTCAACAATTTAAGCACTTTCTAAACTGGGAGTAGTGGGGAAAATACTAACTTTAACGGGGTTCAAAAAACCCCAAGCTGAATTTCTTAAAATGTCTGTATTTGGTCATGAGCTCTGACCTCCCGTTCAGCAATTCATTGGCATTTTTTATATGTTACTATAGTCAGTGTCTCTTCTTAGCATAGCCTACACGTATTCTCGACAATTATGTTAGTATTTAAGACTATCATGTTAGTTTTAAAATACTTTAGTTGATTAGCTGAACTACCAACTGAAGAAACCGTAGAGTTCAAAACCGCGGTAGTGTGCTCTGGTCAGCTCTCATCCTTTTTAATATATATATATATATATATATATATATATATATATATATATATATATATATATATATATATATGTATGTATGTATGTATGTATATATATATGTATATATATATATATGTATATATATATATGTATATATATATATGAAGAAATATAGTCTTAAAATGTGATATTTTTATGGGATGAAGTGCTCAATATCAGAGATAGAGCGTGTGTAATTATAAAAGTGAACATAGAAGTCAACACTTAGAGGCGACAGTCTGTTTCATGCTAGATGCAATCGTCAGCCCATGTAAGTATGTATATATATATATATATATATATATATATATATATATATATATATATATATATATAAAGAGAGATTGATAGATATATGTATATATATGTATATGTATATATATGTATATATATATGTATATATATGTAAAATATGCACTGAAAGTCTAGAAAGAATCATAAAAAAAACATAATAATAAAATCCTGGAAAAACACGCATGCCAAACGAATATCAATAAAACTTCTAAACTGCAATTAGACAAAAATAATGAAAAATTATGTGATTGTAGAAACCCTAAAGACTTCCCGTTAGAAAATAAATGCCTCACACAATCCGTGGTATACCAATGCACTATCTCATCCATTGAGAGTCCTAACACTGATCGGATATACATTGGGTCAACGAAGAATAAATTTAAAGTCAGATGGAGACAACACAAGAGCTCCTTCAACAATATTCAAAATAGAAATCAGACATCTCTATCCCAATATTTCTGGCATTTAAAAGAAACGAATAAAACACCAAAAGTAAAATGTAAAATAATAAATAGAACAAGAACTTGTAAAACCTGGGATGACGCATGCCCTTTATGCCTACATGAAAAACTACACATCATTAAGTTTCTAAATAATGAAATGTTATTAAACCATAGGCAGGGGTTAACAGTTTTTTGCCGACAACAACAAATTTTCGCATTAAATAATTAACTTAGAAAATAGATAAACAAATAAATTCCATAGTTTAATAAAAGTCTTAAAATCTTAGCCCAATCATTAAATAGAAAAACCCTTTGTGAAGTTGTCAAAAAACAAATTTTAGTCAGAGTCCAAATGCGTTTGTATAAGAAATAGCCATTTGAATAAACAAATAAATAAAGAGATTAATAGATAGATAATAATAATAAAACAGAATCCTCTCGACACTTAACCACCTGCCGTAGCGACATCAAATATAGTTTATCCAGACTTTCATTCCACAGAAAAAAACAGTCATCTAGATAGCTTTTCCTTTTTTCTTTTATGTTGCAACTGCATACATTTCAATAGATTTCCGAGGTTCTGTCATAGATTTTTAGTTCATGGTATCCTATGACTAGGTTGGCATATGCTGGTGCAACGTTTGTCCCCATGGCTGTTCCTGATTTTTGTCAGTAGGGAGTTTCGTTGAACATGAAATAATTGTTTTTTTTAAGTAGAATTTTAGGCTTTCTAGGATGAAATTTCCATTGATTCGATTTGGTAGTTCATAGGGAAACGTTTCTAGCCAGTATTCTATGGCCTCTATTCCCAATTTGCGAGACACACCGCCTACGCAATTTTGGAGACATCCTATTGAAACCTCTTATCAAACACGTTCGGAGCATCGTTCGAGACGATGTAGATTTTCTGAATGATCTTCCCAATGAAATAAACCATAATACTTATATAGTCTCAATGGATATTGTGAACTTATATAGTAACATTCACAATAACTATGAAAGAAAGAATAACATCACTGAATCTCCAATTGTAAATAACAAAGTTTTAATTTTTCTCTGTGAAAATTCATATATATAAATAAATATCACTATATTAAATATTACGTACTTTTTTCCAATCCTCATTTTAGCCTCTCTCTCTCTCTCTCTCTCTCTCTCTCTCTCTCTCTGTATATATATATATATATATATATATATATATATATATATATATATATATATATATATAGTCGACAGATTTTCCAATGTGTTAGAAGTCTTTTTAATTCATATTTGAACGCACAACATTATTTTCTGATCGATATTTTTCTATGTTTATAAATATGGGTTTCTAATTATACGTTCTCCATTCGTCTTGTTAAAGTTCCCCAAGGAACGAAACACGTCAACACAAAAAGGTTTTCCTCTTGTCGTTTCTGTTATATATGTATTTATAAATACGAACATCCACTATAATAACGTTTACTTGTACACAAATCTGTTATTATTACGAACCTATTTTATCCCCGAAAATATTGAAAAGAAATAATTGTTCATGTCCGTTCTTGCTAGACCGTGAATTAATTAAAGAGTCTTGGTTTTTCCAAGAAAGAAACATTGGCATGGAAAGTGTAAAATTGTATTTGGCTTTGGATTTATTTCCTTATTTATTTATTTAAATATAAAGTGTTTCCAACCCACGGAATCGGTTGATTTACGACCGCACTGTAAAGGGCCGATAAAACAATATTTAAACGAAAGGGATATCTTTTATAATATAATAAAATAAGGGAGAAGTCACAGTGAAATTTCCTTTAGATCTAACGCTGAGAAGCTATAAAAACGACTTGTCAATTCGGCTGTTATTTATTTGGTTACTCATAAGAACTGCGAATCCCTTATAATCAGTTTGATATATGTCTTGCAATAGATCGACAGGCATTTACCGCTAAAACTACAACGGAACTATAGCTCATATTTAGTCGTTGCTCGGATTTCACTTGCACAGTTAATATCACCTACTTATTAATGTACAGGCCGTAAAATCTAATTCATTGGCTCGTGGCACTGTTGTCCTCTCTTTCTTTCTTTCTTTCTTTCTTTCTTTCATTTTTTACTTTCAGTTTTTTTTTGTTTTATTTTGTTTTGTTGTTTTTCTTTTACTGAAAACACGCTTCGTGGCCATTCGTTTGCTTTAGATATTTTCCCTTTAAAATATGGTTAAGCTGTGTCAAATCGGTGCATTCAATACTGGAAAAGCATTTCCAATACACGGAATGGGGGAAAATTATTTTTCTCCCGTCCTAAACCAAACCCCAATAAAATTCTTTCACTTATATCTACTATCAAATTCTACAATTCAACGTATATCAAATTTTACAGAAACTCTGACAATAATGTTTTATATATAGGACTAGAACGATAATTATTGTTAAAATATAAGTAAATACATTGAATAATTAAACAGTGTCAACACAGTGTTTTGTAATATTTGATTCACTCATCGGGAACATCTCATGAATGATTAGATTAATTCAGATGGTAGTTCCTCCTACAAAGGAAGACGGAATAAAACCTGCTTCAAAAAGAGTGATGTGTCTAGTCAAATAGTTATCCACAAAATAAGCTTACAAGTAATACATTGAGAGAATAGAAAATCCCAAAGCAGATAACATTAGAAATATTTTAGAGTTCCATGAAAATAAGTGGATACGACGTTTACAAACGCAGTACCCAGCCGGGCTAAACCATAAATTTAACAATATAGATAGTAGTAATACATAACCCTACAAATCAAAACCTTCCCACATTTCACACCCACACATAACAGACATGTTTACGGGGGTGTTGAGGCCTCACACTTATACACACACCCACACGCATATACACACTTACACACATCATACTCACTCACTTCCTAATGAGCCAAATGATAACACACACCCATAGCAATATACAACCTAACACATATCTTACTCCCTCACTCCTTAAAAACTAAATAACATACACACACACACACACACACACTTACCAATGACTAAATAACTAAATAACACACACACTAAACTAAATAACACACACACACTTACCATCCCCTCTCCAGGTACCAATAAAACTGCCAAACTGACCGAGGAAATTCAAACTAGCATGAATCCATCCAGCTCTTATCTCAAATGACAACTTAAAAGACTGTTTGACAAACACAAGTAATGTTAATAAACTCATGTTAAAAAGATTTAAAAAAAAACAAATAAAAAACAAATGAAAACTACAGACCCAAGTCCATTTTCTCCAACAAGACATTCATTTCTGTAGTTTACTGCTACCAGCAAGCAGAAACATTTTTTTTTCCTGATGATTGCCATGTTGGCCGAAACTAGTCGAGGATTCTAAATGAAATAATAATAATAAAAACGTAAGAATATTAATCTACAACCCAGTATGTCTGACGATTTTTTTAAATATTTTTTTTAATAATTAATTTTTTTAAATTTTTTTAAATAATTTTTATCGTTCAATATATATATATATATATATATATATATATATATATATATATATATAACAAACCACCTGAGAAGACTGTTTTGGTCGAAATCGCTGTAGTCTTCTGGTCAGCGTCAGCATTAAACAGCACTGCAATCTGGTCTTCCAACTTGATATTGAGCATTTTTAATGCGTACGATCTTAACCAATATTTTACTGTTTGTTTACTCTGTCGTGTATATATATATATATATATATATATATATATATATATATATATATATATATATATATATATATATATAATACCCCAACCGATTGTAGACGATACTGTACCTTCATGAACTGCCGAGTTAATGCCAAATCTAATTTAAATTAGACAAAGAGTTCTTGAGATAGGACCGTTTTTTCTGCTCATGCAGGAACTTTTAATATGGAATTCAGTGTTTGTTTCCATATACATTCTTATATCAATTCGTGAATATACATAAACATTTGTTTATTTTATTCCAACTATTATATGAAAAATAATAAGCAGGCATAATACATTATGACAAAGTTATTAAACAAATTTAAATACCCATAACTCATATATTTACACAATTCATCACATTACATTAGAACCTTTTTTTTTACAAACAAATATCTCGGAAGTTTGGCAATGCGGGTGTCATCTTAGAACATAATCTGTATGGCTGGAAAAATGTGTCACGTGACTTACTGGTAAATCAGTAAGTAGATATCCGTTCGTTTGCCGCCGTTTTTTTTTAAATATGTGTAAGAAACAAGTATATATAACAAAAATATAATTATGCTTTGGAAAGTAATACCAAGAAAAAATTAAATTAAGTAGAAGAATGGGAGCATCCATACATTATACAGACATTTGTATGTGTGTGTGTGTGCGTGCGTGCGTGCGTGCGTGCGTGTGTGTGTGTGTGTGTGTGTGTGTTTTAATGTCTTTCACCTCTGAAAATTATATTATGGTAAATAGTAAAATTGATATAATTTGCCACTCCGGGTTTACTATTACTTGAATAGAAGATCCTTTTGAAAGTTATTTTGTATCATGAACTGCTTTTGGAAATAACCCAACGGGTATATAGGTGGTCTAGCTTACCTCTCTCTCTATCTCTTTCTCTCTCTCTCTCTCTCTCTCTCTCTCTCTCTATCTATCTATCTATCTATCTATCTATCTATCTACACACACACAGACACATATATATATATGTGTGTGTGTGTGTATATATATATATATATATATATATATTTATACATATGTAGGATAAATTTTAAGACAAGGATCAAACTTTATTTCTAAATACGAAACAATAGTATCACAGCGAATGAAATAATAACTTTAGGTACCATTCGACTGATTTATCTTCAGAAATTGATATTGTTGGTATGAAGCTAAATTGCCGAAAAGAAAATTTTTTGACAACTGAATTTTAAAATAACACAAAAGAGGGAAGGGATAGGGAAAAAAGTAGAATAAAATATTTCCCTTCGATTTGCCTAGAATTCGCTACGGATTCACCAAAAGTGTGAGATGGTAGACAATAAATCCTCAGAGTAGCCAGTCCTACAAGCGACTGAATTAAAACAAAAATTGGTTCCCAATAGCGAACTCATGATCCTGCGAGCCCCCGGATGTTGCAGGCACACGTCTACGTATTTGGCCAGGGACATGCTGTGCCATTCTAACCTCCAACCTCTGGGTAGTCTCACCCACATAGTCAGCCTCACACTGACATTTATATTGATAAACGAATATCTGCTGATGTGTAGGTAAGGCATCATTACGAATAGAGAGAAAAGCCCTTCTGGTAGAAAAAATATTCCAGACTACTAGCGAATAAAAACACCTCCTGACCGAAGATATTTTATCGACATATACCTGCCTACTGGCATCAATTCAATGAAGTCTCATTGATATAGCGCACTTAGATGGACCAAATGCTTTAATTCCATTAAACTTAGAAAAATGGTCTAATGGTAATTGTAATCACACATTCCGTGTAACCATTCGCCAGAAACAGCAGTTTAATTTCCTTGAGCTCGACGGCAAGCTTTCCCAGCGAACATAGAATCAAAGTGCGATGAGTAAGAATTTCGATGAGATTGCCTTTTCGGTTTTGGCAACGAAAGAATCCCAACTCAGGTTTACTCCCGAAAAGTTGGGTTTCCTATAAAAACTAGTATGAAAACAAGACGGAGATCTCTCAAGCATCACATCCAGGAAAAGTAATTCTATTCCACCTCCATAATAAATTTTAAAAAAAGTGGTTGAATATTGAAAAAAAAAATCCGGTTCGTTGCGTGAAGAAAAAGATGTAAACGTATCGTCATCGTAACAGAAATAACAATAAGGCTTCCAGATCTTGCCAAGAAAGATGTTAACCATAAGGTGTCCCAAGGGATTACCCATTGCGACTCTATCGATCTGTCGCTATATGCAACTGTTAAAGCTGAAGGAGATAGGCCTGGTAGCCATCTGCATCAACTCAAGAAAAACGATCCCAGGAAACGATGGGAACTTACGGGGCCACGATATAAATAGTCCACGGAAATATCAATGATTTAATCAAGTGGGACATTTATAAACAAACTGGATATATCAAAAGACACAAAATCCGCAGTGCCAATAGTGAGTTGCAATTTGCACATAAATGACGCAAATTGGAACGAGTCTGGCACACGATACTCCGAATAGAAATCTAAAAAACTGATCAAGAACCTCAATGATCCACTTAGCCAATCTATGCTGATCGGAAAACACCATAGACAAAATAGCATGAGTGGAATGTCCACTTTTTGAATTTTTGGTAACCCATACATCCTTCGACGTTGGGTACCAGCAGGCCGAATGTTATCATAAACCACTTTGGACAGAAACATTTTCTTATGAAGTTCTAATAATCTCTGCTGTAGTCTAATTTCCGTCTTCAAGGTGTCGTCACAAGTAATGTCACCTAGTTTCCGAAACTTAGAGCGAAAGAGATCAATTAGAAACGATCCAACTCAATTCATATGAAGTTTAGCACGTTAGAGAGGAGGTTCAGATATGACAATACAAAGGGTAGTGAAAAAAGACTTGAAAATGAAATTGTACGTAGGGCTTCTGAAGAGAGAAAGTTAGAAGGTTAGAGAGGGCGAAGTTCAAATTGAATAAGTTGAAGACGGAAATTAGACTACAGAAGAGATTATTTAGAACTTCACACGAAAATGTTCCTGTCCAAAGAGGTGTATAGCATTTGGCTTGTTGGTTCGCAACGCCCAAGGATGTATGCGTTACCAAGAAATTAAAAAAGGGACATTACACTCAGGCCTATTTTGACTATCGTGTGTTTTACCATACGTTTTTGATCAGGTTTTAGATTTGGGTATATTTCATCACCAGTTTTTATGTCGCTTGTCTGTTTCATCAACTGAACCACTGTGTGAGGATTTTCAGCACTTGTAAACGCAAGGACTGCAATTATGTCCACCTGGCAAATGGATATGTTTTAATTAACGCTTTAATCTACTAAAGCATTTGTCTCATACACAAATAATAATAATAATAATAATAATGACCATTCCTCATCCTAAAAATTCCAACATGAATGTATATTTACTTTGTAACTAATTTAAGTAGATGAAATATTGAAATTTAATACAGACACATTATTTGAATTTAGAATGTTGGCTCAGCATAATCTTCCCCTCCTTATTTCAATTTTTTACTTTTAGCTCATGAAATAAGTATTCTATCTATTGTTGTTTTGCCTTAGTAACATCAACAATAAATTTAAATGCATATCCTCCAGGTTGGCAGTGTCCTAGAAATTGCTCCTAAATTGACAAATCACTCGGCCTACAAGTTCAGGTTGCAACTATTAATGTCCTGAAACAAGATAAAAAAAATTTTAAAGTTGTCGATCAATATTCTTGAGATATTGTTTTGTTTTTCATTTTGTTTAGTTTTTTTTTTTCATCTCCAAAAGCTACACATCCACACAGAAGGTTGTGAGCTCGTCACTCTCTTTTCGTGACTGTTAAACAAAATATCGTTTTTGTGTGACATCCGACCGACTGCGAGATTTTGCTTGCGTGATATCTTACAACGACGACGGGAAGGAAAATATGATGGAGAAAATAAAGTTCTTTAATTTTATAAGAAGTTAGAGAAGAGGATGAAGATACTAATAATACAATGACGATAAGTAGATGATGACTACAAAAAAAATGAAGACGTAGTAGAAGAAAACGAAGAAGAAAGAGTCGGAGAAGGAGATGATGATGATGATGATGATGATGATGATGATGATGATGATGATGATGATGATGATGATGATGAGAAAAAAGAAAAAGAAGAACGAGAGTGAGGAAGAGAAGAGTAAAGAAGAACTAAAGCGCAAGATGTTATAATAATAAAAAGACGTTACGATAATCATAATGATGATGACTATGATCAGAGGAGAAAGAAGAAGAAGAAGAATGCAATAGCAACAATAATGTAATGATTTGAAATAAGTATATTATTTAAAATAATAATAATAATAATAATACTAATGATAATAAATAAAATATGGTGTATAAAACAATGAATGAAGCACCTGCCAGATCGTAGGTGAACCCTGAATGAAGACTGAATAAACATGACGACAACCTTGCAGCAGAGGTAAGAAAATTGTAACGCATGTTCATTAGAGGTATGCCTGCAATAATTGACACACTTCCCATCATACAATAATCGAAACTGTATGACCGAACCAAAAAAGGAGCTTGGTCATGGAAGGAACTTAGAATTTACCTCAGAGAGAAAATTAAAAAAAACATATATGCATAATATATATTCAAAACTTCATAAGATTAATTTAAAAGTGGGCTCAATCCAGAAATTAGCGCTATAGTTAATTATCATAAGTTATTACATTCGAACAAACAAGTAATCACTACAAAGATGCATATTTGTTTCAATGCCTAATATAAGCATCTCATCAGGTGGCGAATAAAGATATATATAAATATATCGGAGTTTCATGAACATCACAATCTTCTACTCATTACGTGAAGATTACGTTGTGCATGAAACTACGTGTTGTGCTACCGCTGTGAACTATAATGTATATTTATTAATATATACCTAACATCTCTGTTATATTCCACGTTAGATTATTTTATTAACACCATTACTCAATGTGAGATAAGAACATAATAGTAAAGTTGAATAAAAAAACGCCTAGCTGTTTCGTGCGAGGACCGATTTTCAGGCCTTATTCACAATTCCCTCTGCTCACCGTAACATATCGGTTAAATATTAGTGGAAATATTATGCAAATGGAAAAAAAGAAGCCTAACTAAGTAATCATCAGTCAAGAGGCAAATAGCGAAAAATGATTTATTAATATATCAACAGTTTCATAATAAATCTATCTGGTCTGCTGTCTAGGATAAACATTCATTTATCACCACCTGCTTTTGTTATTTTACGTTTTAATGTATGTGGAAATCGGAACCAAAACTGCATGGTGACAAACAGTTTCACGCCTCAAGTGATATTCAGACAAAATCCGATATTGAGTAATCTTCCACTGTAAATGTGGCAATTGTTTTACAATACACACACACACACACACACACACACACACACACACACACACACACACACACATATATATATATATATATATATATATATAGAGAGAGAGAGAGAGAGAGAGAGAGAGAGACGGAAAGACAGAGAGACAAGCAGAGACAGAGACAGAGAGATAGTGTGTGTATGTAAATATATAAATGGACACTGAGCTCAGCACCAACTTCAGACGGGAAGACTGTGTTGAAGCATGAAACAGACTAGTCGCTATATATATATATATATATATATATATATATATATATATATATGAGATAACGATATATGCATTTTCATGTATCAAGTAAAATAGTGGGAAAAATGACCTAATATATATATATATATATATATATATATATATATATATATATATATATATATATAGATAGATAGATAGATAGATAGATAGATAGAAACTTGGCACTCTAGAAAAGTGAATATACCTAGATGCCCTTATATTTGTTATTGTATCTTTGAAATTACAAACATAAGATTTAACTCTATTATTATAATTGGTCTAGAATGAATCTATGTCAATCGCAATATCTCCCAAATATTTAAGTGAGAGTCATTGATGAACAGTATTGCACTTCTGATACTCTAGGCTCTAATCAATAACTGATCATATCTCCAGGATGCAACAGCACCGCAAGGAATATGAGGCAGACAATCTGCATCAAGTTTCACTATGTAATAATCAGCATTACTCTACTCACTGCATAGACGCTATCATCTTGCATTATTAGTAAAAAGTACTAGTGATGATAATATCCAAAAAATCCGTAATCACAGATTAAAACTAAATTTTTCTGTATAGCGGTAAGCAATTCCTAGCTAATCGCTAATGAGTTCAATCCATGTTGGAAACTTTCTACTCTAGCACTAGGAACTAACTAGACGGGATTTGAAAACATTGTCAGCGCGCCTGTTTTTCACATTATTGCCTCATCTTTCTGGCTCGTTGTTAGATCAGTATATGTTAATTTTTTTTGGGGGGGGGGGCGAGTTAAATGAAACAGATTTATCCAAATAAATCGAATATACCTAACAGAGTCCAGTGATTAGTTAGGTGATCTTAAACGTTGTTGATTGTGACTTCAGTCTTGTCATGAGTGATAAAGCTTAATAAACGGCTCACTTTTCGTAAATTGATATCAAGCACGTTAATCTCACAAATAATTGCTTGAGCATTTGATTGTCTCCTGGTGTCCTATAATAATGGCCTTTTGACAGACTTATTCATTTTTTCGTCGAAACCCAGTTATTGGCACATTAAAATAACTGCTACTATGCACGAAAAGCGAGATGTGTTTTCATCCATGTCTGCATTAATGGACAAGAACTCAAGGAAAGAGTTTGATGCAGCAACTACACACGGAGTATTTTTTTTCCAAGACAGATCTTTCTGCTCACGCTATCTTGCTTACGAACGGCTGATCGACTTGCGTCGAATAAATCACTGAAATTGAGAAGTTTGGGATTTTTTCCAAAATTATTTTCTTCTAATGCGAGTGGATGGACGATTTTTGTGAGTATGGTCCGGAATCACGAACGTGATTTTAATTCTGTGCGCTAATACCCGCGAGACGGCAAGCAAGTAAAGAAGGAATGAAGGAGAAAGAAATAGGGTGAAGGAAGTCAACGACGAGAAATTTGGCAAGAAAGAATAAAGGAAGAAAAACAAGCGAGCGGGAAATGGAAAAATAGGAAATTAAGAAAGAACAATTGTGTGACGGAAACAGATAAGAAGAGACGAAGGAAAATAAGAGTAGGAAAATAAAGAAGGGCAAGAATAGGATAAAAAAGGAGGCAAGCAGGGAAAAGGAAGAAAGAAACATTATGAAATTAAGTAGTAATAGGAGGAACCAAGTGGAAAAAGAAGTTTCAAAGTAAAGAATGAATGGAGAAGTGAGGGAAGAAAGGAAAACATGAGTTAATGAAGAGTAAAATAATCATTCAAAAATAGAATGAAAAAAGGGAAGGAAGGAAAGAAGAAAGAATAAGAAAGGAAGAACGAAAGAAGAGAAAGAAAGAAATGAATGAAAAAGAAAAAAAAAGAATAAAAGCACCAAAAGAAAACTTAAAAACAAAATTAAAACAAAGGCAATAAGAAGAAAATATGATTGATTCGTTTTTTTTCTACGGTTTGTAGATTGTAGATTCCTACCCTTTGTAGATTATTGAAAACCAGAAAATATTTTTATAGTGTAAGAATTTTTTAATTTTATTTCGAGACTTGGTTTAGTGATGCAAATCTTATTAATTACCCCATAGCTGGGGGGAGAAGAGGTGAATCAATACCTTTTCCAAGGATAATTGTAAATAAATATAATGAAAACTTTTCGACCTTGCCTCTACGATTAACAATTTCAAATCATTATCCATTACACTACCTTCACAACCAAGCTTACAGTACCTGGTACGCCCAAGCTTTCACCCATCTATATACTGATCCATTACACCACCATCTCAACCAAGCTTACAGTAGATGGTACGCCCAAGCTTTCACCCATCTATATACTGATCCATTACACCACCATCTCAACCAAGCTTACAGTAGATGGTATGCCCAAGCTTTCACCCATCTATATACTGATCCATTACACCACCTTCACAACCAAACTTACAGTAGATGGTATGCCCAAGCTTTCACCCATCTATATACTGATCCATTACACCACCATCTCAACCAAGCTTACAGTAGATGGTATGCCCAAGCTTTCACCCATCTATATACTGATCCATTACACCACCATCTCAACCAAGCTTACAGTAGATGGTACGCCCAAGCTTTCACCCATCTATATATTGATCCATTACACCACCATCTCAACCAAGCTTACAGTAGATGGTATGCCCAAGCTTTCACCCATCTATATACTGATCCATTACACCACCATCTCAACCAAGCTTACAGTAGATGGTATGCCAAAGCTTTCACCCATCTATATATTGATCCATTACACCACCATCTCAACCAAGCATACAGTAGATGGTACGCCCAAGCTTTCACCCATCTATATATTGATCCATTACACCACCATCTCAACCAAGCTTACAGTAGATGGTATGCCCAAGCTTTCACCCATCTATATACTGATCCATTACACCACCATCTCAACCAAGCTTACAGTAGATGGTACGCCCAAGCTTTCACCCATCTATATACTGATCCATTACACCACCATCTCAACCAAGCTTACAGTAGATGGTATGCCCAAGCTTTCACCCATCTATATACTGATCCATTACACCACCATCTCAACCAAGCTTACAGTAGATGGTATGCCCAAGCTTTCACCCATCTATATACTTATCCATTACACCACCATCTCAACCAAGCTTACAGTAGATGGTATGCCCAAGCTTTCACCCATCTATATACTGATCCATTACACCACCATCTCAACCAAGCTTACAGTAGATGGTACGCCCAAGCTTTCACCCATCTATATACTGATCCATTACACCACCATCTCAACCAAGCTTACAGTAGATGGTACGCCCAAGCGTTCACCCATCTATATATTGATCCATTACACCACCATCTCAACCAAGCTTACAGTAGATGGTACGCCCAAGCTTTCACCCATCTATATACTGATCCATTACACCACCATCTCAACCAAGCTTACAGTAGATGGTACGCCCAAGCTTTCACCCATCTATATACTGATCCATTACACCACCATCTCAACCAAGCTTACAGTAGATGGTATGCCCAAGCTTTCACCCATCTATATACTGATCCATTACACCACCATCTCAACCAAGCTTACAGTAGATGGTATGCCCAAGCTTTCACCCATCTATATACTGATCCATTACACCACCATCTCAACCAAGCTTACAGTAGATGGTATGCCCAAGCTTTCACCCATCTATATACTGATCCATTACACCACCATCTCAACCAAGCTTACAGTAGATGGTATGCCCAAGCTTTCACCCATCTATATACTGATCCATTACACCACCATCTCAACCAAGCTTACAGTAGATGGTATGCCCAAGCTTTCACCCATCTATATACTGATCCATTACACCACCATCTCAACCAAGCTTACAGTAGATGGTATGCCCAAGCTTTCACCCATCTATATACTGATCCATTACACCACCATCTCAACCAAGCTTACATTAGATGGTATGCCCAAGCTTTCACCCATCTATATACTGATCCATTACACCACCATCTCAACCAAGCTTACAGTAGATGGTATGCCCAAGCTTTCACCCATCTATATACTGATCCATTACACCACCATCTCAACCAAGCTTACAGTAGATGGTATGCCCAAGCTTTCACCCATCTATATACTGATCCATTACACCACCATCTCAACCAAGCTTACAGTAGATGGTACGCCCAAGCTTTCACCCATCTATATATTGATCCATTACACCACCATCTCAACCAAGCTTGGTATGCCCAAGCTTTCACCCATCTATATACTGATCCATTACACCACCATCTCAACCAAGCTTACAGTAGATGGTATGCCCAAGCTTTCACCCATCTATATACTGATCCATTACACCACCATCTCAACCAAGCTTACAGTAGATGGTATGCCCAAGCTTTCACCCATCTATATACTGATCCATTACACCACCATCCCAACCAAGCTTACAGTAGATGGTATGCCCAAGCTTTCACCCATCTATATACTGATCCATTACACCACCATCTCAACCAAGCTTACAGTAGATGGTACGCCCAAGCTTTCACCCATCTATATACTGATCCATTACACCACCATCTCAACCAAGCTTACAGTAGATGGTATGCCCAAGCTTTCACCCATCTATATACTGATCCATTACACCACCATCTCAACCAAGCTTACAGTAGATGGTATGCCCAAGCTTTCACCCATCTATATACTGATCCATTACACCACCATCTCAACCAAGCTTACAGTAGATGGTATGCCCAAGCTTTCACCCATCTATATATTGATCCATTACACCACCATCTCAACCAAGCTTACAGTAGATGGTATGCCCAAGCTTTCACCCATCTATATACTGATCCATTACACCACCATCTCAACCAAGCTTACAGTAGATGGTATGCCCAAGCTTTCACCCATCTATATACTGATCCATTACACCACCATCTCAACCAAGCTTACAGTAGATGGTACGCCCAAGATTTCACCCATCTATATACTGATCCATTACACCACCATCTCAACCAAGCTTACAGTAGATGGTATGCCCAAGCTTTCACCCATCTATATACTGATCCATTACACCACCATCTCAACCAAGCTTACAGTAGATGGTATGCCCAAGCTTTCACCCATCTATATACTGATCCATTACACCACCATCTCAACCAAGCTTACAGTAGATGGTACGCCCAAGCTTTCACCCATCTATATATTGATCCATTACACCACCATCTCAACCAAGCTTACAGTGCATGGTATGCCCATGCTTTCACGCGTGTATACATTGAATTGGCTCAACGTTGCTTAAATTCAGTGATCGTGAGTTTTTCAATGTGATATGACCGTAAGTCAGAAAATGAGAAAGGAATTAAATAAACAAAGAAGAAATGAAAGAAAAAATGAATTTTGAAGGAAATTAAACGAGAATGAAAATGGGAATGAAATGAAAGCAATAAAGAAAAAAGGAACAAAACAAGGAAGAGAAACAAGAAATCTACGAAAAGTGAAAAAAAATTGATGATGTAAGGAAATTAAGACGTCAATGATTAATGATAAAAAAGCATATAAAAAACGAATTCACCAAGACAAAGGGTTAAAGCTTTAAAATGAATGAAATAAAATATTAGGAACGAAGTGAAAATATGAGCTTAAAACTATTCTTAAAAGCGAAAGATCAATAGGAAAAAATGAACGAATTAATCACTGTAAGTGTAGGAACGAAGAAAAGCCATCATTTAAAAAAGAAAAATTAAGTTTTAAAAACAAGAAGTCTCTTTCTTATTGATTAATTGCTAATTAGAGCTAATGATCAGGCTGTGATTATTTTTCCTTGATTGAAGCAATAATTAGGATGTCCTCAACAAAGTACCATCAAGACTTCACTCTCAATACTTTTCCTCCGTTTTCCTTCAATCTGTTTCGCACCCGTTTACTTTCTTTTAGTTTTTGTATATTGTGGTCACGCCATCAGTCACTTGGATTCTCACGCCGCCAATCTCGCATGATTGTCACGATCGCGAGACTTTGTGATTTCAACTAAGCAGAATTGAATCGTAATTTCGCAGTCGTAATTGGGAACGAGACAATGCAAATATAAAATCTCGTGTGACGATATGCGAGAAGCGATGTCATGATGGATGCAATGGAGATGATGGGAGAACGGAAGTAGGCAAGTCGGAAGTGTGTGGTATCAGAAGATTATTAGGATTCCAGGAAAATGGCTAGATTGTTATGGTTGATTGTTGTAACTCTAAGAGTCTACAAAGAGAATGAGAGTTTGTTTAGCCACAGCGAATGTATTCATTTGTCAGCGTTCTCACATAAGAGGGAGAGTTTCGATTAAACAATGATATCATTAATGACAATCTACAGTGTATTTACAAAACTCGAAAGACATGATTCGGAACATTTGAAAATTAAAATAAAGACATGTTTCACTTTTAATTACAAAGCCTTTCTATAGATTTTCACTGTCAAATCGAGAGTAAACTTTAAATAGACTCGTTCATTTTGAAATTAATTAGTCAATTTAGAATATACTTTTTCTCAATTTGATATCAATTAATATGGTCTGAATTGAATATTCACAAATTGAAGTTGTAAAAGTTTTGTCTATGACAGAGACTTATTCATTTGATGAATGTAAAAGTGTTATTTTTATAACATGGTTACAATTATGTATTTCTCTATCTTTCTCAGAATGTATATTAACGGGTATTGAAGAGGTCTGCGTCCAATTCATTTCACAATTCAGAATGAGCACACAACATAATACGAATTTTTCTAAGTGAGTGAATCCGATCCAGGAATTTTCAAAAACTATTCGTGCATGATCGCATACACGCACACAGAGACACAGCCTCACACACGCAGATACACACACACACACACACACACACACACACACACACACACACACACACACACACACACACACACACACACACACACACACATACATATATATATATATATATATATATATATATATATATGTGTAGATAGATAGATAGATAGATTGGACACTGAGGTCAACAACCCCCAGTGACAGTCTGTTCTATACTTAAACGCAATCTTCATGAAGGCAGCATTTAATCATGAAATAGACTGTCGCCGATAGGTGCTGACCTTAATATCCACTTTTAAATTCATATAAACTATATTCTCGATATTATGTACTTACCCTATAAATATAGCATACCTTAACACTTTATTATTATCATATATATATATATATATATATATATATATATATATATATATATATATATATATATATATATATGACGAATTAGCTGGCAACTTTTATTACCCCACTATCTTGAATTTAACTTAAGCAGAAAGAATTTGTATGTAGTTTTCAATATTTCGAATAGTTTGATTATACTAAATAATCTGTAGTTTATTTGCCTAAAGAAAAACTTGGTGATATGTAACTCTATCCACTCTCTTCTCTTTCTCTTCTTCTCTTTTTATTCAGTCGGCTAGCTTTGTTGAGTAATACCGACTTACCGGGTGATCCGGTTTTCTTTTCTTTCCTTGCTGGGAGCCGTGGTGTCATCTCGATAGGGTTGATTTGAGTTTCCCAAAATCTTATGATATTGGGATTGACGGCGAAATCTAGTTTTGGAGACGTCTATGAACGTTGTGTATCGCAGTTAAGAAAGAATAATTCTCAACTTATGGCCGTGATAACATTTTGTCACATTGTGTTCAATGTAAACGTCTGGAATAAGGGCTGGAGTAAGAACTCCTTCAATAAAATTCACTACACTGTTGATAACTCTAACAGCATTTTAATAGACTATAAAGCAAAACTGGTGAATAAAATATCTCTATTATTTACTGAAGAATTAAGTTCTCTTGGTATCGAATAGTAATTGAAGAAATCTAGTAGCAATTGCTAAAGCAATGACCAGAGAGTCGACTCTCAATCAATTCTTCCCTCGTGTGTGTCCGTGTGATTTCCACTGCCACTGGAATTGCGTGGGTGTTCTTTAGGGACTGCTGTCTAACGAAGCAATCCCGGCCAATCCCGTTTGTGTCTCGGGCCTGATGTGCCCTCATTTATATAGATGATTCTCACGTAAAATTTGACATTGACATATCTAATTTCTACACTCCGACTGCCTTAATCCTATTAAATATGTCTGCGTCTTATGAAGCAGATCTCTGCGTAGGAAACAGGTGAAACCTACTCCCCGTGACGAGATTCTTCAGTTTATTCCTTCAAGATGGCCAGAAATTTGCAAGTCGAAGATAGCAGCACTTGTCAATTTCATGCCTGAGACTAAACAAGTTCGAGGCCGCTAATGGAATGTTCACTAAGTATTAGGTTGTCACACATGAAATGACGCATTTGTTTTGGTTAGTCGTTGATCCGGTCGTCTAACGATATAACCTCCTTAGTTTATAAAAAAAATCTTTACTTATTCCTGACACCTTTTCTCTTCGATTAATTCTTTTTCAATATGTTGTTATTCATAAGCAATGACAATGATTACAACAAAACAACGTCCAGTAATCTTACTGTATGGTTATAAACTGGGTCATTCTACCTCTGAAGCATTTCAGAATATCAAGACGGTTTAGTAATATTGTTAAAATCAGAACTGTACAAAGATGGTTTCAGAAGTTTTGTTCGGGAGATTATAGTCTTGAAAATAAACCAAGGGGAAGACCACGATCGATTATCAGACATAATCAATTGAATGATTTGTTGGATCCAAATCCGAGAACTACACTCCAAACACTTGCATCAGAACTCGATACATCTTGCTCAATTCTTTTTAGACGGTATGGAAAGCCCTGGAAAAGTAAAGGCACTGGAAAGGTTTGTTCCGCATGAATTGAATGAGACTCGAAAAATCGTCGCTTTTTGTGTGCTCTTTGTTTCTTTCCCGACTGGAAAAAAGAACCATGTTAGCACCGAATCATTACATGCGATGAGAAATATGTACTATTTTACAACAGTAAGAGAGTAGGCTAGTGGTTAGATGCAAGTGAGTCACTAAAACAATAGCCCCAAACTCCCACTGCACCCTAAAAAGTTAGTGGTTAGTGCATGATAGGCTTTCAACTTCATGCTTGCCTCAAGGGAAAACAATAGCATCTTTTTATTTTTTTTTACTACAGTGTAACCCGGATATCAGAGACCCGGATATAAGAGTAACCCGGATATAAGAGAGATTGTCTCTGATCCCAAATTAGAGCCTGTGTTAATAAAACAAATTAGACCAAATACGGTTATAAGAGAAAACCTGATATAAGAGACTTCTTCTCCGGTCCCGACAACTCTCTTATATCCGGGTTACACTGTATTTACCATCCCACTTGTTTCTCTTCACCTGAGAATATTTTGTAGTGTTGTATTCACCAATGCCTTTTTTTTTCATTATGTATCCGAAAAATTTAATCTCTCTTTGCGATTTTAGTTTGTAATATCATTCTGATTTAACTTAAAATCATCTTGTTGGTTAATGCCTATTTTATTTTGGAAACATTGACATGCATAATAAAATATATCTGAACGGTTTGATAACAATTTATTTAACTGTTTATCTATATATAGAAATATATAGGGAAAATAACCAAGCACGAAAAGGATGTGAAAGTAAATCCAGACAGAATACCCGGAGTGGAGCACCGATGAGGTTGACTGTCAACGCTGACAAATTTTGGCTGACAACTTTCCTGCAGCCAAACCAGCACCCAAAGGTAATGGCCTGTATTCCTTTGGATCTTATCAATACGGCCGAGAAGGGATGCCACGTAGACTGGGCAGCGAACGGTCCCTATATGTCATCGCACATGTCGACGACCTGGAGAGGTTAATTCAATCTCACCACCAAAGGACTTCATTTTGATCAAATAGGCCGCTGGCTTTATCTCGTGAGATAACCGGATGCCTACGATACCAAAGTGTGTAAATCCATACGTGCAATCTTTCAGATATTTTATACATTCTTCAGCATATAATTATTGCAGCAACATTGACATCATCTTTACTACCTTCCGCTTATCTCACAATCTGTTCAATACTCCAGTGCTTGTTTCTCTATCAGTCTCAAAGTAATTTTCGGGTTAAATTTAAAAGAAAATTTGCCTCCAGTTCTCATGACTTCGTATTGACTTAGAGCACAAACTGAGTATTTCCAGTCATCTTATGTTTATATGTTTACACACACACACACATATATATATATATATATTACTGAATTCTTTAACTTTAATATAATTGTTTATTTACATTTCTTCTTTGCATATTTCTTACGTATATTATTTTCCACTGAGTTTACATTTGCTATACACACACACATATATATATATATATATATATATATATATATATATATTTCGCTTGCGTTTCTCGAAGCAGATATTGACTTCCGGGTCATTGCATGTTTCGGAAAGTTTAATAAGTTTGCAAATAAACAATCAATACATAGTCAACAAAAGGCGGAACGATACGAAGATTTTGAAAGCAGAAATAAAACAAGAAACAATTCAAAAAATTAAGTTCTTAGATTAATTCAGCTGCTAAGAATGTTGGTTTACTGTCTCTTGCGAGGCAACTGTCTCTCCTGAATATACT
>OZ038508.1:43061934-43099434 GCA_964036315.1 Acanthosepion esculentum | reverse complement strand
AAATTTTTCTCATCTGATCGTAGATAAAGTAAGTTTTCTGCAATAAAATAGAAAACAATAACTTTGTTTACCTGCCCGGAGTTGAAAATGAAAAAAAATAATATTACCTCTCGTATCTACAAACAATCAATTGAAACAACATTTTTCTTGTTCTTTTAAAATTGTCCTGAGGGGAATAATACTTATAATAGAATCAATAGAAAAAGTAAGAAAACATATGTTTCCTTTCTCTTACAAGTAATGGAATAATTGGCTACTATATAAAAATAAATGTGTGAGTGTATGTGTGTGCGTATGCTTTTGAATTTTCTCTGTACTCATCTTTAAAAAAATAAAAAGGAAGCATCGTCATTATCAAATGCCACGCTTTTCTCAAACTTAATGAAGTTCAGTAACCGAAAAGAAGTTGATTCACTGCATTGTGCCAGACAAACTTTTATCGTCAGAATCCATCTTGCATATTTGTGCATCTACCATTCGTTCATGCATTTAGTACTCCTGCCTTATCTGATCTGGTGCGCCTAATATATATCTCGAGATTCTAGATAAAGTTCAAAGAAGGGTCTTCAATGTAAGCAATCCTAATCTGACACCCCAAATTCAATCACTTTCACATCGACGTAATGGCGGTTTCCCTTTTGTCTTTTCTACTAATATTTTCATGGCAATTGTCCGGATTATCTTTCCTTTTTGGTGACTCGATTCCTTGAATTTAGGTTGGCAAATAGGTCTTACCAGTGTTACTGTAGAACCAACTAGATGCAATCGTATTTTCTATTATAATAGTTTCTTTTCTCGCATTTGTCACCTGTTGAACTCCCTTCCAATTTCATTCTTCTTTGATAACTCCAATCTTCCAAAATTTAAATTCAGCTACAATTGCAATGTTCTGCCTTCCTGAATACCGTACTTTTATTTTACTATCTCATCGCTAAATCTTTCTATTCTTCTCCCATTAACCCATTGATTTCTAGCAGCATTATCGCCTTGCTTGAAATGAAAGGATTAAAAAAATGAAATATTGGTCCTTACATGCAATTCAAAATTGTAAAGTTGGATTTTTAACGGCCGGGTGAATTTACTATAAATGTCCTTTTCTTTCATAAAATGACTGGGGCTTTGGGCAGTGTGTCAACTCGCCCGATGTTAATTGAGCCAGTGAATGAGGGGGCGCATGAGTGAATGGGCCCCTGAATGAGTGACCTCCCTAAATCAAACAAAGATGCAATACAGAAACGCAGACAATTATTCTAGCAATAGAAAGGAATAAGCGCATGATAAAGATGTTACAATTTTTGTGTACCATTATGTACTAGTGAGTCAACACAAATGACTAGACTCACTTTTTTCCCCCAAAAGAAGGTTAACCAATCAGGAGACGTGAAATATTCAATCCGTGGTGTATGAAGGCGGCCATTTTGATTACTCTCTCCGAATATCCAGTGCCAAGCTGTCAGGCCAAAGAACAGAAGGAAGAACTACGCTCTACTACTTTATCGGGATATCCACTGCTAACCTGAACTACGATTCCCTACTGTCTTCGAAATATTCACTGCCAACCTCTGGATTCTATACTCAAGGACTACCGTCAGCATGAACAACAAAAGACATCTGTGCACTATCAATTCTCCAAGTCCAATGTGATAGAACATTTTCAAATCTAAAGATTATAAAGACAAGGTTAAGAAATTCGATGTCTGAGGAGAATTAGGAATAATACATATATTACTATCCATTGAATATAAACTTAGATTAATTGTATTCAGAATCAATCATTGGCTGATTCGAACAATCATATTGTGAACACACACGATTGTTTTTAATACAGTTAACTGCATGCAGTGATCCATTATCCTTTTGAACTATCTCTTAGTGTCTAAAATGTACCTTAAACTATTCAAAAATATCAAACAATTATTTAATTCTTTTTCATCAATTCACTCCAAGGAAAACGAAAAAAGCACTAAGAAGAAAATGGCTATTGAGAATAAAAAAGAATTAGAAAACATATACAAGGAACCGAAAAACCATTCCGGGACAGGAAACAAGTTCACTTCCAAAGACCGGAGAGGGATGTCACCTGACTATAGGCTAACCTAAAACAAAAAATAGAAATTAAATTATTACGTTCAGTATTGATATGTGTATTTACTGCGAATAATACGTACAGTACATGTACACTGTAATTACTAAGAAATACACATTAGCACTAAAATGGTTTTAATTGTACCCTTTTTTCCATATGTATTTTTTGAAAACGTTATGTATTCCTTTTGAAAATTATAGATTTATAGAAAATTATATAGCATTATAGTTGTAGGTGTTGGCTTGTCTTGTCTCCTGAAAACCATCATTTTTAAAATCAGTCTGCCACTGCATAACACATTTGTGGTACATTGAATAGCGAAATCAAGGTTAACGTTTTGCTTTATATAATATATCTATATATATATATAGTTATATTATAGTGAAACAAAATTTCAATGTTGTGAACAGTTTCGCTTTACAAAAGTAACATGTTATAGTCAACGCAAGTATCTCTATCAATAAAAGGCAGGATATGTGTGTGTGTGTGTGTGTGTGTGTGTGTGTGTGTGTGTGTGTGTGTGTGTGTGTGTGTGTGTGTGTAACGAATGCACGGCCGCAATTTTCGAAGGAATTGCTCCAAAATTTACATGCACATGCTCCAAGTTATTGGAAGGCCAAGACCGATTTTGCATTTTCCACCGATAGTGGAAATAATCGATTATTTCATGGTTCTACGGTAGTTTTCATGTAGTTTGCTGCCATTTTCTACTGGCCAGAGTGAGAGCCTATAGCTGGCTGCAACGAATAGGCAGGAAGATTCTATTGACCATCGTGAGAGCCAACAGTTTACTGACACGAATGTTAACTAGCATGAAAAAAAATCGATATCTGCATTCGTCACAAGTGAGAAGAATTTAAATCTGCATGGCACTTTACTCCAATTGGCTAATTCGCTTGCTTAAACTCAATGTTGATTCTGATTCCGCAGAACTGGGTTGAGTGTGAAAAAGTATTTATTGTTAACATTCTTTTTTCATTCGGTTTTTCCAGTTACGAGTCCTTTTTTAAAGCTGATCGTTTTGTGTTCATTTTGTTTAGTTCTTTTTTCGTAACAGATTTAATGTTTATTATAGAGCTTAGAAAAATTCGCAGTGTGAGATAGGCAAGAAGTAAGGCATGTAGCAACATCAGCACGGCAAAGGGCACTCCTTTAAAAGCATTGAAGAGCAAAAATATTTTAAGTCAAGTGATAGCGATTGCTGTATGAGTCATACGATTTTTAATCAAGCACAGGCAACGCCGGGCCATGCTGCTAGTCAATGTATAAAAATTTAAAGCCTAACATATAAATATATATATATATATATGTGTGTGTGTGTGTGTGTCTGTATGTGTGTATTATATAATATATATATATATATATATATATAAATATATATATATATATTATTTATACTACTTTAAATGTATTTTTGGTAATGTTTAACCTTCATGCCCGCAAATAAACAATATTACACAATTGCCTTGACAATGCCGTTACTATATAAACGTTTGAATCCAACATCAAAGTTTATTTAGTACAGCCTCATTACTAAGATTTATTTTTTATCAAGATTTAGGATTTGCTATTATATAAACAAAAATCAATTTGAAAAAAGATCTTTTTATTCAAAAATGTATAAATATTACAAAATTATCAAAATATGTAATATTTTGCGGTAAAATTATACATATACTCTAGTTATATATAAGGTAAACTTTGTCCACTCAATTAATAGGGAGATGTAAATTAAAAATTGTTTGCGTTTGGTGTCTTGCCTAAATGTTTTTTTTCAAAGAAGAGATGGACTTAATATATTTTAGTGAATTTATGTATGTGGAACAAATGATAAAATACCCGAAGAATGCAATTTTCTTTTTCAGTTATTTCTATAAATTTATGATAAAAATAATTTTTTATTTATTTCCTTATAAAACGGTAAATAAGAAATATTTCTTTATAGTTGATTCACATATCTGATAATCTCATAAATATAATTTATTTCTTTTAAATAAGTAATGTAATAAATAAGAAATGTTTAATAATTTTGTTGACAATTTAAAAGAATAAAGAAAATATAATCTACTTTCATATGTTTGGGTTTTATTAAAAATTTAATCTTTCACTTAAAAAAAAAACCTTCTTGAGTAAGTCAAAAATGTATACAATAATAGCGGTGACAAGGACATAAGCATTATTTTGACATTATCATTTTTTTTGTTTTTTGTTTTTGTTTTGCGGGCATGGGGTTTAAAGATTTCCTGATCTTTAATCTTAAATTATTTATCATTATAAACGTTATTTTTAGTGGGCAAGCGTGTTTGAGTCGTTATCAATTTATTCATCAATTTCAATGCTTGTAGTCTGTTATTAAGTTCATTTTTTAAGAATATAATAAAAACAGGTACAGCAACTCAAATAAGTGTACCCACTAAAATAATGTGAAAAAAAATATTTTTTGTGTATTTTTGCAACATTTTCTCATTTATACAAAATTGGTTGAAGACCAACAAAAGTTTAGGATCTCACCGTACTATGAAGTCAACTTGTCATAAATCAATTTGGGCTTTCTTTCTTATAAGGGGCATAACGGTGACATATATGTAATCAAACAATTCCGGGAAATTGCATACCTATCAAAAAGAAAATTGTATACATATGTTGAATCCACAGCGGCATCTGACCACATCAATAGAGACTTCGTCTGTTCTTCCATTAGGAACAGTCTTTCAAGATCTGAGTCAAAGCATGTCTATATTTGATAGTGGAGTTTATGTTCATGTAGGTTGTATGTCTGCCGAGTACTCTAAAACCAAGACATCTCAAACCTCATGAGTAGAAAATGAGAAGCCCAATCTATATATCTATACCTAGACTCTACTTTGTGCATCTACAAGCAAAGAAAATAGGAGAAGGGCATTGATCATTTAAGCATTCCATACCACATCCGAAACTAATTTTCTAATAGAACAAAAAAATGTTCCTGCTTTCCCACCCGATTCTAGTTAACTGATGATGATGTCCAATAGCAAACATTGCCAGTGCGGTCGTTCTTCATCGAATGTCGTGGATTGGCGCTACAGAATCAGAAATTAAAAACTGTATCAAATAACAGAAACTACATCAAGTTTTCACTTCTTACAGTCTTTTGAATACAAGCAGAATTTTATCCTTTGTTTCATGTTTAGGATTGGGGTTTTGGTTCCTCCTCTTTCTCTTTTACTCCCAGTATCCCCTTGCATCTTAGTGGCATTATTGCCTTGCTTTGGGTGAATTGATTAAAACAAATCTCTGAAGGACTTTGAACAGCAGAAATAATTAAAAAGGATATAGCACATATAACTCGAAATGAAAATAATGACGTTGACATTGTACATTACTTTAAAGAAAAGGTTAATAAAGAGGCCCCCATTAGTACTGGATAGAGCCATAATTGTGGGCTTGAGAAATATCTTTTCCTGACACATATTTGAATAAAAAGATTTTATTTAATACAACAAAGTGGAGTACTGGATGACCGACCAACGAATGCCGAAAGGTTCTTTATGAGAAAAAGACTAATATTGCAATTATCAATAGTATTTGTTAAGGATCTTTCATTTATAATTTTCTATATTTCACACAATATTCCAGGTTGCGATTAAAAATTTAAATAAAAATTTTCCAATGCTTTTATTTTCGTTTATTTTCGTGCTTAGCTGTCTTTCAAGTTATTCGCATATACATACATACACACACACACACACACACACACACATATATATATATATATATATATATATATATATATATGTATATATATGTATATAAGCACACACATGTATATATATATATATTAACTCATATTAATTCATCCTTATTCTACAAGAATCCTCAACAGAATGCACTGGACAACCGTTTCGTCATATTTGGGACTCCTCGGCAATGCACATTCACTATCGAGAACCGAATGCTGGTCGTTACGATACACCTCAAGCGACATTACGCTGATGATACTCATCCAAGTATACGTAACCTAACGGATATGGCCCCAAGAGCAATGTCTTGTATCACAAAGCCGCCTCCTCCAGAACATTATAAGCTGGATCAAGCAAGGATAAATCAATATAAATGATTATTCAAATGACCCAAAATTTCTACACACACACACACACACGTGTGTGTATGTGTGTGTGGGTGTGTGTAAATATTCTCGGATAGAGTGTATCTGCAGAGGAGATAAAATCAATAAAAATGAGACAAGAGGGAAACCTAATCTTAAACCACGCGTTTTGTCCTCTGCGGGACTTTATGAAGACAATTGCCTTGATAAAGTCCCTCAGAGGACGAAACGTGTCGACTAGGAAAATTTTTTTCCTATTGACGATTTTTATTCATATATATATATATATATATATATTTCTCATCCATATAAAGTCATAAAGAAAATCGGCAAAACTGAATAAAGGAACAACGCTAAAGGAACCGGCCTACACATTAAAGTGATCGAAGCCTACATCGCCTACACAGAAAAAAAAGTTTAACAATGTTAAATCCTATGAAACAGAGATTCACACTCATGCGATCTTCAGACGACATGAATGCAAATGAAAAAGGTGGGACGAGTTTTATATGACCCTTGGCTCTAAATCACCCTATATTATTATTATTATTATTATTATTATTATTATTATTATTATTATTATTATTATTATTCTTCTTCTTATTCTTCTTCTTCTTCTTCTTCTTCTTCTTCTTCTTCTTCTTCTTCTTCTTCTTCTTCTTCTTCTTCTCCTTCTCCTTCTTCTTCTTCTTCTTCTTCTTCTTCTTCTTCTTCTTCTTCTTCTTCTTCTTCTTGTACACCCATTATCACGAACATCTGTGCAAAACAAATTTGTAAAGTTCATAGTAAATGTTCATTTCGTATTCACACGAAGATGAAAACATTATTCCAAATGAGATCCTACAAATTGGCCCAGAGGTAATACAGCTGGATTTTGAAAGGATTTCCCAAGATTTTCAATATGAAGCTCAAATAATTATGGGGCCAAACAAAAATAAAAGATAACACACCGCCAGTTATCTCAGATGTTAAAGTAAACGAAAGCAAAAAAATAACAAGCAAATATTTTTTAAAATAAAATTATTGTTTTTCTATTTAATACAATCGAACGTTCCATCTTATAAAATGTCGTTAGCATTAAGGGCTAGTGTTTTCACACCAAGTAAAGTTTAATGAGATTTCAACAAATATTTTTTCTTGCTAAACTAATGTCTTGGGGGCAGGAAAGGGTAACGAATTTTAGTTTATCATTCCTGTTGTTTTCTCTCTATTAAAATCTTCGGTAGATGAGGTGGTTAATTTGTTTTTTTTTTCTTTTTCATATTTTTTACCTTTTAGTCCACAAGTGACAGGAGTTTGTGGACAATGTTTAAACCAAAATAAAACTAACAAGTCGAGAGCTACTTTAAAAGTATGAGTACAAAGTATCAGCGAATATAGAATTACTGGATATAACACACATATATATATATATATATATATATATATATATATATATATATATATATATATATATATAAAGCATATAAATATATTTATATATATATCTAAATCATATATATATATATATATATATATATATATATATATATATATATATATATATATATATATATATATATATATATATATATATACATACATACATACACGTACATATATATAAATATTAAAAAATTCCAAAAGGATAGAATACAGGTAGAACTCAAAGTCCAGGACAGAGTAAGAATATAATAAAAAAGCTTAAACACAAATATTCCATGGTTATAATTTATTACACTGGAATCGTAATTACGATTCTAATGTAATAAATTATAACCATGGAACATTAGTGTTTAACCCTTTTTATGATATATATATATATATATATATATATATATGTATGTATGTATGTATGTATGTATGTATGTATGTATGTATGCATAACGAATATTTAAGGAACAAGTACTAATTCACACAAGTTTTATTAAAAGGGACAATCAAAGTTTGTTTGCCTTTTTGTTTTTAACTAATTCAAACCAAGTCAGGTAATAATGTGACTAAGACCCAAACGGCTTCTGGAAGTGAAAGTGTAAAGTAATGATGACTTTAGAAACGCAATTCTAAACAGGCAAAAAGTGATAAACATCTTCTCCTGTTAAAAAAGAACTGAGGAGGGCTGTTAACCAGACGCTAGCCAAACCTATCTACTCATTGTACATAGTAAATAATATTTCAGAATATTGGCGGAGACAGTTGAATTATGGATTTAAATAAGAATTTAGATGTGACCGGAAACCCAATCCTAAACGCGAAAGAAACGATAAACCTCAACAGGCCGGCTAGGAGAGTTTATATTTTTATAATATTTTTCCTATTTTCAAACAAGTCCATGTTGTTCTGTCGTAATGTACCATCTAAAGGCTCAGTAACTTTCAATAACTAAGGTAGTTTCTTTGTGTTTTATTCTAATAAACACATGTGTCTCCATAAGAATAATATTCTTGTTCTTTTTTTTCATTCTTTAATTAAACTACTTCCCTTTAAGATAGATACCTACCACCTTACTTAACCCCCGCCTCGTGCCTAGCATCCAGCTGAAAAAGTGGAAAGTGGAAATTCAGTAATTGATGTTTTCGACAAGTCCAGGTTCAAGTTTAAGTTGACCCTTTAGCTCCCAATATCAATTCCACCCAATTAACTCCTACTACCTCCTCCTTCTACTTGTAACCTTACAGATATGAACTTACACATCGGGATTAAAAAGACAGACGATTACTTTCGTCGTTTACCGCTTCCCATATAGGTAAAAGGATTTGTTTGGTTATACATACAAGGTTCGGACCAAGGAAGAACAACACGAACACAAGAGTAGAATTAACAAAGATATATTACACAGAATAATAATACAAGTTGTTGAAGGTGTTAGTATGACTGTCAGTCTGGTTTGGAGTGAACTGCTATTGGCTCGAATCGATTCTGTCTCGACTCGTTCCTACGTCTTTATAGTGTCAGGAAGAGTTCATAGTCGTTATAGGTAAGATCCCGTAATATATATATATATATATATATATTATATATATATATATATATATATAAGATAAAATGTAGTTTTAATGTATGCTATATTTATGGGATAAAGTGCTCAATGTCAGGAATAGAGCTTATGTAAATATAAAAGTGAACATGGAAGTCAAGACTTTCGTCGTTTACCGTCTCGGATATAGGTACAAGGACTTGTTTCGTTATGATATATATATATATATATATATATATATATATATATATATATATATATATATATATATATATATATATATGTATATATATATATATAAAGAAAGAACAGTAATATATAAAATCCGGTGTTCTTAAAGATATTTTTATTTTTACACAATAGTGCTCAATGTAAATTTACAGAGCATTAATCTTTGGTTTAATAATAAAATTAAATTCAGGGTTTTAGCTTCCATTTCTGAAACATCGTAGCGAAAAAACCATATTTTAAATCAATTAATTTATAATATATATATATATATATATATATATATATATATATATATATATATATATATACTAATTTAAATTATCAAATATAAAATATTGGTATAGGAATGTTTAGGGAGCTTCATCCTCGTCGCTAATGATTACTTACAGTCCCAGTGCATTTCACACGTTGGGCATGGAATGTTCTTTCACTGATGTCTGCGCGTTCATGGCAGATTTTGTAAGTTGTGCAGAGTGACTGGAATGAATCAATAGCTGGTGGGTAAAGTTGAATGTTTACCTATTGAAATTAGAATGTTTGGACGCCGGGTTGTTAGAGGATGGACTTTCTCTCAGCTTCATACCTCAACATTTGATCACGTATGGCATCATTCATTTCCCCAGATATATGGTGAGGTAAACATTACTCTGTCATCCTAATTACTCGCCCTATCCAGCTAAATCGACGCGTAATGGTCATGCATTCAATGCATAGCACATTCGCATACTACAGCATGTTTAGATAAGAGATTTGGTCACGCCATGAGAAACCGAAGATGAACAGGAGATACCTAATATGAAACGTACCAAAAGCTTCCTGGTTTGTGCTTTATATGTTGTCCAAGATTCACGAATTTGAATTTCAGTGATTGTCCTTGGAACTTATTGATTGACATTGCATAGCTCACTCTCAATGGCAACTGATGTCTTTTTAACTCAAAAGGAAGATCTGGAGGAATTAATTGTATTCTTGAAATTAAAACTCATTCCTTTTTTCCCGAAACAGTAAGGATCTTCTCTTCCAAGAGATGAGGAAGTATCTTCTTGACAATTAACCTTTTACCATTACAAAGCTTTGGAGGATCCAGATTTCACAATAACATAATTTTCTTTTAGTTCTAGCTTGTGTATTGGCATTCCAGGAGGATTCAATGAGTTGAAGAACTCTATTGGATAATTAACTGCCTGTCTCAATGGAAAAGTACTTCATGCTTTCTTTTGGAATTTCTTGGAGAAGTTTCCAGTTGATGCTATCCAGTTTGATTCTTGGGAGGTCTCACAAAGTCAGTATGAATCCATGAAATGGTGTTTAATGTTTGGATAAGCATGGCTAATCAATGTTGTATACTTGAGACTGAATGTACAGAACCGTTTGGGAGTGAAATATCTCCATTTTGACCCATTTTGATGATACTATTGCCAAGCTGCAACAGCAAAACAGCATTTTTTCTGCTTCAAGTTCATCTGTGATTCTAACGAATATGTTTTCAGGCTGAGTCTTTGAAAGTGGCTCCAGATGTAAGAATATTTCAGATGGTTGTGTCCCTTTAATTGACAAGTGTGACATACACGGACATTTTCACCTTTATATATAGAAAATAGATAAAGAAGATGACATAATTGAAAGTTAAACAGTCGTGTCCCTTTAATTGAAAAAGTATTATCATATAAGAATATATATATATGTATATATGTTTGTATGTATGTGTGTGTGTGTTTGTGTATGTGTGTGAGATAGAGAGAGAGTTAAACGTCTATTGTGATTGAAGTTCACTCTAGACTTCAAGTGGAACTCATATATACGACCCGTCGCTAAAGATTCTGGAAATGTGGCCGGTTCCTTGTACCGTTTCAAAATTGATCTTACACCTTCTGCTCTGCTTTATCTTTTACAAACGTCAGATTTGTACAGAAAACTGCCGTGTCTTAGTTTGAGCACTCCAAAATGCACTCTCCAAACTTGGTTTTGTTCAAAACAGTCTATGGGGGTCTTGAACGACATGTCCACTGCAGCCTCATTTCCACAGATGAAAAATTTCTAGCCTATCACAATTTTATTGCATTGTTTCAGTGAAGAACCTTTCTTTAGTTCCACCAGTTCAAGCTGAATTTATGTAATCGAATTACACATATTTTCACCGCATCCTTTAAGAAAGAAGTTTCATACAGTTTTTCTTTCCCAAGATTACCTACTCTGTGGAAGAAACCCCAGCATGGATGCTTTACTGAACAATACAAACAACTTTTTTAAGTCAGTGGTCAAAGACTAGCAATCAACTTTATGCTTATATTCTTCAATACCTGCCACCTCGACTCATATTCATATCCCACATCTCATTCAGCAATTATCTTGATCCTTGTATTAGTTGAACGTAAGCATAAAAAATTCATCTACTGATATATATATATATATATATATAATATATATATATATATATATATATATATATATATATATATATCAATAGATGAATTTTTTATGCTTACGTATATATATATATATATATATATATATATGTGTGTGTGTATGTGTGTGTGTGTGTGTGTGTGTGTGAGAGAGAGAGAGAGAGAGAGAGAGAGAGAAGAGAACGGTTAAAATATCTCTGAATCGTCTGAAGGTAACTTCATGACGTGAAGCATGAAATCCGAGGAAAGTTCTTGTCCCTCTGACGGTTTTTCGGTATTGGATTCTGTTGTGGATTCCGTTATGAAATCCGGTATCAAATAATAACAAACGCCAAGAATGAATATAGGAAATAAATGTATTAACTTAAAAATACAAACTGATAATACAGGTTAGTAGTTCCAGGAATGCGGTGTTAGTAGGAAAATATGAATATAGTCTTTGGTATCGACGTATCGCTGTATGACTTCTTACTGAGTCTACGTGCTTGTCACTGTGAATTTTGCCGCTACGTTATTCTACTCGACCGACTCTACGTTCTACTACTACTACTGTCCGACTGTCTGTTATTCACTGGCAGCAGTATATGTATACCCTGGGTGAGTCATTTTGTGTAAAAAGGGGAGACCCCTCAACAGATTGTTTTAAACCTTACAAGAAAATTGTACATTATTGAACAGTTTGTTTCTTCTTAAGCGGATTCCATTTTCCTTGTTTTTATTTCTTCTCCTTCTCTGGCGGCGTAAGTAAGGATTCTTATGCATGCATGCATATATATATATATATATATATATATATATATATATATATATATATATATATATATATATATATATGTGGGTGTGTGTGTGTGTGTGTGTGTGTGTGTGTGTGTGTGTGTGTGTGTGTGTGTGTGTGTGTGTGTAAGTATTACAAAGATGTTACATACGGACGAACAAGTACTCACGACAAAGATGCATTTTTGTTTCGATGCGAATGAATCTCGACAGTTGAGGAATAAACATTATTATAAACAATTCTATTTAAAATGCTACTTATGAAACATCACTTTCTTTTTCTTCATTATACTTTTTTAAAAATACCTAAGGAGAAACACCATAAAAGAAAAAGAAATTTATAAAGGGTTTCCATAAAAATAAAAGCAAAAATAATTAGAAGAAAACCGGTAAAAGCAAAGAGAATCGTATAAGAAGACAATAAGACGAAAAAAAGGGAAAGAAAGAGAAATATAAGTGTTAAGAAAAATTAAAAGACAACTCCAAAGAAAAATAGACGAGAAGATAATAAAAAAACGAATGAGACAAACATCTACATGAATACGAAAAAAATGTTCAATTTAGATTAGAAGTTCTGATGAAAGGAGCCTTTTTAAAACTCTAACGAAATAAATATAACCTCATTAAATTTGAAGTGTCCGTGGATTTTATAATATATATATATATATATATATATATATATATATATATATATATATATATATATATATATATCATGTTTTATAAATTATCTGATTTAAAAATATCGTTCCTTCGCAACACAGGAATTCCCATGTTTCAAAAACCGAAACAAAAAACTTCAGTTTAATTATATAATTAAAATTAAAAGCATTAGTTCTGTTTCATCTTCAAGCGAAATTCGGAATAACTTCTTATTCTAAAATTATTCCAAAATAGTTATTCCAAAATTCGCTTGAAGATAAAACAGAACTAATGCTTTTAATTTTAATTATATAATTAAATTTGAAGATTTTAGCTCCGGTTTTTGAAACACGGTAATTACTGTGTTGCAAAGGAACCATTTTTTTTTTAAATTAGTTAATTTATAATATTTGTGATCTGTAAATTTACATTGAGCACTGTTTTGTAAAAATAAAAATATCAATAAGAACACCGGATTATATACCTTACTGTTCTTTCATTTTACTATAATATACACACACACACACACACATATATATATATATATATATATATGTGTGTGTGTGTGTGTGTGTGTGTGTGTGTGTGTGTGTGTGTGTGTCTAAGCAATAATCTTATATTACAAAATTTTCACATAGCTTTAAATAATATTAATCAAAGCATCTTAATAATATTAAAAACTCTCTAATTAACGGATGCTCTACAGGTTAATCAACTGTATTGGTTTTCATTGATACAAATTAAATTGGTTTCTTAATTATTACTTCTTAATCGTGTACCAGTTTATTCTCCTACCCTATTAGTCTCCTAAATTCTGCAAAGTATATATCTCCGAAGAAGAGTTGCTCTAAAGGTTTGTCAGATAATATTTTAATAGTTTTGGAAATACGACCTCGCACCCGACCATGCATACTCGGTAAATATAACGATTTCATGACAAAGAATCACTGAAATGAGAGCTCGAATATTTATAGGACACTTATTTAAAAATGTCTGATTTTTTTCTCTCATAAAATAACAGAAAATAGATATGTTTTGAAAATAAAAAATATTTATGGCTCATCGTTTTTAAGTACTAATCGTGAAACATTTTTCTCGGCTGTTAATTAAATCTGCCTAAAATAGATTTTTTTGGCAGCCATATTTTAAAAGAGTAAGTTACGTTTCGGGGTTTCAAACATTGAGAACAATTTATTATTAATGGACTAGATAGATTTTTTATATTAGTACTCAGATTTTCACTGGCATCTTCCAGAGTTTCAATTTCGAATTTGCATTTGGAAACCAAATTTGAACTTTGCTTAACGCGGTGATTTCATAATCTTTTAAGAATTGACGTAAAGCTAAAATTTTGCGCGTCCCCCTAATACCATTTAAACAAAACTGTCGATTATTTACTTCCCCATTTATGACACATGGTATTTTAAATGTGGAGTGACCACACGCTTATCCATGGCTCAGAATAAAACCTGCCCAAACCGAGAGATTACTTTCACGCCGGCGTCACTATTTGACCTGTCCTCTCTCTGTACTGACGGAGGGTCAGGATACACTGAAAAACGCATTCTACAAAGATTTTCTTTGAACTGCCCGAAAAGAAAAACACGACAGAGAGGTGAAGGACTGATACTGCACTTACTCGATCTTGCTATGGTGTTGATAGATGCCGTTTTAAAGAGTGTCATGGCAACAAATTACCCAGTTCCCGCAAACAACGTCGCGCTGGCTTCGATTTTCCACCGACAGTCCCTCAATGTAGCAATAAGGCAAGTGTTGTCGCAGGGTTTAAATCCCGGGACCAGGTCATTGGCCGTGTCCTGTTCGAATACAAAAACACAATTGAGCGATAAAATGTACTTTGTCCACCTGAAGGTAGATACTGCACTCTGATCCCAAACCAAAAGATTGCATTTACTTCCGGCATCACGATGGCATGATGGGGCATATGGTTAGTTTATTACGGGAATGCCGAGCGCTTGAAGCTGGGTGTGGTCCATAAATAGCCCAACCCACGAATATATATATATATATATATATATATATATATATATATATATATATATATATATATATATATATATATATATATATATATATATAAGTGAACATATATAAAAGTGAACATTTAAGTCAACACTCAGAGGCGACAGGCGGTTTCATTGTTGTTTTCGCCAGGCCGCCGATTACGTCTAGCATGAAACAGACTGTCGCCTCTCAGTGTTGACTTCAATGTTCACTTTTATATTTACATACGCTCTAACTCTAATATTGAGCACTTTATCCAATAAATATAGCACACAATAAAACTATATTTCTTCATATGTGTGTGTGTGTATGCATGTCTGTGCGTTTATGTATGTATATATGTATGTATGTATGTATATTGACATTACATTATATCAGTTTATATGCAAGCCAATATTTTTACAGGAAAATTTGTAGCTGTCAAAATTTTTAATAAAACTCTAAAGACTCTCAACTAGAATGTGAATTTTAGCGTATAAAATCACTTATTATTACAATAGAAATAAATTATTACGCAGGTGGATTTTATTCGGCAATTTAATTACTGTTCTGCGCATTGTACGTAAATATTTATTGTCCTGTAATTAATATTTTTTTTTTAATTTCATATATATAAAATTATTTTAGTTTACGTGGGAGGTACAATAAAAAAGACATACGTAAATATACCAAAATTCAGAATTTAATTTCTTAGCTATACCTGCATTCGAACGCCACTACTAAGCACTGGTAGGTGTTTCACTACCACAGCATCTATCCAGAAGGCAAATATATCGGTAAAATGATATGAAGGTATATTTACATGAATTGCAAGAATATCTGTATAGAGACAAAGATAAAGAATTGTTACGGTATATAAGGAAATGTTATAACGATTTGTATCTCCATATCGGAATGTTCCCAACGTCAAAGGAGCAATTTCAATAAATCTCTATTCACGCTATTCAGCTGAGCAGTAATTCCACTGAAAGTGAAATCGCTTTTGCGTTTATTCAAAGGCGGGCAGCCATTAGGAACAGAGCGCTTACAAAACGCTCTATCTTTTAATGGGAACATGGTACTTATATTTTGCGTTTTTAATTTTCATGCTAAAAGTATGCGACAAACAGATTTGCACAAAGAACCAAAGATGTCTTTGTTGCTTTTGATGAGACATTCGATGTTGGCAACGGTAAAGGTAAGCATTTTAAAAAGAAAAGAATTTAATGACTTCATCTTGCAAAGTCAAAAAGAAGGCTACGAATAAAATCTTCGCATAATTGTCAATATCACTCAAAAGAATCATGTCGTAATTCTCAATCACGCCAAATAAATGACTCAAGATAATACGATAGCTGTTTAACAGTTTGTAATAGCTAAATGTTTGATCGAACCTATTTTATATGCCGTATTCTGTATCAGCGCGTAGGTAAGCATGACTCTTCACAACTTCCTGTCCTTTTTAGCTCCAAATATGTTTGCTTTTCTACTCCCTGTTCTGCCATCCATTTATACAATATTGTTACACAGATATCCCGCCGTTTCATTCTTTGCCCATTTCATTCACTATTTTATATAAGTGTCAAATTTTCCCAGGCAGCTTTGCCCATTATGTGCCGTGTTCTGATTCTAAGTATGAGTTTCAATTTGTTTCCATTTCCCTTAGAATTCACCCATTACTCACGTTAGTCCTTGTAAGTATCAGTGTCATTGTTTCATTTTTTCATTTAAATTTTTTCATTGATTTGGTAAATAAATTTGGTTAGAAGTTGCAGCATGGTCTGAAGTCCCTTTCTATTTTGGCGTATTTCTTTACAATGATGTCTACAATGCCCAGGGGCCACTCGTAGAGGGTAACAGTTTGAGAGACACAGCTTATGCGAATATGTATCAAAGAAAACGGATAAACCTATATATATATATATATATATATATATATATATATATATATATATATATATATATATATATATATAAAAGTGAATATAGAAGTCAACACTTAGAGGCGACAGTCTGTTTCATGCTAGATGCAATCATTATTTACACAGGCTCTATCTCTGATATTGTGCACTATATCTCATAAATATAGCCCACTTTAAGACTATATTTCTTCATATATATATATATATGTATATATATATATATATATATATATGATTCCTATCCATATATATATATATATATCTGATTCCTATCCATATATATATATATATATATATATATATATATATATGATTCCTATCCATATATATATATATATATATATGATTCCTATCCATATATATATATATATATATATATATATGATTCCTATCCATATATATATATATATATATGTATATATGATTCCTATCCATACTCGATCTATCTATATATGTATGCATATATATCTATATATATGTATGTACATATATACACACTATATATATATATATATATATATATATATATATATATATATATATAGAGAGAGAGAGAGAGAGAGAGAGAGAGAGAGCGAGAGATGCTACAAAACAATCGAATAAGTGAAAAAATATTGAAAGCTAAACGAAATAGTCGCAACAAATTGAAAGTCTGGAAAAGTAAAAGTAACCGAGTAATATCCATGATATATATATATATATATGTATATAAGTGAACATTGAAGGCAAAACTTAGAGGCGACAGGCTGTTTCATGCCACGAATCCAGACGATTGCGTCCAACATGAAACTTGTCGCCTCTAATGTTGACTTCAATGTTCACTTTTATATTTACACAAGCTCTATATCTGATATTGAGTACTTTATCCCATAAATATAGCACACCTTAACAGTAAATTTCTCCATATATATATATATATATATATATATATATATATATATATATATATATATATATATATTAATTTGTGATCAGATGGTTAGACTTTGACTTATGACCCTTCGTGTTTTTCACATGTTTCGACTGACCATTCAGACACCTGATGAATATTCATGAACTACCTCATAAATATTCATGACCTTTCCCAAATATAAAAGCCTTGATACAAACACATGCGATGGAACGCGTCATTTTACTCATTTTGTTCTTTTACAGATACACTCTATCTGAAAATAATTTGCACACACACACACACGCACTCATATATATATATATATATATATATATATATATATATATATATATATATATATATATATATATATATATATATTTCGTATAGTAATGTAGAAACTTGCTTGTTGTTTAGACGTACCAGTACATCGAGAAACATTCAGCCACTTCCATTCCGTTTCTGGATACACTGATGTACCTAAAAACTCTATCTCCACATCACTACACACTAAACATACAGATAGTCATTACTACCGAGATTTTAACAGCTACCACCCTACCAATCTAAAAAAAATCTACACCCAGTGTTTACACATAAAACGTATCTATTCAGCTACTAGAGATTCTAAAAGCACAGAGGATAAATATTCAATTACGTTCTCAATAGAAACTATTTCCTGAAAAATATCAAAACATCAATCACTAAGGCTTTCAAACACAACAGAGATAATCATCTAACCTACAAAATAAATAAGAAAAATTCCAGATTTCCCACTTTTTTAAATTTTAATTACAGTATTTAGAAACTAGCTCATATCTTGCTAAAAGTTTTCCAGTCCATGAAAAATGACCACTCAATTAATAAGATATTTATTTAGGCCCACCTCCAAATTAACACCAAGCGACACCATCAAAATCTACAAACACTCCTTACTTAACCAAAACCACATAAAATCTCTCATTGCCAAAGGCAACGAAGCCTTTAATAAAGCCGATGCCAAGTTTGTTAACATATTATTACTGATAGTAATTTATGCCACCTGCTACGCACATAGTAATCCGACCTCTTCGACTGACTTGTCACAATTCAGTTGTAATATATTTACCTTTCTGCAACAAATACAGAAGAGAAAATGATATGGGTGAAAGAGGTACGGAAAACAATCTTCGGTTTAATGACCTTAAGAGAACTATGAAAGACAACAACATCAATTTCACTGCAGCCGTACATTTTAACCAGACATACCATAGTATTGGTAACGTTAGATGCGTCCTTTTAGCGTCTACATTTAAATGCTAACAAGAACGCCGAAAGTCTGATTTAAAATGCATTTCCCAAATACATTCAGGCATTTTAGGATTAAGAAAAAAATGACGTAATGCCCAGCCACCGGTTGAACAGTGGTAGAGAAAAATGACGTAATGTCCAGCCACTTGTTGAACAGTGGTAGAGAAAAATGACGTAATGCCCAGCCATCGGTTGAACAATGTTAGAGAAAAATGACGTAATGCCCAGCCACCGGTTGAACAGTGGTAGAGAAAAATGACGTAATGCCCAGCCACCGGTTGAACAGTGGTAGAGAAAAATGACGTAATGTCCAGCCACTTGTTGAACAGTGGTAGAGAAAAATGACGTAATGCCCAGCCATCGGTTGAACAATGTTAGAGAAAAATGACGTAATGACCAGCCACCGGTTGAACAGTGGTAGAGAAAAATGACGTAATGCCCAGCCACCGGTTGAACAGTGGTAGAGAAAAATGACGTAATGCCCAGCCACCGGTTGAACAGTGGTAGAGAAAAATGACGTAATGCCCAGCCACCGGTTGAACAGTGGTAGAGAAAAATGACGTAATGTCCAGCCACTTGTTGAACAGTGGTAGAGAAAAATGACGTAATGCCCAGCCATCGGTTGAACAATGTTAGAGAAAAATGACGTAATGCCCAGCCACCGGTTGAACAGTGGTAGAGAAAAATGACGTAATGCCCAGCCACCGGTTGAACAGTGGTAGAGAAAAATGACGTAATGCCCAGCCACCGGTTGAACAGTGGTAGAGAAAAATGACGTAATGCCCAGCCACTTGTTGAACAGTGGTAGAGAAAAATGACGTAATGCCCAGCCACCGGTTGAACGTCGGGTAAAGTAACTATTTTTATATCTACCGTGAAACGTTACATACCAATTATTTGCAAATTTTGACACAGGACCGCAGGCAGAAGGGCTAAAATTGTTCTGGAACGCAGGGCTTAAACAGGAATGTAGGCATAGTCGCTGAATAAAATTTCCACAGAAAGCCTTCACCAAACTCTCTACAACCCTCACTGTGGCAAACATCTACTCCAAAACTATTAGATCTATTTCAGAAATATAACATGCGTAAAAAATATCCCCAGAAAAAAATTTATAACAAGTATGGAAACAAATGCATTTCTCCGTCATGAATTAGTTATCTTCTCGAGACGAATGACATCATGTAAAATTTGTTTTTCTTCCATTTTGTTATTCAGTTACCTAAAACTACTACTACTACTACTACTACACACACGTATATATATATATATATATATATATATATATATATATATATATATATATATATATATATATATAACTGTTTATTATAAACAGAGCATTTACTTAAATACTTGTATCTACAAAAAGAATGTTAAATATAAAAATGTCTTTATATATATATATATATATATATAAACACATATATAACACATACACACACTCACATATATATATATATATATATATATATATATATATATATATATATATATATATATATATATATATATATATATCGAGAGACAGGGAGTGAGAGATACTAGACGAGGTGCCCGGCGTTGCCCGATTGTACATGACTGCAGTTGTATAACCTACCTCAATATACCCGCACCCTCTGTTTAGAAATGTCTGCCTTCATCCATGCTTGCATGCAGTATTCATTGGTTTATTCTTAATAAAGGAATTCGTCGATAAAACCTTCTTGTATGATCGCTGCTCGTCGTGAAATTGTTTCAATGATTTAGATATTTAGTAAATTTCCTATGGCCGTAATAACTTTCAAATAGTATGGCATTGTTCACAAATCTAATAATCAAACAAAAACGGGGATGAAGCGTCAGAGCTTGATTCAACTGCAAATGCAAACACGCCACCTCTTCTTCGCAATTTGCTGTAAAGCTGGGGTTAATAAGAGGTTCTTCGGGAATCTTCCTTTTTAAGGCTTAAATAATTCTTCTGAAAATTCTTTGCATCAAATGTGCGAATTCCAATTGAGGATGGAGCCAGATGAAAAACTATTGGCTAAATAGCAAAAGCCGATTTTACACCTTGTTTGTCGCAGATTTTGTCCACTGAAGTGACATAATTTAAACCAAATATTCGGGCAAGACAATTTATGTGTCATATCTAATTTATGTGCCAAATTTGGAAGGCATCGAATGAAAAACCATGGTTTTTTGAACAGCTTTTCGTCGTTCTTCGTTGTACGTGGGGAAGCGAGCAGGACTAAAAACCTTATCTTATTTCTTACATGATGACAATTTTTTGGCGACATGTTTGAAGGAAACCGGATAAAAAATGTGGGAGTTATTCATGTTTTTATTTTTTTGCAATTTTTTGTATGAAGCCAATGTCGAGCACTCTACATATGTGAAGCCAATGTCAAGCACTCTACATAAACCTCGTAACATGATCTATGTTTTGTATTAAGTGCTATGAACATCAGCTCATCCAGTAAAAAAAAGTTCTTCACGTGTAACTTTGCCTTTGTTTTGCAAAATGTCGTACCCACCTTCGGTTTTATCGATTTTTTGTCAAACCCGGAGAGTGGGGCTCAAAAATTGAAAAGTTGGTCTTGACCTATTTTGGTAAATTTGCAACATATGTGTACAATTTCATAGAAATCAGTCGAGAAATGTGGCCGTGCATAAATAGGACAGAGAGAGAGAGAGAGAGAGAGAGAGAGAGTGAGAGAGAGATCTTCTGTTTTATAGATATAGATATATGTGTGCGTGTGTGTGAATTTTAAAGTTATAACCCAGAGGCTATTATCTCCTCCATGCTAAACACAATCGTCAGACCTAATATTCAACACTTTAACCCATAAATATCGCAAACTATATTTTATCATATATATATATATATATATATATATATATATATATATATATGTGTGTGTGTGTGTGTATATATATTTATATATATATATATATATATATATATATATATATGCACACAGATGTCGGTACAAGCTGTTGATGTTTACTTTTTTGTTTACATACACTATATCCATGATATTGAGCACGTTTATCCATAAATGTAGCATAACTTAAAAATATATTTTATTACACACACACACACACACACACACATATATATATATATAATATATATATATATATATATATATATCATCCTCAGGCAGATTGTTTCGCTGTATCACAGCTCATCAGTGTGACTAGTTATCCGATTGCCTCAAGCCGGGATCGAAATCTATATCGGATATATATATGCAACTATAATACTGAAGAAGTATTTTCTTTGACAAATGATGCCTGAATTTAACTTGATGCCTGTTGACAGATTTTACTTCTTAAAAAATTCGGCAAATCCCAAGTGATCATTCTTTAAAAAGTTTAAAGAACGAATAAGTGTATGAAAGGATACAAGATAATGATGTGGTCGCAAATCATGCGGAATACTTTGCAGAAATAATGATGAATGCATTAAACCAACCCTATGTTATTGACTCACCCGCATAGAATGGGATTGTTGGTGCGCTGATGTTGAGGGGCTTGTCTCTGTCTGACTCCGATAATTAAGTGTGTATTTTGCGCCCCATGGACAAAGTGAGGAAAGTCGATTAGATCGCCTTTGGAAACTTTCGGTCAAAGTATAATCCCAAAGGACATTGTTTTTCATTTCGTTCCGCTTATCTCCAGGCTGTCTCCTTTCATTCTCCTAAACATTCTATTATTATTATTATTATTATTATTATTATTATTATTATTATTATTATTATTATTAATATTGTTGTTGTTGTTCATTTAATCACTTGGTAGAACCAGGGATAATCCTAGTCAATAATTAATACTGTTTACTAATTAGAAAAGGAATACTAATAATAGAGCTGTTACCAATAAAATATTCTTTTTTTATGTAGTAAACACATCAGGATGTCGGTGATCATCTCTTTCTCCAAGTTCCTTTTTTTATTAGTCTAATTAATTTTTTAATGTTTACCATCCCTCTTCGTCTGTGACTTGCCATCCATTCATAGAAATAGGTAATGTAGATTACTCTTTTTTTTACAACTTGTCTTTAATATGTCCTACGTATATTAATTTCTCTAAGCACTCTCTTCTTATTAATTGTCGCAGGAATTTCAACTGTTCTTTGCTATTAGGTTGGTGCAAAAATAATGTCGTTATTTACATAAGTAAGAAAACGACATCATTTTTGCACCAACCTATTAACTGTAAGTAATAGTTACCTTGTTATTCTAATTTATCCTGAATAGTAATAGAGTCGACCTATGGTAATTCCTAACCTTCCTCTAATAGTATTATTGTTATTTCATGACTCTTCTTCATCTATGAGAAGAATGTCCAGCATTCACTAACACACAGGAAATTAAATATTACATAGATATTGTCCGCTCATTATTTTTGTTTCTAACGGTATCTCCTCTATTTTAATAATTACTAAACTTGAGGAAGTCAGTTTTACTATTGCTATACTCCTTCGAATTTCCTGTGTCACATATTACGTTGCCTCTTACTAAACTGTCCAGTTCGTCTTCTTTAATGTGCCGCCTCCCTTCAGAACGTTGGCGATCATGACTCTCCAAAACTTCTTTTTTTTTTTAGAGCTCTTTTATATTTTTGCTACATCACCTAAACCTTATTCCGCTATTCATTTACTTAAACACGCTAAAGGAAGGTAAGTGTTTGTTTACTTCCGTCCCACTTGCCTTTAATCTCTCCTGTGAGTGTCAAATTTCCCAAGCCTTCATTATGTGCCCTAGAAATTATAGCTATCTCTTCCAGTATTATGTATATTTCCATTTTCTCTAAAACTCCGTCGTTGCTCACATATTCGGTCCATGGTATTCTCAGAAATCTTTTTAGTATCACATATCTGTTTCGTAAATTCTGTTGATCATCTGTAAGGTGACTGACCAGCATTCACGGCTGTATAGGACTTATACTATGTAACGCTTCAGTACTCTTTTCTTTTTTTTACTGACATCTTTCTGCTTCTTAATACTTCCGCCTACATTTTGTGTTATACAGGGATAATGTGTCGCTGCCAACACTTGAGTTTGAACATAGATCGTCAGTAATAAACACAGGCGATCCCATTATTGAATTAAGTAGACCACGTGACCATACAGGAAACGCGTATATGTAGGAAGTAGCTAACCGCTAACGATCTCTATTTCTAGCCTATCCTCTATTACTATTCGGATCATCATTTCTACTCTATCCTCCATTACTATATGGGCCGCTATTCTGTACTCTATTCACTATACTATTTCTGTATTCAGATCGCTGTACGGATTACTATTCGATCGAGTATTAACGAGCAAGTACTATTAGTGCGAGACTTATTCGAAGGCCTCTGACACCAGTATTGTTCAACGGGGTTACTATAGTTGTATCTGCGATTACAAATACTCTACTACAATGAGCATTACGAAAGTGACAACGAGTATACGTTCACATCACACAATGGGCAACGAGTGTTCGTTGACATTACAAAATTTTGTAAGACATATTTCGCTCTCCCAATGCTCATTATTATTATTTTTTTTATTATTATTATTATTGTTGAACAAAAGATTAGCACGCCAACAAAGTAACCCTAGGCTAAAAATATGCCTGGCCCACTATCTCCTCCATGACAGGCAATCAGATAAATATACAGCAGGTTCTTGCATCCCAAGCAATACGCTCGATATGATGAGGCGTTTTGATAAAAGCGGCGTATAACATTCCAGGTGTGGTACAATTTCAAAGATCTTTAGGGCGGTTAAACCAGTGGCGAAACGATCTCAAGGTGAGGGTGTTCCCAGGTATTTAGATATAATTCCAAGTCACCTAAGATGCCTAATCCATAAAACAGAAAAAATATAACTTTCTCAACAACTGATTATAATATTGCCCAACTAGTCTCACTCGTGTCAGCCCCTTAAATAAAAATGTCGAACTGGACGGGACATTTACATATGGCCTAATTTATTTCCCCAAAACAAAAATATTATTATGTTTAATAGTATTATTTTTGTTGTTTTAGCAATAATAATTTGCACGGTGATAGTTTCATATAACGAAAAAAATAAATTCAGTGTTTCATTATCAAGACTCAAGGACTCAAATAATAAGCAATTTCCGTGGGATATTTATTGTCATAGATTATTGTTTTTTTACACCGTTGTTATGCCAAGTGCGATTCAGATGACATGGAGGTATTTCTGGAGACTTCAGGAAACGACCTACGGGTGCCAGTAACAATTGGCACATCCTCTGCATGTACATTCCACGTTCTCTCAAAATCTACACGAAACATTTTTCATCTTCATTACTTGATCTCCAGGCCCCATTTATCAACACTCATGAGAATTTTTAAGATCATTCTTATTGTTTGGTCAAGTGCGTTCAGTGATTCTGTCAGTATAAATCGTCAAGTCCAACAAGAGATTCATACGCTTATTTTTCAATATATCCTCCGGCTTTTGAGAAAATGTGCAAGGGAAGTCCTTCTGAGGCTTCACAATTCTGATTATTATTATTATTGGTACATTTTCCTCATTTGCTATTTAATAAAATCATTTAGTAAGTCCTTAAACCTGGGGTTAAGAAATGTTGTGTTTATATAATTTATTTATTTTGGCACGAGGAAAGCCAGGTATTTCTCACCCCTTTCTGATTATACTTAAATTCATTTGGGGTTAGGTTGACGCACTCTCTTATAAGATAGCCCATTCATTTGGGACTAGGATAACGCGTGTCTTCTTCGTCACGTCATCATCATCATCCGTACCATCATCCGTACCATCATCCCCATCATCACAATAATCAATAACAATAATAACAGTATTATTATCCTTATTAGTAGTAGAAATAGTAGTAGTAGTAGTAGTAGTAGTAGTAGTAGTAGTAGTAGCAGCAGCACTAGTAGTAGTAGCGATCTATGAAATTATATTTAATGATATGGTCTCCGACGCTTCACCTACCATATTTACAGTTCATTTTCTTTTTATCAATAATTCGATTTCATCAACCCACCACTAAACACGCCATCATTTTATGCCAGAAAAAACTTCAAAAAATGTTACCTTCTAAGAACATATTTTTGGCACCATAAAAAGAAAGCATTTCAACAGCAGAGGACACAGTCCGATTATCTACCAGGCAAGACACAAAAGAATCAAACGTAAAAAAAAACAAAAAACAAATGTAGACACATAAGTGAGTTTTATCCCAAGGTAGGGTCTTATGCCAGTAGGTGACGTTTGGTATTCAAACTGAGTCGCGTCAAATTGCCTATTGATCTATCGATCGTGTGTCTGTTTCTTCGTCCCAAGATGGAACCCTGCTGTGAGTCAGTCGGTGTTAATTTCCGGTCTGGCCTTGCTTCGCAGATCTGTGAATGACGAGAGTATGTTTGCCGTTTTCAAATATGCGAAAAATCTGATCGTCAAGATTTCCGACCTCAGACCAAACAGCCTGCTTAAGTACAATGCAAAGAAAAGACATGCCAGTGCAGTAAATTTCAAATAACTGACTCCATATTAATATGACAATGAATTTCTATTTATGTGAAGTTTGTGAAGCTGTTATTTATTCAGATTTTGATCTATCAGTCTGCCTCAATCTATTTGTTTTTATCCCTCGATATGGCTCATACTGGTTGCAATGTTTCTTGATCTATTGGGAATTTTATACACATACTCAAACATATAAGTGCGGGTGTGTGCACATATGTGAGATTAAATAAATATTAACAGATTTTAAATCAGCTAAGTATTACTTAGTGGGAAAATTCAATGGCGTTAATAATTCGGATTGGTGTGAAGCCAGCTAACTGACAATCTGTGTTTCAGATCCAGAGCATTCACAGGACATAAAAATGGCCCAACTCATTGGCATGTGACGGATAGATGCATTTTTCTTATATATCACACACACACAAACACACACACACACACTTACATTATATATGTATGTAGGTATGTATATATATATATATGTGTGTGTGTGTGTATATATATATATATATATATATATATGTATATATATATTAATTGAAGTATATCAAACATTTAAAATCCCATAGGTAATATTTTTTTATTTCATGAGAAAGAAAATAAAAATTATTACCTATAGGAATTTATGTGTTTGATACTCTTTAATTATATATATATATATATATATATATATATATATATATATATATATATATATATATATATATATATATTATCATTATTATTATTATTATTATTATTTAAAAAATATTAAACACTTACAATCTCATAGGTAATATTTTTTATTTCATGAGATAAAAATATTACCTGTCGGATTTTAAGGGTTTGATATTCTTTAATTTAATTTTGCTCTGTTTTTTTATATAGAGAATTCCCTGAATCTATATCCTCCTGGAAATTCCATACGGATTACCATACTATATAATTAATATATATATATATATATATATATATATATATATATATATATATATATATATATATATATATATATACATACACATATATATATATAGAGAGAGAGAGATAGACAGAGAGAAATAGAGAGTAATAGCGAGAGAGAGAGAGAGTGAGATTTTAGTAATCGTATAACTTTCACATATTTGGAAAGGATCTTAGAATAATCCGTTAGCTATAATTACGATAAACCCTCTTTCTACGAATAGAAAATGAATTCATTAAATATACAAAAATATACAAAAATAGGAATCGGTGTACGACAACGATGTGTCGTCTCACAGGACTTATTCATGCTATACATTGAAGCGATTCTGAGAAAATTAGACGTCCTCTCTATATTTATTCGTTCACAATCTTAACATGAGATATGTAGATGACAGTGTTGAAATCAGAAGCAGTAAGTAACTACAAGAATCCCTACAGAAGTTTGTCAAGGAAAGCGAGAAGAAAGGACTAAACATAAAATGAAAGAAGAAAGATTTCGTAGTTGTCAGCAAAAGGAATCTTCCAACTTACCAATTACAAACTGTAGATACCAAAAATGACCTTAACAGAGGACGAATAATGTGTCTCTGAAATCCGAAGGCGCACTGAAATAGGGAAAGCAGCCTTCCAAAATCTAAAATCATTTCCTTAGAAACATAGAAATGTGTACTGCACTTTTACGTAATATTTGATCTCCTATATGGCAGTGAACGTTGGGATATCTCACAGATGAAGAAAGGACTTTAAGAAAAGAAATGAGTTCATACAGAAAGATACTGAAGATGACATTGACTGAATATATGAGCAAGTTTTAGAGAATATTGAAACCAAAAACCACATTTATATCTAACATCAAGAAGAAACAGTTGAAATTTCTCTGATATATAATGAGGAATGAGTGCTTGGAAAATTTGATATTCACAGGGCGTACTGAAGGCAAAAGAACAGAGGGAAATAATGCTTATCTTACCGAACGAGCTTGAGTAAATGGATGACAGAACAGGGTTTAGGAGAGATAATTAAAAAAAAGACAACATATATTAAGAGTTACAAAGGACAGGAAATTGTGGAGATCCATGATCGCGAACAATCCTGGGGGACATGAAACATCGAAGAAGATATATTATTATCACACACGCATATATATATATATATCCTGAAAAATTCTTGATACGAGCTATTTTGGTAGACGATCTTCTCACTGGGACACAAACATTTTCAGTACCCTCTTAGACAGACCTAGAGAGAGGCAGATACATATATAATTAGTCTGTTGAGCAAGCAAGCATTTTTTTTAAGTCTACCGGAAAAAGGAAAAAAGAAAGAATAATAACTTAATCGATTTATAATTATATATCCATCTAATTATAAAATCTCACTACATACAAGCACTATTCTTCAACATTGATAAAAAGAATCAATTATTCGATTCGTTCTGGATACAATCGAGCGTCGCTCTAATTTTCTCTCTTTAATTTTTTCGCTACCTGTCTCACCACTTTTAGAAAAGTGTAGAAAAAAATAAATCTTCCATTGTAAAAATGAATTAATAAAAGCTATACAAATTGTTTGCCGATCAACATCTGTCCCTGTTCACTGTCAAAATATTTAACATATTCAGTGACATTTACGAATACTCCAGATTTGTATGCAAATTTATAGATAAATTCAGAACTCATGGTGGCTAGTTGTCAAGGGTAATATTTCTTCATTTATTCAGCGTCTCTCATCGTAATTCTTCATTGTTATTTTTTTTTCATCTTTTTCTACTTTTGGACATTAGCATTGTTTCTGTTATTAGCGTTATTGTTCTTGTTGCTTTTGCTGTCTTCTCCCCCCACACACACACATGGTTTTTCGTTTTCAACCGTAAATCTTGCATTATAGATGTTCTCCAAGAAGTCGTACGACCTCAGACAGTACTTTTTGCAGAACCAAGTAACGCAAACTTCTGAAGCTATGTGATACTAAACTTTATTCCGATTTTATTTATGAAGGATTTTCGTTGGTTGCTATAAACCAAAACACCCCAACAATAACTTGGAAAATAGCGGTTCAGAGAACGATATATACCTTAAGCTCGTCAATTTATTTAGCTTTCATATTAAGATTACCAGATATTTTCTAGATTCTTATGTCCGATTTAGTGTCCGCAGTATCTTTGGATTAGTATATGTCTATATTTCTGAGTGGAGGTATTATGTACACTACTGTCCTCATCTTTGTCGCCATATTTATTACAACGTTTCGGCCATTGTACACTCCGGCGTTCTTTGGAATGTCGAACTGAACCCTTTATTTCGCCCACTGGGGTAGACTGTTCTAGATCCACGTGTCATGTTTATTGAATGTCAGTTATCAGTTATCTCCAATTAATTCCCCTCTCCAAGTTCTCCACTGCCTTAACCGGGTATTGAACTCACACTCTTTGGGTCCTGTCACTGGATCTAACCAACGCCTTTATCCACAGTACCATGTGTCCTTGACATCCATTAAACATGGCACGTGGAACTAGAACAATCTACCGCAGTGAGCGAAATAAAGGGTTCAGTTCGACATTGCAATCACCTGAAGAAGGCACTTTGAATTATTATTATTGTTGTTGTTATTGTTGTTATTCATAATAATTGGGCACGTGGCCGAGTGGTTAGAACGTTTGCATTCTGACCATGAGACCCGGGTTCGAATCTCTCTATGTTAGATTTATCAGTAAGGAGACTTCCTGATGGTTTTGGACTGGTGTTCGATACTGGTGCGGAACCTTTGAAAACCATACCACGAGTTGACCGAAGCCTTGTGATTGAAATTGGGTAGACGGAACCTTTGGGTGCGTCGATATCTGTGCTAGCAGAAGGTCGCAAGTAATCGTGACCGAGGCATTCCGCATGCTGGCCTTGTTCGAAATGTTGATCACGCTAAGTAACTGATATTAAGGTCTACTCAGCATAGTTGCAGTGTAGGTTCTGTGGGTGTTCAACAAACACAAAGGTGCCTCAGCGAGAGTCTGCAATATAGATTGACTAGCCGCCCTCGTAGACGGGTATCCTCGAATACGAGTGGCCAGATATACATTCATAATAAAAAGTATTATTATAGTAACATCAGCAAACACTGTGGTGGGGTACCGTGAAATTCCCTCTGTGATGTTTATTGCTGGAATTATGAACAATTTCTGATCTTTAAATACATTATTTTTTAATTTCAAGAATATCTAAATATATAGCAAAAGCACCGGACAAAATGTGATAGCAATATTCAAAGCATGGACGAATGGTAGACGTATAAATATGTAAAGTATATTCAGGAGAGACAGTTGCCCAGCAAGAGACAGTAAACCAACTTTCTTAGCAGCAGAATTAATCGAAGAACTTATTTTTTATAAATGTTTCTTGTTTTATTTCTGCTTTCAAAATCTTCGTATCTTTCCGCCGTTTGTTGACTTTGTATTGATTGTTTATTTGCAAACTTATTAAACTTCCCGAAACATGCAATGACCCGGAAGTCAATATCGGCTTCCAGAAACGCAAGCGAAATATATATATATATATATATATTATATGTAAACATGGTAGAAAATAATATATGTAAGAAATATACAAATAAGAAAGAACAAAAGTAAATTAACATTTATATTACACTTAAAATATTCAGTAATATATATATACATATACACGCATATGCATGCCTGAATCTGTTGGTTTGAATCGTTTCCATTTTCAGCCAATGAAAATTGTTTTTACATTTTCTGCTGGCGTCGTTTAGGTATTTAATGTCATTGACTTTCCCCACCGTTTCTTTTTTTTACGGGTAAGTCGACTGGTCTTTTATTATTTCCTCTTGTTTTATTTGGTATCTCCATGGTCTTTATATATATATATATATATATGTGTGCATGTACAGACATATGTTTGTTTAAATATAGAATTATGTGAAGATAATTTAGTTTGCTTGTCCCTAATCTAAAAGTTCTTGTGTATTTTTTCTTGAAGTATGTTTTTTCTTTTTAAGTTCACTGTACTATTTGAAATAGCGAATCTTAGATAAATATAAGCTGGTTATTGCGTATCATTAAATGTTAAGTTTCCATTTATTTTAGTTCTTTTAGCAATGATGACGATGTCTGGTTTGCTTGCTTTAATGGCTGAGTTGTTTTGGGGGGATTATTATAATAATTATTTTCTCGTACATAGCTTCTGGTACCCCTCGTTAAAGATGACCTGTTAGTAGTTTCAAGGTTTCCTAACTTTGGTGCTTTTGATCCGCTTAATTATTTTTTTATTTGAGTAGGGTAGGCTACGAATTGATCGATATCCATCCCTGGTGGCCGATGCAAGTATCCACAGTGGCAAATGTTTCAGGAATAAAATCTGCTTAAACAAATCATGTATTGGGACTAAAACTCGTATGTCTCAAAAAAAAAAAAAAAAAAAAAAAAAAAAAAACTATCTTTGAACTTGCTAAAGTTCATCGACCATTTTTACAGTTATTAAATGTCCGTCTATTTAACGTATATTTATGTATATTTCTTTGGGATTATCTGTATTATGAATATTTTCCCAAATTATACAAAGACGTTTGTTATAGGAAGAGGAATAGAAGTTTTAAAATTAATAATAATGCATTGAAAATAAGGGCAAATAACGTCAACCTTAAAAATGAATGCGTTTTTCTTTTAAATAACTGACCAAATGTTCTACTGGGCTTGATCTAAAACATTTTAGCATATTTAAGTCATACGACTACCCTATTCCTATATAGAAGCCAACTGGAGAAAAGTTAATCATTTAAGATTAATATTTATTATTTAGAGAAATATAATCTGTACTCATTTAAAATTGCACAACTCATCACTTGCATTATATGTAGCTGAAAATTACCAACGTTTTAAGTACTTAAATGCTCTTGAGTATAATGGTCATATTCAATACTTCACATTTCTTTTTGTGAAAACCTCCAGATATATTCCCTATTTGCAATATCTTTCGTTCTGTTTTCCACATTCTTTTAGTTTTAATTTAGCTTTGTCTTCTCTTCGGTCAGCAAAAATTTTTATCTAATGAATTATTACCACCTTATTAAGAAAATTAGATCTTGGCGCCAAAAATGTATAAGCTGTTAATTTCATTTTTGTTCTCCAAGAAAACTCATTTGTATCCATACGATGTTTCCGTGGCTAACTCGAAATCGTTTTCACATTTCACTGAATTAATATTTCCACCGAATTTGACATCCTCTAAGACATTCCAGGGTGTATGATTAATGTCACACTGTGGCAGAAATACCTCCCACATAATGACACGACCTTATTTGGTAAGAGTATCTTAATCGAGGTAAAGTCTTAGCGTTATGTGAGTGGTCTTTCTAACTGTAAAAGTCTAAACTAGTTTAAGGAACGAATGGATCTCATCTAAATATTTACTACGGAAATGGCAATGTAGAAGGCTTTTGCGGTGGGAAATTTACTGCAAAGTAAAGAATAAGTTTGCCCCACAAATTGATGTAGATGATTTTAAACTCTATCGAAGCTGGAAAGTTAAGACTTTATTTTCCGTCTAATCTGTCTTTTATAAGTAATCATTAATATAATCGTATGTTTACTACAGCGTACTTTTTTTTTCGTTTTCACAAACCTGTACATTTTATACCGTATGATTGGGTTTAGCAACTAGACTAACACTAAAATGCCTCTGTTTGACACTGTAATCCTTTGACTCTCTTCTCCCGCTATATATATATATATATATATATAACGTTCTCTTATTTCTCTAAATCAAATCGGTATATTCTACATTTATTTTAATATTTCCTGTTTACAAATTATTCAAAAATAGCTATTAATTTTACTTTTAGATTTTCAAACAAATTCCAAATTAAACCGAGCGTTTCTAAGTAGCGAGCTTGCTACTAAGTTTTTCATAATTTGGGTTTTCAGTTTGTTTGTTTTTCAAATATTCCCTCCTATATATCGCCTTCGGATACTGCAATTAGTCATTTTATAATGTAGGAAAATAAATGTTAGAACTACAGTTTAATTTTTATTTCCTAAATATTCATTATTAAATAAGTACATTATGTACCAAATATAGGTGCCCGTACGATGAAACTTTATTCAGTTCTCCCCCTCACCTATACGCAGCTTATTTGGAATGGCACGCTTCTTAATTTTCGAATAATTATAATAGTTGATATGTACGCCAATCGCTCGTTTCATACCGCATCCATCTTTTAAACAGGAGTAAAATTATATCTTCTGTTTTCTGTTTAGAACCTATTCTCCGGTTTCTAAATATTTTTCCTAGTCTCTTTCACCCCCATTAGCCTCCTTACTTCTTAGTGGTATTATTGCTTTACTGGGGTGAAATGATTTTTAAAAAAACAACAACAAAATCTCTCTATGGTAGGGTTACCCTACACGCAAGCTACCAAACTGCTACTGGCGTTTAACGCTGGTGGCTCCCTGTCAGAACCCCGGCGTGTTTCTCTCTGCAATGTTACCAGTGACGGACTGCTAGAGGCCCAGCGGCGGCCTGCCGGCTGTTCCTTCAAATTGTCCCCTGAAGGATCCATGGTGTTATTGTAACCTTATCGGTGTAAAGGAATATAACAGGAAACTCTTTCACATGTAAAATTGTCCAACTCCAGATTTCTTCAATATCGTATAGTAGGTGTGTCGATTTGATATTTTTTATGCAACAGGTGAAATTCTGTCTTTTATAATTATACCTGTAATTCAGTTGTCCCATGTATGCATATCTTAAGTGTAACTGAGTCAACCAACCGTTTACGTATCGGGTAGCAGCCACTGATATCCTGAACGGTGCGAATCTACACTTGGGAGATATGAAGTTACCTTCCAGACTGACCCGCTTATGCACCCGTTTATTCTGATTGGGCCACTGAATGCAGCCTTTAGTATTCTTTAAAGTGAGCCTATTACATATATTGGGGTCATCACCGATCGACATCATCAACAGCACATTCCGTATTGATTGTCATTGAAGTTTATCTTGAGAGATCTTTGCTAATGTCAGGGTTTATATTAGACAATATTGTCTTGTTTATAAATGTTCTTAAATCGAAGTTGGAGCGCTTAGTTTTTCAGTTTGAACATTCTTCATAAAGAATGTCCTTCGGAATTCTTTTACTGTCCATCCTGAAAACTACCTGACCTGGGGAAAAGTCTCTGTCGCAGAAGTGTATACCTGCTGTGAAATTGTCCTAATCAAGAAATGTGTGTGGTATTTTGTTTCTGTAGGTGATGTCCAATGTGTCACAGGCTATGAATCTGAAAGATGTTCAGCCTCCACAATTGATATACATAAGTTACAAATATACAAGTGTTTATGATGTGTGTTGTATTAAATTTGCTCGGCTCAGTAACTGGCAGGCATTTAAAAATTATCCAACTCTGATTAATGTATTTCCTGCAGACCCCACCCGCACAAAGAGTGCCAGTTTCCAAGTGATTGCGTCGAGATTCTGATATAAAACAGACCGATGTATAAAGTATAAAACTGTTTACAGTTTGGATCAATATTTCTATATTAAATGAACCTACAAACTTTAATGTTTCGTTAAATGAATCAACTGAATTATTATACACCAACATTGTTATAAGCATTTCATTGGGGTTGCTTAATGTTATTGTAACGATGATTTTGATTGTTCCTACGATTATCATGTCATTTAGGCTTTCTTCAGGATTTCTGGAATCGTTCCTAGTGCTCTAAGAAATACTGGGATTACTATCATCTTCAGGTTTCATAATTTATTCACTTCTCTGGAAAGGTCCCTATACTTATCTAAATTTTTCATTTTTAATTATAATCTGTGATCCCCATGATAAAAAGGTGATAGGAAGAAAGACATAGAACCTAGAAAATAAGAGCTTTATAAACACGAAAATAATTCCGTACAAAAGAAAATGTACTAAGGAGAAAATGAAAGAGGCAATCAAGAGGAATTTCCAGATGGTGTTCCCCCCAAAAAAATTGTTTTCGAAAGGAGGCAACAACAAAGAATTTAAAGTAGAAAAAAAGGATCATGTCGAAAGATTTTGTATTGTTTTATTTTTCAAAGTTTCTTTTCGTTTGGAATTTTTAAAAATAAAGTGAAAAATGAAAGATGCGGTGAAGATCAGCTTTTGAGTTGTAATTTCCCTTTGAAAAAAATATCTGCAGACGTAAAGGTGCGTGAGGCGGGATGGGGTTTGCGTTGGGTTTTTAAAAAAAAATTGGTTAGAATCAATTACATTTCAGAAGTGCAGAATGGGAACAAAAATAAATAAATACGAAAAAAGAAAATGAAAAAATGATGGACTTCATGGAAAAAGATTTACACAAAAAATATAAGAAAATTGGACAGTAAGAATTACACAAAATTGAAGGAAAAAGATTTTTGATGATTAAGAGAGTAACGAGTGTAAGTAAAAAAACAAAAGAAACAAATGAGGTTGAATGGTCGTAAAATAAAAAAAAAATGGGAGTCGAAAATGAGGATTTGGCGCTAAAGATAAAAGCGAATTTACTGTGGCAAAACGAAAAGAAAATTGGGGCTTGAAAGAAAACAGATTGCAGAAAGGAAGTGTTCTCCAACGCTTTAAAAATATAGAAATAAATTTATATCTTAGAAAATATTTATACGATATAAAAAATATATGAAAAATTGCAAGAATAACGAGTGTGCGCAAAACATTGGTGTGAGGAGATATTCACCACCCACACTTGAATATATACACATAAGGTGCTTGTAACACCCACACACTAATATTTTCCTTTACATTATACTTGTTATATAAAATTTTACAAATCGTTCTCTCTCGTGTGTGTTATAGAAGATGCAAGAAATGTACTCAAGTAGAGCTATCATATTTAATTTAGAAAGTTGCACAGCGACTTACTGGTTAATCGATTTTTGCCTCAAAGGATCATCTGGCCGGAAGTTATCTTATTTCCCAACGAAAGATGAGAAACTGAACAAACGTTCACCCATTCCAAGAGGTATATTCAGACAAATTTCTTGGAATTGAATAGGATCACTCTCTACTTGTGAACATTAACCACTTTTATACGGTAACTTCTCGTTACTATGCTTATAATAGCTGTTATGCCTTTTGGCATGGTAGATCACTTTCTTGCTCATTATAAATGAACACATTAGTTTGGGCGGTGTAGCTAGTATGTGGGAATTAAACTGCCATGCATAGAGCACTTGCCCCTGGGAATAAATTAGCAGTGTCCCATTATATAATTCACATCATTTTCTTCTCTAAGAGAAAAATATAACGTCGTTGAAAATGTTTACAATTTTTACAAGGGATTAAACACATCAGTTTGTTCGGATACATTGCTTGGAATGAGAATGTTTGCTCATTTTTGTAGATTATTTCCAAAATGAGAAATAGCTGCACTTTCTATAGAAATCAGTTAGACAGTAGGCCACAGTGCACGTTTCTTTAAATTCTCTCCCTGGCTCTGGACAGTACTATTCATATGTAATAGTCCATTTTAAACTATTGTAAATGTTTCATAATTACCATCCCATTTGTGGATGATTATTATAAAAATTAAACTTTGAACATGCTAGTGCTCCTATCACACTAAATTATTTCCATTTAGCAAGAGTTCTGATAGAAGATATAAGGCTAACCCCAAATGTAGCCTGGCAAAAAAATCGGCCGCTCCCATTAAAAGTCAGATGCTGTTTTTTAAAACGGAAACATATCTGTAATTAACATTTATATAATATTGATTTTATGAAGTTAATACATATTT
>OZ038508.1:42946934-43051934 GCA_964036315.1 Acanthosepion esculentum | reverse complement strand
TCTTTTATAGCAAATAGCTAAAGAATGAAATCAATGCGTTTCTTCTGCGTTGGAAATTGTAGATGAAATGTCTGGCTCTTGCGCGACCACCTGACAGTATTTGGCTCGACGATTAACTGTCGTATCCCCCCCGCTTTCCATGCCTTGCTCTCTATCACTCTATCACTCTCTTATTCAATATCGCTCTCTCAATCATTTTCTCTCAAACACCCGCTCTCCCGTTACAGAATCAATCCAGCAAATGTTTACTACTTTTTTTTCAAGGCTGGCAGTAAATTCCCTGCTTTTGGCGTGGTTCATTTCCATTTGGCTCTTGTCCCGTTGGAAATAAAAACGATTCTACTTCGATATGATTTGCGAAAATGAAGATATTTCCTATGTCACTCGTAAATAGCGTGAGATAGATATATATATATATATATATATATGTTTGCAGCATATATTGATTCAGACATGTTTCATTGAATAATATACATATGTCTATTTTTATAATCGTTTCTATTTCTCTAATCAGCTTCTTGATAATTTAAAATTTATCAAAGGAGGTGCCGTAGTTTTTTTTTTCTTGCCCAAATACTTTCGATCTCCCCTGAAGTGCATTTGACCAGCATTAATGCTATTTTGCATTTCAACCATTTCTGGTTACCTTCCTGAACTTGGGACGCTTATTTTGCAAAAACACCGTAGCTACATATGCTAAATTTAAAATAATTATAAGAGTTCGTTTACGCGTGTTTAAAAATGAAAACGCATGTCTATATTATTCAATGAAACCTGCATATCTGTGTGTGTGTGTGTATATATATATATATATAGTGCGGTGGGTGAATTGTCGCTATATTTTTAATTTCGCGCATACGCGTTGTATGTTTTTGATATTGTCAACTGAACAGTATAGTAAGGTCATTTGTGCACCATGATGCAATTCACTTCGACAGAAATTTGGAAACGTCATGATGTACTGCTTGGAATTGGCACTGGAAGCTCTAATACGAAAATTTCAGTGTTTGTGTGTCCATTTTTGGGGAGTGCAAAGTATTCGGAAAGAGTTGGACGAGTGTAATGGTGATTACGAAGGTACGGCAGCTCCGAAAACTCACTGAACATTCTGATGAAAGAACTCTCGAATTTGATGTTGAGGGCCTCAGACTCTAAACTGACCCAAATCAAGTTCCTTGATAAGGTTGTGCTTGCCCTGGGTCAAGAGGATGGCTGCTGGAAGACCCTGTATCTGGCAAAATGGATCTGTACCATGTCACACTTGTAGAACCCAGGCATGTTTATAATACCATTTCTTCGACCACATCATCTCTTTTACATCTAGCCAAATTCCCCAGTCTGCAGACCCCTTAATTATGTGTGGCGAACAGTTGAGCAAATATAACTGTTAAAATGAGATGTCAGTGTTGGGGGGGGGGGGTGTTTGTTTTTTGTTTGTTTTTTTTGCGTAATTTAGACAATTTATCCGTCGCACCATTTTTTTTTTTTTTAAATATATAGTTATGCACAGAAAGACTTTCGCTGTATTGCAGCTCAACAGTGTGGCTAAATATCCGATTGCTTCTAGTAGGGATCGAAACCCGATTTTACCAAGCTATCGTTGCACGACAAAGTAAAGGAAATTTTTACGTTTTTACTATACGGAGGAGGTCAGTGGCTAGATCTCGATTTCAGTTAAGAGCGACATTCTATATACGCTTGTGATTTTCAAAAATATTAAATAGAATATTTTTGCAAAATGCATTGGCATTCAATGAAAATATTAGATAGAAAATTTGAAGAACTGTCTTCTCCATGAAGTAATTTATAATTTGATAGCAAAAAGCAGTTTTCAGTATGTTTAGAATTGGTTAAAATAAATTGGAAAGACGAACACACTTTTCTCTAAACTAGGAAGGTATTATAGATTCCTCTTACACAAAATCCTTCAACGGCGCTAAAATTTTCGTCAACATAAATGGATGTTGTACTTGTTTAAATACTTTTCCTACAGAAATTATTCTTTACAGTGTGGTTCGCTCTGTGCAAATCCCGGGGTCCATTCGAGGGAGAGGATTATTGTATGAGGAACAATTTATATAGACAGGAGGGGAAGATTTAGACTTGATAGTGATCGGGGAAACAACCTCTTGGGAGTTGGTTTCACAGAACGTCTTTTCTTGACGATGATCAAGTGGAACTTCTCATTAATGGAATATAGAGAGAATGAGTGGTTTTCTGCAATATGTGTGGCATGGCGGGTACTAGACGTGAAAATTAGGATTTGCTGAAGTAAGAAATGCATTTTTTCCGAGGACTTTTCACGGAAGTAGCGATAGAACAATGAGAGACTTACCACATCCCATCTGTGAGAGAGGGGTTGGTGAGTGGAAAATAATCTGTCATCTACAAGGACTGAAACCTTCTTGCATTTTAGCGAGACTGAAAAGTTAAGATTGGGCAACATCAGCCCAAATGACAACAGTACTTCATTTTAAGCCTGGTCTTTCTCTTGTAAAGGCAGAGAATAGCACGATGTGGAGCGATACAGGGAATATTTTTACAAAATGTTTATAGGAAAAAAATTACAATTTGAAAATTAGTATATAAGAAAGGTCTTGTTAGGGCATCTCCAGGTGGTGGAATGGTTAGCAAGCTTGTCTCACTAGAACAGTTCGATCATCACGGGTTGCCCCATACTTTCGGCCTTGTGTTACATCTAAGCTACGCTTGGCAAATAACTATAAGAAAAGTCTTGTATATCTTTAACTTAGCTAGTCTCATTCATTAAGCCAATAGGTCTGAAATATTCTTTTGAATAAAACCTTGAATTTATTCCAAACATTTTTCACTTTGCAAATAAAAAAAATCTATGAAAACCATAACTCTTTCCATATTTAAAGTTCTGATAAGGAAAATGATGGAAGGATTCGTTTTTGTCATCGCAGGTTAATTAAAGCCAGGAAATATTTTTAGATGGTAAGAATTATCTTTTTATTGAGGTAATGCCATTAGTGATAGGTCTTAATTTACCTATGGCTGAGAAGGGGGCGGTTTAATTTTTTTTCTTTTCCAAGAGTGTTTCCGCGTAGTTGAATATAACTAATCCACCGGAATTGGAACTCTTCTCTCGCCTGCATTATACATTACATCATACACATTTTAGGCTTAAGAGTACGAGGAGCTCTAAGTTTTTGGAAGCTTACAGCTCCTCGTACTCTTAAGCGGTTGCCTCTCTAGGTACTGACCCGGCTCGACGTTCCTTAACTCGTACAAAAACCGGTGTTTCAACTTTGTGGCTTGAGAGGGTGCACAAGAAAATATTTCCAAAAATAAGCAAACACATTTTAATTACATATTTCTTAAGGATGTGGCTTACGGCAACATCACGTTAGAAACATTGGTTCCCGTAAGATTACATCTAACCTGGATGAGGGACTGTAAGCTTGGATATGAGCTAAGTTAACAGCAATCAAATCATCGCGAGGAATGTTCACTTCTGTGAACAGTTCACCATAAAATAAAAATTAAGCAATTTTTAATGGGTTTCAATTTTATTGATCAATTAGTCGAATTACTTGCGCCTTGCAGGGTGTCAGACATTTTTTGTAAGAAAATGATTCATTTTAAATCATTATAATATCTGAAGAAAAATGGTGCATTTCAGTATTACTTAATGATTTTTTTGTGACCTCCATCTTCTGGCTTTCTGCTATATTTTACATAGGAGTCACTTTTTCAGTTTTCAATTTAGATCAAAGGGGAAAAAGCATTTTCAATAGGTGGGGTTGAGAAAAAACAACTTGATCTGACTCCTTTGGTATATATTTGATGCAATACTTGATTGAATGAATTGATGAGCAGATTTAAACATTGATATGACAGTTAAATTGTAGCAATAAATATGTACTGTAAGACACCACCGACTGGTGATTTCCTGCTCAACTTGATGTTCATATTGAATCATTTTGATCTTGCCGATGTGACCTTATCTTCTGGCTTTCACCTATATCTTTGATAAGTCATTCCCTTGCTTAAATTTGCGTCCATGGTAAGACGATAAACTACGTTTAACAGCAAGGCCACTGATCAAGAGGTTTTGAGGAGCGTAGAACCACCTCTTAATTGCTGGTGTTACCAGGTCTACCCTGAGCCGGTGTGGTAGCACCTGCTAGGGTCCCAGCTATGGCCAAATAGTTAACCCCAAACTGAAGTAAAAAGCCCTATGAAAGTGTAAAAATAGATTTTAATACCAGAAATACTTTGTAACAAAAAATTATCAGAAATAAATGTTTCAAGAAAAAAAAAACTATTACCAGCAATTTATTTTTTTAAATAATATTACTAGCTATATATTTTTAAGGAAAAAATATTACCATATATAGATTTTTGACAAAACAAAATATCACCAAGTAAAAACGTTGTCGGCATTAAATAACCCATTGAGGTTGATATGCCGTAAACCAAACCAAAAACTTGCTTAAATTTAAATCAAAGGGAAAATAAATTAGAGTTGGGGGTGCTCCTCTGCCGGGGACTCCCTTTGATCAACATGCAATATACTTATCTAAGTACCCTGGGGAATGTAGTTTCAGTATATATATATATGTATATATATGGGGGGGGTCTCTCCAAAACCCTAGGAATGTTACCAAACAGGCTAAAACTTTAAAATACATATGAACTATAATATATATATATATATATATATATATATATATATATATATATATATATATATATATATATATATATATTATGATTTCATTAATAATGAACAAAGATTAAATGAAATCAAATTTGAACAGGACGCGACTGGCGAAACGCCTAAAATATAGACGGAAATCCTCTTACTGATGCTGAGCGAATTCGAAGATAATTGTATTCCTGACTACTTGAACATAATATCAGTTAGTGAAAGCCCAAGTTTTAATCATTAAATTAAAACGCGTCATGTGAGTTATTCACTTTTACCCTATTTTAATGATTTAGATATTTTGATCAATAAAATTAGAACCCATTGTTTACTTTTACGAAGGTGAATTCTTCTCCCTATGAACTCACATGTAAACACCATTTTCACCAACGTTTACCCTTATGTAGGGTGGGCTATTTTATCTTGTATTTATTGCTTATTTTGAATGATCTTTTTATTATATTCCACTTCAATGAGCTGCCCTCGCATTGTTTAACTACTGTCATGTGTTCTCTATTATTTCGAATGTGTTTTCTCTGGATGAAATGCTAAACATGTTGACTTCTGATATACATTTTTAATAACTCTATACAGTTTCTTTCTTTGGAATTTCATGTCTCTTCAGGATGTGGGCAAGAATGACTCTCCAAATACAAGTTTCTTTACTATCTGCTAATTGCCATAAGACCATTAGTTCACTGTCATGTTAGACAACTTTTCACGCGTAAATCGTACATTGTTAGGAGTCTATCATTCGTCCATGCTTTGAATATTGCTGCCACCTATTGTCTGTTGCTTCTGCTATATATTTAAAAATTCATGATAAAATCCAAAGCATCTGCAATATTGTTGGTCCTGACTTGTCAACTCGGCTTCAACCCCTTTTCCACCACCGCAACGTAGCTTAAGTTAATACTTTCATGATAATTGTTCTGGTGAACTTTCCGCTATGATTATCTAGATACTATTTACATTATTCGGACTATTTTCCTCATCTTTGTCGCCATATTTATTAAATGGAAACGACCGGAAGAAGACCGGATCGTACAACGGCCGAAAAGTTGCAATAAATATGGCGACAAAGATGGGGACAATAGTCGGAATAATGTAAATAGTGTACATAATAGCTCATCTCGGAAATATAGACAGATAACTAGAGACTATGAATTTGAACGCAGTAATAGATTGGCGGCAAAATCTCATTTTACAGTTGAAATGGCTAAATGCAACTAAGTTCTATGCTAGAATTGATCGCAATTCTTACTTGTGGATATATCTTAGCGTTTCTTACTTCCAGGTTAACGTTTCAATAATTGAAATGCAATGTCAATAGTTATCTTCTGTTTTCTTAAGTCTTGTTCCTTTATTATCCTCTCTTAATAGTTTTTTCTTTCTTTTTAATGTTCTCTAAAAGTAACCTTTTGAATTAGTGGATTTATTCCGTTTCTTGGGGTGCAATGTTAAAAAAATCCAAATAGTGGAATCATTTTCTATTCTCGAGTCAGTTGCATCATCCACCGCAAGGAAAGTTGGTTCCCTGTGCCGAGCCAGGAAATTTTTCTCCGGAATCGATCCTCCAAGTCTATAAATCGACCATTCGCCCTTGCATGGAGTATTGCTGCCATGTATGGTCTGGAGCCTGCTGTTTGCCTCAGGGATCTTGATAAGATCCAGAGACGAATATGCAATGTGATTGGCCCTGATCTGTCATCTCGTCTGCAGTCACTCTCTCACAGACGCGATGTTGCCTCGCTCTGTCGTTTTTACAAATACTTTCACGGTAATTGCTCCGAGGAGCTGCTTTCGCTTGTCCCTAGGCCTCGTGAATTTAAACGTCCTACGAGGCTGGCATCCCGTTCCCACCCCTTCACCGTTGAAACTGTTAGATGTAGACGTATCTTCTACTCCAATAGCTTCATGTCTCGCACATATCGCCTGTGGAACTCCCTTCCCTATTACTGTTTCCCTGACAAATACAATCTCCAACTATTTAAGTGTAACGTCAATCGACATCTCCAGTTGCCTTGATCTATCCACTTCCCTTCTCCACATCCTTTCACCTTTCATTCCTATCTGCTCTCGCTCCAAATCTTCTGTAACCCCCTTGCTTTGATCGACCCACTGTCTTTCTCTTTCTCCACATCCTCTCCTTTACCACTCCTATCTGCTCTTCCTCCAACCCTTCTATAACCCCTTGCGTGATAGTGGCCTCCAGCCTTGCTTGGGGTGATACGCTTTTAAAAAAAAAAACAAAAAAAAAAACATAGAATTTTGAATACAGATTTGTATGATTTCTATAGTTATCGCAGCAGACTAAGTTAGCGGTTGAACACTGTTCACTGATTACACTTTCTGCGCCGATAATTGTTACCGCTCCCAGATATTACTGTATCACATATTTAATGATCATACTATGACCCCTTTTTATTCCTTGTCGCATGTACCAGTGATCAAATCCATAAATAAGTTTTACTTCATAATGCCTACAAAGTGCACGCTTAGAGAAGCTCGCAAATCTAATATGCTAAAGAAATGTGAAATAATTATTTAAACAAAAAAAATATATTTAATAATGAGTGGTAAATATATATCACACTATTTGGAAAAGGCATCTTTTGAAATGTTTCGCTTATGAAACAGGGTCATCAGTAAAATAGATTTTATTTCAACCAAATCTTTATTGACGACACGGAACGTGATTCATGTTAATCATATGCACGCTGGATGTATTTTCAAAGTATTAACTGTATAGTTTCCTCAGTTACATTTTACCAATTTGAATTCAATATGTATTTATATATTGTTTTAAGTTTCTGCCCAATTTTTACAAAGGAATACGAAAATTGAATAATGGTTGGTAAGATCAATGATACAAAGGAACTTTTATTCATCACACACATACACACACACATTTTTAAGAAAAACAAACCGTTGATGGAACTAACGGGGAACTTGCCAAATCCTAAAACTCTTATCCATATACAGTTGTGGATGAATGCGAGAATGCTGAAAAAAGGCCTAAGGCAAACTTGCCTACTCATTAAAATAAAGAAACTTAGATTGCCCAGACCGAACAAAAATAGGTTACCGTTAGATTGTATGAAAGGATGGGGTGTGTGTGTGTGAGATATATATACACACACACACACACACACTGGACTCTTTCGTCGTTTTTTCCTAGTAACTGACAGTCAAACATCTGCACATATTTGATTATAGTGGTGAAGGCTTTGTACAGAACTATAGAATGGTCGAATACAGATCTGGTGCACAAGGTCCCCAAATGACTCTCCGCAGGTTTTTAATTCAGAGTTGTCCTTCTAGTCCAGTTGCCATCCAAGGCTATAGAATCCAGTGTGTCCTGCTATTTATCCATAACTGGGGTGTGGAGGAGAAGTGGATTCATACCTTTCCCAAGTGTATTAGCGTGTAAGTGAATGTCATGGATCCGACTGGAATTCGAACTCTGCTCTCCTATACATCAACCCGAGCCACTATCCATTACTTCACCGTAACGCCTTACATATAAACAAAAATGTGTGTGTATAAAACGGTTAATTCCTAAATATAAATAACTTAGAAATTTGGACATTACAAATAGCTGATTTAGACACTTTTTTTTAATGCCGTCTGTCCTGTTAATGTCTGCAAACCTGTCTCTCAGTAGCTGACTTGTGGTTCCTTCGAGAGAAGCATTTTTTTTACTCTATAGCACTATTGAATATTAAATGTTTTCTTCTAAAGTATTGAATATTTATTTCCGTTTTTTGTAAAAACTTTTACATATGAGCTGTTGCTGCTCTTAATTTTCAGAATAGTTTTATTTTGTGGACAACATCTTGTATATTGAATATAAAAATTATGTGCGTGCAAAGTTTCCAGCAAGACATTTGTTTTGAACCCTTCAAACTGTACTCTTTTTCAAGACAGCAAGACGAGAACTTTGCGGTACACATAATCGATAAATACGTACATCGAGAAAACTAGATGCATCGATCTATAGGTGATTTCGTAAATACTTTCTTCAAATTAATGTTCAACCAATGAGAAATTCGTTTCAACCATGAAGCTTTGAATGGTTTGTTAAATTCTGGTTCCACTGAGCTATGGTTGTTTATAATGAAATGAAACCTCAAAATCGAGATGAAAAGATTTTAAAAATCAAAGACAAATAATTTTCCCTCTGGGAAATCAAAGTGCATCTCCCGTTTCTGTTGAGTGGACATTTATTGCTCTTGAGATAATTGGTCGAATTCGTCACCACCATTGTAGTTTTCGCTTTCTGGTCTTTGTCTTTACATACCTTTTTTCCTTCCGGCAACATACCTGCTTTAGTCTTTCTTTTCTCTCCGCAACATTTCTGATATTCTCTTTATATTTCTTTACTTCTTGCCTTTTTCTTTTCGCATTATTCTCTGTTGTTTATTTTTCATCAGCTGTTTTTTGGGGACATTTATTCATTGCGTTTCTTTTTACTTCATTTCTTTTAATTTCATTTTTCTCTTTTCCCATTTACGTTCTTTGTTATATTTTTTTCCTTTATTTTTCATTCGTTATTCTATTTTATTTCTCTCAAATTTCTTTGCGTTTTCATTTTGTTTCTATATTTGTATTTTTTTTTCCTTCGTTTTTTTTTTTTTTTTTTTAGCTCCCTTAATATTTCTCTATTTTCGTTCCTTTTTTTTCCTTTGATTCTTTTTTCAAAATCCTTCACATGTTCAGCTTCAGTTATCAAAACCTTTCCTTTATGCCAATTTCATTTCTCCTTCTCAATCACTTTGTCTAATTACGCCCTTTGTTAGTTCGTCTTTCTTTGCAAACTATTTCTGTTTGTATTCTCTATCATTTTATTTGACTATTTTTCTTTCAAATATTTCATTTTCTCATCTTTCCACAACACGTATGAAGACCATTCAGATCTTTGCTTTTATAAAACAGGTGTATTATGTGGGCTTGAGCTGATTTAACTCTTGATTTGAGATGCTGCTGCAGCCGAAAGATTAATTTATTAATTAAGCTACGAGGCTTTATAGAACTTTATGCATAACATTTAAGCTATCCCTATTCATCTTTTCAGTTCTCTCCCATTTTTTAACTTTTCGTTGTAATTACTGCCCATATTGGAGGCACGGTAGAGTAATAGCGGATCCTCGGATTTGAGGAATCGGTGTTCGATTTCCAGTCGAATCCATTACACTCAGTTATGTGCTAATACCCTTGAGAAAGTCCGGGATCTATATCCTTGGATGGCAACTGGTCTACTGCGAGGAGAAAATCTGCCTCGAAAGATACATGATCGGCTCAACGTGTATCACGCACGGCACATAATTGACTGACTGGTCATACTCTTCAAATGATACCCTTTGATGTCGTCTGTCTAAATATGCCTGTTTTTATGTACATCGGCGATTGATACTTCTTTTACTTGCAATGCAACGTCCATGTAACTTCATGGTAGAGGATTACTGAATGAAGTTTTTGTGACATGAACGTAAGAGGAGGTAATAGGAAGGGAAAATTACGATCATTTGGTAGAGAGATAATGATTACACGAGACTAAGGTGATGTATAAACGCGAAAATCTGTGCGTGAAAAGAAGCTTTGGAAATGGATCGTATTTCTTACCTAAGTAATATGTAGAGAATGAGGTTCATTCTAAGAAACAAGGCAGGCTTTTAGCTGTTACGGTTTGGTGGGACAAAAAAATGCAGCCGTCCTTGGTACGACGATAAAATACATCCGCGTTCTGGGTAAGAAGATAAAATCTGATCAAGATGGCTTGAGGATCGTGGAACCACTATTTAATTGCTGGTGTTCCCAGGTTCACCCTGACGCAGGGTGGTAGCGCCTGTTAGTATCCCAGCAATAGATGTTGGAAAAACAAATATTGCCAGCGAAGGAAAATTCTTAAATTAAACTCCACGAAATCGCAAAAAAAAAATTGAATACATTGATAAAAAAGTCGCCAAACTTGACTAAAACAAAATTTTATCGTCTAAATGCTTATGTTATTATGAAGACGAAAGACAAAAGTTTTTTATTTTAATTACTTTTTTTAAAAATTTTACTTCTTTTTAGAACATTCTAAATTTTGATTAAAAAAAAAATTGTTTCTTTTTGTATCACCGGAACTACTAAATAACATACAATTTTTAGTACGTTTTTTTTTTTGTGACACACATTAATTTGGAAAGTCTTGCAAAAATAAAAATAATTATCGGAAGTTAATGAAACTTTCAGATACTATTCATAGATGATGGAAATTATTATAAATGTTTTGTTTTTTTTTAAATTAAAATCATGGCAGAAATATTTTTTTATATTTATTACCCCCCACCTAACTAATTTTATGAAAACTCTAGAAATTCGATCGCATCGGGTTTAGTGATTACAATAGTTAAACGCACAAGGCTTTGAGCAATGCAAATCATGTTTTTGTTTTTTTAATTGGACCCCACGTGCCTGAAAATCAACTCTAAATTGTAACATACAAAACTCAATAAAACAATATTATTTAATTTCAAATGCCTTTATTTTGCTTTTAGCTGTTTTTATGAATATGAGCAATATTTTCTGAAAGCAAAAAAATTTTCCGATGAAAAATGAATTTTTAATACAATTATTTGTTATTTCTTTAATTATAATAGATTTTTACATTTAAGTTAAAATATTATAAAATTAAAAGCCGCATCGGGTTTCCCAAGTGTCCTTATGAGATAGATCTTTTTTTAGCGCGTTGTATACTTTATCGTTTTGACTAATCAGGAGATCCGCAGTAATTAAATGTAATTTTGTGTTTATAATCGGGCTGTAATTATAAAGTACGGAAGACTAACCAGAATACAATTAAGTTGCGTTATTTGATTTCAGCCTTGTTCTCCGCTGTTAAGGTCTTTACTTTTGTGAAACACGTATGGAGAAATTTTTGATTTTTCAATTTCAACTGAGAAGGGTACCTACAAGTATCAGTATCATCTTATGAAATTTATATGATCTTATTTTTATATTAATCTCAGCTATGACATTTTTCCATAAATGCAATATGAAAATTAATAATAAAATGAATGGAAATACAAATAACACAGTAAAATGTAATAAATGTACATAAAATTATAGTATTTTAAATACATAAATTAATTAGATACCTTTCTTATGAAATTTAATCTCACTCTTAAGTCTTATTTTTTCATTTCTTTACAATATATTTTCCATAAAGCATCGTAAACGTATAGGTGAAAATTAAGTACAAAAAAAAATTAGAGCGCTGAAATTTTTCCTTAAAAATAAAGAGGTAAATAATTTGTTCACTTAAATCTAAATTTCACTTCCTTCCATCCGTAGAAAGAATTATCCTCCCGTAAGTTATCTAAACGTCATGAAAATGTCTTTCGTCACCTGTTAAGTGCCGCGAAAGCTTATGACCTTTGTTTTATTTTCAAATTACATTTTTTCGGCGCAGAAGCTAAGTTAAGCTTGGTTCAAAATATTTTAAATAAACATTATAATTTCTGATTTTATTAAAAAAAGTTTTGAAAAGATAATTGACTTCTAAAAGAATTTCAAAGTGAGATTTTCATCTTTTTTATAAAATGGAAAAAAAAAGGATTGAAAATGATGGATTATCTGTCAGTTTTTATAAAATAAGACAAGATTTTTAAATTTCTGACGTGCTAGGAACGATTAAAAAATGTAAAAAATACTTTGATCTTTCCTCTTTAATAATATGAACATTAGACGATAAAATTTTGTTTTCGTCAAGTTTACCGTCTTTTTCATCATGCTATGTTTTTTTTGTTTACATTTCGTTGAGGTACCTAACGAGTTGGGGTGTCAAAACAAAGATTTCATCTTCTCTTCTTTCTCTCTCCTGTAATTTAATATACTTAAGTTACGCCACAACGGTACTACTGTAGTTACACGCGATTAAATACTAAATAACACGTTTAAATTTAAAAATCGAACAGTGAAAGGTTTTAAAAAAACAATTCTTTATTAAGGTTTCAGCTTTAATTTGCTTTTCGTCGCAATTGATATCGTCTAATAAATTCGTAATTAAAACTTAAGCGGGGCACATTACGTTGCTCATGTTCACTTGTTTGTTTTTTTTTCTTTTTTTAGCACGCGAATTGTGACGTATTCAAGATAGTACACAGTTCTTGTATCCTAATATCTTTTAAGAGTGACTTTGGGAAAGGAACATAATGTTGATTTTAAAAGAAAAATATTGCGCGCAAAATAAATGTAAATAAACTATGGAGATGTCTTGCGTATATGAAGACATTATGCTGAATTAAGGTGACGAATAAAGATAAAAATTTATTTCTGAATTCTTATCTGCATAGGTATGTATATGTGGCCACCAATATTTGAGTAAACCTGTCTACTAGAGTAGCTAGCCAATCCCTATTTGGCATTTGTCTTTATCCAACACCCACAGAGCCCACCTGTGGTTTATACTACAACTATGCTGAGCAGACCATAGTTACAGTTTCAGGGGAAACAGCGTGTTATATATCGGGATCAACAATTTGAAAAAGGCCAGCGCTCTCAAGCCCTCGGCCAAAATGACTTTTGACTTCGTGCTAGCAGAGTTATCGACGGCACTCAAGGATTCCATCTACCCAATTTTACTCACAAGGCTTGTGAAGCCCGTGATATTGGTTTCAATAACTTTCCAAATGTACCGCACAATGTCAGTTCGATAAAATCAGGAAGTCTCCTTCCTAACAAATCTAGATCTTGGTGAGATTCGAGCCCGGTTCTCATGGTCAGAATGTGAACATTCGAACCACTCGGCCACGTGTTCATATACATATATAGGACGTTGATTGTAAAATCCCAAAGCCATCCGCAGTAGCTAGTGTAAAGTTGCTTCTAAGCAAGTATAAAAAAATGTCAGTTTAGGCGAAGGCGTTAGTCTTTAGAAGGAACAGGGAACGAGGGATAAACCTAATCCCGTTCAAAAAACCAAGGCGTGGTGAGAACCGGACTACAAGTGTATCTATATATTCCTATCAAACTGATAAGTAGCAAAATACGCATAGAGATATCCCTGAACATGAGCAGTGGAATGAGAACTGTCTTCTTCCGAAGATTAAGTAAAGGGTTCAGAGTTCTTTGTAGGGTACCTGTATCGGCGTATACCTGATGAAGTTTGGAGGGAACAACGACCGAAACGTGATAACAAAAATGAAAACAATAGTCTGCTTGTAAATAGTGTAGAATAATAATTCTTAATTCCAGAAACTATTTTATAATTTATTTTTTATTTTTCTTTGGTTTTTTTTTTAATATTTTATTTTTACCGAACCATTTTTTCCTCGTCTCTCCCTAAGATATATTTTCGAGATTTAATGACGCTAGTCTACAACATAATGTCTTCATTTAATATCTTTATATAACCCATTTTGTAGAAATGTCTCGGTTAAATAGCCCGTAAATAATGACAATAACTATAAATTGTTTCTTTCAGTAGACATCGTTAGCCATGCGATCCCTGTTGACTGTTGCTCATATTCGAGTTATCGAATACGTAGCTAAAATCTAAAGTCGTCTTCCTATATCTTAACCTTTCTGATTAGAAGTCAGTGGATTAGTCCCGTGATTGTCAACTTGTGCGGTAACACATCGGAATGGATATTAAGGAGGGGATATATTTTTTAAACAGATCGTTTAACATTTTAAAACGAGATAAGGCATTTTATATGCCTATATATTTGCATTTTCATACATTATCTGAAAATTCAAATATATAGGTATAAGTGCAAAGAATGTACGCTTATGAAATGCTTCATCCGGGTTTAAATTTACTTGGGTGAAAAGTTTCCATGTAGTTTCAATATACGTATAGAGCAAAAAGCTTGGAAGCTTCTATAGCCTAACCCGGTGTCCGATGCGTGACTTCTCCTACAATAGCTTACTTTCAGCGATTGCCAGAAAAATGCAAAGACGTAATATTTAACTCTGCTTCATTTACTAGTGAACATTTTAAATAAGGTTTATTTTCTACGGCTTAATAACTTTTGTAGATTATTTAAAGCCAGGTGATATTTTTAGATTATGATATTTTTTTTAGATAAAGGTTTAATGATAGAATCTTACTAATTAACCCATAGCTACAGGAAATTAGGTGAATTCGTACATTTCCCAAGATTATTTGCACGTAAGTGAATATAACGAACTCAACGAGAAATAAGTCGGCTCTCCGATTAGCTGTTCTTAGCCATTATCTATTACACCACCACTAGCTCATTCAAGCACCAGTTATTCCAAAACGCTCATCCATCTAGGTAGTGAAGAAACACGATATTGCTTTACATCGAGAACCGGGTCTCAACGTGATGGGGCTATAAGCCGTTGATACAAGAGAAACCAATTTGCGTAAATATTTGAATTACTATGTAGGAAGAAAAGTTTCAGCACTACTTATGAAGCAAAATTGCACGTTTTAATTTAAAGAAAAATTAACTTCATATTGTCGTCATAACTCTATACAAAACAGCGTACATTTAAATTGCACTCACCTACGCACACATTATATAAACACACACACATATATATATGTGTGTGTGTGTATATTCAAATCAACTGAAACAAAACAAATAATTCCGTTATCTTTTTCGTATATTTTCGAATGAAACTTGACACGGTTCGAATGTTAGTACTTTGTATGTCTATTCCACGAAGTCGTTCCTTGCAGATTGGCCACGGATTCTCGATTGGATTTAAATCAGGGGCTTTTCTATAGTACTTTGATTTGCTCACTGGTAAGGCTTGACAGTGTGTTCGTGCAGCGTTACAATTTTCTTAAGCTTTCCTGGAGTAAAGTTCGTCGCAGACAATGGCCGTAGGACAACTAATTGACAGTTGAGACAATGTCTGGGCGTGATTAAATCTGGTGTAATCACGTTTGCCTCGTATGTTTCAAGGCTGAACAAATTACATCATACACCCCAAAATATTCATATTACTGCACATTACCTAATCTGAGGAAAAATCGAAATCTATTACACCGTGTCACTTCAATGGGTCAAAAACTGACTGTATGGTGAAAGAAAGGAAAGAAAAGCGGTTATTTCAATTAATTTGCATAAGAGTGTGTGTATAATAAACTACCGTAGCGTCTTAATTCATCCTCAAAAGATAATTTAATTATTAGACAAGATTTATCTCCTGGAAAATAATGTAATTATGTAATTGGGTAACTACTTGAGCTTTGCATTACAAACCTACAAATTGTGTTATCGACTTCATGTGTACACTGACATCCAAAATTAGCTTCATACAATGCATTTCGTTTTGTGCTCCTTACGAGATAGCACGGAAATCTCGGTTTAACAACCGTTACATTGTAAATATGTCTCGAGAACGAGTGACGAACAAAATTCCCGATTATATACACATCTTACGGCTGACAAGTTTTTGTCTCAACCTAATACCAGATATTTGGAAAAATCCGAAAAGGCAAAGATAATTTATGCTTCGAGGAATTAAATTGTCGCACCCGAACATGTATAAAACTATACCTCTGAATACGTAAATGTAACATGCACGAAGGTATCATAATTGGATATATTGTCAAAGTTGTGGAAATTAAATAAGCTCTAGCATGGCCGATAAAGATTTGCCGACGTAAAAAAAATGACTAGGAAACGTTAAGATTTAACACATTTCTTCGTGTGAGTATTAGAGGTTAGTAAGATTCTCGCACTATTAGATCAACTGGAGTCGGTTGCCTTATCGGAATTCTGTTAGACATGCGCAAATGTTACCAGATCTTGTTTCACTGTGACGACAGATTTACACTAGACATTTTTGCACACTTAATATCGAGGCTCGCTAACACCGATAGGAAACACTCAGCTTATTTTGCCACAAGGCCTTCTTCAAGTACTTGTATTCCTCGACTTGGTTAATGCTTGTCTTCTAAAGTGAATACATTTTCCTGCTCCAGGAAGCTTTCTCAAAAGCTCCTGGTAGCAGAACAAATACATGCAGACAAGAAGCATCCACAATTTCTCGAAAACTGTAGAGCGTTCATGAATCATGTCGCTGCAGGTCTTGTGGGCAAATTGAAACAAACTGCTACGTGACTTATGACTGGAATTGGCAGGGAAGTCCGATTTCTGAGAATTGTCTGCAAGTATCAATGGGGAAAATGTCAGTGACGCATTTCTGTAAAATGAATTTCGCTATTTTTGATATTGGCAGATTTTGCTGTTAATATTTGTAATTTTGAAGTGGCTATATCGACAGCACTTCGGAAAATAAAACCGGGATGATATTTTCGTATTCTTAAGCCATGTTTTATATGAATATTAAAAAATCACTTTCTTTACGATTCGGTTAGGAATATGTTTAACAGGATACCAAATGTTAATTTTCTCGGCAGGAATGTTGTCACCACACGAAGGAAAAGAGTAACACAATTGATGGTGGATTCAGATTCTTTTAGGATTTTGTTCTGTTTGTTTTATTTATTTATTTTTTTTTTTTTTACTGTTTGTGCGTAATTTTCTTTTTCTCTTTTTTTTGGTATGGGTCTTGTTTTTTGTGTGTGCGCGTCTTGTGTTTTTTTGTGTGTGCGCGTGTCTCATTGTGCGTTGCACGTGTGTAATGTTGTGTGTGCGCGTGTGTAGGCATTTACATTTGCGAATCGGCTTTCACGGGAAATGTATTTGGCCCTTGTAAAAACAAAAGCAATTAAAAACCTTTATCGCCATTATGAAACAGGCAAATATTTCTGCCACAAGACTTGCATTCCTCGCCTTGACTAATACTGAAAAGTACAACACCTTACACTCCACCAAGCGTTCACAACACCTGGTATCAAACCAAATACTTTCATCCAAGAAACAAGTAGTCTTCTTTTAAGTGTCGTATCCCTGCAGGGCATGGCCTATGAGATCTCCACAATTTCCTATCTTTTGTAGCCTTAAGCATTTGCTTTCTTACTATCCCTCATATTCCCTATGCTATCATCTCTTTACACAAGCTCGTCAAGTAGGTTACTCATCCTTCCCACTCACAAGTTTGCCTTATTTTCTGGGACATTTTATGAATCCCAAACATTTCTGCTCTATTACTGATTCTAAGTATACGAGTCCTTTCTTTTGACTTTTTACTGTTTTGTTCTGCTTTCATTTTCCTTAAATTGTTTCCGTTGATCTCAATCGCCGTTCATTGTATTCTCAGTATCCTTCCGTAGAACGATGTTTGTGTTAAGACTCTTCTACATTTGTCTAGTATTCACTTTTATACATTAGGCCTGCTATTACATAGCAGTTTCACATTCTTCTCCTTTTGTTCCTAAATAAATTCTCTTGTTTCTTAATACATTGTTTAGCCTTTTTGGAAGGAATTCTTCCTATTCTAATGTACCGTCAAATTTTGGTTATAACCTTTCCCAGATAACTTTCTGGTCTTTTTTCTCATTTCTAATTTGCAGCTCGCATCTTACAATTGATAGTTACAATTCTATTTTTGTTTTCTTTAGAAATTAGTTTAAGAGTTTCCGCTGTTTTTTTTCAATTAACACGCTATCACCTAAATATCTTAAGATAGTGTCAGGAAATATTAAATACTGAAAGAATGTCTACTTCTCTTATAGAGATCATATTTTACAGGTTAAATAAATCCGTAAGAAAATACCTCCTTGCCTTATCACCATTTCTATTATATATTATTCAACTCATTTTATATCCATATGCAAGCTGTTTATACATTTCTTTTTCATCAAATGTTTCGGATTTTTCTAATAGCTTCTCGAGAATCCAGTTTTTAAGACTTTTTTTATGTTTAACATTCTTTTTTTTATAGATACAAATATTTAAGTAAATGCTCTGTTTATAATAAACAGTATTAAACATCATTTACAGGCCTGAATGTCCGAGAAATTTTCATAGAACATATTCGTCCTCCGACAGGATTCGAACCTGTATCCTATACGGAACCGTCATGTAGCCTGACGTGCTTTTTAACCGATTCGGAGGACGAATATTTTCTATGAAAATTTCTGTTTACTACTGTTTATTATAAACAGAGCATTTACCGAAATATTTGTATCTATATAAAAAATGTTAAACATAAAAATGTCTTAAAATAATTGTCGGACTTTTTTCCATTTCATAAATCCTGTTTTCCTAACATTTCAAATAGGTCACTGTATCATATACAATCAAATATATTTGCGCAATCAAGCAAACATAGGTAACCATCTTTCGGCATTTAATTGAAACTGTTAATCTATATAACTCAAATATATAACAATCCTCTATAAAGATAAATTGAGGATATGCATGTATCCTCTGTAACTAGATGTAGTACTCTTGTCTAATATTTGCATAACAAATTATATAACAAGGTTTCATGAGAAAGACTAATAGTATATGAATAGTTCAAAATGAAATGCATTCAGATGTTGCGCTATACGATTTTCCAGAATTTGCCGCTATTAACCTTTTAGGGCCCATTGATTTATTAGTGTAACTTTTTTTACCTGACGTACATTGATCAAAAAGGGACGTGTGGTAAAACATTTCACAATAGAAGGGAGAGCCATCACGACGTTGGCCGATAATCCTGTTAAAAATTTAGGGAAATCTTTTTGTAATGCTCTGAAGGACACACCAGCTATCGAAGATATACGCACTGATTTTCATTCGTGGTTGGCGAAAATAGATAAATCCAGATTGCCAAGTCGTTTCAAAGCCTGGGTATACCATCATTGCGTGCTCTCACGAGCATTATGGCCACTCCAAACATATAGCGTTCCCATCTTGATTGTGGAGACGTTGGAGGCAAGCGCTAGTAGTTTCTTCCGTAGATGGTTAGGATTACCTCGGAGCATAAGCAGCGCAACCTTGTATGGATCATCCAATGCCATCCAACTACCATTCAGGGGCTTGGTCGAGGAGTTCACGGTTTCACGGACAAGGGAAACCTACCAGTATAAAAACTCCAGAGATACCAAAGTGTCAGGCGCGAGAATTAAGACCGGCAGAAGATGTAGTCAGCTAAGGAACCGGTTATTTCAGAAGGGAACCTGAGGATAAAAGCAATAGTGGGTCCAGTCGAGCAGGGAAGAGCAGGCCTGGGACTGATTCCTTCCTACAGATTCAGGGTGCGTGGACAAAGTGGAATAGTGTAGATCGGCGAAAAGTGTAGTGATCAGATCTTTGGAACAGCGACTTCAGCCGAACTCGATTCCTCGTTCAGATGGTTATACGACGTATTACCAAAGCTCGACCAACCCTACATTTATAGGGAAAAATAAATTCACCAAAGTGCTCCTTGTGCTCTGGGAGGGGATCACTGCAACACATATTGAGCGGGTGCAGAACTGTTCTGAGAGACGGGCGCTACCGGTGGTCACATGACAAGTTTGTAGAGGCGACAGTGCTCATTATTGCCGAAGCTTTGCAAAGCAATAAACTCATTCCAGAAAGAAGTGCTATCCGCGCTTCATTAAAGCAGGTTCAAAGCCGAGTAAGAAAGTTGCAGGATCACATTCACTGTTATCGTCCACGTCGGATTGGCAGATACGGGTCGATCTCGGGGAAACAACTGAAATTCCCTACACGTATATCGTCCTCCAAACTTCGTCCAGAAATAATAGTACAGTGTAACCCGGATATAAGAGTTGTCGGGACCGGAGACGAAGTCTCTTATATCCGGGTTTCTCTTATATCCAGGTTTGGTCTATTTTGTTTTATTAACACAGGCTCTAATTTGGGACCAGAGAAAATCTCTCTTGTATCCGGATTTCTCTCATATCCGGGTCTCTTATATCCGGGTTACACTGTATATTCGGACGCCACGAAACAGATTATTTTGCTGGAGCTAACTGTCCCACGGGAGGAGCATGTGCAAGAGGCATTTGAGAGATAGCACAGTTAATATCAAGGAATCTTAGACGAGTGCAGAACTAAAGTATGGCGTATTCATTGTTTCCCGATCAAGATCAGCTGTAGGGGGTTCGCTGGAGAGTCAACGATACGAGCCCTTACTAGCTTAGGGATAATTGGACAAAAAAGGCGGGCGATTCAAATGATCCTGGTGTTCGTCGACAAGGCTACCAGGTGGTTGTGGATAAATGGAGCTAATGAGTGGCCCCAAACTATTAAAATATGAACGTTTCCAGTGTAGATGAACAAACGTCGAAATACCACCACTAAATAATTTAAAAAGATTAAGTGTACATTAGTTACATTATTCGGCCTATTATCCTCATCTTTGTCGCCATATTTATTACAACGTCTCGGCCGTTGTATGCCCCGGCCTTCTTCAGGTGGTTGAAATGTCGAACTGAACCCTTTATTTCGCTCTCTGGAGGAGACTGTTATAGTTCCACGAGCCATGTTTAATGGATATCAGTTATCTCCTATTAATTTCCCTCTGAAAGTTCTCCATTGCCATAACCGAGTATTGAGCGAAATAAAGGTGTCAGTTCGACATTCTAACCACCTGAAGAAGGCCGGAGCGTACAACGGCCGAAACGTTGTAATAAATACGGCGACACAGATGAGGACAATAGTCCGAATAATGTTAATAATGTACATAATACCTCATCTCAGAAATATAGACAGATGTTCAAAAGTGTATATAGATTTGTACATATGATCAAATCGTATATATAGATGGCAAGAAGCTTCAGAGAAATGACAGGGATTTTAAATAACTTATTCGAGTTGCATGATGACGTTAGTTACATTCAGTCGCGTGTGCAATGACTTCATCTTTGCATTTTACTGTTCATTAGTCATTTTTTTTTTCGTAATTACACATTTTCGTTTTTTTTGTTTTGTTTTTTTTTCGTTCTTTTTTTTCGTATTTACTCGTTTTGTCAATCGGTTTCCATTAAGGATAATTTTTAGGAGTAACTTATTTTAAGTAAAATTTACACGTTATTTTTCTTTTTTGACTAGTATTCAACATACAAATATCTTAATTTATTTTAAGCAATTTTAGTTAAATGTTATTTCTCTTGGTTTTTAAACGAAATTACTTAGATTATCAGTCAGTATCCCAAATTATTCATACCGTATTTTAGGATTTTTTTTTTGTAAATAGTCTGAGTAAATCATTTTAATCACTCTATTTTAAACGTTTTTTGTAAGTGTAGTTATGAATAAAAAGGAAAGTTATAAAAAGAGAAAAAAATGATCAAACAAATAAGAAATAATAAAGAATTTAAAAGGAGAGGAGGAGAAAGAAACGTAAGTCGTAAGAAGAGCCAATATAATAACTCGGATTTTGTATCTTGTTAAAGTATATATATTCATTGGTTTGATTATTTTTCTTTAAAAAAAAAAACACCCCGTCTTGGCCGCATGTAGGGAAATCAGTACAACCAAGCATAACCAAGTTATAACATCAAATAGTCCAAGTGTAGACTTGATAAGTTGCCGTTTTCTGTGGGCATTTATATGTGGCACGTCTTAAAGCTAGTAGCAAATTTACTGTGTGCGGGCAGAATACTGATCATATTCCGTCGGGTCGCCCATCGAAGAAGTCTGTTTATTTAGACCCGAAACTTCTAGTGACATGTGAACAACAGCAGTGATGACGCACCTAGAGTCGGCACTTAATAATTTTGTCGATTATTTTATCAACAATAAACAGAAAAGGCTGAAATATAAGTGCTTAAATATCTTATTGAAGAAATTAATGCTTGTATTATATAAAATCGAAAATTGTTTAAAATGTTCTATAAGTAGAACAATGGACACTGAAATGTTAATACTTAGAACGCGTACTTTGACAGCGCTATATTTTAGATATTATCCGTAGCAAATCATTTAATATTGCATACTGACAAGAATACCCCCCCCCCAAATGATACCAAGGAACTATTCTATTGCTCTCAGTGCAAAAGACTATGGTGATTTGAATATGCTCTCCTCCTTTTGTTTAAATACCTCTTTATATTAATCGTTCTTTAATGTTTCCGTTTCCATGGTTTTGAATGCAGTGAGTGCCCTACTATGCGCGCATAGCTGTGGTTAGAACCATCGCATTCCGGTCATGAGAACCAGGTTCGAATCTCACATAGTCAATTTTTCAGGGAAGGTGAATTCTTGATGTCGACCTGGGGAGGCAATCCCAGCGTGTGGCAACTTTGGAAAGTGTCTGAAAAGCATAACACTGTTTGACCTAAACCTTTTGAGTGAAATTGTTTAGTAGACGAAACTATTTCTGAGAGCAGTCGATGATTTTGCTGGCACTAAATCACAATTCATCCTGATCCTGATTTTGAGCGTACTGGTCATGTTCAAAGTGTTGACCATGCAAGATAATGTACTATCTCCCAGAAAATCTATGCTTCGTCCAGAATAGTGGCAGTGTAAACGAAAGGTGGGCTCTGTAGGTGTTGAAGAAGCACAAATGTCTTAGCGGGCGTCTCGAAGAGGGATTGGCTCGACCCCCAAGTAGACATGTATACACGGATACGAACAGCCAGGTATTACTATCCTTGTATCAGATTGGCTGCTAGAGAAAACCTGAGACAGATCTATTCTGTCTATGGAAGCTATAGAAGCAGGGTAAGAACTGAGTGTAATCGAAGTAATGTGCTTGTGTAAGTGGATAGATCTCTGCCTCGCTGTATACAACCCTTTCTCTATCCGGATGTCTCTCTGCGTGCCGATCTCTCTCTGTCTCTGCGTGCCGATCTCTCTCTGTCTCTGCGTGCCGATCTCTCTCTGTCTCTGCGTGCCGATCTCTCTCTGTCTCTGCGTGCCGATCTCTCTCTGTCTCTGCGTGCCGATCTCTCTCTGTCTCTGCGTGCCGATCTCTCTCTGTCTCTGCGTGCCGATCTCTCTCTGTCTCTGCGTGCCGATCTCTCTCTGTCTCTGCGTGCCGATCTCTCTCTGTCTCTGCGTGCCGATCTCTCTCTGTCTCTGCGTGCCGATCTCTCTCTGTCTCTGCGTGCCGATCTCTCTCTGTCTCTGCGTGCCGATCTCTCTCTGTCTCTGCGTGCCGATCTCTCTCTGTCTCTGCGTGCCGATCTCTCTCTGTCTCTGCGTGCCGATCTCTCTCTGTCTCTGCGTGCCGATCTCTCTCTGTCTCTGCGTGCCGATCTCTCTCTGTCTCTGCGTGCCGATCTCTCTCTGTCTCTGCGTGCCGATCTCTCTCTGTCTCTGCGTGCCGATCTCTCTCTGTCTCTGCGTGCCGATCTCTCTCTGTCTCTGCGTGCCGATCTCTCTCTGTCTCTGCGTGCCGATCTCTCTCTGTCTCTGCGTGCCGATCTCTCTCTGTCTCTGCGTGCCGATCTCTCTCTGTCTCTGCGTGCCGATCTCTCTCTGTCTCTGCGTGCCGATCTCTCTCTGTCTCTGCGTGCCGATCTCTCTCTGTCTCTGCGTGCCGATCTCTCTCTGTCTCTGCGTGCCGATCTCTCTCTGTCTCTGCGTGCCGATCTCTCTCTGTCTCTGCGTGCCGATCTCTCTCTGTCTCTGCGTGCCGATCTCTCTCTGTCTCTGCGTGCCGATCTCTCTCTGTCTCTGCGTGCCGATCTCTCTCTGTCTCTGCGTGCCGATCTCTCTCTGTCTCTGCGTGCCGATCTCTCTCTGTCTCTGCGTGCCGATCTCTCTCTCTTTATTTCTGTCTCTGCGTGCCGATCTCTCTAGTACATTTGCAGCAAGTGAAAAATTTACCCGTTCTTTTCTCACGTTCTCTTTTTATTCACGAATCATTTTTTCTCTTGTTCTTTTGACTTTATACACCTAACTTTCTTGCTCTTTTATTTTCGTTTCTAATCTTTTTCTCTTGGATCTTATATTTTCTTTCTCTTTTCATTGCTCCATATTATGAAACTTTCACACATCCGACTCTTTAAAGTATGTCATCTCTCTATCTCCTCTTCGTCACTGACTCCAATACTGTTCTAGTTCAAACATCACTTTTCTCGATTTCTGTTTTACTCACTGTCATCTTTCCTTTTCTACCATTTTCTACTCTTTTCAGGTTAAAGCATTTTATCTATTTTTAAATTTCTACTCCACAGAAATAAAACATTAATGAAATCTCGCCAACGCGAGAAGAAAAGAGAATCGGTTTTAAATTTTATTTTTCCCTTTCATTTGGCGAGCAGACGATATTAATACTGAATCGAGACTTCCTTCGCCCTCAACACCATAAATGAAACATTAGCACAACATAAATCTTGTTGTCTGCCGACATTAAAAGTTACTTTGCTGACATAAGTTCGCCTGTCGAGCGGCTCAAGTTGATAGGGGTCAGGCGAAGGAGAAGCAAAATGCCATAAATTCGCTTCTAACACTAAAGAGTTCCATCTTTGCAAAAGATTACTACAAGTGTCCGCTCATCAGAGACAGCATCGTGTTTGTGTGGTGGAGATATTTTAAGGAGAACAATTCATAACGTGTCTTTACGGAGACAAACTTAGGCGTGTCTTTTTCGGCTGACGTCAGTTGAGTGACGGATGAGATTGCAAGGTCGGAGTTGATATCAAACACGAAACTTAACCCATAACAGTTAAAAATGTATAAGCTCAGCTTATTTAGGATTCTATAAACCCTAGAATACAGCAAGTATTCTATTAGGGTAGGGTAATGTGTAAACCCAAAAGATCGTCTCGGTGTAGTGAGTTCAGTTCTCACAGGTTACCGTCTGAGTGTGACCTGTGCCTGACGAAGCTCGTCTATGGTATGTTGAATGCCATGTTATCGACCAGTAATCCAAAAGCTAGTGTTAAGAGACAGAGAATTTTCGCTGGAAACAAGAGTACTGGACTGTTACGCGGTATCTGTCCTTCTGTGTGGCAGCGAATGCTGGAAAACTTACTCAAATGTGTAGAAGAAACTTGAAGCCAAAAGTGTGGTTCTACAGAAGGATGCTGAGGATAATATGGGACGAACATGTGATCAACAACGAAGTTTTGGAGAGTGGAAAGAAATGAAACGTACTAAACATCAGCAAGATGCAGTTTAGGTTTCTGGGGCACGTAATGAGGAAGCGGGACTTGGAAAACCTGATGCTAATGGGACAGATTGAGGGGAAAGTGACACAAAGGGAAGCAATGTGTAACATGCTTGATGAGCTTGAGCAAATGGATGGCAGAACAGTTTGGGAGAAATAACAAAGACAAACGTCCTTAAGAGCTATAAGGGACAGGAAGATGCGGAGAGCTATGACCGCCTACGTCATGGATGGACACGACACATTAAAGAAAGAACCTGTAGACCAAAACGTTCGTCTCTGTATAACGACTTCAATTCTCACAGGTTACCGCCTTAGTGTGACCTGTGCCTGACAAATCTCGTCTAAAATAATTTGAATGCAATTTTATGGACGAGTAGTGAGCAAGATGATTTAGAAGAAAATTGGCATAGTTTTAATTTCTAGTCTTGTACCAGATTAAGCTGTTAGATATTAGGTATAGTTATGAATATTATATATTTTTGTTTATCAACTGTATTCTTCAAAAAATAAATTACATATTTATATATTCATTAATACTTGTCACTTAACAGGCAGCTCGTCGAAACCTTTTAAGCAAATTTCGTATGTTTTGTTGAACTTCTGAATTTGGTTTTCTTTAAAGTTACCCCGATGGAAGCGTTTTGCTGCGATCAAAACAATGGTTAGGTGAATAATACTAGTAGAGTAGACCAACCGTGATCCTCTTTGTCTGCATTAGTCTTTTTGTATGTGTCCATGCATTTTCCTATTGACAAGCGCAAATTTATTTTCTACCATAATTTAATAGCCATAATGCAGCTGCTGGACATAAAAATACGCATTAAGTTAACTTTGCTGGAAGATGTATGTTCATTGACCCGTTTTTGTCCCCATTTCAGTTTATGGCTTACCATATCACTTTGAAACACCGACTCCCGTACGAACACCGAAGGTTTCAAGTTTGAGACAAGTCAGTTGCTAGATGGATGACTCCTCTGGAATACCAGATGCTGTAGGCTTGGATGCGTGGGCGGTGTAATGAATACTTGCACGGAATTTTTAATCGTAGATCAGATTTTCAACTCCAGTTGGGTTCGTTATATTCACTTACGGATAAAGACCCTTGGGAAAAGTATGAATCCATCTTTTCTCTCCTCCAGTTATGGATTAATTAGTAAGCCTTGTATCACTAATTCTTCAATGTCTCAAAAAGACTTACGTAAAAATATTTTCTGGCTTTAAATAACCTGAGTGAGAATATGTTTTGGAGTTAGTAAAATTGTATGTTGGGGTTAACAGAAGCGGGAATTGAAACTAAATGAATATTCGGAAACTATTACCTATATCACCGGTTTGAATTATGAGTTAACGAACGTAGGTTGAATCAAGGGTGAATTATAGTCGGTTTACCCTTCATAGCGCAATTCGGATCTTCTTTCAAAGAAGTAATTTCGGTTTTCTTTGAGCAATCGCTTGATAACCGAACACAAAATTCAACCATCTGCGACAGTCCTATAGCCAAGAATGCCAATCTCTCATTTTCGCATTGCATTGCCATAGGTGATGTTAAACTGATTGTCCTTGTCAAGAGAAAATGAAAGACAGTGATTATCAAAGATAAGAACCCAGTGACAACACAAAAACAAGTTCTATTCTAGCAGTTACTTTTCTCGAACTACTCGCTTGTGGAAGTCTCTTCCGCTTCCATGCTTCCCAGACAACATTAATCTTCAAAATTTTAAATGCAATGTCAGTCGTTATCTCCTGTCTTCCCGATTATGTTTCTATTGTTCTCGCTCCTTGGTAATGTGTTTCGCTTTTCAGATTCTTTCACACATAGTATCCAATTCTCTTAGTGGTGTTACTGCTTTGCTTGAGGTAAATTCGATTAAAAAAATGAAACACTCTCCAAAGTTGCAACTATTTTTCCCACTCGAGGTTTTACCTTCTATTTACACAACTTGGTAAGGAGACTACTCGTTGTTTTATTCTGTCCTCTTCACCTTTATGATGTGCTGTAAGTGTCAGATTCATCAACATTTCTTTCGTCAGGAGTCCCAAAAATTTGATCTCATTTTTTCTGATTCTAAGTAGACATTCTTCTGTAGACCCACATCTCTGTTGCTTCAAATCTCCTCTTGAACTTGGAGATTGTCCAGCCTTCACTGCCATTCATAATACATAGCAGTTCAGCACTCTTGTTTTGAGCGTAATTTCTCGCTTGTTTAATAGTTTGTATAGCTTGTGGATTTATCTATTCTAATGTCACATTTTTCCTCGTATTCTAAAAAATCTCCCATATATTTAACTTTCCTTACTCCGTTGATTTGGATATTTCCTGTTTGAAGCACACGTCTTGGACTGCTCTTCACGCACACACATTCAGTATCCATACAATTGATGGTTAGACTTTTGTTTACGCTTCCTCTACTACCTTCATGCAATTTTCTTTTTACCTATGTTCAACACTGACATCTGTATCTTAAGTTATCATCGTGTCCAGCAATAATAAAACCAGATAGTGACTTCCGGTTCACTTAGAATTGCATCACTGCATAGGTTAAATAAATCCGATGAGAAGACGTATCATTGTCATACACACTTTATGTACTTGCTCAATTCATTTTTCTATGCGTACGCAGGCAGATTGCTCGCATTATATATTCTCGATTTTCCTAGCAGTTAAGAAGTCTTTGGGCCGTAATAGTGGATGCATGCTAGGGCGCGTAATACTATTTTACATAGTTTACGATGCATTGGGTGAATGTACAATGGTGTAAAGTATAGTATTTCGAAATGGGAATTTGGCGAGGTGAATTCGAATTCCAGCCGGCCTCGTGACATTGAATTCTGTGGAAATACCCTTGTGGAAAGTATGAATCTAACCCCATTGGGTAGGAGTTAAACAGTATATATATATATATATATATATATATATATATAGTCAAATCTAGTGAGCCAGACAAACCTACCAAGGTTTCACTTAAGCAGATCGTCAGGGAAAGCTAGCTCACTAGGTCTGCTCTACGTTTGTATCGAGCACTTTTTAGTTAGTTGTTTACTCGTGTCGGTTTTTTTGGGGGGGGGGCTTTAAACCTGTATCTGTGCGATTATTTTCGACAGACTTTCATGTTCCTGGCTCTTTCTTCTTAAAAAAAAAAACTTTTTTCCTTCGAGATTGATTTGATTATTTTCGAGACGAGTATAGTTACCTATATATATATATATATATCACCCCAAGCAAGGTGTGAATGCCACTAGCACGAAAGAAGTTACAGAAAGTGAGCGCAGGAGTGAAGTGGGTATTTCAGGAAAGAATATAAAGTTATAAGATGTCGATGTCACTACATTTGGATATTTGAAGATTATAGTTGTCAGGGAAGCAAGTACTTGGAAGGGAATTCCACTGACGGGAAGTGCGAGATAAGAAAGTCTTGGAGTAGAAGAGACCATTATATTTGACCGTTTCGACAGTGAAAGGGTGGGACGGAGATGCCAACCTAGTAGCACGCTTAATTTCATGCAGTTTGGGAACCGGTGCAAGTAGTTCATCAGAGCAGTTGCCATGAAAATACTTGTAGAAGACAGAGGGAAGCCACCGCATGTTTGTGAGAGTGACTGTAGACGAGATACCAGATTAGGACCTCTCACATTGCATATTCGTCTCTCGATTTTATCGAGGACCTCGAGATCAACAGTGCGGGCACCAGACCATAAACGGCAGCAGTATCCAATGCAAGGACGAGTGGTTGATTTGTAGATTATAAGGATGGACTTAGAGGAGGAAAACCTCCTTTCACGACACAGAACCATCTTTCCTTGCGGTAGATGAAGCTAGTGATTCAATGTAGTAGTTCCACCTCTGGACAGTGTAAATCTTGAGTCCAAGCAATTATATTATAAGGTAACAAGTACGTTGGTATATAATCCAACTAGTTCCTAGTAATATAAATTATTAAAACTGATCCACAAAAAGAGCTCAGTGCATTAATACAGAGCCATATAATTAATAAACAATAACTATCCAAAATTACCTCGTATGGGGAATATCCTATTTCGGCAGACGAAGACATTGGTCGTCTGTCTTATCAACCTCTGCGTGGACTAGGTTTATGAATTTACATTCAGGAGTGGCAGGAAGTAGAATTTAACTGAAATCTAAATGACCAACCTGTCGAAAATCTAATACAGAATTTATCTATTTCCATGTTTATCAGACGAAAGGCATATGAGAGGGGTGATGGAAGGTATATGTCTTAAATGGAAGATGTTTTATAAAATTAAACCCGAATATTAACCATATGACATTAATTTGGTGTTATATAAAGAATGAAATTTTAAATTAAGGGAAATAAAAAAGGGTTCTAAGAATTTTAAAATATATAGATAAAAGTATGTAAGGGATTAATGGAAAGAGTTGGAGATATTAAATTAGGCAAAGTTTATAAATTAATATAGTGTAAAGAGGTTAGAGAGCTGGAATGAAATATAGAAATTAGAATTAGCTATACTTTCGACATTTGAAGAGTTAGAAAGCAGTGAATATTATGGAAATATGGTAGCTAATTAAGTTAAACCTGTGTTATGGAAATTTGAATTTCTTTTTTGTCGACATTTTAACACTAATTCATTCCTCTGATTCAATAGCTGGCCTCGATTATTGTATTTTATTATTCTAATTTTTTCTTGACATAAGTTACACCTATCTCTAAAACTATTAAGAGTACCTGCGGAACCTATAATTTTTCAAACTATCTGTGGGTTCAAAACCTTTCTCCTCCAAATCACATTTTTTTTTTTTTTTTTTTTTTTTTGAAATAGCTGCCTGGTGTTTTAGATTAGGGTTAAAAACGAGTGCCTATGGGTTTCAAATCTGTTTCTATCCCCCACCCCGGGAAATGATAGCTTTATATATATATATATATAAAACTGGTAGATTTGCAGTTGCCCTCTACTGGACAATTTTCGTTAGATCTACAACTACAGTAGGGTTCAATACCAGGTTTGTTCCGTAGAAATTTCTTAAAATATGGCTATTATGTGAGCTAATAATCTTATACTTGTTGCTGATGCAGGAGTAGCTAATCTTAATCATTTTCCTATTGAAGATCTTACTTTTGAGAGTTATTTTTTTTAAATGTTTATTAACTTTATACTGTGCGTTGTTAATATTTGACAGTTTATAGAAAGGAGGGGTTGATTTCACTTTAGATACTTATTACATATATGGATTAGATAATTTCTTCAAACCACTTTTTGTAGAGCATTTTCATGAATTTTATTTTTATTAAAGATGTTTATGTTGAATGATAATCGACTAATCCTAGTGCTAACGGTGGCAGGTATCTGTTACGCAATGGCATTGAGGTGGTTAGAATTAACATTAATTATGGTGGTGGGTTTCATTGTCTTTATGGTATTATTTAAACATTTTATTATTGAAGTTAAGGCTAATGTCTAGATAATCAGCTATTTTAAGGTTAAAGGAAATCTCAATTTTAAACCCTAGTAATTTAAAGTCCCTAATGAATTTCTTTTGGGTCTTTTCGGTTTGTGTACTATTACTATTGGGGATAAAAATGAATCCATCTCTGTATAGACCTATTGGTTTGGGATTTACTATTGTACTAGGAGTATCTAAAATTTAAATACATAGTAAATCAACAAGCTGGGCTGAATCATATGCACCCATAGGGACATCAAAATTGCCATTAAGGCACTTATTCCAAGTGGAATTGTTAAGAGCTAGAAGTGATTTTCTGGTTGTTAGAATGATATTAGTCCCCTCATCAGTGATCTCCGTGTAGTCTTTTGCAAAGTTAATACAATTTACCAAGAGATCACTGGAGATGGAGTAATAGAAACCTGACATCAAATTTGATAAGTGAAGCTCTTGCCTTATCACCAATATTGACAAACCATTTGTGTCCGAAGAGTCTTTCCAGAGATTAGTATAGGTTTTTTATCATTGTTTTTATTCTATTGTATATTAGACCTAGTTCAGTTTCTGTTGGATTTATTAATCTAGACTGTATGTTATTAGCGATGTCAAGTTTGTGATCCTTAAATAAAAGGTATGCATCTTTGGTATGGACCTTCTCCCACTTTATCTGCAATATTTAAATTATATGAGAAATTGACAGTCTCGTGGTCTCATTTTGTTATATCTATCTAGTTTATACGTGTCAATTATTTTGTTAGTGAAAATTTTATGGTAGTGTGAGGGGGTACATTTATAAACTGCCTAAGGAATGACACAACTCAATCTAAACTGCAGTGTTCACCAAATCCTACGAACACACACACACACATATATATATATATATATATATATATAATGTGTGTGTGTGTGTCCTCAAGGACACTTGGCACAGTGGATAAAGGCGTTGGTTAGATACAGTGACAGGACCCAAAGAGTGGCAGTTCAATACCCAGTTAAGGCAGTGGAGAAATTTCAGGGGGAAAAATTAACAGGAGATAACTGATAACTGTCATCCATTAAACATGACACGTGGAACTAGAACATTCTACCCCAGTGAGCGAAATAACGGGTTCAGTTCGACAATTCAACCACCTGAAGAAGGCCGGAGCGTACAACGACCGAAACGTAATAAATATGGCGACAAAGATGAGGACAATAGTCCGAATAATGTAAATAATATATATATATATAACGCATCACAGTTTTACTGTGTAATTTTCTCCTTTCTAAATTGCAGTACACACAAATTAAACCCACGTCCTTGTCATTTCTTCAGCCGTTCTCATGCCCCTAATTTTACAACAGTATCTAACGGCGAGGGGACAAATCTGCCAGACGGAGGTTATGTTGAAACTCTAATCTTCTGTTGTTGACCAACGTGATGGCTAGCTACAAACGTCATTAACTACTCAAAATGTTTTCGCATAAGAACTGAGAAAACTTGTGAACAAGTCAGGAGACTCACCAAATCCAACATTCATCGGCTCTAACGGTAAGGTGTGAACTGCGTTGACGACTGTTGAGCGGTCTTCGCAGTCCACGCACAGCAACGCAGATGAATTAAGAATGTATCACCCGAATAAGTCGATATAAAATAGTAATGTGTCTATTCGCATATAGCATGATAGTCACAAGTCTGTGTTGGTAAAGATATTACAATACGTGATGCAGTTTTACATTTAAACAGCGAATTACAGTTCATTTTCTTCCGAGACGAAGCTGCTGAAATGTATGAATCTAATATTCTACCATTCCCCACTCTCTCACATATGTTCACATAAGTTAAACATAAATTTAGTGCTTACACACGCATATGTGTGTGCGAGCGCATATACTCCAAATACTTACAGATTTGGAATTATGGAAGGTATCGTCATACCGGGACATATACACATAACTACTGACTTCCATGTAGTTACGTTCGTATCCGTAGACATCTCTTTGAAAATCGGATCCTCAAAGACAAATCTTGAGACGAAAGAGGAGAGCAGCCATTAGCTTTCACTATTCTTCTCTTTTCCGATAGCATCCTCTTAACAACCCAGTGGCGAATCAGAAGCTTTTTGTATTTTTACCGCCGAAATATTTCTCCTATTTTCTTTATTTCTTCCTCCCTTCCATTTTCTGTCACTTCCTTTCGCCTCTTTACTATCTTCCGACGGCATTAATCACAAAGATTGTTCAATACGTCTTCATTGTGCTGAGATTTTCAAAGCGCCTGTCTCTGTCATTACAATGGCGTCGTTAACAAACCAGATGTGTTCTGATGCACGCATGCGCACTCCCAATAAATTACACAAGCGCATTGCCGAAGACAAATTCAGGAAGCAAAGCTTGCTCCTGGCTCATATATATATATATATATATATATATATAGTGATTGTTTTATTAGGATGTAAAATACTATCCGAAAAAATTCACTATGGATAGTTATACACACACACACACATACACATTTTAATAGCGGCGGTTTTATCCTTCATGTATTTCCTGGAACAGATATCCTATTTAAACATATGATTTATAGAAAGGGGGAATCCTACTTGCATTATCTTCCGACGTAAAATGTAGAAGAAAGGATGAAAAGCACTTCCCACGGTAATCCCAAAGGAAGCTGAAAAGTTTCTAAGACATCGACAGGCAATAGATTTATGATGCAACAATAAAACTTTGTTAAATATAACTAGTTATGTATATTTTACTCAGACAAATATTCTCGTGTTTTTGTGATAGGAAAAAAGTTTCTCCTGTTGTACAATAGAACCTACTTCTCGCGTACTGTGTTACCGTCTCGAAATGAAAATCCTAACAGTTAATACAATCCATGTGGATGAACTGTTCTCATTCTCCTTTCCATGCTTCAGAATATCACTTTTCAGTCTAGCATCTCCAAAATATTCGCCTTTGTGTCTCTGTTCTGTATCTCTTTTTCTGAAGCAGAGTAGATGATTCTTTGCACTTATTTGAACCATAGATTGGACTTAAAATTCCCAGAGAACAAGACTTTTTAGCCTCTCGTCCATGTATCTCTTGCCAAATCCAGTCGTACAATTTATCAGCCCTAAACGTTACGTCTAAAATCACAAAGTGAATTTGGGTGCTCTCTTGTTTTAAATCCGAGGTTACCAAATAGCAAGTGCATAGATAAATAAGAAGTCTTAAATAGCGGTGAACTTCCTGGGTAAGGCGATACCCTACACCCACGTCCTGGGTAAGACGATACCCTACACCCACGTCCTGGGTAAGACGATACCCTACACCCACGTCCTGGGTAAGACGATACCCTACACCCACGTCCTGGGTAAGACGATACCCTACACCCACGTCCTGGGTAAGAGGATACCCTACACCCACGTCCTGGGTAAGAGGATACCCTACACCCACGTCCTGGGTAAGAGGATACCCTACACCCACGTCCTGGGTAAGAGGATACCCTACACCCACGTCCTGGGTAAGAGGATACCCTACACCCACGTCCTGGGTAAGAGGATACCCTACACCCACGTCCTGGGTAAGAGGATACCCTACACCCACGTCCTGGGTAAGAGGATACCCTACACCCACGTCCTGGGTAAGAGGATACCCTACACCCACGTCCTGGGTAAGAGGATACCCTACACCCACGTCCTGGGTAAGAGGATACCCTACACCCACGTCCTGGGTAAGAGGATACCCTACACCCACGTCCTGGGTAAGAGGATACCCTACACCCACGTCCTGGGTAAGAGGATACCCTACACCCACGTCCTGGGTAAGAGGATACCCTACACCCACGTCCTGGGTAAGAGGATACCCTACACCCACGTCCTGGGTAAGAGGATACCCTACACCCACGTCCTGGGTAAGAGGATACCCTACACCCACGTCCTGGGTAAGAGGATACCCTACACCCACGTCCTGGGTAAGAGGATACCCTACACCCACGTCCTGGGTAAGAGGATACCCTACACCCACGTCCTGGGTAAGAGGATACCCTACACCCACGTCCTGGGTAAGAGGATACCCTACACCCACGTCCTGGGTAAGAGGATACCCTACACCCACGTCCTGGGTAAGAGGATACCCTACACCCACGTCCTGGGTAAGAGGATACCCTACACCCACGTCCTGGGTAAGAGGATACCCTACACCCACGTCCTGGGTAAGAGGATACCCTACACCCACGTCCTGGGTAAGAGGATACCCTACACCCACGTCCTGGGTAAGAGGATACCCTACACCCACGTCCTGGGTAAGAGGATACCCTACACCCACGTCCTGGGTAAGAGGATACCCTACACCCACGTCCTGGGTAAGAGGATACCCTACACCCACGTCCTGGGTAAGAGGATACCCTACACCCACGTCCTGGGTAAGAGGATACCCTACACCCACGTCCTGGGTAAGAGGATACCCTACACCCACGTCCTGGGTAAGAGGATACCCTACACCCACGTCCTGGGTAAGAGGATACCCTACACCCACGTCCTGGGTAAGAGGATACCCTACACCCACGTCCTGGGTAAGAGGATACCCTACACCCACGTCCTGGGTAAGACGATAACCTGCATCCAGCAGCAAAGCCTCTGATCAGTAGGATTTGAGGAGTCTGGAACCACCTCTTAATTGCTGGTGTTTCCAGATCCACCCTGCCCGGGGTGGTAGCACCTGTTAGGGTCGCAGATATGGGCAAATAGTTAACTATTAACAGTAATACTTTTTTGAAAACAATTATTTCCAGCACTACAATTTTGAAGGAAAAAATATTACCAGAAACAGATTTTTGACAAAACAAAACATTACCATCAATAAAAAATGTTGTCGGCATTAAATAACCCATTGATGTAGATATGCTATAAAACAAAATAAACCAAATAAATAAATAGCGGTGATTACACCTGTAATGTTTTAAATTATAGTGGTTTCGAGCCGCCTTCGGAAACTGCTTCAGCACGCACACATGGCCATGCTGAATCGCAAACAGAAATAATTGCATCCTCGTGCAGAAAACATGATTATAAATCAGCCGAAACAAACACGATACCAGAATGAATTTATAAAAAATTAAGAATGACAGTGATTCTTCTAAACGTGGGCGTATATAACATATTTATAGAATTAATCTCTGTGGAAATATAAATTTCACATTGAGGTCAACACCCAGTGGCCGCTGGGTGGGGACCTCAGTCCCCACTTATATATTCAGTGCTAAAATTATTCAACTTGTTCTATTTTCAAAATTCAACGAAATAAAATAATTCAATATTTTTGAATCCTCATTAATTGTGTGATATATATATATATATATATATATATATATATATATATATAGCTGGAATATCCATACTCACTTAAATTTTTATGGAGCAACACCTAAATTTATTGTTTAAATAAAGTCCATCGTTCTAGACGATCTTCTGCCAGCGATCAGCCAGCATCTGAAACTGTCCCAGGTACCAGACCGCTAGCTTTGAATAATAAAAAAAGAAAACCGTAAACCAGAGTCCTTCTCTTCAAAAGGTTTCAATCTCTGATGGTGGAGGAAGTGTGACATTGAGCGGAACAGGCCATAATCATTCGGGGCAGCATCACGACTGAATGGTGGATGTGGAAAATCTAAACAGTCCATCTGTTTGAACCTGTCCGTGTGTGGCCTTGAATTGTCTTGCTGAAACAAAGCCCGATATCGATTGAGCAAAGCAGAATATTTCTTCAGTTTTTCTTACAAGCGATCTAGCTCCTGGCAAAACAGTTGGTCGCTGATAACGCGACAGTGTGGCTTCATAGGACTTTCTGACCAACGTAATATGAGAGAGGCAAAGAGCGAGAAAATGTCAACTAGTAATGAAATTTCATTTTTGTTTGATTTTGGCTGAGGCTACATTAAGTTAAAGAATAAAAAAATTAATACGCACGCACTTTTCCCTGAAGGTAACCTTTGTTTAGTCAGTGTTATGTTGCAAATAGTTCTGTTTAGATTCGCTAGAATTGTTTTCATGGTAATCTTCGATGAAAAAAAGAGTAAAAAGCGCAATTTTGAAATGGAAAGATGCCTGATATTTCTGCATTCTAACTGAACACAAATTGAAGTGAATGATGGGTAGGAGTTTGATGACACATCTTACCTGAAGGCAGTATTAGATACGAAAGTCAAATTTATCTGTGGAGATGAATCTGACAACTCGATTTTAATGCTTCTACGTTAGTATGTGGTTAAGGGCAATGTATTTTATAAAATTGTTACATTTTTATACAGATGTGTGAGTATGTGAAAGACTCTACAATACGTATTCATGTAATTATTTGGTATAATATATATAAATATTTCATAAATGAAATTCATATGTATTGAAATAGAGAGACAATAGATAGTCTAATGTGAGCTTTTTCAAGGCAAAAAACGAATTGAATTTATGAAAACAGTGTTTATTAACAACAAGCATAATATCGCTAGCAACTAGAATTTACAAACACTGTATATTCATAGGGTTTACTTCCATGACTTTGCTCGAAGAGAATATTTTCACGTATAGAAACATTTTGGTAACATTTACAGGCCAAAAGCGTAGTTTACCAATGCGATCTTGCTCGAATATATATATATATATATATATATACTCACATTAGTGTGGGTATTTGACATATATATTATCACTCACCTGACTTCGAACTACCACTAATCTGGATGATCTGAAGCACCGTTGGTGTTTTTTCTGTATATATTTCTGTTACTTCACGTGCATTTGGTTGTGTTCGCATTTAAAAGAGAATTGAATTCAATAGTTATGGACGTGAGGTGTATAGAAACATATACACGCAGTTCTTTTAGTTTTTTTTTGTTTTTTTTCAAAAATAAAAACGCTATACACACACACACACACACACACAAATACACACACACTTTTCTATATTGAAGCAGGTGTGTTTAAACAGTGAAGTTCTGCATGTGCACTTGTTTACGTGTCTCTTCCTATTATTATGCCTATTGTTCATGACTGAAGAATTTGTCGTATTCCAAAGTATTAGGAATCATTAAATCACAGAATATAACTTGTATATATAAGACTCTCCCGTCGGTTTGATTCAGTTATGAAATATCGTGCGATAATTTTAAGTGGGACTTAAGACCCACTAGTGATTTACAAAGGCCATATATGGGGCAACAGTGAGGTTTATGAGATCAGTTAGATTGGCTGACCTTTTAGATCTTGTTCTCGCTTCTTGAAGATGATTCAGACAAGCAGATTGAAAACTGCTGAGTCCACTACAACTCGTTGATCTCCATTCTACCCGCTCCAAGGCTAAGCATCCAAGGGTGTTTTGTGTGGTATATTGACAGCAGACAAGTTGCTTTTCAGCTTGTCCTTGTATCTTAGCCATGGACGTCCTACATTCCTGTAGCCTTGATCTAAGTGGCTGTATATTAGGATCTTGAGTATCCTGTCATCAGACATTCTAAAGACATGACCCGTCCACCGTAACTGAGACTATTAGAAGTCTCGATTCCTCTTATATCATACCCGTTAAACAGGTCTACGTTAGATGTCCTATCTTGTATGTTAACTTCACAGATTGCACGCAAACAGCTTTTATGGAAAACATCCAGCTGACGTATATGGTACCTGTATGCAGTCCACGACTCTGAGCCGTACAAAAGGATGGCAAGAACAATAGGTCTGCAAACCCGAATTTTCGTATCCAGTCGAATACCCCGCTTATTCCAAAAGCGATGGCGAAGTTTGCCGAAAGCACTGGTAGCCTTAGCAATCCGATGCATGATTTCATCATCTAAAGATCCACTGTAGTTGACTTGGCTACCAAGATAGGTGAAAGGCTTTACATAGTTCAGAGCTTTGTCTTCTACTTTCAATGGGCCCTTTGGAAATTTGTAGACTGGTGGTTTTTGTTTCTCACCAAAGAATTTGCTTCGGAGTAGGACAAGGTTAGTGCACTACTTCAGTTCTCTTTATGCTAAGTGTAAAACCAAATACTTTACATGCAGCAGAGAAAGGATTTATTAGATGTTGGGATTCCTCAAAGTATGTTGCAACAAAAGCAGCAGCATCGGCAAACAGCAAATCACGAATAATTTGCATACGAAGGTAGGTCTTGGCGTTGAAGCGCTGATGATTGAAAAGACCACCAGGTGTTCGAAACTGAAACTTGACACCGCTCTCTGTATCTACGAATGCATATTTCAGAATCACCGAGAAGAATAGGGCGAAAAGGAGAGGGACCATGACACAACTTTGCTTGGTTCCATTTCTGACATCAAAGGATTGAGACATCATACCATCAGGCGTCATATTAGCTTTCATTCCTTCATGAAAGGAGATAATGACCTTTAGCATGTTTCAGGGATGACGAGTTTCCTCAAGACTTGCCAAAGTGCCTCTAGTGTCAATGCCTTCATCAAGTCCACAAACACCATGTACAACTCATTCTTCTCGCGAACCTTCTCTGCAAATTGACGAAGAGCAAATATGTCAATGGTACCACAATCCGACCGAAAACCACACTGCGATTCAGGATGGATGTCGTGAACAAGACGTATAATGATTCTGTTTATAATCAGTCTAGCTAGGATTTTGCCTGCAGTTGAAAGTAGTGATGTCCCCCTATGATTATCACGGACACACTTGAAACCCATGTTTTTCTAGAGGTGTTTGATAGAGGCGTCTTTATAATTCTGTGGGACACAGCCTGCCTTCCATATCCCCACGAAAAGGAGATGTAACTTTTCTACCAACTTTTAGCCACCATGCTTATATACTTCGGATAAGTGGATCCTTAGCAGTAAGTGATTTTCCAGATGAGATTTGCTTGATGGAGTCAATTACCTCTTGATAGGTAGGTTCAAAAGACAACTCCTGAATTTCTGGATTTTGCTCAATTGATGTGATGGCTTCCTCATCAGTAACCGAAGTGGTGTTTAACAGATTCGAAATGCTCTATCCAGCGACCTAAAATGTCTGACTTATTTTTCAAGAGTTTCCCCCATCTGCTGTGTAGATTGGAGTAACACCACTTTTCTGACGACCAAAAATGCTCTTGAGGCCAGTATAGAAAGCCTTTAGATCCTTTCTATCTGAATTTTCTTGGTGTTAAGTGACCTTTTCAGACCACCAATGCTCTTTCATGGCTTTGATAGCTCGTTGGATCTAACTTTTGAACTTCTTGTAAGCAATATTCTTCATATCGGACGAGTTCTTGTCCTCAATATATGCTTTATAAGAAGAGTGCAATTGATCTATAAGCTGCTGAACTTCTGCATTATTGTCATCAAACCAGTCTTGATGTTTACGATGTGGTAGGCCGAGAACCTCCAAGGATGTAGAATATGTTGTATCATGCAGAGCCTTCAAAGTTGATTCGATATCATTGGTAATGTTTACAGAATCAAGTGCAGCAAGTTTGTCAAAGAGCTCAGTTTTCGTTTCAGTCGATTTAAGAGGCAGTACGTTAATGCGCTTGGGCACAGTAGATTTTATAATCCTTCGCTTTTGCAGATGCAGTGTAGCTTTACTCCAAAGTAGAGCGTGATCTGACAGACAGCATCTTGTGTGGAATGAACGCATTATCTTAAAATCTTTTATGTCCCGTCTTTTGGTGATGACGTAATCGATCAGATGCCAGTTTTTCGAATGAGGATGCATCCACATCTTACGAAAGCTGGGTTGCTGGTAAAAGGTATTAGTAACACTAAGGTCAAATTCCTTGCAGATAGTGAGAAGGCGTAATCCATTAGAATTCACACGACCAATACCATGGTGACCTAAAACGCCCTTCCAAAAATGATAATCATTGCCAACACGAGCATTGAAGTCACCTGTAAGGATTAATTTATCCTTATGTTAGACTTTGGAAATGACATCCCAAAGGAGATTGTAAAATGCATCTTTTCCTTGATCTGAATTACCTAAGGTTGCCGCGTAGCAGCTAACCATCGCCACACGGGCGTTGCACTCCAGATTGAGTGTTAATGCCATTATACGATCTGATACACCTTTAGGAAAAGAAGGCGGTGATCTAGAAAGGTCTGACTTGATGACAAAGCCAACACCAGATTGGCGTGGCTCATTCTCAGACTTGCCAGCCCATAAAAATACGTATCCACCTTTTTCTTCCCTAAGCTGAGAATTACCAGCCAGATGTGTTTCACTAATGGCCGCTATGTCTGTTATATTACTTCAACTCGAGAGAAACAAAAGCTGTTTTACGCTCTGGTGCAGAATTATTGTCCTGGAGAGTGCGAACATTCCACGATCCAAAATGGAAATTCTTATATTTCTTTTGATCTTTCTTGCTGTTTCGACTGCTTTATTAGATAACCAGACAGCTGCAGCGGGCTACCAAGTCTCTGTGTGAGCAAGCAATATTTAGAACTCCTTTCATCGCCCCCTCTACATGATAGGGAAAGCAGTGCAAATCCTAAATAGGGCTGCTTTTTCACCGATGGAGGACATGGACATCACAATTGCTCATTGGTTTGTGAAAGAACGGCCATCACCCATCGGTCTGGCACTGTGTAGAGCTCCAGCTAGAGCCTTCCATTAATATCCTTTACCTGACCCCGTTGCCTTCACTCTCTCGCCAGCAGACCTTGCAAGTGAATCTGTGTGGATAAGAATGAACTAATCAAGGTAAACCGCCAGAAAACCCACACAAGTGTTTTGATTAAAGTGGTGAAGCCCTGTGCAGAATCATCCACACTTTTCGGAACTATTGATACACACAGTCGTTGCAAATAAATGCCACAGATGAAGCAGACAATATACCTCAGGCTTTTCGTGTAAGTTTTCTATCTCCTAGACCAGTCGTGTTCTGTAACACTAAAGAGCTTGGTCAGCCCTGGTGGACACTATTTGCCCATGTCTGGGATCCTAACAGGTGCTACCACCCCAGGCCAGGGCGGACCTGGGAACAACAGCAATTAAAAGGTGGTTCTACAATTCTCAAATCTTCCGATCTCCAAATGAGAAGACTTGCTCCCGGATGTAGTTTATCGTCATACCCAGGATATATTAACTCTTTGTAATATAACATTATATGCTGCCTAATTTATTATGTTCATGAAAAAACAATTGATCTGCAGTAAAGAATTCTTGAGAAAAAGGCTACTAAGACATATCACTCTGTTAATTGAACTATCTACTTATGTTCATGTCATGTTAACTGAAAAAATCTTATAATAAAAAATTCGTGGATTTACCAAATTACAAAATTCAAAAATTTCTCACTTGTAATATTTGAATTTAGCGTTGCGATTTGCACACTCCAACACTACATAGCCGTTAATAAATAGATCATTCTTAAAAATATCTTTCGGTCGGAAAAACACATTTATTTCGTCTTCAAGTTTTGATTCTAAAGGAACAAAATACAGCCTGAAGATGAATGCGTGAAGCATTTGAAAGTACTAGCTGAATTAAAAAAATGCACCATATCCATTTTATACATAATGATCTCAATATTCAGTGGATTATTAGTAGTATAATGCTTATAATTATGTCTACTAGCGAAGGGGTTTCGCCAATAATTGCATTAATATTGCTAATTGATTCAAGGTATGATTAGCTCTTTGTAATATATATATATGTGTGTGTGTGTGTGTGTGTGTGACATTCGAAAGCAAGGCGGAAAAGAAAGTTAATTATAAAAACATAAATACAATGTTTGTTTGAAATTAATGCTACCCAGTTTATTATATTGGACCATACATGTAATGTTCTCCAAAAGAATGGTCTGTCTGTAAACTGTATATTTATTGGCAATTTCAAAATCTAAATATTGTATTTGACCATAGTTATGTAGTTAAATCTATTTAATATTGATAACAGTGATGTCTGCGATAAGCTACGTAACGGTCAGTCCCGCACTACCGTGAAAGAAAATAGACGTGAAAATGTATAGCCAGCAACGGGTGACAATATTTAAAAAACATTGTTTTAGGTTAAAGTTTACACTATCCAAAAAGCGTTCCGCCTGTATTTTAAGTTTCGTGGAAACTCATAGAAGTTATTACTTTCGGAGCGTTATTTGTGTGATATGATAGAGACGGAGAGTTCGGTATGTGGGGGTGTGTGTGCCCATCTATTGGCGTTATTTTTTTTTCTATTTTTCCACTGAAAAAGCAAAAAAAATAAAACCGAATAGATATTTTAAGGAAAACAGATGCCATAGAAGTACGACGCTTTTAAGGTCTTCCGTGGTTTTCACTCGTGTTCAGAGAAGATGTGGTTGGTAAAGTGAGTCGATTTCACTTGCACTTCAGCAAAACCCGCCAGAGGATTAGTTCATGTTCTATTTTTGAATCGCAAAATTGCAATTTGGAATTTCAGCAGAAGCCGACAGAATTCTTAATATAGAAATTATTACTTGCTAAGCACGCTATCATATAAATTCAACCATTACTATTTTTTTTTCTTTTTTCGTCGAAAATTTTCCTTATAGTTTTGATTAAAATGTCATGCTTAATAATTGAACTTTCATACTAAGTCAAATCAATTCTTTTGGAAGTTTAAAGAATACTGGTTGAATGCTGTTTGTGAGCAATCTGTAATTTGATATAGCCGTGCTTATGAGAGATGTTGAAATTTTACAAGGGAATGCTATTACCATCATTGTATTTTGGTCAAATTTTTTTTATCGTTTTTATCTCTTACTTTTTCTGATTAGGCAGGAATAAGAACAAACTAAAGGGCCCGTAATATTCAATGTTTTATTCTTATTAATTATTGTAACCTAAGAAAGGCGATAATGTCACTAAGACACAACTGGCTACTAAGGGAAATGGAATGAGAAGACTTTAGTGAGGAGAAAGGAGCGATGAAATAAAACATGATTTAGGAAGACAGATGATGGAGATTGATGTTACATTTAAATCGATGAAAATCAGAAGTGGCCGAAAAGCTAGACATCGATAGCTTCGGCGATGAGAAAATCTAATTGCTGCAAACTCATGTGACTATGGAGGGTGGGAAAAACAAACTAACTGTGTTCCAAAATGTTCTGTTATTTTTGCTGTCTGTGCCTTTACGTTATCATGAATTTTTGTACGTACGAACGCAAGGCGTTATTTTAGATTGATGGACAGGTTTCATCTACTTGAAATATAAACTTGAATTTAGGGTTTAACTGCATTTAAGCATTCAAAATCCCGACACACGGACAACATTAACTTCCTTTCATGGAGATAATATTTTGGTCTCGATTGTGAATATTTCTTAGTCAGTCCGCAGAAAATCTCATTGAACATAGTCCTTTGCTAGTGCATTCAAAATTTATTAACTGCTACACTGATTAGTAGTTTAGGATAACACATTTATCATTACCATTGGTTTCCCAAACGGAAATGACGTATGACATAGTCAATACTTATAATATATCAATGGCTGAATTAGTGAGAGAATTTGTTTATTTATATATTGATTTATATATTTTCCTCGGCCTGGCTTTATCGATAGATGTAACTGGAATTTAACTGGGACCATTCAAAATGTGTTAATACATTTAAATATGTTTACGTACATAATACTATTTAAATATAGTTAATATCCATAATAATATGAAAACAATTACCACAAACATATATATATATCTCGTTAGTTAGTTTAGTATTAATTATTCTCATGATTTAAAAAAAATATAGTTGCCCCTTTTTTGTTCGTTTTCAAAATCAGCGTCTCTAATTTAGAATTCATATTTCTTATTTCCAATCTTAAATGTTAATCTGGCCTTAAATTTAAATTAAAACTACGATTCATTAAGATATTTGAACTCCAATAATATTCCACCCCAAAATATATCTTGCGTGTATCAGAAATAAAAAAAAAAAATGCTGCCAACTCAAAATATGAATAAAAATATAATTGCTGCAATTGAAAATTGATTCGGCATGAAATTTGAAGTTGGGAAATTATTTTAAGATATTATGTATCTTTCTCGTGTGTGTGTGTGTGTGTGTTTGTGAATATCTACGTTTATGTGTGGCCCTTAGGTTTCGCTGGGTTTCCAGCTAAATGGGCATAAAGGCACTTATGTCGCACACCTAAACCTAGGTATTCTTATATGTATATTAATATATATCATTGTTCTAACCACATCGAACACTCATATGTTTACATATGAATAAATTTGCTTATTTATATGTTTGCCTGTCTATGCACGTCAACGCGCGTATACGGTTGCTTATATCTAGACGTATGATTCATCTAACTCGATACCTTTTATTTATTTATTTATTTATTTATATATATATATATATATATATACACATACACACCCCTCTGTTACTTACCATTGAGCTTCTTTTTTTTTTTTTTTACACTATAAAGTATTTATATACGATCGTGCTCTCGTATAGCTACCTATATCTACCCGTTCGCTTATTTATATAATACACACACACACACAGTGTATGATAAACAAAATACGTGACTGCTGCTATAAAAAGTAAATTACATCATATATCAGTTCAGCAATTAGCCAACTTCTGAATCCACAGATTTTATCCGGTATCGTTTCCATTGATGAAAACCTTCCTTGATTTCTTTTGAGAGAGCGAGCCGGTGCCTCATCACATTCTCTTGGACTGAAACCTTGTTCCTTTCATATCGCATTTGCCCCTTGTGACATTTTCTTATAAAAAACAAGAGTTGTGAATATTGTCATTGTCGGCCTTGGGATATGTTGTTCCTGGCCCCAAAAGTCTGCTCAAACCAAGGTCAGAGATGACACCTCTCGTCTGGTGAGACGGCCACACTCTACACACTTTTTCAAGCACATCTACAAACAATGAAATTAAGCGATAGCATAACTTAATGTGTATGTGCGACAATCCAGTCAATCTGCGCCAAGTAGCTTCACTCTGCATATTTTAGCTACGTTACCATATCAACAAACCTGACATTTTTTGATCAAATCAGTTTGTTTTATATATATATATATATATATATATATATATATATATAATGGGTGTGTAATTGGTATCTTTATAAGTAATTCTTGTATATTATAACGTTTATTTTCTGTTCTATTATAAGTGTTTTGTTATTTTATGCCACATATTCGTTTGCAACCTTTTTGTAGTATTTAATTTTCCCTTCTATTAATAGTGTATTGTAAAATCTTCTATGCAAACAAAGGCCTACACACATAAAATAGATGCAAAGCCACAAATCGATAATGACACCAGAATATATTATTGGTAGCATGCATTCGGGCCGACATTGATTTCGCAAAACAATTTAGCCGCTAAAAATTTACCCGGCTGTGAGCGACTCTAGACAGACGTTTTCATTGACATCTTCAAATTAAGAGAATCAGAAACAATCTCCGACTGCCACCTTTTACACATACACACACACACACACACATATATATATATATATATATATATATATATGTGTGTGTATGTGTGCATGATTGTGTTTGTAGCAAAAACAATGGTTATGTTGCTGATTACTGTTTTGGACTGGCTACAAAAAGCAAGAGAATCGAACATTTGGACGTGAGTCTTGGATTGGGAGGAAATAATGGCAAATGGCGAGACGTGACCTGGAAGTAAAAAGTTCGAAGCCAGCTGAACTGGCGAATGGGTAAGGAAGTTTGTTAATAATGGACCAAAAAGAAAGGACAAAAACAAGGAAATGATAACCATACAAAAATTGGGGAATCTCTAGGACTGGAGAAAGACGTCAAACTCTACAAGCAAAGGGAATTCAATTAAGTCCTTCTTGGTATATCAGACTGAGTGCCTAAGCAAAGTCAGATACTCATTCAGCTTATTTGACTTGATTCTTAGCAAATACAAGTGCTGCCTAGAATAATAATGCAGGTCGGAATTTTAACTTTTTTTTACAATAAAGTTTACCCTATATAAGGCCCGGGGCCACACGAGGTTACATAAAGTGCAGTTTATGCAGAAAAGGAGAATATAACTTGACTCTAGACTTGAACAGGTTAAGATTGTAGTGATCGGGTGAAAGATCTGCTTGGAAGTTTGTTCCACAGAGCATTTATTGGGAATATGCTGTTTGAGTGGAACTTCACACCAAATCAATACGGATATGTAGGTGGTTTACTACAATGTAACTGGCATGGTGGGTTTCTGCAGTGATGTTTAGACTTGGCCGAACACTTTCCATGGATGTAGCGATAGATCAGTGAGCGGCTCGCCACACCCCACTTGTGAGAGAGCGGTTGGTGTGTGGAAAATAATTCGTCTCTCTCTGGGACTTCGGGACGCTTTTGAACTTTATCGAAACTGGAAAGTATGAACTGAGTAGTTCCCGCCCAAATATGAGAAGGATACTCCATTTTCGGCCTGACGTGGCTCTTTTAAAGGCAAACGATGGCATGCGTGATGAGATATTTAATCGAGCGGTACAGGAAGTCGAACATTTTAACTGCATCTTTAACGATGGATGCGTCCTGGGTATGACGATTAACATGTACAACAGCAAGGCCTCCGATCAGGAGGTTTTGAGGAGCGAGGGACCTCTGCTTGGTGTTCCCAGGTCCACCCTGACTATGGGTGGTAGCAACTGTTAGGGTCCCATTTATGGATAATTAGTTAGCCCCCAAATCATACCAGAAATACTTTGTAAAAAAAAAATTGCCAGCAATGCATTATAGGCCAAAAATATATTACCAGCAATACTTTTTGGAAAAAAATATTACCAGCAGTACTTTTTTGGAAAAAAATATATTCTCAGCTGTACATTTTTGGAAAGAAATCTATATTAACAGCTATACATTTTTTGATAAAATATTACCAGAAATAGATTTTTTGAAGGAAAAATATTACTAACAATACATGTTTAAAAAAATATATTATCGGCATTAAATAACCCATTGAGGTTGATATACTGTAATCCAAACCAAACCTAACGATGGACAAAATAAGCGGTGAATTTCAATTTTTTTAGAAAAAAGAAATAATCGTACAGCAGAGGGAAAATTATTTGAGAATAAGAGTGTCGGCCCTTTTATTTGGCTGAAAAGAGTAGACAAACGTAATGTGACAAATACATTTCTTTTCTGTTATTATCCCGGAATAGATTTTGCGCTCAAATTTAACACCAAACAGTTAAAAAAATTCAGGTGCTGCGTTCATCTGAGTATTGCAAGCATGAAAATTGAGAATATTAGATGGATATATGAATAATCAATCCAGTGTCGTTTTGGGCAGATGCTGATAAAATATATAAGTGTGTGTGTGTGTGTGTGTGTGTGTGTGTGTGTGTGTGTGTGTGTGTGTGTGTAGAGAGAGAGAGAGAGAGAGAGAGAGTTATGTTTCCTGCGTCAGCTAACCTTTGACTAAAGTCTGAATAAAGAGGAAGGATGAACAAACTTAATATTTGGATTAAGTTTTGATTTATACAAACGAAACTTGCGGTAAAATTTTCATTAAGATCAATAATGAACAGTTTAAATATTTTCCAACGTTGTCAGATTTATTAAAATGTCAAAATATTTTTTTTTTTAAATTGAAAAATCGCGTTGAGAATAAATCCAGGCATAAATATCTTGCCTCAACTTAGATCGCAAAATATTACTTTTATTTTTTATTTTTTTCGAAGATTGATTAAAACAATATCGGTAGGACATTCAAATGCAGATAATTTGGGAGGAAGCGCCAGTGCGGTGTTGAATAGACAGAAACGGAAAGTGCCATAATAGGATGAAAATGAATTTTTAAAAAATAACAAATATTAAATACAAAAATTTGGGGGTGTTAACCTATTACAGTTTTACCAGAATTGCCAATAATCGGTCACCGATTTAGTGAATCAGATTGTCAAATCTGAGAGCAAATTCGTGGAAATTTAGCGTAACGCTCTTTCCGGTCACCTCAATATTTTTGCTGTTTACTAAACTAAGCATTTTAAATTTCATTATAGCTCTTCGTTTGGAAGTTTGGCGAAACACAGTCTTTCTGTTTGCCAACATTTGGCCTTGTTCATTAGTAGACTGAGCATAGTAAATATGAATACGCAGGAAAGTAAACAGACTATTTTATATTTAATCCTTTCGAAATAGATAAGAAAACTGTTAGTGATTATACGGAGATAGAAAAAGTGGAAATGTTCCTGATTACTGACTGGTAAAAAAAAAAAGAATTGCATGTGTACATATTTGAATAAGGACAAACAGAATATATTAAATCGATGCAAACAACGTTGTAATCTCACGAGAGTTTATGAGAATGTAAAACCAGAGGATATAGCTTAAACGTTATTCGACACTTCTAAAAAGGCAGATGTTTGTGTCTGGACGCCATGGTTGAAAATGAAAGGATTTTATTATTTATCTAACTTTCATTTCATTCATTTTGTTTTTTACCCATACAAGAATTCCTTCTTTCGTCTTAGTGAATTTCTTTGGTTTCCTTTCTTTCTTTTCTTTGGTTTCCTTCCTTTCTTTCTTTTCTTTGGTTTCCTTCCTTTCTTTCTTTTCTTTGGTTTCCTTCCTTCCTTTCTTTTCTTTGGTTTCCTTCCTTCCTTTCTTTTCTTTGGTTTCCTTCCTTCCTTTCTTTTCTTTGGTTTCCTTCCTTCCTTTCTTTTCTCTGGTTTCCTTCCTTCCTTTCTTTTCTCTGGTTTCCTTCCTTCCTTTCTTTTCTCTGGTTTCCTTCCTTCCTTTCTTTTCTCTGGTTTCCTTCCTTCCTTTCTTTTCTCTGGTTTCCTTCCTTCCTTTCTTTTCTCTGGTTTCCTTCCTTCCTTTCTTTTCTCTGGTTTCCTTCCTTCCTTCCTTTCTTTTCTCTGGTTTCCTTCCTTCCTTCCTTTCTTTTCTCTGGTTTCCTTCCTTCCTTCCTTTCTTTTCTCTGGTTTCCTTCCTTCCTTCCTTTCTTTTCTCTGGTTTCCTTCCTTCCTTCCTTTCTTTTCTCTGGTTTCCTTCCTTCCTTCCTTTCTTTTCTTTGGTTTCCTTCCTTCCTTCCTTTCTTTTCTTTGGTTTCCTTCCTTCCTTCCTTTCTTTTCTTTGGTTTCCTTCCTTCCTTCCTTTCTTTTCTTTGGTTTCCTTCCTTCCTTCCTTTCTTTTCTTTGGTTTCCTTCCTTCCTTCCTTTCTTTTCTTTGGTTTCCTTCCTTTCTTTTCTTTGGTTTCCTTCCTTTCTTCCTTTCTTTTCTTTTCTTTGGTTTCCTTCCTTCCTTTCTTTTCTTTTCTTTGGTTTCCTTCCTTCCTTTCTTTTCTTTTCTTTTCTTTGGTTTCCTTCCTTCCTTTCTTTTCTTTTCTTTTCTTTGGTTTCCTTCCTTCCTTTCTTTTCTTTTCTTTTCTTTGGTTTCCTTCCTTCCTTTCTTTTCTTTTCTTTTCTTTGGTTTCCTTCCTTCCTTTCTTTTCTTTTCTTTTCTTTGGTTTCCTTCCTTCCTTTCTTTTCTTTTCTTTGGTTTCCTTCCTTCCTTTCTTTTCTTTTCTTTGGTTTCCTTCCTTCCTTTCTTTTCTTTTCTTTGGTTTCCTTCCTTCCTTTCTTTTCTTTTCTTTGGTTTCCTTCCTTCCTTTCTTTTCTTTTCTTTTCTTTGGTTTCCTTCCTTCCTTTCTTTTCTTTTCTTTTCTTTGGTTTCCTTCCTTCCTTTCTTTTCTTTTCTTTTCTTTGGTTTCCTTCCTTCCTTTCTTTTCTTTTCTTTTCTTTGGTTTCCTTCCTTCCTTTCTTTTCTTTTCTTTTCTTTGGTTTCCTTCCTTCCTTTCTTTTCTTTTCTTTTCTTTGGTTTCCTTCCTTCCTTTCTTTTCTTTTCTTTTCTTTGGTTTCCTTCCTTCCTTTCTTTTCTTTTCTTTGGTTTCCTTCCTTCCTTTCTTTTCTTTTCTTTTCTTTGGTTTCCTTCCTTCCTTTCTTTTCTTTTCTTTTCTTTGGTTTCCTTCCTTCCTTTCTTTTCTTTTCTTTTCTTTGGTTTCCTTCCTTCCTTCCTTTCTTTTCTTTGGTTTCCTTTCTTCCTTTCTTTTCTTTTCTTTGGTTTCCTTCCTTCCTTTCTTTTCTTTTCTTTGGTTTCCTTCCTTCCTTTCTTTTCTTTTCTTTTCTTTGGTTTCCTTCCTTCCTTCCTTTCTTTTCTTTGGTTTCCTTCCTTTCTTCCTTTCTTTTCTTTGGTTTCCTTTCTTCCTTTCTTTTCTTTTCTTTGGTTTCCTTCCTTCCTTTCTTTTCTTTTCTTTGGTTTCCTTCCTTCCTTTCTTTTCTTTTCTTTTCTTTGGTTTCCTTCCTTCCTTTCTTTTCTTTTCTTTTCTTTGGTTTCCTTCCTTTCTTTTCTTTTCTTTTCTTTGGTTTCCTTCCTTCCTTTCTTTTCTTTTCTTTTCTTTGGTTTCCTTCCTTCCTTTCTTTTCTTTTCTTTTCTTTGGTTTCCTTCCTTCCTTTCTTTTCTTTTCTTTTCTTTGGTTTCCTTCCTTCCTTTCTTTTCTTTTCTTTTCTTTGGTTTCCTTCCTTCCTTTCTTTTCTTTTCTTTGGTTTCCTTCCTTCCTTTCTTTTCTTTTCTTTGGTTTCCTTCCTTCCTTTCTTTTCTTTTCTTTGGTTTCCTTCCTTTCAAGGCCCAAGTGTCATTCAAGTTAGAGGGCTAATGTGTGGTGTTGTATGTGTGTAAGAAAAGATAAGAAGTATAATTTATGTAAAGACAACGGTTAACCCTACACTTGAAGAGGTCAAGTTTGTAGCGATTATGAAAATATCCTGACGGGAGTTTTTTCCACAAAGCAACTCCTTGGAAGCAATTGTCTGAGTGATTTTTTTTTTTTTCCTTAAATATTTATCATTTATGTTTTTTCTCATTCGTTTAATAACATTTTGCCAACATAGATTTTTATTCGTGATTTTTCATTCTTTTTGTTTCATATCTTTCTTTTTCTTCCTGAAATTTTACCAGTATTTTTTTAAATTCGTTAGAAATTTACCAATCATTCACTGACATATAGTAAGATAGGTATTAGTAGGGATGTTCAACATTATTTTTTTGTTTCTATTGAAATCTTCCATTTTAATACTTTGCTTAGCTTCTCCATCCGTGAAATCTCCAGTACGAATTACGTCTTTCCAAATGGATTATCAGTTTGTCTAGATTATCGTATGTCAGAATGGACTAGTGCTGCTATACCCGGTCTGGAGCTGCCTATCCCTCACTCGTCAGACTTTTCTGAGTACAAAGTCGTTTTTGAGGCCTCATGTGAGGTGACTTGTTTTCCATACTACATCTTTTAGACGCAAAATTGCAAACCAGTCTCTACTTACGTGGTAAATGTTCAGATGAGCTCCATTCTTGCGTCCAAAGTTGAAACGTTTAAAGCTAAGACTAATCATGCTACCTTCACAGTTGAATCACCCTCGTTTCTTGTGTATTCCATTGGTAAGAAGGAAGTTATACTCAGATAACTTGGCACCAATCATTACACAATGGAATGGGTTCCCTGATTCTTTTGAAAACACTACAACCTGAACATTGTCTATGATCAATTTTCTATCCACCATATCCTCATGATTTTCAATTCATACCTTTTCTTGCGTTCATATCACAGCGTTTAGCAATCCATTACATTAAGGAATTGGTGAAATTTTTATTAGGTTTTGGCTGTATTGCTCTCTACAATTTCCTGTCCTTTGTAGCTCTTTCTTCCATTCATTTACAAAAGTTCATTAGATAGGTTATGCGTCGTTTTCCTCTGTCGCTTTTACTTTCATTACATTCTGTGAGTATCAACTTTTCTAAGCAGTCTTTCCTCATCATGCACTAAAGAAATTTGAACTCTTTCTGATGTTAAGTATATGTACCTTCTCTAAAAGTTGTGTTGCTCACATTTTCAATCGAGGGTATTCTCAATATCCTTCTGTAGAACCACATTTTTGTTGCTTAACCTTTCCTTCATCTGTGAAGTGATTGTTCAGCATCCGCTTTCATATTTCGCTTCCTCTTCTGATTTTGGTGTCTTACTTTCCGTTTTGTATTGTTGTTCTTGATTTTGGTACTCCAATTCGGAATTTGCATGTTGTTTTTTACTGAAATTGTTCTTGCAATTAATTTCTAGTCCTTTCTTCTCACTTTCCATCACTATCTTATGTAAATGCCGTTGTAGCTTGCTATTAGTAAAACAAAAAAGAGGAAAGGCCACAGTTGGCATTAACAACGTCAAAGAAAATACTTTCGTCTTACTTCTTGTATATCTACCATAGAGGGACTGAAATGTAAATAAGGAATGGCATTAAAAGCAAGTGATGAATTAAAATTCTTTTAATGTCAAAATAAACTCGTATTAAAATAGAAAATCGAATCGTAAGCTATTTATGCGTAACTGAATCTTTTGATGCTTAGAGGCATAATTCAAGGGTGTCAGGAATTTCAAATACTCTCAATTGCCCCTCCCATGATTTGGATCCAAATTTACTCGGATTAGAATGAGGTCGGACAACCAAGCCAAAGATTATACAACTTGTAACCACTGCTACTAACTGCATGCTGTTGTCTTACAGTTAAAGTACACTGTAGAACGTTACATACACGCACGCACTTATAGCCATGCAGGTTAGAATGTACCTCTGGCGATCACTAATTGCATGAATATGAAAAAGAGTTGAGATAAATTTAGAATTTTCAGCCGTATTCGCAATATATTCCCAGGGAGTCTAATGGGAAAGGTTCTCCATGAAAACAAATGTAAATTTGTACCTTGATAGGATGGGGAGAAATCACTGGAAGATGCTATAGTATTAACTCGATAGCTAGCTCAATCACGATGGACTGGTGGATAGATATGAGCATATATATTCTTCTACAAACATAGGTATGGACAAAATTAGGTAAGGAACAGAAAGTTGATGGAGGACGTGTATTTTTGTCAGGTGTATTATTTTTTATTCGCATATTTGCGACCAACAAATGCAAACCTCATCTGCACGAAGGAACCGTATGTGAATGATGTAATCACACAGATAACCGAGATATAACTCACTTATGATATTGAAGCATACGCACAGAAAGATATATATATATATATATATATATATATATATATATATATATATATATATTTCAAAGATATACTTGCACATACGAACAACTTTATTAATACTTGATCACACACGCACGCATAAACACATGTCTGTGGGTATATCAGTGTTTGTACTGTGCATAGATGTTTGTGTGTGTGTGCAAGCAAGCAAGCAATGTACAAAGGGTTGGGGAATAAAACGGTATTAAAATCTTGTTTTGCACGTTATTCTTTTTCCGACAACGCCGGCCAACTCTTCATCTAACTGATTACACTGAATTGCAGACAAAAAAAAAACCGATACTTCGGCAGACACTAAATTTATCCAAATCTTTAATATCGCGCGGAATTCATCCTTTAATTATCGACAAAATTCGATTCAAATTCTCAGACTTATTCCATTTCAATTCAGAATATTTTTCCTTTTCCATCTTTTTCTTTGTAAGTGCGTTTCTCTGTGGGTGGGTGTGCACTTCCTGCAATCATAGGGTGCGATAATTTTCGACTTCTAATCCATTTTTTTTTTCATAGTACGAGATTTTTTGATGAATTCTACTTCATAACACCACCAAATCACTGGGCACCTCAATTTCGTGTAATGGTTAGCAAGCTTGTCTCGCTAGACCAACTATGATCGAGTTCTATCCTCACAGGTTCCTCCACACTTTTGGCCTTGTGCCACGTCTAAACTACGCTTAGAAAATCCCTGGGCACTTCGACGTTGTATAATGCCTGTCTCGCTAGATCAGTTCCGCGTGGTGATTTCAACAGTAATTAGTTGCCACATACTTTCGTCCTAGTGCCACATCTAAATTCCACTTAGAAAAATACCACCGGCAAGTCACCTGTTTTATATTCGAGTGTATCGAAAACATTTTCGTCTCCCTTAATGCTGCTTGCTTTTCGTTCTCATATTTTGCATCACCATAATCGACAACTGATGGTTGTCCTCATCTCGCTTATTTTAATTTGACAAGTAACCACCATTAAAAAAAATAAACTTAAACCAGTTATGAACATGAGTCAACCATTATTAATTTATTACTCTTTACAAATTCTTCCACAAAACTCAGCAGATCTATTTAGAAATTGCCTAAATCCCTATACTTTCATTTGCCATTACAACATCTCAAATCTTAGCATTGCTGTTTAACCGCTACCTGAATAAGTAATGTTTGCCAAGTTCAATGAATGTAGTTCCCTGTCTATAATAATCCAGATGAGCTTTCTATCCCATAACAATTTTCTTCCAACCAGCTTCTCCTTAGCCTTAAAATGTTTGCTGATGACGCTATCATCAAGAAACTGCCGATAAATTCCTGAGCGAAAATCAGTATTTTTTTTACTCTTAAATCCATCGCTGATAAGTAAACTTGTATTACGCACAGACAAGTGCTTGATAATAAACGCCTCAAGAGCGGCCGCTTTTACATATCTTGAAGGATATTGATAAGTTGTGACACAAACACGCCAGCTCTGGAATAGTTTTCTCAGTTATGAAGTCTTTCCTATCAAATTGGTCTTTGACTGATGTCGAATTTTTTATAACGACGGATTAGGAGATTCAGAGAGCTAGTCAACTCGGAAGCGTTGTTCTCGGAACTCGACGTCAAAGTAGAAAACCAGATAGAATTCTTACCTTTTGTAGAAGCACTTCACAGCGTCCCCGGGTTACAATAATTCGAGATTGCAACGAATTACCTCGCTGCTTACAAGCAACGTCTTTCCTTGCAAAAATAACAGTATATATTAACAGACTTCAGACAGTGAAACGAATTTTCTTTATAGTTTTCAAGTATCATTTAAATGTAATCCCATTCATTTAATATGATAGGATCTACTACAACAATAAACATAAACATTTGTCGACAACGAGAAACAGATTCCGTGTTTCTTACCTTGACCAACCGCCACACAACCGATTGAATTCTATCGCCTTCCACCTCCACATGGTTTCTTGGTGTGTACAGGTTTCAACAATGTCGTAGTGTAGTTTCAGTCCTCATTCCTCTGAGGTACATGTAGCCAATGCTGCCGTTTCTTGGTCTTATAATCTTTCTACTATATATTAAGGATCTGCCGAGGATTATTCTCGGACCGTTTGTAAATATATATTCAGATGATATCGGTGCATTTTCAAATATCTGGATAAACAGTGTCTGATACATGATCTCTCATCTGAACAAAATTTTACAGCTAAATTGAGGAAAGACTGTCTTGTGTTTTTCGATACCTGCAAAACAAAGCTAGTATGGTTTCATCACCAACGAGCAGCAGCGAAGTTCTCTCCCGTTCCTAATGAACGGTCATAAGTCTCAACGAGGATCCTTGCCTCGAACGGCTATCGGGGTTTCAGCTGCCTCCAGACCTCAACTGGGACCGGTATATTCGTGGAATCCATAAAGGTGCTTGAAGAATTATTTCCCTGTATCGCTTCAGAAACTACCTAACGCCTTCTATTACAAGAGCCAGGTCAAACCAAGAATGAAGTATTGCTACCATATCAGGGCTGGTGCCGCACGTCCTCACTGCCCAGCCTCCACAGAGTTCAAAAGCGCTTTTGCGGGTTTGTAGGTAATGAATAATTCTCCACCTTGCAACCTAACTGCTCTATCGCTATAATTATAGCAAATTTTCAAGAGTTATATTCTTTAGTTCCACCAGCTCGGACCCTCATGCCATGCTTATTGTGGCAACTCATCTCCTTTCTCCGCTGATAGTAAGTTGCACTTTGTCCCTAGATCTGTTGATTTGTGGTACCTCCTCTCCGAGAGGATGCTTCTCTGAACACTATAATCTTAGCCTCTTTAAATCTATGATTAACCAAAAACTTTCCCATATGTCCTCATAATATGCATTTTTACTACCTTCTCCTCCCTCCATTCCCTTACAGGAATCTCACTCAGTAACATGGGGCTTGGGCTGTGTATTGGGTGAAATAAAAATAAATATCGCACACATTTGGCTAGGCTTCATATACACATATTAGATGTAGCATCATGAGTATATTTTATCCAGTCAAACATTGTTTTCGTGCTTGTCTGTCACTCAAATAATTAAGGATATAAGGAAAATATAGGTTTCCTCTCAATATTTTGCATCATTATATATATATATATATATATATATATATATATATATATATATATATATATAGTAGAGTAATACATTTCAGATGCAACAAGGTCTTCAGTGATGCACTGTCTTCATTGCCGATTTCGGGATTTGCATCATATCGGCTCCAACAGCAACCCCGACCTAATTCCGCACTTCGACATATATATATATATATATATATATATATATATAAAATGTGTGTGTGTGTATTTTCAGAAGTCAATTCCCTTTTTATCTCGGACAACATAGGTAATATGTATTATGTCCATCGTATAATTTATACTTATATATTTGTGTTGTGGATGTTTTACTAATATATTTCTCTTTGTTATTCAGTGCTTGCGTCGGACCCTCGATTCGATGTTCCCGTAGTGAATGTGACCGTAGTAGCCGGGGAAACCGCAGTCCTTCCATGTTCCGTCGAGTACCTTGGTAACCATCAGGTAAGAGCTTTAAAAAAATAACACACGAAACAGTTTATATTTTTTAATATTAATTATATAGCCTTATACCATAATTAATTTTTTTTCGGATATAATCAAATTATTTATTTTTTTTATTTTAAATAAAACGTAAAAGTGTATTCGTACATTTTAACACAGAATCCCATATACGTGATTATTGTAAATGTGTTCCTTGATGTTCAATAATCTGTATCATTCATTCCACCTTTTGAATTTTCTATTGTCTCAAATTTGATATTACTTGCTAAAACCTGTGTGTCAAAATTATTTTCTCGAATATAATTTTCCATTCTGATATGCGTTTCCTTTTAATGATGAACAAGATGTCTTCTGGATTGATATCAGTGGGGATTGTCGGAAATAATATTTCTATTCATCTTCTCTTTGAAACCTTTCTTTGCCATATAAGCAGTTGTCATTGTTGAAATTACTCGTAGTAAGCTTAAATTCTATGCTAATAGTTACTTTTCGTTTGTCAAATTCTCTTACGACTCGAGGATTTCCTGTCAACTATCTTCAAAAATTTAAATACATTTCTCATCTGTTTCATTTGATCTTGTTTTGTTTTTGTTTTTTTTTGGGGGGGTCGTTTTGTTTGTTTTTGTTTTTGTTTTTGTTTTTGTTTTTGTTTTTGTTTGTTTTGTTTTCGTTTGTTTTGTTTTCGTTTGTTTTCTTTTCGTTTGTTTTCTTTTCGTTTGTTTTCTTTTCGTTTGTTTTCTTTTCGTTTGTTTTCTTTTCGTTTGTTTTCTTTTCGTTTGTTTTCTTTTCGTTTGTTTTCTTTTTAGTTTGTTTTCTTTTTAGTTTGTTTTCTTTTTAGTTTGTTTTCTTTTTAGTTTGTTTTCTTTTTAGTTTGTTTTCTTTTTAGTTTGTTTTCTTTTTAGTTTGTTTTCTTTTTAGTTTGTTTTCTTTTTAGTTTGTTTTCTTTTTAGTTTGTTTTCTTTTTCGTTTGTTTTCTTTTTCGTTTGTTTTCTTTTTCGTTTGTTTTCTTTTTCGTTTGTTTTCTTTTTCGTTTGTTTTCTTTTTAGTACTTGTTTTTGTTTTTAGTACTTGTTTTTGTTTTTAGTACTTGTTTTTGTTTTTAGTACTTGTTTTTGTTTTTAGTACTTGTTTTTGTTTTTAGTACTTGTTTTTGTTTTTAGTACTTGTTTTTGTTTTTAGTACTTGTTTTTGTTTTTAGTACTTGTTTTTGTTTTTAGTACTTGTTTTTGTTTTTAGTACTTGTTTTTGTTTTTAGTACTTGTTTTTGTTTTTTGTTTGTTTTTGTTTTTTGTTTGTTTTTGTTTTTTGTTTGTTTTTGTTTTTTGTTTGTTTTTGTTTTTTGTTTGTTTTTGTTTTTTGTTTGTTTTTGTTTTTTGTTTGTTTTTTGTTTGTTTGTTTGTTTTTGTTTGTTTGTTTGTTTTTGTTTGTTTGTTTGTTTGTTTGTTTGTTTGTTTGTTTTTTGTTTGTTTTTTGTTTTTTGTTTGTTTTTTGTTTTTTGTTTTTTGTTTGTTTGTTTTTTGTTTTTGTTTGTTTTGTTTTTTTAATCTCAGTAAATTCTTGCTCCTTTGTAGCTTTCATTGCCTTCTTAGTGAAAAATTTATAAAAAAATGCTTTGTCTAATAGAATACGTGTTATCAGCTAAAACTTCATGGTTGTGATATATAACCGTTCAAAAATGTTGTACAAGAATTCAGAATATGGAACAACTTGAAGGTACATAAATTTTTACTATATTTTTATACTAGCCCCAAATATTAAACCACCGCCACAATATGGCCTTTCGAGTCGCACTGGTTGACTATTTCCATGTAGAGCCCAAACACGAGATCTCAGATTCGCTAATTGTAGCTGAACATTCATCACTAAAAATAATCAAAGTTTTTCATGTATTTTGCCCAACTTACGCATTCGTTTGTGCGATGATTACTTCAATATTGTATGTTTGTTGCTTTGGTATACTACATATCCCGTTTGCATTTGCAGAACTATATTCTACATTTTTAACATATTGACTATTTGATATTTCTGAAATCGATTTTTATAAAATTGTTAATGTCAAATTTATTTAACTTATTTTGCCAGTGTCTCGAGGTCTCATCGTTCTCTAGGTTTTATCCCACCTTAACCGATGTTCCTCATTTATGTAAAACCCCAGTTATAAACAGTAACTTTTTCTTTTTGCACAAGGGTCATCATATCAACTTAGGGCAATGACACTGCATTCAGCATGGTGATGGACATGTTGATTCTGCTTTAGATCGAGAGAGTGGACTTATGCATATGATCATATCTCTACTCTCGCTCTTATATTTAAAGTTAACCACAGAGGACGGCTGAGAATTGTCATGATGATTTCACCAGCATCCTCTCGCATTCAAAATCTGATTTTAAATCCCCAACATTACGTGAGAGCTACATCAATGAGAACAACTTGTTTCGGGCATGTAATATCGTGATACTGCTTTGAGTCGGTTTAACTGAAAAATATTGATGTTTTACTAACACAAATACGTGCATATGTTTATATATATATATATATATATATATATATATATATTTTATAAACCCAAATTTTTTTCAAAGGGAAGTTCATCAATCCTTTTAAATATATATATATATATACACACCCACCCACTCGTGGGGGAGGGGAATTTTGCTATTTTTTTTACTATATCTCTTACGTTTTTTTTTTTTATTAAAGTTTATTTCGACTTTGTTCCAATAGAATATCATTGATCCTCTGAGAAAAATGTAGGTTTCCTCGCAGTCTTTTGCATTATTCTGAACTGGAGTTATGTCAGAGTGCAAGCATTTAAGTATTTTGTTTATTTTCCTATGAATCCGGATGAGCGAAATAATTTTTTTTCATCTCCTCTCTCTCATCCTCATAATTTTACCCTCTTATTTTATGGTCTTTAACAAGAGTTTATCTTGTATAAGTCCGAAAATTATTTGTATATATTTTCTGTTCATACGTTATTTTTATAGATGCAAATATTTAAGAAAAAGTTCTGTTCATAATAAGCACTAACAACGTTTACCGCCCTGAGTGTCCGATAAATATCATAGAAAATGTCCTCCGACACGGATTGAACTGTATCCTACACGGAACCGTTATATATATATATATATATATATATATATATATAATTTGTAAACAGAGACTATTTAAGCTAATACGGCACGACTCTTCGACAGAATTGAGTCACTGTCAGTCACTGTGTGTTTATCGGAATCTAAAAATAAACACGCTAAAATTCACCTTCATCCCGTACCGTACGCTGACAGCTTAGTGGGAGAAGTTCGGACTGACGCCAATTCAGTCGGGCTTCGATCCTAGCTAGAGGCAACCAGACGTCTAGCCACACTGATGAGCTGCGAAACAGTCTCTCTGTGGATGACAAAATATATATATATATATATATATTGTGTGAATTACAAATGTGTTATGTGGAAATTGTCCTGATTCGATCAATTTGTCTCCGTCGTGTCTTGTCATCATTTTGCTAACACCGCAATTTAATTATAACGACAATTATAGGCGGGGTTTTTATTTTTATTTGGTGGTTCGTTGGCTTCTGCTGTCAGAATTCACTCCGTCGATTATACCATTCCCACAATCAAACTTGGTGATCTTGCCATCGGCAACACTCGCTAAAATAACCTGGCATCTTCTAGAGACATCCTTTGTTGTCGTCGTTTTAATTCTGTAGATAATAAATTGATTGTATGCATTAACTGAGGATCTAAAGATACATGTCATTGTTTTCCGTTATCACATTAGTTTGGACTTGCTTTGTCTTTATAGTTTTTTCGCTCTTACCTACCTATCACTCATATATGAAGGAACTAAACCATCAAAGACATTCTCAATCTTTTTCTGTCTCTATATACACATGAGGGCAGTTAAAGTTATCGTTCCGACCACGACGTCCTTCAACAACTTTTCTAGCACGACTCACTTCCGAAATTTTGTGGAACTGGTTCGTGACGAAAACTTGTCAACATCACCATTTATGTGTAAGTTCTATCTAATTTAGCCGATAATATTTTTAATGAATTGTTGTATATCCGACTGTGGAGAAAGCTATAAAAAATATTCCTTTTTTCCCCCCGAATATATTCAACTGTCTCGGTTATTATCAAGAACCAAACGTTTCCACAGTCGGACAAAATTCTGAAATTGGAAAAATACAGATATTATCATTTGCATTTAATGCAATTTTTAAATGAAATTTTATCAGCCTATATATATATATATATATATATATCCAACGTTGATGACATGACTGGGAGTTTCATGTAGTTCTTGCAAACTTTAGGCGCAAATATAATCTGGCTGTTTCGAACTTTAAGCATTTGACTGATATAAATTATTAATAGTTTATTTAAAATGTTTTACGCAACAGCAATTAAATAAACAGGTTTTAAAACAATTTGGAATCATCACCACGAGAACTTTAACATTTAAAAATCAGATTTCTTTTGCACCTGAAGATTGCAAGAACTGCATGAAACTCCAATGCATGCTGTCTACGTTAGATATTAGCTATATTCGCTAATAGCTGTTTCATACAAAAAAAATGTATTTATAAAACCTGAGGAAGCAATATATTTTTCCGTACGCGCAAGTATGTGGGTGTATGTAGATTTTTCCTTTATATATATATATATATATATATAAGAAATATAGTCTTAAGGTGTGCTATATTTATGGGATAAAGTGCTCAATATCAGAGATAGAGCGTGTGTAAATATAAAAGTGAACATTGACGTCAACACTTAGAGGCGACAGGCTGTTTCATGCTAGACGCAATCGTGTTTGTGTCCGTTAAACGTTTCTCTGCAAATACCTTTGCGAATAAGAACTTATGAACCTAACATTCGGTTATGAAACTAGTGTTCTTTTCCCTTAGAAAGTAAAAGAAACGAAGTGCAAACTGATTAGCGTAATAATCATTAGAAATTCGTAGCTCATGCAATACGAATTACCCAGGGTATTAATGCATCAAATCCTTCATCTGTATACATTCTAATCATTGTCTGTATGAATAATCTATTTGATATCCCCGTCTGCTAACAAATTTTCATTTTTAAATTTGATTAATGAAAATCTTCTACAAATATCTCACATTAACTACAATTAAATAGAAAAATGTTTTTAAAATATTCCTATCAGACTCTGTTGAATCGATTTTATTTCTTGTGAAATGCTGTCGGAAATTCTGGCATAAGAAATTGGCATCATTTACTTCAGTTACATTTGATTCCCTGTGGAATGAAATAAAAAAAAATACTAGACAATGAATGTTACTGAGTCTGACGTTGGAAGGAATTGGCGTATACACTAAGCTAGAGTCTCCACAGTAAGTCCAGTATAGAAATAAACACCACATCGGTATCGTTATTAAATAAAAGGAAATTATAGCCTGTCTTCAGCAAAAAGCAAAAGAAAATACAAGTGATGGCGAATGCCGACAAATGTAACCGCAGCGGCAGCAACCTAAGTAAGAGGCAAGTGTAACGTTGCAAGTTCGCTGGAGGATAGCCGAGTAACTTGGGAGTACAATCACTTTTTGGTACTACAAACTTAGACTTGGTGGAAACTGGGCAAGCAATGACTAGCCATTAATAAATTAGAACAAGACAAGTGCAGCGGAACGAGGACAATCTAGCCACGTATATTATTAAATCCACGGTTCACTCCGAAATCCTTGGAGTTACCCAGATCGATATATATTACTGAAGAAGACCAGAGGGTGCAACAGCCGAAACGTTGTGATAATAATGATGCTATTCTGCATGTAAATGTTTCCTTACAGACTTTTCGGAAATTAGTAAAAGATGGTGTTGGTTTTCGTTTTCAGCAAATATAGCAATCGGATTCTACTGAATTCTTTGAAAAAAAAATATGAAGAAAAACTTATTTTGTTTTGCCAAACAACTAAAAATTCCATTACCTAAAAGATAGCTCGGAAAACATCTCCAAGATGTAACAGCTGTTGAATTTCACAAACGAAGCATCAATAATTAAAAAAAAACAATTATTCGAAAATAAACATCTTATTTCGACTAATATTAATAGATTTTTTTTATTCTTTTGGGGTTATCTTTTTCATTTAGAATTCAAATTGCAAACAAATCAGGCGTATGCCGTTTTCAAATCAAACATGAAAATCTATTTGCATAATCGGTCGTTTTGCTTATTCGTTATCAAATCTAGCGAGAATTTCCAGTAACGAGCGAGAGTTTACTCGTACGTATTTAACACTGTTCATCAGTTCTTCAATTCAGTCACTTGTTGATTGACCAAGAAATATAGACTTTGAGGCAGGCAGTTGAAAAAAAAAATTTTGTGCATGATTTTTGCTTCAAACAATTGAAGAATAACAAGCGAAAGTTTTCCTTTCGTTTTGCTGCAGAAAGACTGTACGAAGTTGAACCGAAATTAATGGCTCCTGTTTTATTACCTTACAACGTTAAAGGTTTCTAGTGGCAATGGTGGAGATTGAATCTTTTCTGTATTGTAATTTTTCAAATTCATTCGTTTATTTGAAGACGGGTTAAGGGCACTTGAAAGAGGATGTAATTCTTGACCATCCATCACTATCAATTGTTACTTTTAGTGAAGAGAGGCCAGGTTTTTAATTTACGAATGCAAATGTTTTCCCCTCTCTGGCCGAAGTTGGAAAACGGTAGAAATTGGTTTCGAGATGATTGATGGAGTGTAAAGGAAGTTCATACACATGTATGTCAAGATGAGAAAGTGCAGTGTGTTTGTGTGTCAGGGTCTAGGCCTGAAAAACAAAACGAAAATAAAGTAGTTTACTTTGTAAAATCTTTTATATATATATATATATATATATATATATATATATATAACATAACACACACACCATCTAATAATACTTATAGGTGTAAGTGTCACGTTGCTACATTCTTTTGAATGCAAGTATGGACTGACCATGCACTCGCTCACCCATTGTTCTCTAATCCTTTTTGTTCAAGATGGTTGGTTCTGAGCAGACAAAAAAGCAAGCTTTGTATTCATCTTTTTCCCCAAAAGCAGCGAGGAAAAGATGCATGGAAATAAAAAAAAAATGTATTAAAAATTAATTTATTGATCTTTACGAGACGCACACACGTGTGTGTGTATGTATATATATATATATATATATATATATATATATAATTTGGTTAGTGCAGTTGCATGAAATAATCAGTTAGCCGATCTTGTATAGAACAAAAATAATTGTCTGAGTTGGCGTTTACAATATGTATTTGATAGTCCCCCTAGCAGACGATTGGACTCGGAAACTAGTTATTATCGATTATTATTATCGAACTCGTCTTTTCTAAAATTTGATAAAATTATGTGGAGAGGGATCAACGTCTGAGAGAAGGCCTTTTTAGATTTAAACAATGTGGTCATAGGTTCTCTATAGAATTTTGATTTGTTTCCAAAGAGAAGTAACAAAGGTTCTAATGATCGTTTAGACGAGAAACTACCAAACAGTATGGATATCAAAATCAACATTGCATTTTGGCTGGCAGTTTTAATACATGTGGGTGTGTCCGCGACAGCGAAGTACGCCTGAAAGAGTCATTTGTACAGCACTTTTGCAATTGCCGGGCAAGTGGTTTATTCACATCACATACAGTTTTGTTTCTTTCAGAATAACATATCATTCATGTTGCAGTCCAAATATGGCTATTTTTGGGGGTCGGGGTTTTTCAAACTTAAAACCACCGGTGCAGTTGATTAAAGAACAGCTGATGACGATCCTGAAAGATGATTCCGCATTTCCTCTTCTTTTTTAACCACATTTTAAGCCATACGGCACTCGAGTACGACTCCAGATATTACCAGATTTGAAATGGCTATAAGGAGTTTATGACTGAATTACGAGGCGGCAAGAATTGATTATGAGGACGTGGAGTAAAGTAGACAATTGGCTTGATGAGGACTAAGGAGCCAAAATATATATATATATATATATATATATATATGCTAGGCCACAAAAATCTCCTGAGTCGGCCAAGCATAGAAATAAATACAATATGGGAACCAGTAATAAGGAGTGCCAGAGAACAGCAATGATAACAAAAAGTTGCAATATGAGATCTGGTAAAGAACATGCAATGATAACGGCAAAATTGCAATATGAGTACTGGTAAAAAATGGTTGCTGAAAAATTAGGTTTATAATACTCAGAAATTCATACCCAGATGTCCTCAAGGACACATGGTACGGTGGATAAAGGCGTTGGTTAGATCCAGTAACAGACCCAAAAAGAGTGTGAGTTCAATACCCGGTTCAGGCAGTGGAGAACTTTCAGAGGGAAAAATTACCAGGAGATAACTGATAACTGACATCCATCAAACATGGCTCGTGGAACTAGAACAGTCTACCCCAGTGATCGAAATAAAGGGTACGGTTCGAAATTCCAACCACCTGAAGAAGGCCGGAGCGTATAACGGCCGAAACGTGGCGACAAAGATGAGGACAATAGTCCGAATAATGTAAATACTACATATAAATGTATAGTTGTTTTTTTTTTCCTTTTACTCCTTACGTTCATATCCCACACTTCATTCAGTAAGCCTCTACTATGAGTGGATCTTGAGATTTGTGCTGTGTGAACATTAATATAAACTCTGTAAGTTATATTTTAAATTATAGTGTTTTGGAAAATGTTCGCTGAAACAAGCCATTATTTTCTATACTGGAACCATTCAGATTTATTTTTAAGTATCACACATGATCGAAAGTTCTCGTACAAAACCTATAATAACATTGGATATTTTTTCCTAATCATCATCCAGATGGGCGAGAACATATAACAACATTTGTCGATCAAATTTCATATCTTAAAATTTGTTTAAACACACACACACACACACACACACACATTGCATACATATACATATATATATATATATATATATATATATATATATAATGTTGAGTGTTTAAACAAATTTTATAATATGAAAACATATAGAGAAGAATTTTGTTAGTTGATTATAAGATTTTAAGACGGAAGCTTTATCTAAAGTTTTAAAAACTAAATTGTATTTGAAATTCCTTATAAAAGATTGAAACCATAGAATTAGCATGGGATGAGCTTGACAGAAAAGTGATATCGTTTTAAAAAAAATAAATGAAAAAGACCTTTTAGTCTTTAAAAAAATTGGAATCAATTATCAAACTTATATATTGAGAAACTTTTGGAACGAATGCCAAAAATATGTGCTGCGGTAATCAAGGCTGAAGGAGGATATTTGGACGGGCACAACTTAATCATAAAATTTTTTTTTCTTTTAGTCATAAAATTACTAAAAGAAATGTCTCGCTTTTTTAACCATATTTAATTTTTTTTTTCTTATTTAAAGTACAAAGCAATTACTTTTTGGACAATTTTTTAAAAAATTACCTGGGATGGTCTGAATTTATATATAATATCGCACATACATATATAGCGAGATGTACTGAAAATCACTTGGATCGAACCGCTTCCGGTAAGCACTATTTCACTAATCAATTGTTAGAATATTGATTTTGAGAATCAGTCCGTACATAAACATTCCAACAGCCTATTGTATATGTGTCTAAAACTAAGCAGATCCAGTTTTCCGTCAATTTCATCAAGAAACTGCTCTTAACATATCTTTGTCGGGCGACTATTTTAACGCTGATATTGACTCCGTCTGAAAATCTGTCTTGAGGCTATACTGTAAAAAGAAAAAAAAATATAAAGATTTATCGCACAAGATATAATTATATTTCCGTTATTGTTGGACACTTTTTATCCTCGAAAATATAGCTCGCAGTAATTGTATATTAATATATTAAATACGATTCGGCTCCACATTACCATGTAATACTTATATTCATATATGTTATATTCATATACATGGATGTAACTTCGACTAAAGAATTTAAAAAAACTTAATGAAAGGAAAAGACGAATTTCTTTTTAAAAAATGCTGACTATTCCATCAAAATTATTGAGTCAATCAGTCACAACGATCAGGCTACTTGACCAATTAGCTTGAATACTTCATCAGACAGAACGCGGATGCGTATTCGTTTGTCGACTATATGTCGCCATTTTGTAAAAGGAAATTACTTTCCCCATCCCATCTATCATAAGCATAAAATGTTATTGCCTTTCGTCTCTTATTTTTCTTTCAGATTCTGATAATTGTTTTTGGTTTTCTTTTGCTTTTTTTTTCTTAGTACTTCCACAAATTTATAACTTTTTTTTTTGTTTTCTTTTCATACTTGTCCTTCGTAAAGATTTGTTTCTTTGTATACCTTTACAAATGTTACTTTCAATTTTTTATTTTCTCCTTCCCTTTGTTTAGTTTTTGTCATATCCCAAGCCTTCACCGTTATTTTAGGCTCTTGTCTTTGGTATATTCTTTCTCACTTGGTATTGTTTTGTCTACACATTTTTAGTTCTTAATTCTCTCCAATTTCTGAATTCCAGTTTTTCGAATGATACCTTTTCATTCCAATATTTCATTGTTCATTTAGCACAATGTTGAAACTAAAGTTTTTTTTTCAGTGATAATCTTTGCGACATAGTTCTTTTCATTCACCAGGCTTTTATTTTCACAAAGTTTTGCTTTGTCATTTAAGGCCTTTTTCGTGAGAAAAATATTCAAAGCTAAAATTCTTGGAATATAACACATACACACATTTTTTTCTTATCGAGTTCACTCCCAAACAAAGCAGTAAAGCCATCGGGATACAATGGATTATTGGGTGTGGAAGAGTAAGAAACACGAACAATTGCTCGGGAGAGAGAACAGAGGAAGCGTAATCAGGATAGTCGATAGCGATTGATATTGCATTTAATGGCTGGAAATCATGGATCCGGTAGGGAGATCCACAAGCGAGAAGTACGAGAAAAGAAACTGTTAGCATAGCATTTACGGCTATATCTAACCGGCTCAACTGTAAATTGACGAGAACTCTACGACATCCTAGTTCTGCGCTTAAATTCAAAGCGTCTAGGCACAGTAGCGAAGAGTAATATTTACTTGCACAATGATACAAAATGTGGCACAAGGCCTATGTGGGGAATGAGCGAAAGACTGTCTTGTCTGTCTTAACACAAACACTGAACCCAATCATACAACAACATTCCTTACACCAAAACAACGCATTCTTACTTACCTTTCTTACTACATCCACCATAATACCTCTTGTCTCTATGAAAATCCTAAAAAGTTCCCATATGTACACTTCATTATCTGTGGAGGGAGGGGAATTAGACAACAATTTAAAAATTAGCCCTAATGAATATTTACAATATGAAACAAAACTAATTACAAGAAACTAAACAAAATAATGTTAGTAATATCCGCCGCCAATCCTTAAATGTGGTAGACACATCAGTTAACTGGGTGAAATCAAAGAAGGACTATAATAATATAAAACATTCATAATAGCGAAGAGTTCATCCGAACAATTATTAGGTTGGTGCAAAAATAATGTCGTTTTTTGACGTTCAACTTCATGTGAGAAAACGACATTATTTTTGCACCAACCTAATGCCATAAAAATATTTATAGAAAAGTCAAAGAAAATCAACGCTACGTCGGTGGGAAAATATCTCATAACATAATTTAGACACGTTTTTTCTACTTATTATTAATATGATCCATATTGATGCATATTCATTTATAACGAGTACATTCGACATTAGCAAAATATCATCTTCAGGGTTTTGTTTTATTTAAGACTCTTTTGTTGTGTTTATTAAAATCATTTGTGAAGTGAAAGCTCTAAATTTAGCTACTAAACGATTTTTAAATGTTATGATGTAAGCATACACGTGCATGTTTTGTAGGTTGAGTTTTCATTTGAATTATGCAATCTAACGCTTCTGAACATTAACAGCATGCCTGTACATATTTGCAATTTAATTTTTATTTTGTTGAAAAAAAAAAAAACATCTGTATTTTTTTCATGAAAATATTAAAATAAAATATCTTGAAGCTATCTATATTAAAAATTGAAACCAACCCTTAATAAATTCATGAATATTGCACACATGTTTTAAAATGTTTACAGTAGATAGTTTTAAAATATCTGGCTATTTTAATTAATATCTTGTGTGTTTTAAAACACACACTCACATTAATAATTTAGTTACATCCTTGACGTTACTGTACCCGTATGCTTATCGCATGAAATTCAAAAGTCATACAGTACATAAGATTAGCGTTATTCAATTCACAAATGTTCAGATAAACACAATAAATTTGTCTTAGATAAAACGAGACCCTGATAAAACTTTGATAATGTCGAAAATACTCGAAATAAATGAATATACATCAATATGGCAAATGTTTCTCCTTTCAATAAAGGCACTAAGCTTATCCGTGTATATGAGAGGATTATATTAAAAATAAGTCGACAAAATTTGTCTAAATTATTTAATGAAAACATGCTGGCAAAATATACGCTCTCTCTATCTCTCTCTCTCTCTCTCTCTATATATATATATATATATATATATATATATATATATTATTAATGCATGTTTCATTAAATAATATAGACAAGTTTTGTCTATTTTACGTAAGTTCCTTTCGGATTGCCTGATAAGCTTAATCACATTACCGTTGAAAGACGAAAGGAAAACACCATATTGATACATGTTTGAATCCAATCTAAGCTTTCGGCTTACATAAGCCATTATCAAAGATGACAATTTTAATAAATCAAACAACACCTATACGAAACCACATTAATGGACCGCCGTTGATGTTTGAATAAGCTCAAAGTAACGACAAACTCTTATTTACGAGCGAAGGAAGTGAAAAACGCGTCGTAGATCGTGACGTCACACATGACCATGCGAGAGTGAAAACGAGAAGTATTAAGTATGGGAAGCCATTGGTAACATTTTTAGACATTTAAAACATGTCTGCCCGCGTACTCAATTCTGGAAAATCCTTGTTGACAAAACGATTGTACTTAAACATGAAAATAATAAACAAAAATTAAAAATCTTTGAAGCTCTATACATAAAACAGTTGAAACCTAAGCTGAACAAAATAAACTATGAAATCTCCACAAACATTCTTAAATGCCAATAATCTATAGCAGAAGCCATTGGTTTATACCAATGGCTTCACATACTTCTCGTTTTGACACTCGCGTGGTTATCTGTGACGTCACGAGCTACGACGCGTTTTTCGCTTCCTTGGCTCGCAAATAAGTTTGCCGTTCCTTTGAGCATATTCAAACAGCAACGTCGGGCCATTATTGTGGTTCCGTATATGTGTTTGATTTATTAAAATTGTCATCTTTGATGATGGCTTATGTAAGTCGGAAGCTTAGATTGGATTCAAACATGTCAATATGGTGTTTTCCTTTCGTCTTTCAACGATAATGTGATTAAGCTCATCAGACAATACCAAAGGAACTTACTGAAAATAAATAGAAAAAAAACTTGTCTATATTATTTAATGAAACATGCATTAATGAAAAATTGCTACCGAAATACACACACACACACACACACACACACATATATATATAAGATGAGAATGAATAGTTCAATTCCAACGTTCGTAACATTTAAATTAAGAGGGCTCAATACATAAGTGATTTTTGCATGATTTATTATGTAATATCCTAAAATAAATAAAATATATATATATATATATATATATATATAAATAAATAAATAAGGTAAAAGGAGAATATCAAAATAGGCATTAATAAATAAAATATTACTCGTCTATGGCATGGCGCAGTAATGAATAGCAGCTCGGATAGAGGAATCTGAGAGCATGATTGGAAACAATCTAGAACAACTCTGAATTAAAAAAAAAACCTGAGGCGGTGCACCAGTTCTCTGTATTCGGCTTTTCTAAAAAGTGTAATTGGAGTCTACGCAAGATTTTTACCACTATAATCTAATCATCGCTTCTAAGGACTGAATTGCTGGACACCAATACGAGGACACTCACTCACTCACTTACTCACTCACACATTGTGTACGTGCTGAAAAATCCTCAAAAACTCTCACTTTCCATGAAAAGTTTAAATTTCCACTGAGATCATTCGCTAACACTTTCCCTAGAAAGTAGGTCTTATGGGGTGTTTCTGCTAGCTCGACCGATTTGGAATTTAAATATGTTTCTCGCTACCAATCAATCTAGGCCAAACATTCTAGCCTGCCTGGTTATTTAGCCGTTGAGGAATATATGGATTCCTAATTTATTTTACAGTGAGGTTCACTCTTTTCAAGGCTCGTGTGCCACAGTAAGAGGCCATTTGTGTGTATATGAGTGGAAGGTAACGGTTAAATCTAGCCTCGAGCAGGTTAAGATTGTAATGATCGGGTAAACATCCCGTTGCGAGTCGGTTCCACAGGGCAGTAGTTCGCGGGTTAGAAGCTACTCGAGTGGAACTTCTTACCGATGGAATACGGACGAATTGTGGGTGGCTTGCTTCTATGTAAGAGGCATAGCGTGTTCTTGAAGTGAAAGTTTGCCTCTGTGTGACCAGGCGATGTAGTTCGTCCGAGAACTTTCCGTGGAAGTAGCGGTAGAGCAGTTAGAGGCTTGTTAGATTCCGCCTGTGGGAGAGAGGTTGAAGGGTGGTGAATAATTCGTCACCCACAAGAGACCGGAGACGCTTTTGAACTCGTGCCCAAATATGAAAACATTACGCCATTTTCGGACTGATCTGGGTCTTGTAAGAGTATAGCAGGAGGTCCGGTACAGTGAGCCGAGCATTTTAAATACATTTTTAACAATGACTCGTATGTCTTAGTTACGCTTCAGGTCGGGTGTAGGTTTGAGGCCCAATAAGTCTTTCAAGGCACGGTGCTTCCCCAGGAGGACCTCCGTTCACATAACCTCCCAAGCTTTTACCCCACTGAGTAGTTTGTGCAAGATCGAGTTTTAGAGGTACGCTCGTATATTGTAGTATCATCGGCATAGATGTTTACAAATGATCTTTAATATATTCTTAGGCAGATCATATAGGTAGATAAAAAAGGGTTGTTCCGAGGAACTACCGCTGGAGGACGCTTGTGTTGACCTCCGGGATTCCGGGGGATTGTCTATTGATAAATCCCCTCTGACCTACCCTTTTAGGAAGGTTTTTATGATCGGAAAGATTCATTCAGCGATTCCATACCTGGAGAGATTATGTAGTAAGACTTTGTGCTACACGTAATCGAAACCCTTTGAGATATCTAGGGCTATTTTCCTCGGGGTGTGTTTTCGTCAAGAGCCTCACTCATTCTGTGAGTGATGGTAGTTAAGACATCTGCACTGAATCGGGCCAACCAAAATCCATGCTGCACGTAGCTATTGAATGATTTTCCGTTGCCTTTCCACAGTTTGGTATTCAGGTTTCCTTCACTTAGACTGGTTGCCACCCAAGAGTAGAGGACCCATAATACCCTGCACTTTAACCCATAACTGGGAGATATAAATGGATTTGTCTCTTTCCCAAGGTTATATAATTTAGCGAATCTGCAATCGTTACACTGAGAAATGTAAAAAAAAAAACAAAGATGTTCATATACAGGTGTTGGACAAAATAATTGAAGCACTTATAAATTCAAAGAAAATTTATTTAATATGGAATTGGTCCTCCTTTAGCCTCACACACAACTTTAATGTCCAGGAATGGAATCATACAGCTTCCTGATTTAATCCAGAGGGATTTTCTGCCATTCTTCCATTAACACCTGCTCCAGGATGGTGGAGGATAGTGGCTCCTCAATTGTCGCTCCAAAATGCACCACAGATGTTCAATAATATTGATATCTGGAGATTGGGGTGGCCATTCCATGTGTTCTAGCTCACTTTCATGCTCTTCATACCAATTCTTAACCACTTGAGCAGTATGTATTGGAGCATTATCGTATTGGAAGTTGCAGTCACCATCAGAGAATAAAGTCTGGGCCATTGGATGAACATGATCTCGTAAAATGTTCAGGTAATCTTTGCTGTTGATTCTACCATGCAGGACAACTAATGGACCGACACATTTCCATGATATGGCGGCCCAAACTACCACTGATCCACCTCCATGCTTCATTGTAAGAAGAAGGCAGTCAGGGTTGTAAGCTTTTTTGGGCTGCCTCCACTCGCCCTGAAGTTGGGAAAAGAGAAATACTGGACTCGTCTGAGAATATGACTCGCTTCCATTGGTCTGCTGACTAGACATTGTGATCTCTGCACCACTTCAACCTCTTCTGAATGTTGCAAGTGGAGAGAAGAGGTTTCCTTACGGCGGCTCTTCCGTGATATGCAGCCTTATGGAGCTCACAACGAACAATTTCAGTAGAAACTGGATTATTCAAATGATTATTCAACTCAGCAGTCACTTTGGCTGCAGTAGTCCGATGATTTTTTTTGACACATTGCAATGCACGTCAGTAATTTGCAAGTCCGGTCTGAATTGCTGCGGTTGCTAGAGGTTTTGCCCTGTTTCTCGAATTGCATCAGTGTTCTTGATATGGTAGTTCTTGTAAAACCAAACACTTCAGCAACATTAATGATCAAGGCTCCTGCCATGTGATCTGCAACAATTTGCTCTTTTCGAACTTGGAGAGGTCACGCATTTAGCTGAAATTTTACTAAATTCTAAATATAAGTAAGACAAAGCGAGTAAATTAGATAAATAAACGTATTTACAATAGATATAACTTGCAATTACAAAGTTTTAATATAATAGGCCTTTAAATATAGGTGTAGAATTTGCACCAGTTCCAATTATTTTGTCCAACCCAATATATATACACACGTGTATGTATGTATGTATGTGTGTGTGTTTTTATATATATATATATATATATACATACATACACGTGTATGTATGTGTGTATGTTTTTATATATATATATATATACACACATACATACACGTGTATGTATGTATGTATGTGTGTGTGTGTTATATATATATATAATTTAAGTAAATTGTGGGAGGTACAGAACCGTAATATATCCAGGAAAACAAAGAATTTGTTCCTAATAGGCATTATGAAAAATAAAAAATATGAGATGAAAACACTAACAAGACAGCCCAACCGGTTTCGTTCCCTAGCTTATCAAGGTCAACGGGGAATATAATAATTTATTTTATATATTAAATAGCTTTTGCTCTCACAGACACTTCATACAATTAAAACATTAAAAAATGAAATGAATAATTTGTATGAGAGGAGAAAAAAATAACCGAATATCGCAAATTCCCGCAAAAAGAAAAAAAGAAATATATATATATATATATATATATATATAGCAGGAAGGTAGGGATGGAAGAATTATTTATTTATATATATATATATATATATATACATACGTGTATGTTTGTTTGTTTGTATGTATGTATGTATATATAATATATATATATATATATATGTACACGTGTATGTATTTATGCATAAAGATTATAGTGCAGGTAATTAATTACCATGGATTTATGAAAATGCATTTTAAAGCGGAAAATTGATTTTAAAATCAAATTTAATCAAACAGTTTTCAATTCATTGAATAGATCGTGGCATATTAAGCTAGATTAAATATTTCGAAAACGAATATTTGGCGTATACATAATGAACATTGATAATGAAGAGATATGGAAAGATGGATAATGAAGCGATGGATGAGGAATAGCTTTATATAGATGAGTAATGAATAAATTGTATAGGCGGGTAATGGATGTGGCACCCAGTCAAGACTGAACTCATTACTCAGTCGTAATATATCGAGCGAGACAACCTTGTAAACTAATACATGACATCTAAGTTCCCAAGTGAAGAAGTATATCGACACAGATAAGTGTGCATGTCTATTTCAAGCAATTCGTTTGTATCCTTCCTTGTTATGTCTCCTTAACTAATCAATCTTTGCTTCTCATTAAATGTGAAATAGTCAAAAGCCAAGAAAAACGTTAATTTTCCGTTATTTTTCCAATGTATTTTTGTCAGATTTTTTTATTTGCCGGAAAACTCATAAACAACATGTTTAACTGCACAACTGATTAATGTTGACAGCTGTCTCGTATTTCTCTTTCTGATACGTTTCTCTATACATTATACGCATACATTGACAGCAATTTCAAGAAGGGAATAAAAGATACGCAACTAGCAGGAACATGGGTGAGATCAACTTAAATATTAATAATAATGATAATAAAAATGTATTGAGTTACAAATGACGGCTTGTAGTAAACTTATTTCATTGCCAATTCGTTTACCGTCTGCTTTGAGTTAGCAAGTGACGTGTTTTGTTAAAATCTTCTCGCACATTCAAATACAATTAAACGATTCGAAACAAGAAAATAATGTACAATCGATCGGATGCCTGACTTTTAATTAAGTCGGAAAGAACCTGTATCGAATTTCCGAATCCCTTTTGAACAATCACGCGTTCTACTTACTGCTGTAACGCATTGACACATCACGAACTTTTTTTCTCTCTGTAAACACAATTTGTGGCAAGACAATTCCGTGCATAGTGTAATGATTCAAAGGTCACTGATTAAGATTTACATCTTTCTGAAATTTTGCTCAAAGTCGTGATCCTCTCCGGAATTAGTGTTAGTTTGAGTCAGAAGTAATTTCCGTTTTGGGAAACAAATCGTAATGACAAATTTATCTTAATTTCTAGTCATACGTAGCAGTTAGGAATAGATTTGGAGTACTCCCATATAACTTTAGTTTTTATCACGGAACGTTGCAAAGTACACATTTGCAACATACACATTTGATTAAAGAGCAAATGTTTTCTCTTCCATGACAAATCAGGACTGCATACCTCCAGAATAACACAGGAAGAACATTTTCAAATTCGGTAGATATGTTTTAATTCACCTGCCTTATTTATTTGACTTTTACATCAACCGATTACATTTTTACGACTGCTGAAAAACGCGATAAGATAACTTTCTTTATCTAAAACTAAATTAAAATGTTTAAACTTTTCAAATCAAAATCGGTTGAGTTTTTTCCACAAACAGATTTGAAAAGCTGCCTGATAATTGGCACCAAGTCATTGCAAATAATGGCAAATACATAAATAAATGAAATGAAATTATACTTTTAGTTGAAGAAAAGAAAAGTAATATTTTTTTTGTTTTATATCAAAGTTCTGATTTCATCAGACTAAATCAAAGTGCTAAAAGTTGCGAAGTAAGACATAAAAATGTGGATTCTCTAATACTGGATTCTGACATTAGATACCGTGACTGGAGCGTATTCTTTACTTTTAACACACATTTAATTTAAACCAACCTTGGCAGAACATGCTCAAGGAGACAAAAGAACTCACTCAAAGGTTTAAGAATAAAAAAATAACGCCAAATATGCGATGATGGTGATTTGACTTCATTTAAGAATAAAGACTGGAGAAAATCGATACAAGTAAAAGAAAGTTGAAAGAATATACAACTGAAATCGATACAGCTTAAAAAGTTGAAAGAATACGTAACTTCAGATTAAACTTTTTATAGATTGGTTTCGTGAAAAAGAAATTAAAAAAGCTATTTAATAATATTTTATGGTATCTATCCTAGTGCACACTGAAAATGAATAGTACATTAAGTCGAGTCTAAAGTGTGATCCACGATAGTTCAGTCCTTGTCAGGATTTCCATTTCGCGGCCACCACAGGTACCAGGGTGTAAAACTGTGTTCAAGAAAAAATAAACCAGTAAAATTTCAGAGTTTTTTGTTGATTAGAAATTTATTGAATTTCAAATAGTTATAAAAATCAATGCGAGTAAACTTATTAAAAAGAATGTAGTGCAACAATTGATTCTTGGGCCCGTGGAAAGAAATATTTTAAAGCAATTAAAGCAATCATTTTAGATATTTTCCTGTTCGTCAACACGAATGGAATATCGCAAGTTCCAGTTTAGTGTTGGGGCCTAAGCATATTTGGGAATGCCTCAGACATCATAGATTAACGTTAGCCTCTATCTCCGGGAGAGGTATTGCTTAAGGAGACGGAATTTGACACTGAACTTAATAATCTTGAATAAAGAAGTTTCCCATTTTCTCAAAGAATATTAACAACGGCAAGAATTGAACGAACACTATTGGCAATCGTAAAGTAAATGTAAGATGATAAGATGCAAAAGGAAACTGAGGACAGCTGCTGATTCTGTTGAACAGCGCTATATATATATATATATATATATATATTATTATTATTTTCACCCTTCGAGACAAAGGAGTTTCGTGCACGTAGCAATGTTCAGGCACTAAATAAATATATATATAATATGGAAATAAAAAAAAAACTGAAAAGTTGCAAATTAAACTTGAATGTTTATGCTATATATATATATATATATATATATATATACTCACACACGAAACTATTACACTAAATGGCGAGGAACAAATTTATATTCATTAATGTAATGTTTAGCTTTGTTATTTTACATTGAGCACCGTTTAATTACCGCAAACACTCAGTGGGCACTATATATATATATATATATATATATATATATATGTATGTACCTTCGGGGTGTGAGCGCAAACGTCATTCTTGTGCCAAGAGTTTTCTTTGTTACTCTTGTTCATATATCCATTTGCTGAGACATATTTGCAAGATTACTGTCTGCTTTTTTTCCATTTGATATGCTCTGTGACTGCTAAATTCTTTCAGACATATTTTGAAGTTATGATCTCTACGATCGCAGATTTCCCTTCTTGAAATAAGCTTTTTTTTTTTTTTTTTTTTTTTTACTCTAATCCCCACAATTAACATTCGTTGGTAAAGCCAAATTTCGTTTAACTCGTGGCTTTTTTCTCAGTTGCGAGCAAATAACAATGATAGCAATTAACAGCTCACCGATTGGTGTGTGTGTGTGTGCCCGTGCGCGTATAATATATATATATATATATATATATATGATGCATGTTTCATTAAATAATATAGACAGGTTTTGTCTTTGTTTTAAGTAAATTTCTTTCATATTGTCTGATAAGCGAATCAGTATCATTGAAAGAAAAAAGAAAATCACCATATTGATACATGTTTTTTAATCCTATCTAAGCTTTCGGCTTGCATAAGCCATTATCAAAGATGACAATTACATTTCAATATATTAAATACATGGACAAAACAATAATGATTGTCTGTTTTTGTTGCATGAAAGATTTCCAAGCAACGAAAAAATTCGTGTATACGAGACGCGGAAGCGAAAATCGCATCGCAGCTCGTGACGTGACACATGACAACGCGAGAGTGAAAAAGAGAAGTATTAAGTTTGCGAAGCCGTTCGTATAAACCAATGGCTTCTGTTATCAATTATAGGCATTTAAGAATATTTGTGGAGATTTCATAGTTTTTGTTCAGGTTAGGTTTCAACAATTTTATGTATATAGCTTCAAGTATTGTTAGTTTTGTTTATTGTTTTCATGTTTATGCATTGTGTTTTCAACGAGGAGATATATATATATATATATATATATATATATATATATATATATATATATATAAAATAATTTGAATGTTTTGTATCTAAACAATACTGTTGAAGTCAATGATACGAAATTTGTATAATTTCTGTTTAAAATTCTGGTCTGGATTATTTTAGACGTAGACACTCAATCAAAATAAGTATCATATTCTCCTTTTAACTAGTTTAAGGAAACTCTACTAGTTGTCTGTATTGAACCTGGTAAAACCTCATATTCTCCTTTTGTACTCTTCACAATCATTCATGTGATCTTGTGGGGGTGACTCATTTTCCACCTTACACTTACTTTTTCACAGTCGCAATGTCACAAGACGACCGCTGTTTCCATCGTATATGTTCAAATAAGTTCCTTTCTTTAGTTCTACCATTTAGGATATTTGGGTACGTGGACACGCAGTGTTAGTTCGTAGTAGTCGAATCATCCTCATTTCCCCCGTATTCTAATTGTATGGAGTAAGTTTCTTCCTATGAACGGGTATGTTGTAGGCCACTACAGTCTATATCAGTCTTTAACTATCTTCATATTCTTCCCTTCCTACAACGTGATGTTGCATTCATATCACATACCACATTTGGTAACTTTATACCGTGATTGGCTTTACGACCCTTGTATAAGGTGATCTTATATATACGGGAAGTGTTTAGAGCAAAGTTTTTTTAGCACATTAAGTGTATTTGGCCTACCGAATTTAATTTCTGCCTTAATCTGTTGACCTCTTTTCGTATTAATGCTCTTTCAAAAGGCCTTAATACGTTTCTGATTGTCATCTTACCCTTGAATAGCAGCCGGTATTGTAGAAGGAAACGCTGCTTCTAAAACTGCAGAGAAAACAAAAACTTCACTATTTTCCTCAAATTGATAGCAATTCAGGTAATGAAAAAATCTTCTGGCAGAACATGATCGCCTACAACTTAGAGATGTGGCTGGAATTTTTTTTTTTAAAAAGGGATTTTTTTTCTATCCAATGTTAAGTTGAATGTTAAAATCAGATGTTGGAACTATGAACAGACACCATGCAGATTTTCTATTTTATTTACGAATAAACCACCCTCACAATCACTTTTTAATTCTGACTGAGAAAGAGAGGTCCTGTCACAACTTATTTGAAGCGCTTTAATACATTTGTGTCGGTTGGGGTGAGAATTGTAATCGAATTAAGCGCCCTTAAGCTCTAAGAGAAAAACTGGCGCTTATTCACAGAACGATTGTTAACTGCTGATAAAATGCCCGAGTTCCGTGGGCGAAAGTTAGTTCTTACTAAAAACGTTTCGAAATCCCTTATGTGCGATAGGATTTTCTGAGAGAATTTGAAATATCTCTTCGAAAGTTTGTAAAACTGTTCAGTACGCCTGAGTTCTTTGGGATAAATGAATTATCAATGTGTTAAAGTTTAGGAAGAGAAAATTAGCGCTTGCTTAAAACGTTTGTGAAATACCTCCGTGCGACTAACTGACCTAAATGGGATTTGGATGTCTCTTTTAAAAAGATTTAAGACCATATCAGCGGATCTAAATTATGAGGAAAAAGAATGTCATTTAAAGATTGTGAAAACGACTTGAGTTTTGAAAGAAAAAGAGCGCTTTAACACTTGTGAACAGCTTCAGTGAACATGGATTCTGCAAGAACAAATGAAGTCTATTTAAAATCGTTTGTGAACAGCTTCACTACGAGTCTATTCTGAGAGGAAATAAATAAATGCTTGTTTGAATACTGTACAATGTGCACCAGCAGGCAGATTTCTGGCTTACAACCATATCACGTTGAAACACCGTAGTTAAGCAACGTCGAAACTGGTCTTTAACTAGTTACCGCTTGGGAATAACAGGTGCTGTAAGCTTAGATGTGCAGGTGGTGTAATAGAATTGGACATCGGAGAGGCAGATTTCATCTATTCATATCGAAGAGGAGGAGAATAGGTAAACTTTTTCCGCTCTAGAGAGGAAAGGCATCACAAAATATATGTCTATAGATTCAAATATAAACTGCCAATATTTGCCCATCCTCGACAAAGTAAATGCTTACAGACACAAATGTAAATCACCAATACTTATCTATATACAATCAATACTTAATTATAATCGTATCATGTATATATTTGTAGACTCTAATCACTACCAATATTTACCTATCCCTGAACCAAGTATATGCTTATAGGTGCAAATAAAAACAGCCTATGAAATGAACATTGGAATAAATACGATAATCTCATTACTCGAATCAATATTATTCAAGTTTTAAAAATAGTGCTCAAATAGGTGTAATGAATAAGAATAATAATTTATACAGTGCCTATTTCATGCATAGTGTGACCATGGAATTTAATTTTTTTTTCATATATCTCGTGTATAATGCGACCCCAGCTTATAAGCAATATTATTAGGCATACCATAGCAAAATATTACAATACACGGCATCATCCTGGGGATATTTTATTGCAAATAAATCGTCTTCATTCATTTTTGTATGAAGCTATTCCAAAACAGCGAAGAATCAAAACCACTTACCGTAAAATATCTGATACAAAGTTACAAGTGATGGAAAGAATCTTGACTACCTGAGGCAGACTAAAGGAGCTTACCTGTACCGTTAACCTTAGCCTAAAGGTGGCGTGGGCATTATACACCTACCAGGGAGGTTATGGTCACCGGAAAATTCATGAATCTAAACTCCTCCCAACAAAAATAGTGTATAGTTCAAGCGTTCACCGAAAATGCATGATTTTATAAGCTCTTTAATTTTTTTCCTGTGTATAGAGGTGTCCCAGATATGCGGTACATTTTTTCGTTATCTCTGGAGCGGGCAGAGATAACAGAAGCCAATCTCATTGGTAAGGGTTGTGCTTATGATAGATAAAAGTGATTATCATGGCAATATTTACCACTTCCTTAAAAAGAATCATTTCGCATTCATTGATAGGGCAGCCAGTGCTACCCTTTTTTTTAATTTATAAAATATTTCTATTAAAAACTTTCTCAAAAAATAGGTTTATCTAGAGAGCTATTATCACAGTTTCTTCTCAGTAGCGTGGAAAGTTAACATCATGATTCTCTTTTTTTTTCTTTTTAGCTAGTAGAGTTGATAAACCTATTTTCCGAGTAATTTTTATTTTAATAGAAATATTTTAGAAATTTCAACAGTAGAACTGGTTGCCTGATCAATAAATGTCAATTGATTATTCATAAGAAAGCGGCAAATATTATCATGATCAGCACCCCTTCCCTTACAGATCCGAATGGCTTCCATTATTTCTGTTTATTTCCCAGTGATAAATGAAAGCGATTATTCAACCATAAAGTAGGCTCTATATAAATTATTATTTTCATTAATTCCATCCATTAGCGCGCTATTTTTAAAACTTTAATAACATCGATTTGAGTAATTAAATGGGATTAGTGTATTTACTCGAATGTTCATTTCATATTTCGACATTTTTGTTTTTGCACAATTTAATCGGAAATTTACATTTTATAATATGTCATAGCTAATATGTCAAAGAAAACCTTCGAATAATTTTAAGCAATACGGAACGATTATATTTTAACGGATACATTCAAAATACATCTCTTAGTCAAGAAGACGAATGTTTGAAAGGTTTACTTTTAGATAAGGAACAGTCGCTTTCACACGGATACTTCCAGTATAAGTTCCAGAAGCGAGAACATTGTTTACAGATGTTTTCCTTTGAACAGGCATATTCAGAATGTTTCCTTGGTTGAAATACGATGTTTTTTTTAAACGTTTTCTTTTCACCCGGCTTTAGTCAACTCTGATTTCCAAAAATAAACTTCTGGTGTATTTACACACCCCAATACAAAAATGCTTAGAGTGCTACAATTAGGTAGAGTATTGTCATACTGCTAAAAAAGACATAACAGAAAATCTGTTACAATATAGATTTAATCAAAACTTGAACTGAAGATATAATTCACTGAAATGAAAATTAAAATATGTTGCGTAAACACATGTTGTAAACTGCAGGTGAAGCACACCAATACAATAATAGTGAATTTTTTTTTATTAATCAAAAATATACACAATATATTTCCATGACTAGAAATATACAGTGTAACCCGGATATGAGAGATTTTTTCTGGTCCCAAATTAGAGCCATACTTACCTTAATAAAATAGACCAAACCCGGATATAAGAGATTGCTTCTCCGGTCCCGACAACTCTCTTATATCCGGGTTACACTGTATTACATTTGCTAAATTCATAATTACAGGCTTAACAAAGTTTGTTTTATTTATTTATTTATTTATATATATATATATATATATATATATATATTATCGCATATTGAGCTATAAACTATTTATTAATAAATATACAGTGTAACCCGGATATGAGATTTTCTCTGGTCCCAAATTAGAGCCTGTGTTAATAAAACAAAATAGACCAAACCCGGATATAAGAGACTTCTTCTCCGGTACTGACAACTCTTATATCCGGGTTACACTGTAGATCCCCCTCACCGGTAGCACCAGAGAGGAAAAATAATATATCAGGAACATTTTCTTTATCTCGGTTGAGAACACCCCCAAAAAATTCAAAGCGCCTGCCTCCCACGAGAACTGAGCTTCAACTGCATCGAACTGAGTGTTAGTCACCCTCACGGAGTCAGGCAACTAGTGAGAACCGTAAAAGAAACAAGTTGTCAACTCGGAATTACGAGTACTTTAAAAATTTTGGATTAACAAAACACTCTGTGACTAACGCAGAATTAAATAAGAGACGATCATTTCTTTACAGATATATTCAGAATATTCCTCAGTTGAGGAAACGATTTTTTCAAACTTTTTCTCTGACATAAGTAACTTTTTTTAACATATATTCGCAATACATTTCCCAAACTAAGACAGATTATTCAGACGTTTTCTTTAATAATAATAATGATGGATTATCACATTTCAACTTGTATATTCAAATCACGATTCGCAGTCTATAAAACGATATTCTCAGACGTTATCTTCAAGCAAAAAAGAACCATCATTTCACCCATGATATAGATATGCAGTACGTAAGATAATATTCAAATAGGCCATATAGTACTCGTTAACCTGCACTCCATTAGTAAAAAAGAAATTGCTGTGTTACCATGAACAGTCGAATTAAAAAGTAATCTTTAGGTACAGCTCAATGGACACTCGAGACCGACCGACAAGTATAACTTTGATGTGTGTCATATATATATATATATATATATATATATATATAATACAGGGAGGATAAAAGTAGGCATATTACAAAAGAATTCACAACCCAAAAAAGAGGGTACAAATATATATATATATTACAGGAAAAAGGTGATACTGAAATATAACGATTACAAAACTGCTAACCGGTTCACTGCGCCTCTCTCTAGTAAATAGGAAAAAATACACAGCAACTAAAAATATACATCCTTGAACAAATGTTTATAACAAAGGGCAACAATCACTCATCTTGCTTATAGAGAGATGGCTGGCAGGACTTAATGTAAAATTTCAAGTGATAATTGCAATGAGTTTTACTGAGCACTCGGAATCAGTTCGGAATCAGACCAGGTGCACTGCTCGTATTTGCTCTCGCTGAGTCGGATATATTATGTAAGTTTCGAATAGCTGAATATTTGATTTGTTTGCCCGGTCTTATAGCCTGGACATGTTGAGTAGGGCTAATGACTATTATCACTTGAAGGTTTGTGAATCATATGTGCCGTGTCCATTCGTGGCGTAGGCGATCATGGCCCTACGTATGTTTCTGTTATTTGTAGCTCTTAATAAGTTTCGTCTTTTTGTTATTTAACCCAAACCCTGTTTTACCATACATTTACTCAAGGTCATCAAGTATGCTACACCCTGCTTTCCTCTGTCCCTCTTTCCTTCAATCTGTCCTTGCGTATCAGGTTTCCAAGCCCTCCTTCTTCATTACGTGTCCCCAAAATTTCTTGATTTCATGTACAAGTCTTTTTGTTTCCATTTACACTAAAACCTCGTCGTTGCTTGCATGTTCGGTCTACGATATCCTCAACATCGTGCTGTAGAACATTTCTGTTGCTCCGAGTCTCATCTTTGAGGAAATTTTCCAGCATACGCTGCCACACAGGAGGCCAGCTCGGGGAACATTAAGCGGAAGGAGTGGTTGTTAGGCTTAAAAGTAGTTATACTTTGATGTTATACATTTTGTATATAACCTGTCTGGGGTTATATTTTTTTTTTTTTTTTTTTTTTTTAGTCGCCGTACATATTTTTATTCTTGACTAGCAGCCATACCCATCTGGTCAATCAGAAAAAAACAATCAATTAGAATGGAGCACAAACAGAATCTTGTTTAGACGCAAGAGTTTATCTGCAATTACTTTAAAATACTTTCATAAAAAAACAAAAATATTTTCAATTAATTCAGTTACTGATATAACAGAAGTAGCCTGTATTTATCCTATCGAAGTTAGCCGAATACAAGAAGTGGTAAAACAGGAAACTTTGAAAACCTATTTCAGACAGCAATTATTTTGAAGTTTTGAAATTCAATTTGTAAGTCTGCTACCAGGATGATACAGGAGGATATATTTATGAAGCAACTGTTTAGTTTGATGAAAATTGGTAAAAAGATCAAAGAAAAATAAAAAAGAAATCAATAAAAATCGCCATTTTTCGCTATTTACGCGGTTTTTCACTATATGGGTGGACTAGATTATCAAGTTAAATGAGTGTTAAACAATCAACATGCTATTGGCTAGAACTGAGTGAAGTTTGTATTAGATTCCTTAAAAATTGACGGAGTATTTTGTTTAAAATTTGTGGTGAAATCGATTTTTTTTTTTACGGTAATCGCAGTGGCGTAGAAATAAAAATGAGGTATCATTGAGTTCGTCTTGATGTAACCTATATACTGAGTTTGAATGGAATTGGAAAATATTGAATTATTGATTTTTTTTTTTTTTAAATTATCGATATTTTACGCTAAGAAAGTATCTCTTACATTGTAAAATGTATGTGGCAAGTTTGATGAAAATCAGTCGGATGGATCTCGAGTGAAAAGGTATCACACAGACACACACACACATTCTCTGTTTTATATAGAGAATTTTGTTTACTCTGATTAGAAAAGACAAACTGTTTTATCTGTTTTTAATCGTTATAATTCTGTATTAAAATTTATTTGTTAATTATTTCTACTTTGTCAATTTTCTTTTTAATATCTGCTGTTATCACTCTAGTAAAGTTTTCTACAAGATTTTTTTTCTAACATTTTTTCTAACATTTTCTTTAACACTTTCTTTAACACTTTGAGCCTTGCGTTCCTGAACAATTTTAACCCTTCTGCTGGAGCTCCCAAGTCAGAACAGGCAAATAATTGTTTCACGGTAGATACCAAAATAGTTACAAGTGTTCACCGACCGTTCATCCGTCATTTTTCTCTACCAGCGGTGAGAGCTCAAATGTGTAAAGTAGTCTAGGAAGTCAGACTCTTGAGTGTCATTATTTTTCCTTGGACTTAATGTGATATCTGTTTTTATTTGTTGCTGAAATCTTTAAGTGATGTAGTTTTATTTGGTATTGTTGTTTGTGATTCTGTAGCGCCAGTTTAGTATATCCGTCGAGGAAAATTTATTAAAGACTCGGTGTTCATTCTCTTGAAGCCATTTTTAATCATTATCCATTTGTTTGAATTCAGCATTTACTAATGTTGTTTTACTTTTTATTTTGGTTTTTTTTCTTTTTGGGTTTTTATTTTATTTTTTTTGCATTTTTTTATTTTTTTATTTATTTTGCATTTTTTTATTTTTTTATTTTGCTTCTTTTGACTTTTTTATTTTGTCTCTTATTTTTTTATTTTGCCTCTTTTTATTTTTTTTTTATTTTGCCTCTTTTTATTTTTTTTTAGTTTGCCTCTTTTTATTTTTTTTTAGTTTGCCTCTTTTTATTTTTTTTTATTTTGCCTCTTTTTATTTTTTTTTATTTTGCCTCTTTTTATTTTTTTTTATTTTGCCTCTTTTTATTTTTTTTTATTTTGCCTCTTTTTATTTTTTTTTATTTTGCCTCTTTTTATTTTTTTTTATTTTGCCTCTTTTTATTTTTTTTTATTTTGCCTCTTTTTATTTTTTATTTTGCCTCTTTTTATTTTTTTTTATTTTGCCTCTTTTTATTTTTTTTTATTTTGCCTCTTTTTATTTTTTTTTATTTTGCCTCTTTTTATTTTTTTTTATTTTGCCTCTTTTTATTTTTTTTTATTTTGCCTCTTTTTATTTTTTTTTATTTTGCCTCTTTTTATTTTTTTTTATTTTGCCTCTTTTTATTTTTTTTTATTTTGCCTCTTTTTATTTTTTTTTATTTTGCCTCTTTTTATTTTTTTTTATTTTGCCTCTTTTTATTTTTTTTTATTTTGCCTCTTTTTATTTTTTTTTATTTTGCCTCTTTTTATTTTTTTTTATTTTGCCTCTTTTTATTTTTTTTTATTTTGCCTCTTTTTATTTTTTTTTATTTTGCCTCTTTTTATTTTTTTTTATTTTGCCTCTTTTTATTTTTTTTTATTTTGCCTCTTTTTATTTTTTTTTATTTTGCCTCTTTTTATTTTTTTTTATTTTGCCTCTTTTTATTTTTTTTTATTTTGCCTCTTTTTATTTTTTTTTATTTTGCCTCTTTTTATTTTTTTTTATTTTGCCTCTTTTTATTTTTTTTTATTTTGCCTCTTTTTATTTTTTATTTTGCCTCTTTTTATTTTTTTTTATTTTACCTTTGTTTGTTGTGGTTGTTTTCTTTTTGTTTGTTTTTGTAAGTGTCATTTTAGCATATAATATTTGATAACTAAAATCTTTTTGATGTTTAGACTATTAATATTAGAAAATTATTAAATTATATACTTCCCTCAAATCTGCTGCTGCTAGAATGTGGAACAATCAAAGCAAAAACCATGAAGAAACAACTTTTACTTGCCTATTTTCTATGTAACCTGTATTTGTTGCCCCCTTCTCACGCCATAATTCTTCACATATTAGAACGATTCCACCATTAAAACAGTTATTCGTCTTAAAAAGTTCCTTCCGGAACAAAAGGCGTCACTACATTGTTCTATTTTGCTATTAATTTGACCAAAATTACTGGTTTGACATAACTGAAAGTCTAACGTCGTAACTTCAACTGTAAATACGAAAAAAAACGTTTCTTTGGATAAGAGCGTAAATTGGGTCTAAAAGAGTCAGTTACTGGTGAGTTATTTTCGGGAAACTGAACGAGACAGCCGCGTGACTACTAATGAACTCGTATTTATAGGTAAAGATATGTGTCTGACCGAATGTGTGTATCAACGTATATATTAGCTTGCTTTCTGAGAATAAGCATGTTAATTTACGAACAAGATTAGCTGCCCGCTTCGGTGATTCTGAGATAATTTCACTTCATGGTGTCTAGATTTTTTTTTTTTATACAACCCGTTCTATTCTATTAGATTTTCAAACCCTAGTTTATTTAGATAATTGAAGATGTCAAAATAATTGCCCGAAATTATATAGTAAAGCTGTCGACAACACGGTAAATACAATATGCATTAATAAGAAAGAAACGTGTGTATATGCTTCTAAAACGTTTTGTATTTAATTAAGTCTCTTTAGTATTCTTTAGGTCGGTGAAGGGGAACTATCATTATAGAAATAATTATTACAAATGTGTAAATAAGAATAAATTCTGTCCTCCGATGAACACCCGGAACGAAAGTTGGTATTTTCAAAATGATAAATTCTATAAGTGTTTGTAATTCGTTTAACTTCGCTAACGCGTTTGTTGTGTTCACTTCTCGCTTAGTGTGGCAGCCAGTCTAGAAGAAATAAAGAAAAACTCTGAATTCAAAAGGGTTGGGCGCACACATACCGTGAAGCAATAGAAAGTCAGTTGAATCTAGGATTTGTCATGTAACTCACGGAAAACGATATTCCACAGATGTCTGGAAATCTTAATTTATTTCATCGCAAGCAAGGCGGGAATGCCACCTGTACGCAGCGAACCACAGGAGGTCAAAGTGAAAGAAAAGTCTGAGTATAGCGAGAATTGCGGAAGGCAAAAGATGAACGGGATTCAAGACTACAGAAGATGGCGATTGATACTACATTTACAAATTTGAAATGATTGTAGTTATCAGGGAAGCAAGTAAGCGGAAGTGTGTTCCACAGGTGGCAAGTACGAGAAAAGGTAGGGACCTATATGCCAATCTAGTAGCACGCTTAAATTCATGTATTCGGAGCACCAGGAAAAAAATTGTCAAGATAGATTAGTTAGCGCAATCTGTATTATCTCAGGGAGGCCGCGTAACTTAAATGCCTATTGGAATGTAAGCTCAACCTAGACCTCGAGTGCAATTTGTATATACGATTCATTGCTAAAGATGTTGGAGACATGGTCGGTTTACTGTACTGGTCCAGTAAGTACCTTATTCTTCCTGCTATCCTCTAGATTTAAAAGAGCAGGCTGAAAATAAATATTTAAACCATATATTGGTAAGAACGACCCAGTCTTCAATTTCCAGTCTTGATAGACCAAAAGCGTATCCTGGGCTTTGTGAGTATTGAATTATTTTCCCGCCCAACATCCATTTTCTCACAGAAAAAAGGCGCAAAACCTCTCGCTGGTCTATCGGTATTTCTATGTAAAGTGTTCAGACGAAGTACCTTAGTTCAGCCCGTTCTGGTTTCACGGCTAAGACCTGCCACTTATATTGCAAATATGTAAATTCCACACAAACAGATTCTCAAGAACATCTATTTTGTGGAACCGATAACCAATCATAACATGTTCAAATCTAGGGTTAACTGTTACCTTCCCCACATATCCTCATAAACAGTGGCTCTTATCACTTAATTTCTAACCCTCTACCTCGATTGGCTTTCAAAACTTGTACTTGTTACACAAAATTTATCGTATGTGAATTTTCGAGAGAGTCAAGTGATCTCTCGTTGTATTATCCACGGTTTCAAAATTCATATCTTTTAGTTTTCGTTTCTATTCATAATTTAATCGGAAGTGAACATTTTATAATACATCATATCTAATATTTCAGATTATTCGAGCATTTACTTCAAAAACAACAAAACGATTACTTTTTAACGGAAATACACTGTATTTGCAATACTAAAACAAAATATTAATACATTTTCTTCAAACACTATACTAATTTATTTTAAAATATAAATACGGAATACGTTTCGCAGACTAAAACACAAATATCCGAGATTTTTTTAACAATAAAAAGAGAACGCTTCTAAAGAGATTACTTAGATTTACATTATTAGAACTGTTAAACTCATCTTCATTGCCACATTCACAACGTTTCGGGCGGTGTACGCTCCTCAAGGACACTTGAACCAGTGGATAAAAGCATTGGTTAGATCCAGTGACTAGTTCCAAGTAGTTGTGAGTGCAATACCAGGCTACAGCAGTAGTGAACCAAAACTTTTAGAATTAAGTTAAAGGGAAATAACAGATATCCGGAAGAGGGATGGCCCGTGGAACTAGAAGAATATACCCCGGTGAACAAAATATGTTGTTCGGTTCGAAATTCCAATCACCTGAAGGCCGGAGCGTGCAAATGTCGTGAATATGACAATGGAGATGAGGATAATAGTCCGAATAATGTAACTAATGTAAGTAATCATAATACCACATCTCAGAGATATAGACATATATTTTAAGAGATATACTTCGAGGTAATATTCAATTCTAGTAGTAAGATCTCGCTAGCCTGAAAGTTAACTATCGACTTGAAACATCCACTGTCATCCACACCAAAAGTAGGGAAATATTTCAGTAATAAAATCTGAGCATGCAAGGTAGAATCCCAAAGGCAGTCCAGCATTTCATCTAACCTCATTCTGGAACTCCTGCGACGGAGCGTTGCCAAGCAATATCGACCTTTGCACTTCCGGTGACTGATGAATGGAAACGATCTGTAAGGGCAATGCCTATCTCCAATAAAATCCTCTCCAGGCTTGCACCCAGAAGAAAGCATTCCAGCGTCGCCTCACCTGCGTTCGATTGGTAAAATACTGTTACTACCTACCAACTGAATTTTGAAATTTTTCGATTCGTTTTCTACACATTATCAACGCTTTTCATGTTATTTAACGCCAGAATTTTTTTTTTAAGATTTGTATTCTTTCCTAGATAATTGTGTAGTGGTATAAATTTGATCAATTGACCCAAAATTGGGGAAGAAGAGGAACATTCATACCTTTCTCTGCGGTATTTGCACGTAATTGAATATAAGGAACCCCATAAGAATTCGAACTATTTTTCGACTAACGATTCCGATCCATTATATATTTCACTGCCCGTGCATCCAAGCTCAGAGCACCTGGACTTTTTTAATATTGTTAGTCTTACTAATTAACTCATAGCATGGAAGGAAGAGGTGAATTTTTACCTTTCCCAATGGTTATTTGCACGTAAGTGAATATAAAGGAACCTAACGAGTATTGGAATTCGGCTTACCGATTTAGAATTCTGACCCATTATCCACCACACCCTCCGTACATTCCGTTCCCGGTATCACCCATCTATATATGACTCGACTCAATGTTGCTTAACTTCGGTGATCATACGGAATCGCTTTAATTTTAATGTTTTTTCAGGTACATATCCATGGTTTCACGGGATTGAAAGTAGCATGTCTTTTCTGAAGTTATTTTTCGCTTCTGGTGGTTGCGGTACAAGGCTATAAAGCTCAGTCTACCTTTCGATTTACACAAAGCTATGGACAAAAGTATTGTACTTATGCTTTTTCTTAGAGGTATTTGTGCGAAACTAAACGCAAAAGACCAGTCCAGAATTTGAACTCTGCTCCCCGATTCCGCTTTGGGACGATAACCGTTAAACGATCAAAGCATTTTCCAGAACCATAAGTATGACTGACCGCTCGTACGTGAGTATGCCTGCTTGTCAAGCTGCCTAACTAAACCGTGATGCAGCCGTCTGCACGAGTATCTTTGTTTCATCAAAACCCATAGACGATCTGTAGTCCATACTGCGGCCATGCTTAGGTACATTTTCTAGGAGAGAATGCATAATCACCAGTTTGAAAGAGACCAAAACGTTCAAATATCGGCCACGATGACTTGGGCCTTCCTACCAGCACAGGTATCGACCGTTTCTGCAGTTTCGTCCACCCATTTTAACTCAAAAGTTTGTGGTCAAACTAGCGTATGGCTTTCAGGCAATTCCTAAAAATGCCGTACTTTGGGATCGTCTCTCCAGACGAATATTATAAGGAAGTCGTCTCCTTGTCAAATCGACACGAGTTAGATTCGAACCCGGGTTTCGTCCACGCCGTTTAATCGCGATCGTTACTGGCACCATTATCTGAAATGGATCATAATCAAGGTGATCAGATAATCTAAGGGTTAGTTTAACACAAAACCAAAAAAATGAAGCTAAACTAGCCAAGTGGCGCTCGAGACTGCTGATCATTACTCAGAACTTAGTAAGAGTAAACCTAGACAATAAGAGGGCTTGGAAAATCTGATACTCACAGGAAAGATTGGGGGGAATGACAGAAAACCAGCGCGTAACATAATTTTTGAACTATACATTGAACTCGCTACAGTAGTATCTATGCGTATTTTAACAATTTCTCCAAGTTGCCATTATCTCTCTCATCACATTTCTTTCCAATAAAATAGATTTGTTGTTGCTACCCGCTGACGCGTATTGAAATCCTTACAGTATTTAGTATTGTTGAAGTTACCGTTAACATTTTGTGTCGAGTCTTTAAATCTCGACAAAATAAATGCTAAATACTATGAAGATTCCAACTTGGGTCAGCGTGTTGCCAAAAAATTCAAATACCTAAAAAAAAAAAAAAATTCCTTCTATTCTTAGTTATGTGAAACTCTCCCTACTGTTTTTCTATTTGCAGTGCTATTACTGTACATTATATTTTATTCTGGTATATATATATGTAAAAACTTAAAGAAAAAATAGGCAAAAAAACAAAATTGCATTTTTATTAAATATTATTTAATCATTATATTCTCTTTAAAAGTGTATTTTGTATATTAAAGAATAAAAATTAATTTTTCAGCTTTTGCATTCTAGTAAAACAATCTCTACTTTGCAGGGCCTTACCTGTTTGCTGTTCTACCCAATATTTTGTTTTGATTGGGCAGTGGATGGCTGTTTTAGAGGGTGTGACGTACGGACTAAAAGAAGTCAGAATTTTATATGGATATAGATGGCGCCTACGGTAATGCCGGTGTTTATTTTACTTGGGGGTGTAAATCATGAATTTTCACCTCTCTGCTGAGTTATGCGTTAATTAGTAAGACTTGTATCAAAAGACTATAATCTAAAAATCTCAAATCTAAAAATATTTTCTGGCTTTAAATAACCTGCAAAATTTGAAAAGCTGTAGAAAATGAAGCAATCAATCTATCAACCTCTTCGAAAAGCTTTGGATTAAATAGTAAAAAAAACACTTGGTGCTTTCCGCTTGGTTGGGAGCGAGTCTAGGAGAAGGATAACTCTTTTAAAAATATAAATAAATAAACTGCTTAGCGTTGAGCTAACAACCCGATACTGGGAAAAACTTATTTGCTATGGAAACCATAGCAGTAACGTCTAGTGTACTGAGGCTGTAGGCCTCATACTCTCCAGATGGAGTGTACACTACCTGAGTGGGTGATATTAGCTTGGTTTACTTTATAATAACTTGTACGGTTATTAATGTTGAATTTTTTTTTTCGGGTCAAAATAAAGATTGAACGCAATACCGAATAGAAATGGTATATTAGATTAGTCTCGTTATAAATTAACCCTTACACCGAGATACCTTGCTTTGATATTAAAACTCTTGGCCATCTCAAAATTGTTATGGCTACAGTTTCTCATTTTTCTACTTTGAGACCTTTTTAGTGGAAAGACTAAACATTTCTGATCAATTTCAAAATCTTCTAACTGTGCAGCAAATATGACTGAAAGGAAGCAAAGTAACAACGTCAAACGAGAAAAATATTGTCTATGAAATTAGAAAAATGCCAAATTTTTTTTTTTTTTTTTTTTTTTTTTTCGGTTATTCTTTTTCTGATCAAATAGGAAGAAAAACAACTTTCGAAAAATTAAAAAAACGAAGCAAAAACTGGAGATATCGTGTGATTAGAAGGCACAAAGAGAAATGAATGGCAGTGTGCAAAACAAAGTGCACTCAGGCGGGGTTAAAAATGAACAGGAGAGAAAAAAATGGTTTTTGAAATTTTAATAAAGGAAGCTAATTTTGAAATAAACACGATCTTTGGGCAAATAACAAAAATATTAAATAATTACAACAGAACAAAATGAAGATCGCTAAACTTTGTCGCTTTACTTTCTTGTACTTTTCAAAAGTAATATTTTTATATTTTTGGACATTTTAGGTTGTTGGTGAAATTTGCAGTTTATACGCAATTCGTGTTGAGAGCATTCTATAAAATTTAGGTTCGATATTTTTAAATTTGTTTTAATTTTAAAATAATATTCTGACAACATTCACTTCTTTCTAAATTATTATTCATATTTTAAAGAAATTTTGTCTTTATTACATTTAGTTTAAAAGTCCTTTTTTATCTAGCCTTTTAAATTTTCTTTCCGTTTCGTCTGTTTTTTTTCTCTTTGTTTCACGCGGCAATTATGAAATAAAAAGTGATCATACCACACTCGAACACCAGAATCACTAATATGTATAATTTTTCACCGACTGCAAACTAAAATAGAAAACTAGTTTGAAACCTTATGTATTCCCTCATTACCTACTCAGTTTTCTATTGCCATACATACACTTCCCTGTTTTATCCTCAAAATTTACTTTAAAAAAATAGTAAATCATAACTTCAAATACATGTAGAAAATATCAACACACGAACAACAGGAAAATATCTTAACAAGAGACACATTACAAAACAAAAATGATGTATTGCTGCCATATATGAACTGGGTGTGCCCATTTATCAGTATCCAGCTTTGATTGAATTCAATCTAGTTGAAGTAGTCTTCTGAGATATGAATTGTTTTACAGTGCAACCGCTTTTCCACGGACGCAACATCGTAAATCTATCGATACTTTATCGCTATATCCATGGCAAAGGTTCAGATGAGCGCCTTTCCTTAGTTTCAAAAGTTCAATACTTTACAGTTAAGCTTCGCAATGCTATTTCTCGGGGGTCGGGTCACACTTATTCCCTCCGTATTCTGATTATAAAAAAGGAAGATGCCCTCAGATATATTTTCAACAAGAATAACTATCTTTCGAAGCAGATACTCGCGTAGATTTTTCCCTGAAAACTATACTCTTAACCTTTTCAAGCCAACAGTAAATGACCATCTTATCCTCACGATCTTCACCTATTTCCTCTATTTTCGTTCATATCACACACCATTCGATAAACATGAGCCGTGAGTGACTCCTGCACCATGTATTTGAATTTCATCCCCCACCCAAAAAAAAACCCGGATAACTCGAAAAATCCAAAAAGGTTGCAGATGAGGGTCGCGACAGTAACATTCTGTCAAAATTAAAAACTGAGCAATTATGACGAACATTAAAATCTATGAACAAGCAAATATGAAACTCCAGCACAAACTGCAATCTTTTATAGAAAGAGTATATAGATGGACATATGTCTAGGCTTAATGGAAAAATAATCTAGCACAAAATGACGAAGTTTTAAAATCATATGCTGAAAAGCTCAGATAAATTGAAAAAAAAACTTTCGAAAAGCCAAACTTTCCGCAAGAATTTTGCCGTATAAACATTCTGACGAAATTAGACGCGGATAATTTACGACGAACACCAATACACTTGTATATCAAACCGTCAGACTCCAGGAAATAAATGCCAAAAATATCCAAAACCAAATTTGAAAATTACTCGACAGAATAGAAAATAGATCACATTGAAAAGAAATAAGAATCTTCAACTAATTGCTGTTAGTTTAAATAAACTCAAAATTCTTCGAAATTTTATCTTAAAAGAAACTGGTTTTATTTAGTCAACTCAGATATGCTTAAATCTATGTCAATGGATTAAGCGAAGCGACGAGAGATCAAAAGACTCCCTAACAATTAAAACCACGTGCCAGCTTCTTTTTAAATGTTGTATTTCCGCCTGTAACTTCGCTTCTTCTTTAATAAATGTATGAACATTCTTTGTATCGTATATATTTTCAATTCTACGAATATTTCAAATTATAAAAATGTTCAGTAGAAAAATGATACGCCTGCAGAAAGTCAAGCTGCACACACGTTTATATTTAAACGATTTGTAAAAATATAAAGAAATTAGTTTTAAATTTAATGACAGTTATTGGAAATTTATTTACTCTATTAATTCTGAGTTGCAAATTCTGCTATAAATTTGTTCAGCTATCCTCATAATTATTATACGAGGCTGGGCTGAAAAGTTCATAGGCTGACTATGAAGGAGTGATGCTAAAGCAGTGAAATCTTGCATGCATTAATGGACTCATGGCACAGTGGATAAAGGCGTTAGTTAGATCCAGTGAGAGGACCAAAACAGTGTGAGTTCAATACCTGGTTAAGGCGGTGGAGAACTTGGAGAGGGAATTAAGCAGGAGATAACTGATAAATGACATCCATTAGACGTGGAACTAGAACAGTCTACCTCTAGTGAGCGAAATAAAGTGTTCAGTTCGACATTCCAACCACGTGGATAAGGCCGGGACGTACAACGGCCGAAACGTTGTAATATATATGGCGACAAGATGATGACAATAGTCCGAATAATGGAAATAGTGTACTAATACATCATCTCAGAAATATAGACAGATACTAAATCAGATGACAGTTAATGAATCTAGACCACATTCCGACAGATATGCTTTGCTTGGGGAACCAATCCAGCGAAACAGACTTCAATAAATTTTTAACGGTGTCAAGTTAAAATACGTGGTAGAGCAAAGAATCACTATGAGCGGGTTACCAAAGGTTTGCCGAATAATGTAGTGTCATCTGATTCGTCTAAGTGCAGAGGCTGAAGGTAGTGAGCTATTCATGATTTCTAACTACACTAAAATAAAATTGTATAATAAAATATAAAATAATATAATATATAAAAGACAGATGAACTGGTTAAATTCGGTGCCAGATATGAAAGCTATGAAATCGTAGCCATTTTCCACCGTCTATAACCTCATTCAAAATGTCTGGATAACAACTGTATTGGAAGGAAACACAATTTGATCCTACTTCCTGACTGAAAGAAGCTTTCTATATTTGTTTTCAAAATAAAATGCTTTTTCTTCCCGCAGTTTTTGAATAAAGAAAATGCCTCTTTCAGCAATTTTGTCTGAAGGAAATCTTTGAAGTATGTTAGTCATGAAAATGGATGAAGGAGACGAAAGAATAAATTTGATATACACTAAAGTTACTTGGATAAAATAAATTATGAAGATTTTATTGCAACAATCGTCGTTTAACTGAGAAATAAGTCTGTCTGCTTGAACATAAAATCAACATTCAAATTACTGACATTTACCGTATATACCCGTGTATAATCAGATTTCATGTATAGTAGGACTCCTGATTTATTTTCTTTTTTTTTTTTTTGATAAATTTTAAGTCCTCCAAAGAAATGTGTGTAGAGCAAAACATGCATGATTTTTAACCTTTTTTAAAAAAGAAAAATTACCAGATAAAATTACGATCCCCTAATTTTTAACGTAAAAACTAATAAAAAATTCCACTATAATCTAGTATATAGAGTAACAGAATTTTATTATATTAAATTGATATTTTATAATGTACGGTTTATAAAATATGTTGTATAGCCCCTTCGCGCTGGGGTATTCTTAGGGTGACGGTCTTGATTAACTCGTATGTTTCTTTCTTGCTGCTGTGATCGCTAGTCTGTTTGTTCGGAGGTAAAATGAGAACTTAAAAGGGATTTTATTATACACGTCGACATATAGATATTTAACTAGCAAGTTGGGTCGCTCTGCCACTCTCACCTACTGAGGAGCAAGTTCACCGAGACACGAAATAACCACGTCTAATGTGACTCAATCTATCTCTCCTCAATTCTAATAGCTATCTCTTTCTCTACCGTTCCTCTTCCTCTCAAGACTGGTGTACTCGATAGCATTTCCGACAATATAGACAGTTATCTCCCTACACTCGTTTGCACATATATTCGTGTTCGGTAACTTTAACACCCACCATACCACGTGGCTTAAACGCACACTATAACTGATCTCACTGGCATACAAATCCATAACTTTTCAATCACTCAATCTCTGACACAAGTGATTGACTTTCCTGTGGGTTTCCCATTAACCCTGACGGTAAGGCTTCCCTTCTCGATCTCTGCTTTACTTTTATCCTCGACTCCTGTCGTGTCACGCAACTCTGCCCTCTTGGCAACTCTGATCCTGCCGTAGTGTTTAAAATGTCCTTAACATGTCTACTCGTCACCCAGCAAAGAACCACCTACTTATAGTTTCCTTTTCATTCGCTTTTTCTGTAAAACTTCCACGTTGCCCACGTTTTCCAACAGCGTTATTCTCTTTCATGTATATTCTCTTCGTATATATTCCCGTTTTTTTTTAACACCATTGTTATTTTGTTTAGACGAAAGTTCGAACAATACAAAGCTGAAGAGCTACACAAGGTAGCGGGTTACTTTTAAGGCGGTAATGACCAATGAGGTGTGATATGCGTGAAAGACGAGGTGGTAGAAAGTGAAAATTATGAGGATATTTTGCAATTGAATGATGATTCGATTCTGTGGAAGTAGTATAACGTGTTTTATTAGAAAAAAGAAACAATTGAATATCTTTAATAGGGCTTTGCATGAGAAATAGCAATAGAGTAGCGGCATACTTGCAACGTTTCCTCTATGGGAAAGAGTTTTCATAGAGCAGAGTAATTATTTCTCTCCACTCACATAACCGTGTGAAAGGTACTGGGCGCTATTAAAGTTGTAAAGCGAAGAGAAAATTGATCCAGTCCAGAAACGATAACAATCACATTTTGCCTTATCTGTCTCCTCTTTTGAAACAATTTGTTTAACAGTGTCCTGGTTATTCTTTGTGTAGCGCTGTAAATTCATCAACGCTCAGATATACTTTCGCTTTATACACAAAAGACAAACTATTGAATGTCAACAGAGATTGATAAATCTCGTGTGAATATTTGAATCCGCGATGAGATTAAAAATTTCTCAATCGTTTTGCTCTTGACTACGCGCCAACAATCGACTTGAAACTGTATAGAGTTCCAAACTGATATTTTAAGCTCAGATTTGCTACTGAAGATGAACCCGGAAGTAGCGTTGCGATCGGTTCAATTGCATAACCAACTAGGTTGGTGTCATGACACTTTGATATCCTAAACATTAGCCCTTTCCATTGGATGAATTAATGATGTCGTATCAGGTATCAAATTAAAAATATTTCTTTTAACGTTTTTAAACACACACACACACACACACACTAAAATATAACGTATCCTTGATTTTGCATTTTACACTATTTACATTGAACGGACTGATTTCCTCATCTTTGTCATATTCCCGACATTTGTACGCCCCGGTCTTCTTCAGGTGATATCAGTCAGTTATGTGCCATGCGTGATACACGCTTAGGCGATCATGTATCTTTCAATACATGACTGACGAGGCAGATTATTTTCCCGCAGTGGGTTGCCATTGCTTTCTACGGTAGAACAGTTGCCATCCAAGGCTATACAACACGGTCTGTCGTGCTATTTGCCCATAGCTGGAGGGAGAAGAGTATTCATATCTTTCCCAAGGGTATTAGCATGTAAGTGAATGTAATGGATTCGACTGGAATTCAAACTCGGCTATAGAAGTTCAAAAAAATATAATCGAATAAGAAGCACACACACATACACACGTGTGTGTGTGTGTGTGCATTTAGGTAGCAGTTGTTCTTTTGTACTAGTTTTAAGTACGCCTGATAAGGTACTGCGGTTAAGCTTTTCATTTATTTGTTTTTTGTTCGTACAAGTGATTTTTTTCTGAACACAGTGTGTAAAAACAGTCTAAATTTTCTGCATTTTCGAGCGCTTTCGGCTATTCTTTTAGCCATTATCAAGAATGATTTTATTTTTACTTTTTAACGGAGTTCATGGGTTGTGTGTATGTATCTAGAGTTATAGGGTTGTCTTATTTTCTAAACAGTCAGCACGTTGTGGCCGTGGCCGTAGTTAATATTGAAAGTTGAGATTTTCTTTTTTTTTATCATTATTGCTTCAGTTATTTTTTATTTTTTTGTATATAGAGGTTATAATGCTTGTATTTTGTACTAGCATTTACAGGTTTTACAAATTGTGTGTCCAGAAAAAAAAACACTTGAACGAACACTAGAAAAATTAAATAGCTTAATCACAGGACCTTTCAAACGTCTTTACCGAAACATGTATACGCACACAGACGCATACACGTTAAGCGCTGAAAAGTACCTAGCCTGAAGCGGAATAAAACTAAACAGACACTAATTAATTTCTAAGAATTATTCTTATCGATATCTCTTTAATTTTATCTTCACATGTCTGTATCTATTTATCTGTTCATCTTTCTTGCTAGCTGACATCTTTGTAACTTCCATTTTCTTCATCTCTTCATACGTTTTCACATACACACAGACGTTTGTGTATGTGTATGATTTGTGTGTTTTTGTTGTAAATTACATCTGGTTTCTCTTTCTTTCTTGGCAAGTCCAAGTCTCACTTCTATCTACCTACCTTTCATACCAATTCAGTTTCACTGTCATCTTTCTCCTCTATATATCTGCATCAACCTTCTTCCCTGACCCTTTCTCTAGTCGATGATTATCTTTGCCGTGCTCTGCATCTATAGACGCACTTTCTAAGAGCTCTATTCTCCTACCGCCTATATTCGTTTGCTTTCCACTTCTAAATTGCATATATATGCAATTATTTTACATATTTATATTTGGAATTGGCAGGCCGAAATTTATTGAGCAGTCATACATGTGGAATTTATTCATGTATTCCCTAATTACGTTTACACAGCCTACCAGGGAGCATCAATAAATCCGTGGCCTCACCCGTATTTCCCAAGTGATTTTTTTTTATATATATATATAAATTGTTCACCCTATTACGTTAGTGTATTTTATTAATATTTAACACCGAATTGTTGATTTGACGAGAATGATTATGAAGGCAAATAAGTACTTGATGTGTAAAAATGTATTTTTTCCTTGACCTCCAGATTTATTATCAACATGTACATCTGTCACCATTAATTTCACATTTTTATGGATGGATTTTGTCATTAAAGCATGGTCATTTTTATTCGAATTTATATTTTATAGAATTCTTTCTATGAATCTCTTTATTTGCAGATAGAGCGTACGTAAAAATAAGTGAACACTGAGGTCAAGATAGCGGCAACAGTGTGTTCCAAGCTAAAACGCAATTTACAAAACATGATGGTCTGAAGATAGCGTTGAAGCATGAAACCGTCTCGCTGCTTAATGTTGACCTCTTAGTGAACTAACATATAATATATTCCTCATTACACGCCATTTATCAAAACGCGGAATTTCGGCTTTCCAAATTAGAAAAATGACAGCACCACTTGTCTGTAGTTAACAATGACGTGGGCAGTCTCAAAATTAACAACACAATACCATTAGCTCATTAAGTATCAGGGATCAATTTGACATTTATTTAATTTATGAACTGGACTCCATGTTTCCAATGATGAAAACAAATCGATATTTTTGAATTCTAACAAATATTGTACCTTTAGTTAATTATTCATTAGACCTCATGTAAAAAAAAATCCCCAATTTCTCTTCGTCATGCGCGCGATCCAGTCAATTTAATTACTCTTAGATATATATTTTTCCTTTCCAGACTGTCTTAGATATCTATGTTTACCATTCGTTCATACTTAGAATTTTGCTATCGTATGTAGTCCAGTTCGCCTGATATTTATCTAGAGCGCCTTGATAAAATCCAAAGAATCAGCTATATTATTGAACCTGATATGGCGCCTCTTTACAAGTCATTTTCCGATCGCTGTACGGTTGCCTCCCTGTGCCCTTTCTATAAACATTTTCATGGTAATTGTTCGGATGAGTTCTTCACTGCTGTACGTAGACTTTTAAAAAAATTTAAGTGCAGTATTAGACTGGCATCGAGATCTCATAAATTTACATTTGAGTTGGCTAGATGTAACCGTAAATCTTACGTTGTTTATTTTCTCACACTTCTCGCTTGTGGAACTTCCTTCCGGCTATATGCTTTCCAGATAACTTTAACCAGTAATCCCTTGTCTTAGATTCCATGTGGATAACTAATTCAACAATGTACAATTAAACTATGGGCTAAAGGTGGTGTAATCTTCATACACAAACATACATATATATATATATATATATATATATATATATATATATTGAATTGGACATAGTCCGAAAATTTATTTAAAGACATTTATATATATTATGTTTAACGTTCTTTTTATAGATCCAAGTATTTAAGCAAATGCTCTGTTTTATAATAAACAGTATTAAATAACATTTACCGGTCTGAATGTCCGAGAAATTTTCATAGAAAATTTTCGCTCTCCGAAATATATATAAAAAATCATTGCAATTGTTTGTGCCGAACTGTCATTAATAAAATCGACGGCAAAGTGACACTGGCATTTGTTTTTGTACCGATTCCTGATGTATTCTATATTGAAACTTTCCCTTGTTCACTTGCGATTTTAGGCTTTGTTGGCTGTTTTGTCCACTATTGAATACCATAAATACTGAGGATGAACAGTCACACTTTTCCATATTATCTATGAATTTCGGAAAGGAATAAACGTCGGAGCTGAAAAAAAATAACATTGAAGATTTTCATTTGGATTGTGATCCTCGTCTTCGGATGGTCTAAAAGTGTTTTGTCAGATTTCGTCGGGTTTGATTTTTAGCCAAATGTTCAACTACGCTCCGGTTAAACTTACGATGTCGATCAAGACACTCTGCTCGCCCTCGTGGAGAATAAATCGAAAAGTCTGAAAATCGACATCTTAAAGGCCTTTAATCATTTGAAGAGACATGTGTTAAAGGACAGTCTGTCGATTTTAGCAAATCGAAAAGTTGTAGTTTACCACCACAACAACACTGCATCTTGCAAAGCAAAACTTGCAGAAGCTGAGAGTTGAAATGGGAAAGCCACCAACACTCAATGTAATCTGACTTGGCGACTTTGGATTTTTATTTGTTCCAGTCTGTAGAACCATTTAAATGTAGAAAAATTGACCATCTACCGTCAGGTAAAAAAGAACTATCTCCCAATTTTTTTCCAATGGTGAAAAAAAACAGGAAAATTTTTTTACGAAAATGGCATCATCAAATTAGTAGAACGATGGGTGACAGTTTTTACAATCAATGGATATGGTTTATTTGGCTGATAAGTATTTTATTGTAAGTAAAATATTTTAATTTTTTAATCGGGCACTAATTTTGAAATGATCTCTCACTCATTCATTGATTGGATAGACTAATTTCGAGAAGACAACATATTCAAAGCGAAAATCTCCCGTGGGCAAATTGCTGAAAGGGGGTTTCGGCTAAGGGAGTGCATTTCCTGTCTTAAAAAGGGGTAGGTTCGATTCTTGTAGAGAGGTGCAATTTTTTCTTTAGTATTAGAATTCTCGGTCTAGTCACATATCATATGTGTACCCATAAAAGAAATGATCTATAGTAATTATATATCAAATTGTAATTGGTAGGGATTATTCCAAAGAGGACCTTTAGTCCATATACCTCAATGTAACAAACAGAGTAAATTATAAGAATTAGAGAATAACTTCAAAAAATCCATATTCGGTAATAAATTTATTTCGATGAATATATGCATATTTATCTCATCAGACAGACTACATTTTCAGAAATGGAATTAATATATCCGGACATGTTTTTTTTTTTTTTTTTTTTTTTTTTCCTTTTATGTGCCGTATCCCTTGAGGATGTAGGCGATCATGGATCTCCAATTTCCTATATCGCTTGTAGCCCTCAGTAAGTTTTATCCCTTGCTACTTCACTCAGGCCATGTTCCGCTATCCACTTTCTTAAGCCGGATAGTTATGTCACATGTTGCTTTCCCTTGTTTCTCTTTCCCTCTATTCGACTTTTGAGTATGAGATTTCCCAAGCCCTCTTTTCTCATTACGTGCCTCAGAAATTTTTGTTGCCTTTTCCTGATGTCTCCTTGTTTTCATCTTCTCCAAAACCGCATCGTTGCTCTCATTCTCGGTCCATGATATCCTCAGCATCTTTCTGTAGAACCATACCTCCGTTGCCTCGAGTATCTTTATCTTTGAGGCGACCGTTCAACATTCGCTGCCGTAAAGGACGACAGATGTCGCGGAGCATCTCAGCACTCTTTTCTTTGTTACCAAAGAAAGTATCCTATCTCTTAATACCCTGCTTAGCTTTTGGAATGTCATTGGACACCCCAATACGTTTTCGAATCTCAGCGTCGCACTTACCTACGTCTGTAGCAACACTTCGCCGATATTTAATTTCTGCACCTGCTTGATTTTCATGCAGTCTGTCTTCTTGAAGTTTATGCTTAGCTCCTTCTTGCTCTGCTTCGCTACCTTCTGTAAGTTTCGTAATTACTTTTCCGTGTCATCTGCGTATCTTATATGTTAAGGTTGTGGCCTCCAATGATGAATCTCGGTAGGATTTCCAATTCTCTCAGAATTGCCTCGCTGTATAGGTTGAATAAGTCCTGTGATAAGACACATACTTGCCTTACGCCCCCTTCTATTTTTGTATATCTGCTGGACTCCTCTATCCGCATGCATGCTGTTTGCTGCTAGTACAGGTTATTGGTTATTCTAATACCTTTCCCGAATATATCAAAGTTGCTGTGCAGTTCCAGCAGATCCTTGTGACGTACTTTGTCGAACGCCTTTGCGTAGTCTATAATACA
>OZ038508.1:42826934-42931934 GCA_964036315.1 Acanthosepion esculentum | reverse complement strand
ACACGTGTGTGTATTTTATCTTACAATAATATTAAGCCTTCTTTTAAATTAAATGTTACGTACAGTAGAATCATACATTTGTTCTAATTTTATATATATATATATATATATATATTCCTTTTGATCATTTTTCTGGCAAGTTATTTGTTGGTCAGACCAACATAGTTTGTTTGTGTGTGTGTGTATATATATATATATATATATATAATTGTCGATTGACATTAGATAGCAAATCCTTACATGTCAACCGATTCATTCGGCGTTTCCTCATCGTGTGTTGAAAAAAATCTGTCACATATTGTTCAGATGCCAAATGTGTACAAAGGTTTGTTACCTGTTTAAATACAGTCAGTTTCATTCGCGACATGTATCCGCTTTTTTGGAATTTCCAATCTGTTTTGCTTCGTATACGGCGATTGACATTCTCTTTGGGGGTAGATCCGATCGTTTTCTTTTATTTTGGCATTTCCTTGCGCCGTGTTAGTCAGAAATATTTGTATTGGGCGATACATTTCGATGCACTCTCTGCGGTTTACTATTTGACGAAGGCAGTATGTGTCTATTGCGTAAGGATTGTCTTCACGCAAAATGGATTCGACGATGCGAGTACTAATTACGTTAACTTTAAAAGAAAAAATTTCCCTTGGGAAAGGTATTAATCCATTCCTTGACTCTGAGTACCTGTCAAGTAGCAGGGAAGACTGACATCTCTCCGCCAGACGTGAGAAAGAAAAATGTTAAATGAAAATACTAGAAAAGGCAGAAAAATTCAAATGAAACAAACTTGTGTAGCTTTTTAACTCGTATAATGAGAGAGATTTAGAGAGATACATTTGTGTGCTCATATTTCCCCCTTATGGGCTTAGGTACCTTTCGGCCTACACTTCTTCAGGGATCAACGTTGGCAAAAATAATATAAGTGAATTAGTCAGTGTGCAGAAATTGGAGGAAAAGTTGGAGCACGTCTAAAATAATATAATTACAAAATAAAAATAATAATAGTAATTATATTTTCTTTTTTTATACTCACCTTGGAGTGCTTACATCCTTTCTTAAATTCACGTATATATATATATATATATATATATATATATTAATCATGAATCTATTTTTTTAGACGTTTTAGACTTTTCCTTCAATTTCCACACATTTACTAACCAATTCAGTTATATAATTTTTGCCAACGTTTGTCCTTGTTCAAGTGTTGGCCGAAAGGTACCTAGGTCCATAAGAGGGGAAAAATGAGCACAAAATTGTCTCTTTAAGTTTATGCATTCTATGGTATAAAATTATACATATATATATATATATATATATATATATATATATGTGTGTGTGTGTGTGTTGAAAAGAATTAACTGTAGGCACTCTATTTAAACTTACAGAGAGACAAGTGTCCAAATTTTTCATTATCCATTTTTATTCTTCTAATCGGAATTACATATTTTCTTTTATTTTTCTTTTGGTTTGATTTTTAAATCTGTATGTGACTCGAAAAGCTGCATCTCTGCAGGTGACTTCGGCCAAACGCCACGTTTGAAAAAGGAGGCCACCCTTGGAGGCGATCTGACTCCACCAGGTGGCGCTGGACGTACTTTTCTCTCTGAAGAAACGCCAAAAACACCCCGGCTGCATTTTTGCCAGCAACTACAAAGATAAATATGTTGGACTCTCAACGAGAGGCCAGTATTGCTAGGGGAGTCGTGCCTACTTAGCGTTGTTTTTGAAATTGAATTTGGCAATATAAGCAGACCGGCAAAAGAAGCTATCTGCACCACCCTTATCTTAGGTTTTCAGGGAAATGTTAGCAAGCGATCGTAAGGGTCGGTGGGTTGAAGGAAGACAGCTGCTAGTATTATCCATCAAGGCTGTTTTTGGCAAGAAATTGAAAATATAGATAAAGAGAAAATGAGACGGATGTAAAGAAGGGAAACGAAATAAGAGCGGGGATTTTGCATGAACTGTCGTAAATGAATGAGGGAGAAAAAGGTGACGTTAAGAGAGATTTGGAAAGTAAAACTTGAGAAATCAGATGATAATAATAATAAATATTGAGAACGTAAAGGGAAAATGTTAAGAGTGAAGCCAAAAAATTATTGATAGTAATTTAGATAGACAAAAAAGGATTGGAAATATGAAGTTGTGGGAAAATGCGAGTCAGAATAAAAGCAAATGAAGACGAGCAAAACAAATGATAGAATGATTTTTTTTCCTTCTCGAAAAGGAGGAAAATATGAAAAAAAAAGAATAAGTTAATCGAAGGAAATATACAAAATAGCAAAACAAATCTTTCTTGAAAGGAATTCATAAAATACTTTTAAAAAATAATGAAATTTATAGTAAATCTAGAAAACAAAAGTTTGAAAAATGTTACGATATTTTGGTCGATATGTCAACCCTTGTTAGGTTATATCTTGTCAAATTTTGTAAGGGTTACTCAGTGTGAAACGAATTCACTAGAAGTCAGACACGTCTAAAGAAACACATCTCGCTGGGACGCTCAGTGAAAAACCAAGTACTTACTAGAATGAAATAAACAAGCATAAAAAATTCTTCTGTATAGATTTCATGAAAGGAAAAAAAATGTGACGGTGTTTAATCGATAAGAGAAAACCCGAAGTTTGAACTTTAAAGACATGTGTCGATAGATAATTATTTATCTCGCTCTTCTATTAGCTTTTTGTATCTTCTCCTCTCTCCCCTTATCCTTTTCAATCGTCTAGATTTTCAACTTATTATACAAACATGGATCGAAAAATAAAATTGAAAAAAGAATAAAAAATGCCAAATATTTTCTATTACTAGTCTGTCATTTTGGTATATTATAAAAATTTCTACATTGTGTTTTAAAGCTATTTTTTCTCCGTTTCCGCCTATCAGATCATTTTCTATCGATATCTCGCTAGTAATTCTTCTTTTCTCTCTTATTCTTTTTTTCCTCTTGGGGCGATTGATATACGTTTTATTGCATCACATGCAATTTGATAACAACCACACCGGAGGTTACCTCCTTTTAGAAGGACATTTAAAGTTTCAGGTAAAGGGTGAGGCAAAAATACCACCCACGTAATGGAAAGACTTTAGCTAAATGGAAACACCATTGCCACTAATATATTATCATTTATTGCGATGTTTCTGCTATGATATTTATATTAAGTACTACATAACCCCAAATGTTTTCTATGGTTTCAAATTAATTAATCCAGCACCTCTAACAATTTACGCTTTCATTTCTTCCGCCTCTATTTTATTTTTTACTCGATTTTCTTTCTTGTTTTTTATCCTATTTTCTTGTTCACACCTTATTTTTCCTTTTGCTTTTCTCATTTTCTTTCTACGTTTTTCATGGCGGTTTTAGTGTCGGAACGATTTCAGTCCCAAATCATCAGGGGTAGATCAGTTTCTCCACTGTGATCTGAAGTAGAAAGCTTAACTTTAATACTGAAATACACCCAATACAATGTTCTAGAGCCGCTCTCGATAGTTATTGTTATGATTAACGAGGCGTGGTGTGAGTAAAATATGTTGTAGGAAGTGAAAAGTATTAGTATAGGGGAGATCGATAAAGGAGGAGGGGTTGAGACGAAAAATGAACTAACGATGTTACTGAGTAGACTGGAAGATCCTTTAGGGACATAGGCATCGGTACACACCCGAGGTGTATGGGAAGAGCCGACCAGGTGCAACACTAGGATCACATATTATATGATAATATACTTTTTATTCCTTTTATGTTAATGAAATACTGACTTCATATAATCTTTCTTTTTCTCAGTTTTCTCCATCTTTAATGGCTTCAAATCTTTATCAGGTATATTTTGTGTATATGTCTCTGAATAATTTTTAAATACGGAAGCTATAGACACACATATACACACTGACGCACACGTCTGATTCTGTATAAATATTGCGACAGCTCGACTTCAATATCTATCTGTTTATGAATATATTTAGGCGTAAAGATGTCTTCAAAATAAATAATTCATTACCGTCCTATTCACCTTTGTGTCCAGAGGAATTTGACGCCTTGGTTAGGGAGCAGAGAACAGAAAATTACTGTAGAACCGGACGGATGCAGGGTTAAGAAATTCGCGCCAGAAAAAATGGCGGTATTAGTTGTAAAGGCAAATAACGTCTGGTCAGTTGCTGCCACGCCGAATAAATGGTTTCATGTTGTGATCAAATAAGGCAACCGCAGACTGAAGACGACATACTTGGTTTTGACGATGCCAAAAGATTTATCTTCTTGCTCGGCTTTTTCTTTATTTTGCGGGAGGGTATTTATATTTAGCTGTGCTCACAGTGGTGGCCTGATTTTCTATTGAGACAATGTTTGCGACTGGAACTTTCGGTGTCTATTTTCACTCACCTCAGTCTGTTAGGAAAGCATTATTTAAATTGATGATGAAATTGTTCAGTATTTTTGTGTTTATTCCCATTATACACAAAATAAAGTAAGCTTTATTAAAACGGTAGTTAAATTATACAAATATTTATCCCATTATTCACCGAATATTACCTTAATCCTTTTTCGAGAAAACTGAATTCGTCCAATATTTTAGGTATTTCTATTATTCACAAACTGTTATCTGAAGCAATCAATGAACTCAAGTAAAATTTACTCGTTCAATATTTCGACGTTTATTTCTACTATGCACCGAGTCTTTTCTTAAAAACTTTTCAAGGATACTGACATCGTTTAATATTTTGCTGTTTTCACTGTACACACAATGGTGCCTATAATCTGCAAATTATATTAACTCCAGATTTATAACGCTTGGACAATGTAAAATTGGCGAAAGCTTTGCAACAAATTAATAACAGTAAAAAAAATAACTTTTCATCTACACCATTAAGAAATGATTTATTTATCTTATTTATATTCTGACAATTGTCCTCATTTTTGTTATCGCAGTGGGTACTTTGACTCAGTAGAAACGGGGGAGGGATGAGCAATAAATAAACCGTACTAAAAATAAGTACTAGACGAGACATCCGTAAACATGTGCGGGTGTGGAACGAGAACAGTCGACTCCCGTAGATCAAATTCATTTCATAATTCCATCTAGATATACCCAGATGGATATACACTTGATGAAGGCTTGTGGACATATCGTTGTGATAACAAAGATGAGGAAAATAGTCCTAATGTAAATAGTGTAAATAATAACTCCTCATTGCAATAATCTAAACACACACTTAATACTATTACTTATATTTGCCTAACAAAAACAGAATGAAAGAAAAAAAACTTGTAAAAATAAGCAATAACAATGCTTCAATCAAAAAGATCTTATAAATTAAATTTACTACCATTGTTCAGATTCGGACAAAAACGATTTAAGAATAAGTATTAGAAATTAATGATAATCAGAATGAAATGTTTCATATATTCAGAAACCTTAATACTGTTATATCTGTTATTATTCTAACAACAAAATTCTTCATTTAAAAATTCTGACAATTTCAAATGCTTACATTATTGCTATTCAGATACCCAAACCATGAACAATAATTACAACACTTCATCCCAGTAATTCGGACAACTGTTACATCCATTACTACTCGGAAGAATACTACTTTCCACCAATCTGACACCGAAATCTGAAGACACATACTATCAAAAGATGCATTCAAAACTCTTAAAGTAATAAGAAAAAGAACAATATCTTTATAAACAAAGGAAACAAAGTTTACCTGCTATATAACGTAAATGTTCAGATACGGCAGTAAATACTGGGAAATTTCTTTGGAGATAACTTGACGCAACCGAGATGACGCTTTTCAGAAGAGTGCTGAGAATACTGTGGCTGGAGCATGCAAGGGACGAAGGAAAATGAAAACAGAAATACAATTATACTATGTTCGGCAGAAACAACACCTTGTCTCTTCTTAGGTTAATGTTCTTCGCCAACATAAAGTATGAATAATATATGAAATCAATTGCAGTTAACGGCTACTAGGAAAGATTGTTCAATTTGTCTCACAAAAATATATCCTACATGTACAAATGTTAGACATAAATATTTATTAGATATTGCTATTACATCTGGTCTGGTTCTACGTTCTTGATAAAAAACGAAGAAACTGCAATATTATCAGTTCAGATCTGGCATCTTGACTTCAGTCACTTACCAACCGCTATAAAATGGATCCCCTGTGCATTTTCTTTATAAATATTTTCATGATAACCGTTTTGATGAATGTCCCTCTATAGTATCTTGACTTGTACTGGGCTTGAATTGTCAGCTAGGTATCATCATTTTACAGTTGAAATGGCAAAATGTAACGGTAAATTCTATGCTAACAGTTTCTTCTCTCGTATTTATTCCCCGTGGACCTCTTCCAGACACTTGATATCATCTTTGACCCTCAAAATTAAAATGCAGTATCAATCGTTATTCTGTCATCCAAAATCCGATTCTCTTATTGGCCTGTCCTTAATGCTTTTTTTTGGGGGGGGGGGGGTTCTCAGATAATTTCGCACCCAGTAACATTCGCTTGGATGAAATGTTAAAACAAATGAAACAATGTTTCTATTCTATATTATTTCTCGTACCATACAAAACTCAGCTCTGTGGCACTCCTAATAAGAATCAATGTAAAAGAAAATGTGTGCTTTATTTCGCCGGAAGAGTCCTAGCCTTAGTTTCCCAGCAAATCGTCAAAGGAAGCCAGGTGGAGGATTGGTATAAGATGACCTCCGCCACGGTTGGAAATGCGCGAGTCACACGATGTCAAGAGGTGAAAAACTGCCAGCGCTTGAATGTGCACGCGTGAGAAAATACGTTGGACAGATGGTTTTCTGAACAACCGCCCGAGAGATTATTTGGGCAGTCTTTCAATTCATCGCAGATAGAATGTAATGTCCACGCAACGAACCACGTCTCTGGTGGAGGTTGGGATTTCCCCACACGCACTAGCTGAGAGTAACTGACGAAATATTTTGACGAATATAATAAGTAAAAAAATTAAGTCACGTGTTATCATTTACTCGGTACAACTAATTTTTCACCGTTGCAACCATTCCCGCTTGACATCCGTTCGGCAACGAAGAGCATGTTTTTTTTTTTAATTATAGAGGTGATCGTCGTAACCGGAATATTACCATTTGCATATTTCACACCTTATCGAACTTTTGCAGATTATTTAAAACCAGAGAATATATTTTTTGGAGATAATAATTAAATGACGCGTTCTCTTAAGTAACGCGTAGGTGGATGGAGAGAAGAGGTGGATCCATACCTTTCCCAAAGCTATTTGCGTGTAAGGGAATATAACGAACAAGACTGGAATTAGAATTCCGCACTCAGTTCCATTTCTGAGCCGTTATTAATTACCCTTCCCGCATATCCAAGCTTATAACACCTGGTATTCCTAGGAAGTTAGCCATCTAGGTACTAGTCCTGGGTATGACGTTAAACTGCATCCAAGTCCTGGGTAAGACGATAAACTACATCTAACAGCAAGGTCTTTGATCAGGAGGTTTTGAGGAGCGTGGAACCACCTCTTAATTGCTGATGTTCCCAGCCCCACTCTGACTCGTGGTCGTAGCACCTGTTAGGGTCCAAGCTATGGGCAAATAGTTAACTATCAGGCTACATCCGCGTCCCGGGTATGACGCTAAACTACATCCGCGTCCCGGTTATGACGCTAAACTACATCCGCGTCCCGGTTATGACGCTAAACTACATCCGCGTCCCGGTTATGACGCTAAACTACATCCGCGTCCCGGTTATGACGCTAAACTACATCCGCGTCCCGGTTATGACGCTAAACTACATCCGCGTCCCGGTTATGACGCTAAACTACATCCGCGTCCCGGTTATGACGCTAAACTACATCCGCGTTCCGGTTATGACGCTAAACTACATCCGCGTCCCGGTTATGACGCTAAACTACATCCGCGTCCCGGTTATGACGCTAAACTACATCCGCGTCCCGGTTATGACGCTAAACTACATCCGCGTCCCGGTTATGACGCTAAACTACATCCGCGTCCCGGTTATGACGCTAAACTACATCCGCGTCCCGGTTATGACGCTAAACTACATCCGCGTCCCGGTTATGACGCTAAACTACATCCGCGTCCCGGTTATGACGCTAAACTACATCCGCGTCCCGGTTATGACGCTAAACTACATCCGCGTCCCGGTTATGACGCTAAACTACATCCGCGTCCCGGTTATGACGCTAAACTACATCCGCGTCCCGGTTATGACGCTAAACTACATCCGCGTCCCGGTTATGACGCTAAACTACATCCGCGTCCCGGTTATGACGCTAAACTACATCCGCGTCCCGGTTATGACGCTAAACTACATCCGCGTCCCGGTTATGACGCTAAACTACATCCGCGTCCCGGTTATGACGCTAAACTACATCCGCGTCCCGGTTATGACGCTAAACTACATCCGCGTCCCGGTTATGACGCTAAACTACATCCGCGTCCCGGTTATGACGCTAAACTACATCCGCGTCCCGGTTATGACGCTAAACTACATCCGCGTCCCGGTTATGACGCTAAACTACATCCGCGTCCCGGTTATGACGCTAAACTACATCCGCGTCCCGGTTATGACGCTAAACTACATCCGCGTCCCGGTTATGACGCTAAACTACATCCGCGTCCCGGTTATGACGCTAAACTACATCCGCGTCCCGGTTATGACGCTAAACTACGTCCAACAGCAAGGCCTCTGATAATACGTTTTTGGAAAAATAATGTTGCCAGCCGTACAATTTTGAAAAAATATTACCGGCTATATTTTTTTTGAAAAAATATTACCGGCTATATTTTTTTTGAAAAAATATTACCGGCTATATTTTTTTTGAAAAAATATTACCGGCTATATTTTTTTTGAAAAAATATTACCGGCTATATTTTTTTTTTTAAAAAATAGTGTTGCCGGCTATACGTTTTTTGAAAAAATATTACCGGCTATATTTTTTTTTTTTTTGAAAAAATAGTGTTGCCGGCTAAACGTTTTTTGAAAAAATAATATTACCAGCTATTCGTTTTTTGAAAAAATAATATTACCAGCTATACGTTTTTTGAAAAAATAATATTACCAGCTATACGTTTTTTGAAAAAAAAATATTACCAGCTATACGTTTTTTGAAAAAAAAATATTACCAGCTGTACGTTTTTTTGGGTTTTTTTTAAATATTACCAGCTGTACGTTTTTTTTTGTTTTTTGTTTTAAATATTACCAGCTTTACGTTTTTTGAAAAAAAAAATATTACCAGCTATACGTTTTGGGCAAAAATAATATTACCAGCTATACATTTTTGGAAAAAAAGAATATTACCAGCTATATGTTTGTGAAAAAATATTATTACCAGCTATACATTTCTAAGGGAAAAAGATGTTCCCAGCTATACATTCTTGAAGAAAAAAATATTACCTGAAATAAAAAAAAATTCTCGGCATTAAGTAGTCCATTGAGGTTGATGTGCTGTAAAACAAACCAAACCCTCTAGGTACTGACCAGGCTCAACGTTGCTGATCTTCGATGATCGTACAAGGGCCGCTGTTTTAGTGATAAAGACATAAGCCTTATTTTGTATTAGAGGCAAGCTCTTTACTTGTATTTAAATCATGTATGTGTTCTCAATTTTGATAAATTGCAATTTTTTCTTTATTGCACCTTTTGGTAATGAACATGATTCCCGGTAGCGGAAAGATCTGTGGCTATCGATGGACGCTCCTAATCGCATAGATCAGTGATATTTTTCTTCTCTACTCCGCGAAACTTTGCTCTTCTACTTTAAGTGCTCTCGTTTTCGATTTAAGAGAGCGTTAAAAGCTTGGAAAGCCATCCATCTTGTTAAATGACGTGTACTTTAAGTGAAACGTCAGTTAGTGAGATAGAATCTGATGAGGCGATGCCTCTTATCCATTGGGCGCGCCACTGTAAAGACCGAATCAAAGATAACACAGCTGATAGTCAAGCCAAACAATTAGTTCGAATTAGGATCAATTTTCCCTTGCCGATGATATAATCTACGTGGAGAAACAAGTCACGCTTTACGAGTGCGTCTACAGGCTGCAAAATACTGCTGGGGGAAGTGAGACTAAATGACACCAATGTATAATGCTCTTAAAAAACATAACAGTAAGGTGGGAAATTTATGCCTCACTAGGAATTGGTTCATGGTAATTAATATAAATTATATAACTACTCGATGGATAAGTCACAACAAGCTGGGAGTCGTTTAAAATACCCAGAGGCACCAGCTCATATGTGTCAGTAATGTTAAAAGCATGGCCGAATGGTAAACTTAAAAATATGTAAGATAGATTCTGAAGAAAAGATTTCTTTTACACGACACAGTGAACCAATTGCCCTAGCAGCAGACATTGTAATTGATTCATTACAAAAATAATCTGGACAACCGGCTACCAGGCAGTAAATGTAATTGTTGATGTTTTAAGAGCCTACAATTTTTAAACGTCAGTTCTTCTCTGTACTGTGTGTATTCAGAATAAGGGTATTCATGACTCTTCACAACGTATCAGTTGTGATACTTAGTATCTATTTATTTGGTATCTTTCCTACTCTCTGTTCAGACATCCATTTACACAAGCTTGTTAGGTAGGTTACTAAAATTTTCCTTCTGTTACTGTTGCTTTCAACGTCATGTAAGTGACATTCGCCAAACAGTCTTATGTATCCCCAAAATTAAAGTCTCAGATTCTAAGTATATATCCTTATCTGTTTTCATCCCTTACAACCTCGTTGTTCATATATTTGTCCATGGTATCTTTGCCTTTCAACCTTGGAATCAAATATGTCTTCCATATGCGTCTGGAAGGAGTATTTTCCAATACTCACAGCCGTTGTGGAAGATTGGTGATACATAGTAGATCGCCACACTTCTCTTTCCAGTGGAATGTCCCGGTCTATTTGTATCTTGTTTTACTTTTGAGCGCCATCTTTGGCTATTAAAATGCACGTTGGAATTCTAGTGTCGAGTTTCTTATCCTGTTAAATGATTCAATTATAACTGAATTTTTGTTGTTGCCTAATTTTTAACATCTCTTAATCTTCGTTCACGTCTTCGGCTGTTCCTCTTGCAGACAACACTTTCCGACTTACATTTCAGGATCAGTCCTTTCTCTCTTTTTCCTACTAGTTCCTTCAGTTATGATTTTGCGGCAAGTGTAGTATTTGAACAGGTTCAGCATGGCCGCATAATGCTTGCTTAAACGTAGGTAATAAATATTTTTGAAGTTATTCGGACTTTCTAGGTGTTCACTTACTGGTTGTTAAAGCCAGACAACAATTTCTAATTTTTACTTTTTTGTGCGAGCTACACACATAACTCACCACGTTTGAAATATCATTTGCGTCACCAATTTCAAAATCTGGTTCCCTGAATAAGTAATAAACTAATCAGATCGCTCTATTTTAGTTTCAGGAGTCCTACTCTGAGTATGTGAAAAAATATAAATGCCAAGTCGGACACCCCAAAATAAGTAGACGCACTCACTCCAGGATGATCAGCTTCCTACTGAAGAACATCAAATGAAACAGCATCACTCACCTGCTCACGTTTACCTACTTCCTGATGGCCAAGTGCACCAGCTTAAGTTTTAATATTGTTTATTTAGTCAGTTTACCGGAATCAATGCTATTAAGAGTCAATTGAATACTGGAGTTAGAAAGAATGAGAAGAATTTACAAAGAAACTGGGAAAACAGTCCTAAACAAGGAATAAACCTCTACTCTGTTCAAAATTTCTGAGTGGTGTGTGAACCGGATGAATATAGTCTATCTACTGAGGAAAAAATGAAATAGTACACCGTTAGAATTATAGAGTTAAAGTATACTTTAGAAGGAATCAGAAACCTAATTCTAAAGAGGAAGCAAGTTATAAACTCTGTTAAAAACCGGAATGAGAAGCGAAATATATAGATCAACTCCTTCCTCTTCATGCATATAAACCTACTCTTTCATTCAGACTTACAGGTATATTATTTTTAAGACCACTTTTTTAAATAACTTATTTGGCCTTAGCAAATATCAATAATTATATATTGAAGACGAATTCAGAAACGGTGATTCGATATTCTAACATGGTATTTACCTATTCTAACTGCGATAGTTGGTACAATTCTTAGAAATGACTTCGTTTGGAAACCAAAGCTTAGCGAAATCTTCCTCTTGTCGTTTTTTATCAGTTCCCTAATTTGTGCTGAACGAAAGTCCTGGATGGTTTCTCCAGAGCAAGATGATATCGCAGCCCAACTCGCTTGGGTAGATATTTCGATCCTCATTCGAAACTAATCGGTTCACCCCAAGCAAAGTAATCATGCCACTAAGATGGAATGAACCGGGGGGATAGGCGAACCTAACTACTACTGTGGATTTGAAATTCAATCTTTAAAAATAACATTTTTCTCCCAAGTCCTTTACTACTATAACAGATATTAAGTTAAACAACTCCCATTTTTGGTTAGCAGATCTCACGTGTCCGTTGGAAGCAGGTATGAAATTATCGTTTTTATTTACTGTTAATCGGTTTAGATGTAGAATCCATTTTCTTCTGTAATCTTAGATGCCGGACTTATCTAAATAATTCCGTTGGAAATTTCACTGTTAAATCTAAACGGGTCTTAGCAACACCAGCATAGTTCTTCTTTCTTTATTAAGACGTTTCAACTTTTGCTGAAAGGTTCTAATTTAAGGCATCCCTTTGACGTATCAGCTTTGCCATTCATACATTTTAGAACTTTAAAGAACTAGTTGTTCTATCAATCACATCTTGGTTGAACTTAGAATTTATCGACACTCTCATTTTAGATGACGCCTTGTGTAGAATGAGAAGATTAAAAATAATAAAGGGAATATACAATATCTGTCATGTTTTGATAACATTAATGTTACAACAAATCACATTTCCCCGTAAATTGGAAAATAAGTTTTGAAACGGAAATTAGAAGAAACACGCAATGAATAAATATCCGCTTAATTTCTATTCTTTAATATCGTGAAAAATTGAATATTTTGTAAAATATATGTACGACATATTATAATGTATAATATAGTATAGTTTAAAAATACGTAAGTATGGCTGTACTACGTGGTCGTAATATACCTCAAGGATGTAATTTATTCCTTGTCTGTAGCTTCAGAAACACTGAACATACAGAAAGTTTTTGTTGTCTTGATAAGTATCAATAATTATATATTGAATATAAATTCGGAAACTGCTTCGGTCCTTTTAAGAGAGAAGTCCACTCTAACAGTTACAGTTCTCAGCGATTTCAGGAATGGCCTTGTATCGTCATTGGCGCTTGGCAAATATCTTATTCTTTTATCCTAACTAAATTCGCTCCTTTGTGTGGAACAATGCCTTCCGACAATTTCGCCATAGCACGAACATATAGTAACCTAATTAACTCTGGTAGACAATTACATCCCCTACTCAAAGGCAAATGGCTCGGTGGCCTTGGTCTTCGTACCCAGCTCTTAGATTCGTCTCGAAATCACTTTTTGCTCAGCAAATTTGTGCAAGACAATCTTACTTGCCTTAACTGATCTGATTCTGTACAGTATTCCTTTTGTATTGAAGTAAACGTAGTAAATATCACGAGAGATTGAATGACTTTTATTTTATAAGAAAAAAAGTGCCTATGAACGTATATTCTACACTTCAAATAACTTATTACAATAGGTTATTCCATTGGTATGCTATACCTGCGAATCACTTACTGGGCCTAATTTATAAATTAAACGTTTACACTGGCCTGAGAAATATATATATGATAGAAATTGTTAGGAGGATTTGATAATTATAATTAAGTAATTCATCGAGTCTGACTCAATGAATTACTTAATTATAATTATCAAATCCTCCTAACAATTTCTATCATGTGTATATCATTGCTTGATCCGGCTTCTAATGCTTCAGTTTGAGCGGCTTGTTGATAGTAGTCGTGGCTCCTGGGGGCACAGTCCTATGGTTACAGATAATTTCAGTTGAGTTCCACCACGGAATATGTGAGCGAGCGGTGCTATCTTGAGTCTGATTTGCTACCTCTTCGTCACCGAGGCCCGTTGGAACAGTTGGTATGACGTTTGCTTGATAACCTAACTGTCAGGGTTTCAACTCTCGGTAGTGGATGCGCACGGCTGATGAGTCCCAAATATAGGACGAAACGGCCGTCCAATACTTTCTGCATCTGTAGAGGTTTCTTTCAGACTCAATGAATTACTTATATATATATATATATATATATATATATATATAAACTATAATTGGTTTATTTTACTGTTTTATCCATACCATATCTCTACTACATTTAGTTTTAGTCATTACATCCCCAGCAATCACAGATTGTTTTTTTGCATCGTAACACGGAATACTGTCCGACCGTACTCTAAAGAATATGAATGACAAGGAAGCACAAATTACTTCAAAAAGATTTTTTTTTTTTATATTCCGTGCTTATGTTGGGTTAATTTTACCACCTTAGTTAACCACCCACTTTACATGTTAAATCAGACATTAAAATGATAGGGGGAAAGATTCAGAGCGATGTTGGGACAGACTAAAATAATAGTTGAAAGAATGTTTAAAAATGTTTAATGTTTCCTGATTCTGTAATTTTCTCATTACCCTGCAGTAAACTTTTTAATCTGGATTTTAAATACATATTTTAATTATTTTGAATTTTGCTTTTCGCACATACTTATTTTCCGAAATGAGAACATTTATTTTTTCCGCATATAAGATTAGTAAAAGAGTATTGAACTATTACGTGATATGTCCTCCTATATGGGGGTAAATGCTGAACAATCTCCTCACAGATGAAGAGGAGACTTGAAGCAAGAGAATCAAAGAAAAGAGTACTGAACTGTTACGTAATATCAGCCCTATCTTGCGGCGAATCTCCTCAAAGATGAAGAGACTTGAAATGATTGAAATGTGGTTCTATAAAAGGATGCTGAGGGTACCATGTAACAAAAGTGTGAGCAACGACGAGGTTCTACTTATATTTAATATCAGGAAGAGGCAGTTGAAATTTCTGGGGCACATAATGAAGAAAGGGTGCTTGGAAATCTGATACTCACAGGACAATTTGAAAGGAAAGAGGAAAGCAGCGGACAACATACTTGATGAGCTTGAGTAAATGGTTTATAGAACACGGTTTGGGAGAAATAACAAAAAGGCAAAATCTATTTAGTGCAACAAGAGACAAGATGTGGAGCACCATGATCATCTACGTCCTGAAGGGACATGGCGCATGTTTTATACACTGTGATACAGCCCGGCTAAATTGCATTGTCATAAATCGAAGCAAAATATAAAAATTAAGAATTCTGTTTAATTCACAGTTCCAAGAAAATTTGGAGTTTCAGCCACCTATAGCACTATGGTTGATTTAAGATCTACATACCGACATCGACACATAGCCAGAATATTTATTCATTTCATATCGGAATTGCCAATACACTTATTTCTATTATGTTGAATTGTTAATGTTTCACAAACTCATAAACAGAATCCTAAGTAGGGAACAGAATTTTCAGTTTGACACGTAATAATCTCTTAAAATGCGTAACAAAAACGTAAATTACCGATAAATATTTATAAAAACAAAATAGGCAATTATATAGGAAAAATAAGATTCAAAAAATGTCCAGCTTCAGGAAGATTTACACACATTTATTATCTGGCCGCTCGTTTGCAAATATACTAGTCTTCTATGGTGACTAACTAATGTGGTTTATACTGTAACTATGTTGAGCATTTTTAGCGAGCGAGTGTATATGCTGGTGTGCTCAGTAGTTCAACAAACCAGTATGCTCAAGGTCGAGGTTACGTTGACTTGGGACTCCGAGCTACCATAATTTCGAAAATTTTGTCCACACAATTTAATTCACAAATTTTAGATGAACTGTTGTTACTCTTAAGCACCGCCCAAAGATGCTGTTATTAAAATAGTTAGTACATACTGATATCATCTGATTACTTCATTGAGAATACAACAATAGAAAGCTGATTTCATGGTCGGAAAGCTAATATTCTAAACGCTTTCCCAAGCGAACATAAACGCAGTATATGGAGTCGCAAAAATTATCAATAGTTAGTATCTAAAATAAAATAAAAAAAAACTACAACCTTCAGTCTACACGAATAGAATAATAACGACAATGACATTATTGGTGGTAGAACAGGGTCGGAAAAGGGTAACTGCAAACAGGACAGTTATTGGTTGATCATGCTGATCTATGCAGTTGAAGAAACTTCCATGCTGAATGATAGCTGATTACCATAACTCGGTTATCAGCTTTCAACGCAACTGATTAATTTTGCATGAAGAAAAGCGCAATTTCAGGTAGGTGGGGTATTTCGCCCGACTCTATCCATCACTGACGGACACTTTCAACCAAACAAACCACCTGGCCATGCCAGTGCCCGCTCAGGGTGAGTAACATGATCGGTTGGTTTAGTTCACCTCATTAACTTTTGCTAGAAAAAAATCCGGAAAATAAATGAAAGGAAGAATGGTTAAAAAAACAGACATGGAACGTAATAGAGAAGAAAAAAAGAATTTAAAGCAGGTAACAGACGTTTTCAGAAAGCATAAAAACAAAAACAAAAAACACGTTAATCGAAATATATGCATCTATTTACCGTGTCTGACGGAATGAGACAAACGGTCATAGTAAATGTACCCGCATTTCAGCAAGGTATATTCAGGAAAAATATTTTGAATATTGTTGGAACGTTTATTAAATGTATGGGAAATTTCGCCATTTGGCCTACTTGATAACGTTTGCTTTCGTGCATTTATAACTAATTTATGATATTCTGATATATTTTGTAAGCCGTGGGCATTATGCAACGGTGTTTTTCTTTTTGTTTTTTTCTTCGTTTTTTTTTTTCTTCGTTTTTTTTTTTTCTTCGTCTTTTTTTTTCTTCGTTTTTTTTTTCTTCCTGTTTTTTTTTTTTCTTCCTGATTTTTTTCTTCCTGTTTTTTTTTCCTCCTGTTTTTTTTTTCATGCTGTTTTTTTTTTCTTCCTGTTTTTTTTTCTTTTTGTTTCGCTTTTCCTCTCTTTTTGTTTCGCTTTTCCTCTCTTTTTGTTTCGCTTTTCCTCTCTTTTTGTTTCGCTTTTCCTCTCTTTTTGTTTCGCTTTTCCTCTCTTTTTGTTTCGCTTTTCCTCTCTTTTTGTTTCGCTTTTCCTCTCTTTTTGTTTCGCTTTTCCTCTCTTTTTGTTTCGCTTTTCCTCTCTTTTTGTTTCGCTTTTCCTCTCTTTTTGTTTCGCTTTTCCTCTCTTTTTGTTTCGCTTTTCCTCTCTTTTTGTTTCGCTTTTCCTCTCTTTTTGTTTCGCTTTTCCTCTCTTTTTGTTTCGCTTTTCCTCTCTTTTTGTTTCGCTTTTCCTCTCTTTTTGTTTCGCTTTTCCTCTCTTTTTGTTTCGCTTTTCCTCTCTTTTTGTTTCGCTTTTCCTCTCTTTTTGTTTCGCTTTTCCTCTCTTTTTGTTTCGCTTTTCCTCTCTTTTTGTTTCGCTTTTCCTCTCTTTTTGTTTCGCTTTTCCTCTCTTTTTGTTTCGCTTTTCCTCTCTTTTTGTTTCGCTTTTCCTCTCTTTTTGTTTCGCTTTTCCTCTCTTTTTGTTTCGCTTTTCCTCTCTTTTTGTTTCGCTTTTCCTCTCTTTTTGTTTCGCTTTTCCTCTCTTTTTGTTTCGCTTTTCCTCTCTTTTTGTTTCGCTTTTCCTCTCTTTTTGTTTCGCTTTTCCTCTCTTTTTGTTTCGCTTTTCCTCTCTTTTTGTTTCGCTTTTCCTCTCTTTTTGTTTCGCTTTTCCTCTCTTTTTGTTTCGCTTTTCCTCTCTTTACATATATAAGAAGGGCTCATCAATGTGTTGTGTGACTTCAGAATATGTGCGATCACTTTTCTCCACAAATTTATATATATACCCCTGAGTAAATTTTTGTCTGTCTGCTGTACCTCCGAAATCTATTCATGTTAGGTAGGTAACTCATTCGCTGCTTTCCTATCCCTCTTGCCTTCAATCTCTCCTGATTATGTGCTCTAAAAATTTCGACTGTTTTTCTTTTCTGATGTTAAGTAGAATTATACTTTGTTTCCATATTCTCTAAAACGTCATCTTTTCTTACTGTCCAGTTCATTGTTTTCTCAGCATTCTTCTGTTGAACCTTATTTCTGTAAGACCACATTTCAGTCTCAAGACTTTTCACCTGTCATGAGATTGTATAACATTCACTGTCGTACAATAAGACCGATATTAAATAATTTCAGTTTTGAAGTAAAATCACAAAAGTAAAAATTAAGAAATCAAAAATAAAAAAAAACAACTGAAGTGTCAGAGGGGCCTTGTGATTAAGACAACAATATACTCTGAAATTAGAGTTCCAAAGGACAATTATTTTTTGCAGACCGAAACGTTTTGATCTTCCAAAGACACCCGACCTCTGGTGAACATCAGACCTTTTCATAACAAAGAAACACTAACCTTCTGGTTTTGCCAAGATCCCAATTTTCTATTCCGTCAATGTCCTGGTTTCATTAATCATGATTTTGGTGGAAATATTTCTCTTTGAAACCTTCTTTTACCTGACCCGTAACATTTTTCAGCATGTAGTGCGCCAAAACACTCCTACTACGGTATTGTTCTCATATATATTTCAATCAAATGTTGTTTGTAGTTAAAGTTTTAGATTAATCTCTCATCCTTTGCTGCCATATTCTAGTATAAAATCCTGTAGACTCGACTAGTAACGTCGTTGATGTATATGCTGGTAGCAAGCAGCCCAGCATGAACCTATTCCTCTTTTACAAACAGACGCAAAACTTCTGAAGTCATCATTTGTCTTTGGTCGCTTCTGAGTGTTTTGCCTCTATTTAATTACGCCTCTTCTGTTGTTTCCAGCTGGATACTGACGGGTGTATGTTGAGACATCAGCTGGTACCAATGACCGTCGCCTGTACCTTGTTACGATAATTCCTTTTATTCTGTCTGTAACGGCTCTTATCGTTTCTGAACTTCATTGATTGGTGATATTATTATGTATCTTTCATGGTGAATTAAGATGGACTACCGTAAATATATGGGTAATTTGCATAGATTTGCTTGTCATTTAGTTGTCTGGCAATGAGCATTTGAAGATGAGGTAATGTGTCCATATTCATGATCGGCAGTAATGGGTGCATCGAGTTTTTTGTTCGAGGGACGTGGCGCTGGGGATCAAGTTCGAGGGGCGTGGCGCTGGGGATCAAGTTCGAGGAGCGTAGAGCTATTCAGGATTCATATCTAGATAGACTTTCAGAGCGGAATGACTTACTCGTGCTGAATTTATTTTTACAACTACCGCGCACCAGCATTGTGTTGCTTCTATCAAATCTAGTTACCATATCGTATACAACTGGCTCTGTATATGTTTAGTATATCCTTATTTTCTATATTTGTACGTCTAGTGTTACATTTAACATAATCTGTTCACACCAATATATATATATATATATATATACACACATCTCAAGCAAGGTAGTAAAGCGACTAGGATACAGGTGGAAGAATTAGAAAAAATTTTATTAAGCAGCAAGAACAAAAGTGTAATTGACATTTCAATTTCTGAAAACTGGTGTGACTGGAAAGCATGGTGCCGGATGAGTTTTCCGCAATCGATAAGTGCAAGAAAAGTAATTGTTACCATAGAACCTACGGTTACATCAAGCCAACACACCTGGGAATTAGCGAGAACTCATCGCCATTCTATTAATGTGCTTAAATTCATAAAGTTTGGCTACACTGGCAAAGAGCTAATGCGAATTTTTACCGTGGAAGTATTTATAGAAAAGACACAGGGAGGCAAATTTACGGCGGGGAGAAAATGACTGAAAACGAGACGCAAGATCCGGACCAATAATATTGTTTATTTATGTTTAGATTTTATCTATGGCGGCAGCACCAGATCATATATGACAGTAATATTCTAAGCAATGACGAATGGCAGACTTATAGTTTTGTAAGAAACATTCATAGAGAATATATTAAACAACAAAATCCAAAATTACCTCGTGTGGAGTGACAGATCTATTGAAGTCGGCGAAAACTACGTCAGTTTTATTCAGCCGCGGTATATAGATTGAGATCGTGTCAGAATTAAAAATTTAACTTTGGAAGCCGTTGAAAAATTGATAGAGAATTTATCCATTTCCATGTTTCAGTCAGACGAAATAACCGGAACGGTAGGTAGGGGAGTGTGGAAAGTATTAGCCTTAAAAGGAAAATATTTTCTAAAATTAAACCCTGATATTAACCTCATGACATTAAATTCGGGTTATATGAAGAACGAGGTGTTAATTTGAAACTAAGAGGGCCGAAAAGGGAGTTTTATAAACAAATTATATATATATAAGGTTCCTACTTAAAAAGAATAATAAATTATACTTAAATATAAGATATTTAAAAGATTAAAAATAAGTCATATTTAGATAATGTATATTACATTTAACTAAGAATGTTAAAATTATACATTATTAAATTTAAAACTAAATTAAATTAAGTTATATTAAATAACCAAACCACAAAATGTTATATTTAAAAAAAACTAAAACCATAACAAATAGAGGTGTAAGTGATAAAAGGGAAGTTTTCCGAACAGGGAACAATTATGATATAATTAATATGGCGAAAAATGGAAATATAGAAATTGTTATACATTCGTTATTTGAAGAGTTAAAAAATTAAAAAGTAATAAAGTAATTTCTATATTATAGAAGTTAAAAGTTGTTTTTATGTCAACATTTTAAAACTAATTCATTCCTTTGATTTAAGAGTATACTTTGATTATTGTATATTATAATTTTTCTTCTAAACGTAAGTTACACCTATCTCTAAGACTATTAGGAGTATGAGCGAAACCTATAACTTTCCATTCTGTCTGTGCGTTCAGACAGTTTTCCTTCAATTTCCAAAATTTTGTTGAAAGAACTGCCTGGTGCTTTAATTTAGGGTTGGCAAAAGACTGCCTATGGGTATAAAATCTGTTTCCATTCCCCCTCGGAAATTCAAATGTAAACTTTGATTTATCATATTTTCTCATATATATATATATATAGAGAGAGAGAGAGAGAGAACCTCATAATATTCTATTCCGAGTAAATATTTTCTGATGTAAAATTATAGTCAAACGTAATCCCTGCATCCCATTAGAATGTCTGAAGACCAACTTCTCGAGAGCTCCTCTCTGCGGCTGCTCGGTCTCACGCTGTCCGCTGATCTGAGATGGAACAAATACATCGACTCAGTTGCATCATCCACTGCAAGGAAAGTTGGTTCCCTGTCGAGCCAGGAAATATTTCTCCCCGGAATCGATCCTCCAAGTCTATAAATCGACCATTCACCCTTGCATGGAGTATTGCTGCCATATATGGTCTGGGACCCCTGCTGTTTGCCTCAGGATTCTTGATAAGATCCAGAAACGGATATGCAATGTGATTGGCCCTGATCTGTTATCTAGTCTGCAGTCGCTCTCTCACAGACGCGATGTTGCCTTGCTCTGCCTTTTTTACAAGTACTTTCACGGTAATTGCTCCGAGGAGCTGCTTTCGCTTGTCTCTAGGCCTCGTGAATTTAAACGTCCTATGAGGCTGACATCCTGTTCCCACCCCCTACACCGTTGAAACTGTTAGATGTAGACGTCTCTTCTACTCCAATAGCTTCATGTCTCGCACATCTCGCCTATGGAACTCCCTTCCCTATTACTGTTTCCCTGACAATCTCCAACGGTTTAAGTGTAGCGTCAATCGACATCTCCAGTTGGCTTGATCTATCCACTTCCCTTCTCCACATCCTTTCATTTTTCATTCCTATCTGCTCTCGCTCCAAATCTTCTGTAACCCCTTGCCTTGATCGACCCACTGTCTTTCTCTTTCTCCACATCCTCTCCTTTACCACTCCTATCTGCTCTTCCTCCAACCCTTCTTTAACCCCATGCGTGATAGTGGCCTCCAGCACTGCTTGGGGTGATACGCTTAAAGAAAAAAGAAGATAGTATTAGCCTACTGGAAACAATTTGGCATGTATGATGCAAGACTTTTATCCTGCCTGACAAATTGACCATGGTGAGATACACACACACACACACACACTTTCATAGTGTTTTGTATTTGTTGGGGGACACTATTTGACCATTTCTGGTCAACAGATGCTACCACCTCGTGTCAGGGTGGACCTGGGAACAACAGCAAGTAAGGGGTGGTTTCACGCTCTTCTAAACGTTCAATCTCCCGATCAGAAGCATTGTTTCTTGGTTTAGTTTATCGTCATCCCCAAGATTAACCTGTACTCATACATAATGCAACTATATGATACTGTAATGTTATTTTTTTACTTATTCCCACAATAAACACCCAAGAGACTCAATGTAGAGAGATCGTGGGTGAGAATGTTGTATGGAGTTTTTAAAAGTCAGTAAAACGTGAATATTAAATATATGATAGAAAACTGTTGAATTTAGAATTTTTGAGATTACATGGTAGCTATTGGGAAGAATATATTCGCGAGTGTCTTCCACAAAGTAGAGATTCTTAGGAAGAACCATACCCAATGGAACTTCTTCCTTTCCAAGAAGAGTACACAAAGGTACTGATTCAAATCTTCGTTTGTAGCAAGATGTATCCTAAATGTAAATGTCTATATTGAGTAAGCAAAGAAATTTAGCTCGTGTGAACATTTGCCATGAAAATAAAGATATTCTATAGATCAATTTGTGACATGACGTCTGTGGGGAAAGGGTCGGTGGGTTTGAAAATAGGTTACACGTTCTGGCAAATGAATTTGAACACTTTCAGAAGCAGGGAAGTGAAGATTAGCGATCTCCAGCCAAGATAAAGAAGAAATACTCGATTTGGGGCTTGATCTATCTCTTGTAGAGAAGTGTGGACGCGTCATTTTATGATCTCAAATAAGGTTATTATTAGGTGAATTTTTTCATTCGAATTTTCTTGCTACATGACTGCTAAGTAAATTCAAGCTTACCGTGGCACAAAAAGTACAAACTGAGTGGGAAAATAGATTCCATTACAAATTCCACAATCTTGAAAATAGAGGTATTAGAACATTACTGTTTCTATTTAAATGAGAAATCACTAAAAATTAGAATCGAGCTGAGATTAACTCATGACAACACATGTAAATTTTCTTTTTTAATTTTCTATAATTAAAAACAGATGGACTATTCAATTCTGTTTTTAAGCTCTTTTTAATTCCTTATGAATTAAAATTTCTGTTCAGTTTCCTTTGCTTGTTTATCACCAAAATCGCCTTCTCCATCGTCTGGCTTTAATCGCCATGACATTTAACATTTTTTTATGTTGTTTGATTTCTTCGAAACTACAGAGAGGAAGCGACCGTCTGCGATCGTTATCCGTGCCATTAAGCCTCGAATGCTTGACGTCCATTAAAACAGGTCAACAGACTGAGAATAAGGACTACTAAGTGTGCAGCCGTACTTGAATTCGTGTCGGAAGATGTTCTGTTGATTGCAAAAAGGACAGAAAGCAACAAACAAAACTAGAAATAAAAAAATATTTAAAAAAAGCATAGATTCTCAACAAATAACCTTGGTTTTCTTAAGAAAACCCATCGATTCTTTGTTAATGTAAATCGAACGAACTGATTTCATATTTGTTTATGCTTCCAACATCTACTTTCAAAGAATAACTGAAGTAATTTCCAGGTAACTGAAGTAATCCTAATGAATTTGCTACAGAAACTCTCCAGTCCTGGAAGAGTTTACGAAATTAAGTCCTTTCTCTTCGTGAAGGTCTTTTTTATATAACAACTCTTACCATTTAAATTGGTTTATAGAGATGATATTGGTTAAAAATTACACAGCATCAGGATGAGAACACAAATCCGACTTGGAGGTCACGTGTTATCGTCCTTTTTCGAAAAAATGATTATAAATTTAATTGTCTTTTCGAACAAAGAATTAGTTATATACAGGATGTCGTGGAGTGGGGACCGCAAAAGCGTTATTGCCGTGGGAGGGGTCTAATTTTAGGAAAACGTTCAGCTGTATTCAATTCACAAAAATCTCCTTCAACAAAACATTAATCTCTTTTCTTCCTCACATCTATAGATTAAATAGCAGTATAGACTGGACTCTCTATGCATGCGTTGAAGCTAGTCTAAGGGGAAGACAGCCTATGAATTCAAACTCATGGGAAAGCGTTTCGCATTCCTTAGAAGTGATTCCAGTTCTCATAAGAAAGAAAATTCTCTGGAAAACACTTGCTGATTGGCATTGAGAACGTCTTATGCAAAGAAATCTCCCTCACATGGTAAGTCATTAGTGACACTGGTGACTTCATCTAGCTAATGTCTTATATTCATGCGAGAGGTATTTCTGCCGCAGCCTGCATAACACTTTTCAATAATAATTTTAACAAATATGTATTTTTCAATGCACTCACAGCGCTACGAAATGTGACAGTCTGTTTAAAGTCGAGTTAACGCCAATACTGTGTAAAAATTGCTCAAGCCCATCGGCACTTCAGCTTTTTGTGGGACAGGCGTTGGGTAATTACATCAACTCTCTCCCGAAGCAGACGTTCTGCCTGGGGGATGGCTCACTGGGATTTAAACATATTATTTTGAAACTTTCCCGTATTAAAACTATTCAAATCCCAATGTAACAGTGAGTTTTTCAATTCCAATACTGTAAGTCAGATTCTTCGATTAATGCCATATTGGCTTGTCTAAAGATAACCAACTCACTCGCAGAGATTTGAGTATTTATATATACAGTGTAACCCGGATATAAGAGTTGTCGGGACCAGAGAAGTATCTTATATCCGGGTTTCTCTAATATCCGGGTTTGGTCTATTTTATATACATTAACACAGGCACTAATTTGGGACCATAGAAAATCTCTCTTATATCCGGGTTCTCTTATATCAGGTTCTCTTATATCCGGGTTTCTCTAATATCCGGGTTTATCTTTTATCCGGGTTACACTGTACTGTGGATCCTCATCCATTCCAGAAAAAACTCATGAACTTTGTGATGATTGAATATTTATGTTTTTCTATTAGTTTTGTGAGAAAAAGTAAAGTTTACTTGACGGGGTGATAGTACCTGTTATGTTTCCTGCTATGGACAATTAGTGACCATCCCCCACAAAAAAATCTTGATGAAAGTATTAAAATATATTTTATAGTAAAAATACACATTTGTAATAGAATTACCAGTAATTCATTTCATAGCAAAAGAAGAGCAATACGTTTTTATCTGTAGCTGAAGGCACATAATTGTGCACAAAATATATTTAATTGAAGCCGTAAAATTTATTTAAATTACTTAGATTCCGGCATTAAATAACCCAGAGAGGTTGATATGCTTCTAAGCAAAATCACTCAACAAAGGTTACTTGACCAATTGATAAAATAAATAGAAAACTGGCTATTCGTTTGCAAACAGATGCTCAGGCATTTTTGTTTGTTCAGCACCCACAGAGCCTGAAAGGTACATCTAAGTCTGCTTTTTTATAATTTATTTTTCCACATTTTCTTAAGACTGCAAATTTTCATGGGAATCGCATGCAATAATTGACCATAATTCTGCACTTTTCTGGATAAAATTCATATTTAAAATTTTGTAATTATTTTTTACAAATTCTCTTATCGCCAAAATTAATTTAAAATTATTTTTAAAGTTTGTATCTTTTTATACCACCTACTTCAAGGAAACACATTTTCGACTTGGGCTGACAGGAGAAATATTAAATATAATGATAGCATTTCCTTCCTATCAAAAATGAATTAAACTAAAACCTTTTTCTCATAACAATGATTAAAAATGGATTCCAGCGAATGATTCCTGTGGTTCTTAAATTATTTTCCTTTGTTGAAGTCTAGTAGATCTGCGCTGCAGAATCACAAATCGCTTTTTAGCAAATAAACGAAACCACGTGTAAACAAGTAGCAACAACTAAAATGAGTAGCACATGTAACTTGAAGAAAAATATAAGATAATCGATATGAGGACGTTCCACACGATTTCGAACAGAAGGTTAGGAAAGAATCCCCCCCAAGAAATAGCAGAAAGAACAATAACAGCTAGTGAACTTGAAAGCTATTTTTCTTAAAAACAAAACTACTTAAAAAAATTCCAACCTAACATTTGCTAATAGATTTTAGTAGATGTTCCATTTATTTTAAAACAGTATTTCGTCTACCAGCTACAGTACCCAAGATAAAGTAATTTTTGCCCCTCTGGGAGAGGGGCAGAATTCGAATATGCGTCCCTCTTTGCATGAGGGACGCATATTGCATGATCACCGTCTGATCAGCTACGAAGGGTTTCACACTCGAGTAAGGTTCTATTTTGCTTTTAAAACACACTGATATTACTCGAAACGCATATCTGCTCATTTTTTTTTTATCAGAATCGTAAACAAAGCAATTTCTAAAGAATTAATAGATTTTATTCTTTAATCAGATATGTTTTGAAAGTATTTTTTCTCAATTATTTTTTGAGCGCAAAATGTGATTTGTTCATACTGCCTATTTCCTCGATCGCTTTCAGCTAATAATTCAAGCTCCGGTTATTTTACGGTGGTTACGAGGATACGTAATATTTTTTTGTTTGTTTTTCTATATCTAGTTAAACTCGGAAATATATTTACTATGTATTAGTCCTTTCCCAATAGGAATATAAATAGGTTCACCTATCATCCCTTTGAAGAGGTGTAGAGGTTTATCCATTGTTTCCTCTTTAGGATCGGGTTTCTGGTTTATTCGAAACTCTACTTCAATTTTACTTCTAACATCTACGTATAAACTATTCTATTTATTATTTTTCCTCAATAGGCTTAGATAGATACGCTTATCGTCCGGTTCATACACCTCTTTTTTATTTCTTCTTTCCGGATTATTACCGGGTTTCCCGTTCATTCTAAAGTCTTCTAATTCGCTTTTACTCCCAGTAGCCCCTTGCTTCTAGGGGACATTATCCCTTTGCCTGGGGTGATTTGGTTTAAAACAAAATATTGCATTAAAATTCATATTAATATATGCATAAAGTGTCATTTGGAGAAGTTCGATATTGCTAGAACTTGGTTGTTCAGATCGAAGTGAATCTTGGAGAAGAGTTTCTCAAGTGAAACATTTGAAATCATTTTCTAGATTTCTGGATAATTCAAACTTCATTTCTATACACAGAATATATTTAGCTGCTTCTGTAGATGAAAGTTCCCATTTGAAATCATGTTGACAATGCGATAAGAGTTTCTTCCAAGATTAATAAGAGTATACTGTAGACAATTAAAAGTAATACCTGTTCCAATTTTAAAATAATTCAAAATATATTAGACGGGAAAAAATGACTTTAATATGCCTAGGGACCTAGCGTAAAATAGTATATTTAATTTTTCTTTTCATACCAATAATGGTTTGTACGCACGTAGAAAGCATATTGATTGATGGAAAATTATTGAATGTTTAGTGATACACGCCTTACTAATTAACCAATAGATGGGGGAGAACAGTGGGATTCATAACTTTTATCAATGCTATTTGCCTATAAGTGAATATAACTGACCCAATTTGAAGTCCAACTCGGTTCTTCCATTAACATTTCCGAGGCATTATCCATACAAGCCCTTCACACCCAGGCTGACACCAGCTTGTATTCCCAAGCTACAAAGCAAGAAGATGTCATAGAAATTCTGGTTTTGAAAGCTGATGGTACTGCAAAACTCTGGGAACTATTGCAGTGACTACAGTTTAGTGCAGTCCAACGATTAATAAATGGTTTGCGAAAATTGCATTCCAGGATGCTGAGAGATTCTATGAAAACATCGATTCTATTGATGACTGCCATAGAATTTCTAAATCTACCCAATGTAAATGACATATTCCTAAGTATGGAGTAAGCATTTTAAAAAAGTGATTCTCCAACGTTAATGAAATGGAAGAAGCAATTCGCACATAGGAAAAGCATGCCATATGCTTTTCGAGGTGGGTATACGTGACCTTATTCAATACTGCAATAACATGATTGAGAAGGAAAGTGACCAGACTGAAAGCGAGATATGGGGAAACCTGAGATATTGTATTCATTTTGCTGTACTCTGTGCGTCTCTGTTATTATATCCGATTTAATTAAAGTAAACAGGAGTTACTTGTTTATCGAGCATCGTTATACAATTTCAAAAACATGTCTGTTGAGTATTAGATTTTGATTTCTGAGACCATTGTGTTTATTTTGGTATACTTTGCGTGATTCTATTAATTCACCTAAAAGATGATCGGGGAACCGACCCTTGTATTATATATGCGTGAAGGTTTCCAGTATGTTTTGGTTGAATTTATATGAATTAAATATTTTGGCATCAAAATATTTTCTTCCAGAATGAAGGCTGTTCTCCAATAATTCTCTTAATACATCTTCACTTTGCTGAGGAATACAATCCAGTTTTCCACATTTTTCTTTACTTTCTCCTGAATGAACTATTCTAAATAAACCATTCCTCGTTATTTCGCTTTTCATATAAATAGAATTGCCTGTACTAATTTTTATATCCCTTGCGAATAGGAATATATACATGAAAAACACAGTGGATAAAATAAGTAAAGGTTTATTGTAAAAACCAGTACAATAATAATAAAGGTAACCGTTATGGACAATCCAGTAGCGAGTGCTACTGTTGGCAGGTCGATAGTTCTCGCGTAAGTCTGAGTCGTACTTAACAGATCCCAGCTAGTCAATATTTACTATCCCCCCTCCCACAAGGGTAGATGTGGCACAAGGCCGAGTTTTACGTGAGTCATCAGAGCCCGTAGGTTTGGCCAAAAATTCCCCGTAGATCCCGGGTCTGTTTACCTCCCCAGATGAGTCTCTGCCTTTCGTTATTGCCTCGTCCGGGTTCCTCTCTGACCGAAGGCAGTGTTCGACAGCGCAGCCGGAACAGATCCCAGCTAGTATATTTAGCCACCCACCACGAGGGCCACATGTGGCGCACAAGGCCGGGTTTAACGTGGGTTTTCCGAATCCGTAGACTCGGCCAAAAATATTTCCTATTTGAACCCCTAAAAACGGTTTCAGGGTCAGTCTACCTCCCCGAACAAATCTCTGCCCGAAGGCAGAGAGTTCGACTGTTTAGCTGGAACAGGTCGCAGCCAGTGTCTGTAGACCGTTGACTTACAGATACTTATAGGAAGTTACTACCTATAGTGTAGTCACACATGGGGGTGACTGGTTTTTCCATTACATCACTAATAATATTGTAGCATGCCGCAAGCCGAACTGTTAAATGAAAGTTATATCAAGCTAGTTGAATCCTGAAAACATTGGGATCGAACGTAAATTTACTGTTCTTAAGAAAAATCAAATCAAGGCATTTCATCAAGGGAGATGATTATACAGAGAAACGTAATTTAAGTTGATTTAATAAGCGAAAAGATGTTCTTTTATTGTCTCTCGACTAGTTATTTTTCCCTTTCAAATTATTTTTAGTTTTTCATCGCAACTATTACTGATTAGGAATTGTTAAATGAGAAAACATCGGATTTTAAATAATCTGGGGGGAAAGTGTTGATTACATTGTAATTCTTTTGTGCGTATGAGTAGTTACATGAATGAAAACATCACTTTTGTCCGATGAACTCCTAAAAGACGAAACGCATTACACGAAAATTCTTTCCATTTTTGTCATGAACTGTCCAATATAAATATTCAAACAAAGTATGGAAATGTGCAAGTATAAGCAAAAACAGAAAATCTACAATTTGCATCCCAAGGTATGTAATTAAAGAAACAAATAGGTACCAATTTTCTCACTTAAACTCAATTGGTATTTTTCTGATTACATGACATCATTTTAACATTAATATTCACAACGAAAATATTAGTCGTAATATTTTTTATATTTTTTTTAGATAACTAATCTCTACTATTAAGATTGCTTAATGTTTTTTCTTCCACAATTACTCGGATTATAATTTTACGGTTATTATTAGAAAAGATAGTCATATCATTGAATATTATCATTAAAGGAATTACTATCTAACACTATTACATTTTAGTAGTATTTCTTTCATCTTAATTTTAGTTAGTTGGATTCCTTGCGAAGAAAATATAATTTTGCAGTCATTAGCAATAAGTAATAGTATTAGTTTGAATTTTAGTAGTAGTATTATTGGTAATAATCGTGGTGGTGGTGGGATAAATAGTAGTAATTTATTTATTTGTTTCTTCATGGTTCCTAGGGCCTTATTTGAGGATTCTGTACTCGAATAGTTGCTGACACCCAACTTTTGTACCATGAGGAAGGTTTGGTCATGTATCGTGGTTTTACTTCTCTTTGGCGACCACGGGTCTTCATGCTAATGAATTCCATCTACCTGCTTGAAAAACTTCAGAGTTGTCCTTCTCTTTCTGGTTTCGACCCACAATTTAAGAAAAGAAAATGCCCTTGTATTTAACCCATACATTGGGTTTCGGGTAGAGGATTGGGATTTAACCCTTCTTCCAAGAACATTTAAGCGGATGTAAATATAACGAACTCTAGTTGAGTTCGACTTGTCGAATTCTCGTTCCGAGCCGATAAATATTACATTAGCAGCGCATATATAATAATAATAATGAATGTATTATTATGGTTGAAATTTACAGGGTAAATATTTCAAAAAGCGCATATATTTAGTGATTCACTCAAATCTCAATCTCTCAGTCAGCGAGCATGATATTTGCATTGTATAAACTGGTTGTTTTTGGAACATTATGCTGAGTGGTAGCGCAGATTCATTACAATCACCTCAACGAATCCAATCCCAAATGACACAACCCTGGCATGACTATTTCACAGTCTTTTAATATCTACCCTCAATTTTGAGGTGTTCACATTGTTTTAAATCTTTTGGTCTCTTTTTTTTTTTTTTTTTTTTTTTTTAACTCCCAGCAATCATTTCATTCCGAGCAAAACATTTACACGCCCTGAGTGTGAAAGACTATAAGAAAATAAATTAGGAGGGATAACAATAAGAAAGAATTTAAGAGGACAGAAGATAACGATTGACATTGCACTTTTTAACATCAAAGTTGTCTGCAAATCCAGCAGCCGAATGAGAATTGCTCAAGCGAGAAAAGAAACTGTTAGAATAAAATCTACGGTTAATTCGACTGTAAAATTGATATCTTGCCGCCAGTCAAATAATACGCATAAATTTATTTACATTCGATCAAGGGATCTCTATTGAGCTCTTTGATAAAATCCAAAGAATCAGCAATATTATCGGCCCTGAGCTGGCGGTTCGGCTTCAATTTACCACCCCGGTAAGGTTGCCGCTCTTTACATTTTCTATAAATACTTTCATGGTAATTGCTCAAATTTCTCCACTATCGTACATCGACTTTATGAATTTAAGCGCAGTGCTAAGACCACCGTTTCGATCGCCTCAAATTACAGTTGAGCTGGCTAGATATAGCCGTATGTTCTCTAATAACAGCTTCTGTAATCGCACACGTCGCTTGTGGAACACTCTTCCAACTCCATGATTTCCAGCTAACTTTAATCTACAAAAACTGAAATGCTCTGTCAATCACTATCTAGTTGTTCCCTGATTACTCTTTTTGTTCTCGCTCATAATGTTTTTATTTCTTCCACACACCCTGTGTCTTAGTGACTTTACTTATGGGGTGAAAAAAAAATTATTAAAAATAATTATTGATGTTATGCCATGTCTACTGTGTTCTGCGATCTCTATCAGAATTTTGAATTTCCGCAGAAGTGTCACATGCCCATTTTCAAATACATTATTTCACATACTTTTTACGACTTATCACTTGATTGGTTGATTGGAATCCATGCATCCCGCAAAACACACGAATGGAATAGAAAACACTCCTTGTCTTTGTGTGTCTCTATTTTCACTATGGAAACATTTCATTTCGCAGATTTTTGTGTGTCAGTTTCCATATTCTTAGCATATAACGTACATTTATCCAATTATTATTTGTGTTTTGAGACCCGCTACCAATATTAGATGTTTCAATCGGGTGATGATGGTCATATCTCAGCTCATAACTGCAGATTAGAAAGACATTTTCTTAGCACATGGGCCGTCACAACCGTGCTGACACCGGCGAAATGTCAACGAAAATTAACCCGAAGGCGTATTGCGAGGCGACGGAAAAGTCCTTGGAGATAGTGCCGAGTGCAATAAACATAGAAGGGAGAACATGAGTTAATGCTTCGTGTATTTATCCAATTCATCCTGCCAGGTTTTGGCACCTCTTTATTTTTACGATGTTTTTCACGTGTTTTTTTATTCCAAGGAACCGCAAAATCTATCCACGTCCATCTGTGGCAAGTCTTGTTCACAAGTGTGATTCCATGACGAACGCTGTTCAAGTGTTTTTCACTGAAGATGGTTGAATCGTATTTTATATGTGCTTCACTTGATCATTCCCGGTTACTGACCGTGGTAAATGACTAATAACTTTGCTCTGAACACACGAGGCCATATTTGCTGCAGAACTCAGTGTCTTCTAAGTACTAATTTCTCGCGATTCTCTCTGTGCCCTTTTTGAGATCGGACATTATCAGTGTGTTTCAAACGCTCATTAGCTGTCCTGAAAGTGAGCAATTATTACTATAATAAAACATTATTTCCGACATTTATTAATTTTGAAAAGTACTTCTCTTATATTAGTTTTAATTGCTATTCGCCCCAACTATTTAGATGGTCAGCCTTTGGCGGGCGTATTACGCACGGTTTGGAAACAATGAATACATTCCAAGCGAGATTCAAAACTGCTTCATAAAACAATAATAAATCGACGATATAAGAATTTATAATGAAAAGCGATTTCAATTAAGATGAAAAAATATTACTCTAAAATTAATAAGTTGATCCTGGTTCATTGAATGAATCAAAATGAAATCAAGACAATATTGCAATGGAAGTTTTCATTCGATAACAATGACTGGCCTTCACGAGTGTTTTGTTTTCTTTCCATTTGATAATTGGCGAATGAAAGAGCAATGTCAAGTACAAATTCTATTTTTTTTACTCCGAGTTTTAAAATAAAATTTGAAAGGTGAAAACAAAATACGGTTTAATTTAAAACGTCTAAATCCTCAAAAGGCTCTCGTTCTCACAATGTCAAGTGTCGTTTGAAACAAATTTGTCAAAGGTTTAACCGAAATTTCAAACAAGCCATTACAGAAATTAAACCTAATGTAATTTATTTCTGGTGAAATTGTGTTAACAATGTTAAAATCCAACACTCCAAAGGAAGTGGAATTCTTAGATGAGGTTGGATTTTTTAAAAAGAAATAAATCAACCCAGTGATATAGATGGAGGGCAAGGTTGCTGAAGATTATGAGGATACGGAAGATAGATAATGCCTATGTACACGAAGTGGTTACGTCTTAATTGTGTACACGAAGCGGTTACGTCTTAATTGTGTACACGAAGCGGTTACGTCTTAATTGTGTACACGAAGCGGTTACGTCTTAATTGTGTACACGAAGCGGTTACGTCTTAATTGTGTACACGAAGCGGTTAGGTCTTAATTGTGTACACGAAGCGGTTAGGTCTTAATTGTGTACACGAAGCGGTTAGGTCTTAATTGTGTACACGAAGCGGTTAGGTCTTAATTGTGTACACGAAGCGGTTAGGTCTTAATTGTGTACACGAAGCGGTTAGGTCTTAATTGTGTACACGAAGCGGTTAGGTCTTAATTGTGTACACGAAGCGGTTAGGTCTTAATTGTGTACACGAAGCGGTTAGGTCTTAATTGTGTACACGAAGCGGTTAGGTCTTAATTGTGTACACGAAGCGGTTAGGTCTTAATTGTGTACACGAAGCGGTTAGGTCTTAATTGTGTACAGGAAGCGGTTAGGTCTTAATTGTGTACACGAAGCGGTAGTGTTCAGGCAAGCATTTACACAAGTGTCTGTTCCACACAGTTTGTGTGGAACTCTTGCATTTACAACTGTGAAACATTCTGCTGATTGAACAATAGGTCTTCTCAGCTAAGAGCGTGTAGACGATCTGGAAATCTATCGAAGCTATAAAGTGTTTTTGTGCATATACATGTTTGTGAGGATGTCTACTTAATAGAGGTGGTGACACGTGTCTTGTGTTGTAGTTTCCAAGTTATATTTGGAAATACCGTTTCATTTAAGAAATTGTAGGATATTATATGGATTAATGATATGAAAGTTTTCTTTCATGTTGGGTTTTTCTTGATTTTGTTTATAAGCATATCAACCGCTATGGCTTATTTAATGCTGAAATCTAAATACTTTTAAGAATTTTACGATTTCCATAAGTATATTTTGGTCAGAACTGTATGCCTTCAGCTACAGTAAATATATTTTATATAAAAAGGTATTACTGGTATTTTTACTATAAATATATATTTCTATAGTTTTATAGTGTCTTGTTTGTGGGAGGTTTCACTATTTACCCATAGCTGGGACGCTAACAGATGCTACGACACTGGGTCAGGATTGACCTGATAAAAACAGCAATTAACAGACCTTGCTGTCGGATGTAGATAAGCCAGGACTAATTGACGTGTTTTCATCTAGCTGATGCCTTAACATTGTGTGGGACGTATTTCTGTAGCTCACGTTTTGGTCTATCCTTCTTTCTAACGACTCTACATTCTTTTACAGTTCATTCTTCTCGCTCTCATTTACTTCTTGTTTTATATTTATTGTAGTAATATAACAATACAGGTTTTAAAGTTTCAAACGTAAAACGGTAAAAAAAAAAACACTTTGTTTTTGGGATAGGAAGTTCTTTCGTATAAGGTAAATTTTATTTTCTCCGATGACGTTTTTCTTCAAAAGGCATTCGTCGTCCCATTTAGCGCTTTCAATTTGAAGCCATCGAAAAGCTCTGTGTAAATAATGGAACTAAAACTGGCGTCGTTTTCTCATGATGGAATACAAAATTTAACTGAAAGATGGCGTTGTGTCGAAATAATCATACCATAGATTTTATAAGAAAATATTTTAAACGAAAATGCTGACATTTGCATCCTGTGAATATGGATAATAATGGCACTGTAAAAAAAATGTAATTCCGAATTAAATATAATATTCATATTCTGAAGGGTTAGAATTTGATATTACATAATTTGATTCCTCTGTAGAGACGACAAAAAACGTTCGTTCTTTTTACAAATAAATCCGTGCAAGCGAAAGTAGAAACGTATAAAGGTTAACGCCGGGATTTTGATGATAATGGCAAAGGAAAAAAATCGGTGCTGAATTTAATTTGGCAGGGAAAGTAAACCTGTCATGATAAATTTTATCAAAGTCAAATGCTTTCTTCCCTCTCGTTATCTCCCAGTTGATCCCTCATGAGGTTAGTCTAATGGACTTGGCCGATTCAGGTAGATGAAGCAAATCATTGGAAAAAGACCGTTGAGCCAAAAGATACCATGAGAATAGGTGTAACGTAAAGCGGTTGAACGCGTAATTTTCTGAACGATGGGTGCCCAAACGTGGCTGAAATTATGACCAGCATCTCTCGGCGTCATATGTCTGGAAGGAATCTATGGGCCATGTTGAAATTGTCCCCTCAAATTGTAGCACACATCCAAACGGGGTTCAACTTTATACACGCAACTTCAAATCTCTTAACCTTCTCTAGCGTGTACACCAGCATAAACCAATCATTTCCCAAATCGCATCAGTATTTCCCACATGTTCATTGACTGGCAAGTGAACGATTTCAAAATTTGATTCATTGCGGTTTATTGAAATGCGGCCAGATTATGGTTGACTAATATTTCTTCGTATTTAAAACGCGAATGCTAAACCTCACCAAGCGGTATATATAAACTCGCTGTATTGTTTTGTTAGTAACATCTGATACGAATATGAGTTTCAATCTTTCTGACGAAAACCAGTCTTTCACTTAAAGTTGCGGCCAAAATGTTCAGAACGGCATTGTTTTCGCCAGAAAAGTAGGTATAAGTGACGAAAACAATACCGTTCTGAACATTTTGGCCGCAACTGTACATCTGAACTCCGTTAAGTTGTGCATGGAGTGCATGTGTGTTTTTTTTTCTCTTTTTCCGGAACTTCTATCATACGTTCACTCTGACGCCGGAGAGAATGAGATACTCAGCGTTTATTCTTGTTGGTCAGACGTTTATTTAGCTTTCTGCTATTCTTTGTCTCGTGTGTGTAAATCCGAAATTCAGCCGAGTTGACATTCTGCCGATGTCGATTAATCGGTCTTCATCTTTTGGGGCCAGATGTGTGGGGTCGCCTTTTATGTCAACCCCCGAGGCATCTTTTAATGTTCTAATGTTACATTATTTTTTATATCTCTTTGGGGTACCCTCTATATATTATATACACAAAAGGTAAGCTTCTCTTAGATCAAAATGCAAATGTCGAGTCAAGCCTCCTGTATTTCTACGCATGGATCTCATATTTTCTCTTAAAAAGCAGTTATCCACAACAACAACAAAAAACAACGATTGCCAAACGAAAAAAAAGAACATTATTGTGAACAAATGAATAAAAAAACATGACACTTAACATCGTGAATATTATCAACAGTGAGCGTTATACTAAATTATATCCAATCCGCACACATATGTATTCCGGTTTTTGGCGGGTATTTTCTCTTGCATGATTTTAAAAATGTTGCTGTATAGATGCAAAATTTTAAGATCATTACTAGAAAATGATTTACGTAAATTTACAAAAATAGAAATGATGTAAGACAAGGCTATGCCTTTTATCACTCAATTTGTTCAAGCTATAAAGAGAGGCGATTCTGAGAGAGTTAGAAGTCTTACCAGGATTCATTTTTGGCGGCCATAATGTTAACAGCATAAGATATGCAGACTACACAGTTGATAGCAGACGCAGAAAGGAAATTACAAGAATTCCTACAAAAGGAAAAAAATAAAGAAAAGACAATTTATTGCAAAAATACAGAATAACATAGTTCTCAGAAAACGGAAAAGCTCAACATGCAAATTAGAACTCGAAGATAGAAAAATTAAACAAGTAAAATTAGGTACCTTCACGAGATCGCTAAAAACAGAGCCATAACATGATGAAAAAGACACCAAACATGACTAGAACAAGATTTTAGCGTCTAAATGCTTATGTTATTATTGAGAGGAAAGATCAAAGTATTTTTTAATTATTTTTTAAAATGTTTCCTTTTTAGAACATTCTAAATTTTGATTTAAAAATATCCTTGTTTCTCTTTGTATCACCGAACCAGTAAAATAACATAAAATTTTAGCACGTTTTTCTTTCTGTATGACACATTAATTTGGAAAATCTTGCAAAAATAAAAATAATAGTCGGATTTTAATGTAACTTTTAGAAACTATTGACAAATGATGGAACTTTTAGAAACTATTGACAAATGATGGAACTTTTGGAAACTATTGACAAATGATGGAACTTTTGGAAACTATTGACAAATGATGGAACTTTTGGAAACTATTGACAAATGATGGAACTTTTGGAAACTATTGACAAATGATGGAACTTTTGGAAACTATTGACAAATGATGGAACTTTTGGAAACTATTGACAAATGATGGAACTTTTGGAAACTATTGACAAATGATGGAACTTTTGGAAACTATTGACAAATGATGGAACTTTTGGAAACTATTGACAAATGATGGAACTTTTGGAAACTATTGACAAATGATGGAACTTTTGGAAACTATTGACAAATGATGGAACTTTTGGAAACTATTGACAAATGATGGAACTTTTGGAAACTATTGACAAATGATGGAACTTTTGGAAACTATTGACAAATGATGGAACTTTTGGAAACTATTGACAAATGATGGAACTTTTGGAAACTATTGACAAATGATGGAACTTTTGGAAACTATTGACAAATGATGGAACTTTTGGAAACTATTGACAAATGATGGAACTTTTGGAAACTATTGACAAATGATGGAACTTTTGGAAACTATTGACAAATGATGGAACTTTTGGAAACTATTGACAAATGATGGAACTTTTGGAAACTATTGACAAATGATGGAACTTTTGGAAACTATTGACAAATGATGGAACTTTTGGAAACTATTGACAAATGATGGAACTTTTGGAAACTATTGACAAATGATGGAACTTTTGGAAACTATTGACAAATGATGGAACTTTTGGAAACTATTGACAAATGATGGAACTTTTGGAAACTATTGACAAATGATGGAACTTTTGGAAACTATTGACAAATGATGGAACTTTTGGAAACTATTGACAAATGATGGAACTTTTGGAAACTATTGACAAATGATGGAACTTTTGGAAACTATTGACAAATGATGGAACTTTTGGAAACTATTGACAAATGATGGAACTTTTGGAAACTATTGACAAATGATGGAACTTTTGGAAACTATTGACAAATGATGGAACTTTTGGAAACTATTGACAAATGATGGAACTTTTGGAAACTATTGACAAATGATGGAACTTTTGGAAACTATTGACAAATGATGGAACTTTTGGAAACTATTGACAAATGATGGAACTTTTGGAAACTATTGACAAATGATGGAACTTTTGGAAACTATTGACAAATGATGGAACTTTTGGAAACTATTGACAAATGATGGAACTTTTGGAAACTATTGACAAATGATGGAACTTTTGGAAACTATTGACAAATGATGGAACTTTTGGAAACTATTGACAAATGATGGAACTTTTGGAAACTATTGACAAATGATGGAACTTTTGGAAACTATTGACAAATGATGGAACTTTTGGAAACTATTGACAAATGATGGAACTTTTGGAAACTATTGACAAATGATGGAACTTTTGGAAACTATTGACAAATGATGGAACTTTTGGAAACTATTGACAAATGATGGAACTTTTGGAAACTATTGACAAATGATGGAACTTTTGGAAACTATTGACAAATGATGGAACTTTTGGAAACTATTGACAAATGATGGAACTTTTGGAAACTATTGACAAATGATGGAACTTTTGGAAACTATTGACAAATGATGGAACTTTTGGAAACTATTGACAAATGATGGAACTTTTGGAAACTATTGACAAATGATGGAACTTTTGGAAACTATTGACAAATGATGGAACTTTTGGAAACTATTGACAAATGATGGAACTTTTGGAAACTATTGACAAATGATGGAACTTTTGGAAACTATTGACAAATGATGGAACTTTTGGAAACTATTGACAAATGATGGAACTTTTGGAAACTATTGACAAATGATGGAACTTTTGGAAACTATTGACAAATGATGGAACTTTTGGAAACTATTGACAAATGATGGAACTTTTGGAAACTATTGACAAATGATGGAACTTTTGGAAACTATTGACAAATGATGGAACTTTTGGAAACTATTGACAAATGATGGAACTTTTGGAAACTATTGACAAATGATGGAACTTTTGGAAACTATTGACAAATGATGGAACTTATTACGAATGTTATTTTTATTAAAGTCATGGCAGAAATATTTTTTTCATATATATTACATAATAATTGTACGAAAATTATAATTTCAATTTTGGGAAGATTACTGATTATACTAGTTAAAAACACAAGGCTTTGAGGAAACCAATCATTTTTTTAGTTGGACCACCTCTACATGAAAATCGCCTCTTAATTGTAACATACAAAACTCAATAAAACAAAAATATTATTTAATTTCAAAAGCTTTTAATTGCTTTTATTTATTTCAATGAACATGGACAATATTGCCTGAAAGCAAAAAGATATTTCAATGAAAAATGAATTTTTAAAACAATTGTTTTTTCTGAAATATTTTTTTTATTTTTACGTTATGTTGTTAATTCTTCTAAAATTATGAAAAAATTTGTAAAATTTAACGAATGTTGTTAAGTAGATATATATTTACAGATTATAATTTCCAAAGTTTTACAAACTAACGAACAAAGTATATAAAAAAATATAATTTGTGTCAATAATAACACTGTAAATCAAATCTACGGAAAACCGGAAGTATCATGCGTGCAATAAAAAGTCACGTGGATTGCGTTTCTGTCTAGTATTTAACTTAAACACTGAATTTTTAATACAATTATTTGTTATTTCTTTAATTACAATGCAATTTTACATTTAAGTTGTTAAAATATTATAAAATTAGTTAAAAGCCGCATTCATTTTCGTAAATGTCCTTTTGAGATATAGATTTATTTTTGCTAAACACGTGTGGAGAAGTTAATTTGATTTTTCAATTTCAACTGAGAAGGGTACCTACAAGTATCCGTATCATCTTATGAAATTTAAATTTGTATTTTATGTACACTTCTGATAAAATTTCATAATAAAGGTACCTATAAATTAATTAGATACCTATCTTATAAAATTTAATCTCACTATCAACAGTCTTATTTTAATTTCTTTATAATATATTTTCCATAAAGTATCGTAAACGTAAAGGTAAAAGCTACGTACAAAAATTTTTTTTTTAAATAGAACGCTGAAAGTTTTCCTTAAAAATAATGAGGTAAACAACTTGTTCACTTAAATCTAAATAACTTCACATCTCTTCTTCCGTAGAAGGAATTATCCTCACGTAAGCTATCAAAACGTCACAAATGTCTTTCATCACCTTTGTCAAGTGACGCGAAAGGTTATGACCGGCTTTGTTTTATTTTCAAACTACGTCCTTTCGGCGCAGAAACTAAGTTAAGTTCGGTTCAAAATATTTTAAATAAACAATCTCTGATTTTTTTTAAATAAGTTTAAAAAAATTATAAATAAGATTTTTAAAAGAATTTCAAACTGAGATTTTCTTTTTTTTATAAATTGGAAAAAAATGGCTGTCATGATAACAATTTTCTGACAATTTTGCTGACTAAAAAATAAAAAACAAGGTTTTAAACGAAAATATTTGACGTGTTAGGAACGATTAAAAATGTAAAAAAAAAATACCCGCAAAATACTTTGATCTTTCCTCTTAATAATAACATAAATATTTAGATGATAAAGTTTTGTTTTCGTCAAGTTTGGCGTCTTTTTCGTCATGCTATACTCTTTTTTTAACGATCTCATGAAGGTACCGAAGTAAAACAATGTTAATATCTGGGAAGCGTTTTAACAGAGGACGGAAAGTGCGGTGTCGAAATCCAAAGGCCCGTTGACTTAATGAAATATGTCTTCCAAAAACTAAGCAACATATTAACAAACAGGATAAATGTACTAAGCAGTTATGTAATAGCAGTCTCTAATTAAGGCAATGAATACGGGACAAAGTCCGCATAGATAAAGAAGAAATTAGTGATGGAAATATGAGTCTACAGAAAGATGCCGGGAATACCATGAATTGAACATGTGAGCAACGATGAAGTTTTAGAGAAAACGAAAAATTAAAAGGACACTTAGACTTACCATCAGTAAAAAATTTCTAGGGGGTCATAATGAAGAAAGAGGACTTGGAAAATCTGATACTCACAGGGCGTCTTGAAAGCAAGAAGGGCAAAGAAAAAGAACACCTAGCTTAACCTGCTAGCATCTCATAGTATAGAGTAGAATTTCTAAGCGAAACACCTCTTTACTATTCTAGTGAAAGTCCCATGCTTGTATTATTGAAAAGAAATATATATATATATATATATATTTTAATGCATTTTCCAAGAAATGTACCAAGATCTCGTCAATATAAAAACGAAAATTTAGTCAAGACAAGTTGCTACCGGGTGTGGAAGAATTGGAAAAAATATTACTAACGAGCGAGAACACATAGTAATAAGAGTAAATAGCAATTGATACTGCATTTAAATTTTTTGAAGATGAAAGTTTGCTGGAAAGTATAGGCGCCCACAAGAGAGAAATACGAGTAAATATACTGTTAATACAGAATTTACGGCTACATCTAGCCAGCTCAAATGTAAATTAAGGAGATCAAGACGCGAGTATAGTACTGCGCATAAATTCATAAGGTGTACGCGAAGAAATAGTTATAGATAGACTGACAGAAAAATAAAGATACGAGTAGTGAAAGATAGATACAGACAGACAGGTTAATAGAGACACAGAAGTTATATGATATTTTTAAATATATTTTAAGGTGTCTATACATTGTGCTCAATTTTAAAAATACCTAACAAATGAAGATGACGCTGCAGGGTGTATAAGTAAACGTATTTAAGGAAATAATGTTTTATTTAAATACATCCGACTACTTACAAATTGCCTTCATTGTTTCCGCGAAACACATCTTGTCGACACTCATTTTCTGTTTTCTGCAAGAAACTTCCTGTTTCCATGAATCTATTGTACCAGGCACGGATACTAACAAGAATTGGTATCCTTTTTATATTTTGTATTGTAATTACTTTGAACCTGAGTGTCCGATTTGTATCTGTATGAACCAATATACACCTTACGGTTTCTTTTGCTATGTCTTTGATTTCGTTACCAGTCAGGGATCAATAATACACACTTTTAAATTCTTCATGAATAGACAACGGAAAAACATACACACACACACACACACACACACATATATATATATATATTCATATTTCTTTAACACAATGATGTGTATTGATGGATATAAACTCTAATAGTTCAAAGAAACTTTGGAATTTATATTTATGGTCTCCATGCATATCATGTTTGTCTCGGTTCATTATACTCGTGTATATGTTTATTTAAATCATTTACACAAACATATGCAATTGTATATATCTAAAATTATCTGTTAAAAAATATGAAGACAAAAGAAAAATTCTTCACTGCTGAAATCGAATCTTATCAAAATATGGATCTGCACCTCGGATTTCTTTAAAATATTTCCTTTCTTTTCCCACCAGCCCACATACGTGACTATAAAATTAAAATGAAAAGTTAAATTCAAATTATTCTGTTATTTAAAATATATAATACATAACTTAACCTTCCAAACTAAAATAATACTTACATAATTTAAAAAGTACTTTTCGTTTATTACATATTAAATTACATCACTTAACATCCTCTATGATTTACTTTGACTTTCAGTTAGCCTGGTGTATATCTATTAGAGTTCTTACATTTAAGAGTTCTGAAAAACTAACGGCATTTTTACTTAATAAAATCCTAACATTTGCCTTGATGGAGTCCATCAGAGGATGAAGAAACGCGTTGGTTAATTTTTCATTTGTCTTCATATATACATTTTATGTTTGTTTTTGTTTTTTCGGGTAGTTTTGAATTCTGCTAATTAGTTTTCACAGATTGTTGTTTTTATATTTACACAACAGTTGGTTTAATTCCAGAGTTCACACCGTCCTGGGTATGACGATAAAATACATCCGTGTCCTGGGTATGACGATAAACTACGTCCAACAGCAAGGCCTCTGATCAGAAGGTTTTGAGGAGCAAGGAACCGCCTCTTAATTGCTGGTGTTCCCAAGTCCAACCTGACCCGAGGTGGTAGCATCTGCTAGGGCCCCAGTTATGGGCAAATAGTTAAACTCGAAACTGGGGTAAAACACTAAAGGATAAAAATAGGTTTTAACACCAGGAATACTTTGTAAAAAAAATTATCAGCAATAAAATTTTGAAGAAAAAAATATTACCAACAATGCATTTTTGAAAAAAAATAATACCATCATTACGTTTTTGAAAAAAAAAATATTATGGCAATACGTTTTTGAAAAAAAAAATATTATGGCAATACGTTTTTGAAAAAAAAAATATTATGGCAATACGTTTTTGAAAAAAAAAATATTATGGCAATACGTTTTTGAAAAAAAAAATATTATGGCAATACGTTTTTGAAAAAAAAAATATTATGGCAATACGTTTTTGAAAAAAAGAAATTATGGCAATACGTTTTTGAAAAAAAAAATATTATGGCAATACGTTTTTGAAAAAAAAAATATTATGGCAATACGTTTTTGAAAAAAAAAATATTATGGCAATACGTTTTTGAAAAAAAAAATATTATGGCAATACGTTTTTGAAAAAAAAATATTATGGCAATACGTTTTTGAAAAAAAGAAATTATGGCAATACGTTTTTGAAAAAAAGAAATTATGGCAATACGTTTTTGAAAAAAAGAAATTATGGCAATAGGTTTTTGAAAACTAAAAAATTATGGCAATAGGTTTTTGAAAACTAAAAAATTATGGCAATAGGTTTTTGAAAAAAAAAAAATTATGGCAATAGGTTTTTGAAAAAAAAAAAATTATGGCAATAGGTTTTTGAAAAAAAAAAATTATGGCAATAGGTTTTTGAAAAAAAAAAATTATGGCAATAGGTTTTTGAAAAAAAAAAAATTATGGCAATAGGTTTTTGAAAAAAAAAAAATTATGGCAATAGGTTTTTGAAAAAAAAAAAATTATGGCAATAGGTTTTTGAAAAAAAAAAAATTATGGCAATAGGTTTTTGAAAAAAAAAAAATTATGGCAATAGGTTTTTGAAAAAAAAAAAATTATGGCAATAGGTTTTTGAAAAAAAAAAAATTATGGCAATAGGTTTTTGAAAAAAAAAAAATTATGGCAATAGGTTTTTGAAAAAAAAAAAATTATGGCAATAGGTTTTTGAAAAAAAAAAAATTATGGCAATAGGTTTTTGAAAAAAAAAAAATTATGGCAATAGGTTTTTGAAAAAAAAAAAATTATGGCAATAGGTTTTTGAAAAAAAAAAAATTATGGCAATAGGTTTTTGAAAAAAAAAAAATTATGGCAATAGGTTTTTGAAAAAAAAAAAATTATGGCAATAGGTTTTTGAAAAAAAAAAATTATGGCAATAGGTTTTTGAAAAAAAAAAAATTATGGCAATAGGTTTTTGAAAAAAAAAATTATGGCAATAGGTTTTTGAAAAAAAAAAAATTATGGCAATAGGTTTTTGAAAAAAAAAAAATTATGGCAATAGGTTTTTGAAAAAAAAAAATTATGGCAATAGGTTTTTGAAAAAAAAAAATTATGGCAATAGGTTTTTGAAAAAAAAAAAATTATGGCAATAGGTTTTTGAAAAAAAAAAAATTATGGCAATAGGTTTTTGAAAAAAAAAAAATTATGGCAATAGGTTTTTGAAAAAAAAAAAATTATGGCAATAGGTTTTTGAAAAAAAAAAAATTATGGCAATAGGTTTTTGAAAAAAAAAAAATTATGGCAATAGGTTTTTGAAAAAAAAAAAATTATGGCAATAGGTTTTTGAAAAAAAAAAAATTATGGCAATAGGTTTTTGAAAAAAAAAAAATTATGGCAATAGGTTTTTGAAAAAAAATTATGGCAATAGGTTTTTGAAAAAAAAAAATTAAGGCAATAGGTTTTTGAAAAAAAAAAATTATGGCAATAGGTTTTTGAAAAAAAAAAAATTATGGCAATAGGTTTTTGAAAAAAAAAAAATTATGGCAATAGGTTTTTGAAAAAAAAAAAAAATTACCAGCTATACGTTTTTGAAAAAAAAAAAAAATTACCAGCTATACGTTTTTGAAAAAAAAAAAAAATTACCAGCTATACGTTTTTGAAAAAAAAAACAAATTACCAGCTATACGTTTTTGTGGAAAAAATTATAACCAGAAATAGATTTTTGACAAAGAAAAATATTACAAGCAATAAAATTTTTGTCGGCATTAAATAACCCCTTGAAATTGATATGCCGTAAAACAAACCAAACCAGAGTTCTCATGTTTGCTGGAGTCAATCTCGAATAACTTGAGTGACATCATGCAAAAAGTCAAACTCGAATTATGTGTATTTGCTTTAAATACACTTCAGTACACGATCTCTTAAGGAGAAAGATAACTTAGGTAATTTTGATTGCTACTCATTTATTAAAACAGTTTCCAGAATTTTCAAGCTTTCTTTGCACTCTGTCCTGTTAAAAAGTTGTGTGCCAAGAAGCACAAAAAGCGCTCGAACTCCACACTGTAAAATTTTTATGTTGCAGACACACAGTGAATGTCACCATTCAAAGACACATCCTTGATAATGGCTAGAGAATTAGCCGAAAACGCTCAGAACAATTCTAACTACAGACAATTCCTATATCTTTAAACATTGAAAAAATGTTAGATATTTGGAAAAACTCGATAAACAATGAAAATCTTCCATGTTGGCTGGCCGTTTTCAATAAAAGATACACACATACGTATACAAATATATATATATATATATATATATATATATATATATATAACACATATTCAGAAACTTGTGTGTGCAAGCGAAAAAAAAACACTCATGTAAAATGAATAGCCTAAAAGGGCAGACGTTTGAAAAATGTTTTTAAAAAGTTGAACCCAAATAATGTAAATGTGTTTAAGGTTGTATGAAATTTAATTACACGACTCTAGGGAGAAACAAAATCACGAAACTAAATTGTCATACGCTCTTTCGTTTTTGTTTGTTTTTCTTTGTTCTTTTCGTAAAGAAGAAAAAACAGGCAACGCAAAAATATTTTATTTTATTTCGCCTATGATGGCGGTGTTTTTATATTTGTTATTTAGCAAATATCAAATGAAAGCATTGATTTGATATTGACTGCGACAGCACCTAGTGAAAAATCTCTGTGATTTGTGACATCGTGAAGAGCTAATCATATCAATGAACAAAGCTGTTTAAGGTAATAAACATCTCGTTTTTTGGGAAAATAAGTGTCACATCTAAAGTATGAGTTGAAGAAAGCACTATTTCACAAGTTTGTGGATTGAATAAATAATGAAATATCACTTAATGAATAAATTTAATTTTTACTACTATTACTTTCTCTTCTTGTCTACTATTAACACTTTCGTTTGACTAGTAATTCTTTCTTCTCAGTTTCAATATGACCATTTCTTCTTTATTGACATTACAAAAAAGTACTTTGTCGTACTCTTCTTTCTTTGTGCTCTCTCTCTCCTTTCTTAGTCATGTGTGTCTCTCTCTCCTTTCTTAGTCATGTGTGTCTCTCTCTCCTTTCTTAGTCATGTGTGTCTCTCTCTCCTTTCTTAGTCATGTGTGTCTCTCTCTCCTTTCTTAGTCATGTGTGTCTCTCTCTCCTTTCTTAGTCATGTGTGTCTCTCTCTCCTTTCTTAGTCTCGTGTGTCTCTCTCTCTCCTTTCTTAGTCTCGTGTGTCTCTCTCTCTCCTTTCTTAGTCTCGTGTGTCTCTCTCTCTCCTTTCTTAGTCTCGTGTGTCTCTCTCTCTCCTTAGTCTCGTGTGTCTCTCTCTCTCCTTAGTCTCGTGTGTCTCTTTCTCTCCTTAGTCTCGTGTGTCTCTCTCTCTCCTTTCTTTGTCACGTGTGTGTGTCTCTCTCTCTCCTTTCTTTGTCACGTGTGTGTGTCTCTCTCTCTCCTTTCTTTGTCACGTGTGTGTGTGTCTCTCTCTCCTTTCTTTGTCACGTGTGTGTGTCTCTCTCTCTCCTTTCTTTGTCACGTGTGTGTGTCTCTCTCTCTCCTTTCTTTGTCACGTGTGTGTGTCTCTCTCTCTCCTTTCTTTGTCACGTGTGTGTGTCTCTCTCTCTCCTTTCTTTGTCACGTGTGTGTGTCTCTCTCTCTCCTTTCTTTGTCACGTGTGTGTGTCTCTCTCTCTCCTTTCTTTGTCACGTGTGTGTGTCTCTCTCTCTCCTTTCTTTGTCACGTGTGTGTGTCTCTCTCTCTCCTTTCTTTGTCACGTGTGTGTGTCTCTCTCTCTCCTTTCTTTGTCACGTGTGTCTCTCTCTCTCCTTTCTTTGTCACGTGTGTGTCTCTCTCTCCTTTCTTTGTCGTGTGTGTCTCTCTCTCCTTTCTTTGTCGTGTGTGTCTCTCTCTCCTTTCTTTGTCGTGTGTGTCTCTCTCTCCTTTCTTTGTCGTGTGTGTCTCTCTCTCCTTTCTTTGTCGTGTGTGTCTCTCTCTCCTTTCTTTGTCGTGTGTGTCTCTCTCTCCTTTCTTTGTCGTGTGTGTCTCTCTCTCCTTTCTTTGTCGTGTGTGTCTCTCTCTCCTTTCTTTGTCGTGTGTGTCTCTCTCTCCTTTCTTTGTCGTGTGTGTCTCTCTCTCCTTTCTTTGTCGTGTGTGTCTCTCTCTCCTTTCTTTGTCGTGTGTGTCTCTCTCTCCTTTCTTTGTCGTGTGTGTCTCTCTCTCCTTTCTTTGTCGTGTGTGTCTCTCTCTCCTTTCTTTGTCGTGTGTGTCTCTCTCTCCTTTCTTTGTCGTGTGTGTCTCTCTCTCCTTTCTTTGTCGTGTGTGTCTCTCTCTCCTTTCTTTGTCGTGTGTGTCTCTCTCTCCTTTCTTTGTCGTGTGTGTCTCTCTCTCCTTTCTTTGTCGTGTGTGTCTCTCTCTCCTTTCTTTGTCGTGTGTGTCTCTCTCTCCTTTCTTTGTCGTGTGTGTCTCTCTCTCCTTTCTTTGTCGTGTGTGTCTCTCTCTCCTTTCTTTGTCGTGTGTGTCTCTCTCTCCTTTCTTTGTCGTGTGTGTCTCTCTCTCCTTTCTTTGTCGTGTGTGTCTCTCTCTCCTTTCTTTGTCGTGTGTGTCTCTCTCTCCTTTCTTTGTCGTGTGTGTCTCTCTCTCCTTTCTTTGTCGTGTGTGTCTCTCTCTCCTTTCTTTGTCGTGTGTGTCTCTCTCTCCTTTCTTTGTCGTGTGTGTCTCTCTCTCCTTTCTTTGTCGTGTGTGTCTCTCTCTCCTTTCTTTGTCGTGTGTGTCTCTCTCTCCTTTCTTTGTCGTGTGTGTCTCTCTCTCCTTTCTTTGTCGTGTGTGTCTCTCTCTCCTTTCTTTGTCGTGTGTGTCTCTCTCTCTCTCTCCTTTCTTTGTCGTGTGTGTCTCTCTCTCTCTCCTTTCTTTGTCGTGTGTGTCTCTCTCTCTCTCCTTTCTTTGTCGTGTGTGTCTCTCTCTCTCTCCTTTCTTTGTCGTGTGTGTCTCTCTCTCCTTTCTTTGTCGTGTGTGTCTCTCTCTCCTTTCTTTGTCGTGTGTGTCTCTCTCTCTCCTTTCTTTGTCGTGTGTGTCTCTCTCTCTCCTTTCTTTGCCGTGTGTGTCTCTCTCTCTCCTTTCTTTGCCGTGTGTGTCTCTCTCTCTCCTTTCTTTGCCGTGTGTGTCTCTCTCTCTCCTTTCTTTGCCGTGTGTGTGTGTGTGTGTCTCTCTCTCTCTCCTTTCTTTGCCGTGTGTGTGTCTCTCTCTCTCCTTTCTTTGCCATGTGTGTGTCTCTCTCTCTCTCTCCTTTCTTTGCCATGTGTGTGTCTCTCTCTCTCTCTCCTTTCTTTGCCATGTGTGTGTGTGTGTCTCTCTCTCTCTCTCCTTTCTTTGCCATGTGTGTGTGTGTGTGTCTCTCTCTCTCTCTCCTTTCTTTGCCATGTGTGTGTGTGTGTCTCTCTCTCTCTCTCCTTTCTTTGCCATGTGTGTGTGTGTGTGTCTCTCTCTCTCTCCTTTCTTTGCCATGTGTGTGTGTGTCTCTCTCTCTCTCTCTCCTTTCTTTGCCATGTGTGTGTGTCTCTCTCTCTCTCTCTCCTTTCTTTGCCATGTGTGTGTGTCTCTCTCTCTCTCTCTCCTTTCTTTGCCATGTGTGTGTGTGTCTCTCTCTCTCTCTCTCCTTTCTTTGCCATGTGTGTGTGTGTCTCTCTCTCTCTCTCCTTTCTTTGCCATGTGTGTGTGTCTGTCTCTCTCTCTCTCCTTTCTTTGCCATGTGTGTGTGTGTGTCTCTCTCTCTATCCTTTCTTTGCCATGTGTGTGTGTGTGTGTCTCTCTCTCTCCTTTCTTTGCCATGTGTGTGTGTGTGTCTCTCTCTCTCTCTCCTTTCTTTGCCATGTGTGTGTGTGTGTCTCTCTCTCTCTCTCCTTTCTTTGCCATGTGTGTGTGTGTGTCTCTCTCTCTCTCTCCTTTCTTTGCCATGTGTGTGTGTGTCTCTCTCTCTCTCTCTCTCCTTTCTTTGCCATGTGTGTGTGTGTCTCTCTCTCTCTCTCCTTTCTTTGCCATGTGTGTGTGTGTGTCTCTCTCTCTCTCCTTTCTTTGCCATGTGTGTGTGTGTGTCTCTCTCTCTCTCTCCTTTCTTTGCCATGTGTGTGTGTGTCTCTCTCTCTCTCTCTCCTTTCTTTGCCATGTGTGTGTGTGTCTCTCTCTCTCTCTCTCCTTTCTTTGCCATGTGTGTGTGTCTCTCTCTCTCTCTCTCCTTTCTTTGCCATGTGTGTGTGTCTCTCTCTCTCTCTCTCCTTTCTTTGCCATGTGTGTGTGTCTCTCTCTCTCTCTCCTTTCTTTGCCATGTGTGTGTGTGTGTCTCTCTCTCTCTCTCCTTTCTTTGCCATGTGTGTGTGTGTGTCTCTCTCTCTCTCTCCTTTCTTTGCCATGTGTGTGTGTGTGTCTCTCTCTCTCTCCTTTCTTTGCCATGTGTGTGTGTGTGTCTCTCTCTCTCTCTCCTTTCTTTGCCATGTGTGTGTGTGTGTCTCTCTCTCTCTCTCCTTTCTTTGCCATGTGTGTGTCTCTCTCTCTCTCCTTTCTTTGCCATGTGTGTGTGTCTCTCTCTCTCCTTTCTTTGCCATGTGTGTGTGTGTCTCTCTCTCTCTCCTTTCTTTGCCATGTGTGTGTGTGTGTGTGTCTCTCTCCTTTCTTTGCCGTGTGTGTGTGTGTGTGTGTGTCTCTCTCCTTTCTTTGCCGTGTGTGTGTGTGTGTGTCTCTCTCCTTTCTTTGCCGTGTGTGTGTGTGTCTCTCTCTCTCTCCTTTCTTTGCCGTGTGTGTGTGTGTCTCTCTCTCTCTCCTTTCTTTGCCGTGTGTGTGTGTGTCTCTCTCTCTCTCCTTTCTTTGCCGTGTGTGTGTGTGTCTCTCTCTCTCTCCTTTCTTTGCCATGTCTCCCCCCCCGCTTTCGTTACTGCTATTCGTTCTCGTTTATTGATTTTTTGTTTTGTTTTCTTTGCTTCATTTCCCCAACACTAGTTTTGAACTTTTCAGATAATATAATTTTTCTTCATTTTCATCCTCACCCTGCTTCATCTTTGGCTTCCTTTTTATTACTGTTCTTGTCCACAAAATCACTTTGTTCCTGCTCCCATTAGTAAAACGGCGACGTCTTCACATTAACCTAATATTACTCGAGCTTCTTATAATTATTATTACAATTAGCTTACGCACATATCAGTTAAGAAACGTCGAGCATGTTCAGTAACTAGATGGTTGACTGCTTGTAAACACTAAATACTATGAGTTTGGATGTGCGTATCGTGTAATGGAAAGCAGTTAGGTATTGAAAATCAGAGTAGTATTCCAATTCCAGTCGCGTTTATGGTCACTTACGCGGAAAGTTGTGAATCCTCCTTTTCTCTCCTCAATGAGTGTTAATTAGGCGAGTTTCTCTCTCGCCACAACATTCTTAGAATCTAGAAACACTTTCCGGCTTTAAATAACCTGCAAAATGTTGGTAGTCGTAATAACAAATCCATCAACAATTCTTATTACTCTTCTTTTTTATTTACTATTTTCTTTTTCTGTTTTGTATTCTTGTTGCATTACAAATAATACTAATTTTAATATTTGCCTTCCTTTCAATTCTTCATTCAACTTCCATTACAAGATCGACTACTACACTTTTCGTTTCTACTATTATGACGGAAAAGTGAGGAAATAAATCTCCATTAATAAACATTAAGAAATAGAGTAAAAAAACTCCTCTCTCTCTCTCTCTGTTGTCTGTCTTTCTCTCTCTGTTGTCTGTCTCTCTCTCTCTCTGTTGTCTGTCTCTCTCTCTCTCTGTTGTCTGTCTCTCTTCTATCTCTCCTCTCTTCTATCTCTCCTCTCTTCTATCTCTCCTCTCTTCTATCTCTCCTCTCTTCTATCTCTCCTCTCTTCTATCTCTCCTCTCTTCTATCTCTCCTCTCTTCTATCTCTCCTCTCTTCTATCTCTCCTCTCTTCTATCTCTCCTCTCTTCTATCTCTCCTCTCTTCTATCTCTCCTCTCTTCTATCTCTCCTCTCTTCTATCTCTCCTCTCTTCTATCTCTCCTCTCTTCTATCTCTCCTCTCTTCTATCTCTCCTCTCTTCTATCTCTCCTCTCTTCTATCTCTCCTCTCTTCTATCTCTCCTCTCTTCTATCTCTCCTCTCTTCTATCTCTCCTCTCTTCTATCTCTCCTCTCTTCTATCTCTCCTCTCTTCTATCTCTCCTCTCTTCTATCTCTCCTCTCTTCTATCTCTCCTCTCTTCTATCTCTCCTCTCTTCTATCTCTCCTCTCTTCTATCTCTCCTCTCTTCTATCTCTCCTCTCTTCTATCTCTCCTCTCTTCTATCTCTCCTCTCTTCTATCTCTCCTCTCTTCTATCTCTCCTCTCTTCTATCTCTCCTCTCTTCTATCTCTCCTCTCTTCTATCTCTCCTCTCTTCTATCTCTCCTCTCTTCTATCTCTCCTCTCTTCTATCTCTCCTCTCATTCTTCATAAATTCGGCGTAATAATAACCTTATTGCATTCTATCTTTTTTTTAGTTCCCTGTATCAGTTTGTATCCTCCACGCGCATTCTCCTTTTTTTATTTCATTTAATTTCATTGCGATTTTTTCTTAGAATTGCTGTGATATTCATTCTTCTATTTTTGTATTTTCCATATTTTTTTATTTTTTCCCACTTTCCTCTTTCGTCGATGCTCTCTTTCATTTCGGTCATACCATTTCTCTCTCTCTCTCTCTCTCTCTCTCTCTCTCTCTCTCTCTCTCTCTCTCTCTCTCTCTCTCTCTCTCTCTCTCTCTCTCTCTCTCTCTCTCTCTCTCTCTCTCTCTCTCTCTCTCTCTCTCTCTCTCTCTCTCTCTCTCTGGAAATTCTGTATTCCTGCCTTTCTTTATTTCTGTTGCGAAATGGAATTTTGTTTGCTTATTGCTGTTTTATCTTAGTTTTTCTATTTGCTTTTTCCTTCCTATTTCAGTCTTATATTTCTTCATTCCGAGTGATCTCCCTTGTCGTATCACACTCGCCTTCTTCACTCTTCCTTCTTTGTTTCGCCCGCTTTCTTTTGCCCCGATTCCCCTGAGTGTTTTGTTGTTTGACGTGCATTCGAACCACTAAGTGTCATCAGGCAGGCGATTGAAGGCATATTCATTGGAGCCGAGCACTTCTTGTAAAGCTCTTTTCGACTTACTGCCACGCACATAATCCCTTAATGTTAACGGATCTGGAAAGATGTCGTTGAAAGAAGGCAGATACGGAGAAAGACGGAAAGGAAACAGAGGGAAAAGTAGCATAGAAAAATAAAACAAATATAGACAACAAACAATACCAAACCCAAGAAATAAAAAAAAAGAAAACCTGACCCATTCTCCACATCAGACAATGTGAAGAGTGCTCAACCAATTCTGACACAGACCCCAACCCCTTCTAGTGAACTGGTGGTAAAAATTCTCTACCGCAACCTTGTGTAAGTTGAAAAACAGGTCATAATAAATACATAAATAAATAGGTGCACTAACCTGCAGGTATACATTGAAAGCTGAAGATTCAAAAACTTAACCATATGTAAACGGAACATATAGGAATGCAGTTATATATATATATATATGTTTCTATGGAGCTATAACTTTGTTTTATTGGAATAAAAACGATCATAAAAAATTAAGCCAATTTGCAGTGATACGAATGCAAGTGAGGATCTGTGCTATTTCAAATCACTATATAGAATATATTTGTTTTAATAATAATTAATCATAACATTGGAATTCTTCTTTACTAACAGCTACAATATTCCCAGGGTATGTTTTTCTACAGCTGGCCTTTATATTGGGCAAGGTTTTGTATAATGTATGTTGTCGTAAAACGAAGGGCAAGGATAAAACAAAAAAAAAAAATGAATGTCATAGAAAGGGAACATCGAAAATAAAAGGCCATCGTAAACAAGAATGAAGTACACAACAATTAAAAAAAGTAGGACCTATCGCAAAGACTATATATATATATATATATATATATAATCAATAACAAACAACATTCAAGATCAAAAGCATTCCTTCTATTTACAGAGAGAGAACAGCATGAGCTTGTGTATATATAGCTTCTACGATTTTCAAATGTAATTCAAAACACGTCTTTGGTGTAGGATGTTCCACAGTTATCATTATTCAATAAATGTTCAGCTATCTCAGATTCACATGTATTGACGTAATTATGCAAATTATCATTAATTATTTTTACGATAATTATAGCTATTTGGTCTTTGTTGTTCGTTTTCCTATTGCGTTTTAATATATCTGTTACTGTAGATATAATTAAGACGCTTCGACATGTGCAAATATTTTGCAATCTAGTGTGGTATCTTTGCACGATACCGCATACTAGTGGCCTTCACGTAAAAAATATGGAACATTTTTTTTTAACATTCTTTAAAACGCGCAGAATAATGTTCTTACATCTGTCAAAAGTCAATATTATATTTGTGGTGTCCGCTAAAATGCATATAACTTTGCAATATATAATAACGTTAATTATTGCATCGTTTTAAGCTATTTTGTTTTAAGTCTTTCGTCGTAATACGATTTTGGGAAAGCGGGGGGGAAATATTTAATATCTTGCCTTTTTCAAGAGATTAAACATATCCTCTTCCTTTCTGATATATAGTCATCCAGACAAACCGTTTCAATGTATCGCAGCTCTTCAGTGTGACTAGACGTCTGATTGCTTCAGCACGGGATTGAAACCCGAACGATTTGGCATCCGTCAAATCCTAACCCTTGGCTATCGGGGCACGGCAAAAGAAAAGGAAATTTTAACGTTTTCTATACGAAATACGTCAGTGGCCCGGAGAGCTCTCTTCAGTTAAAGACTAATGCGTTAATAGCAGTAGGAGCAAGTTTTTTCTTTTCTCAAGAGAGCTCAACTGGATTTCCCGAGAGCATAGTGAGAGAGAAACAAAGATATACAAACTGATATATACAATTAGGGACCCTAGGCGTGTGGTAATAGTTGTATTAAGTTTTGTTGATCATCATTAGGTGGGCTATATTAGTGGACTTGAGACAAACTAATGTAACCTTAATAAATAATACGGTGCTTTATGTTAGTGAAGAGTTAACAATCTCTAACTTGTCAATAATTAGTAGTGACTTCATTCCTCACTGAGTGCCTCATACGTGCGGCATTGTGCCAAACAAAGATCAGTCAGAAAACGTGAAATATTTTTTTTTAAATAGTAGAAACGTATATATTATGCAATTGAATGACAAACTGGAAAAATTCTGTGTAATGCATTTGCTCAAGAACATCATCAACTAAAGTAATTTCTTTATTAGTGGAATTATGCATAGGAGGAGAAATATAAACACAAGCTTTCCGTTATTATTATGTACTGATGATACAAGAACGCTGAATGTATTTATTTTGTATTATTTAAATCAATTTTTTTGGTATGTTTTCCGTCAAAGGTGTCTAGATACAGATTCTAGCCGATCTCATACAGTCTTCTTACTCTTATGTTTAAGTTTTTAAGATTTTTTTTATTTAAGTAGCCCAACTTGTGACAACTGAACATCTGTCAAGTTTGATTTACCGCGAAGTATTAAACAATTTGTGTAGTAAATTGCTTTCGCTTGTAATTAAAGTAGCATTTTTTTTATTGAAATTCTGGTGACTTTCGATCCGGTGAGCGCCAAATGTATTGGGCCTGTTGTATCAAAGATTTTTGTGGTCATATAATCTTTATGCCAATTCCTTGAGGTGTGTCTTAATGTATTTCGTGGTGCAGTAATTACAGGTGATAGAGTAAACTCTTCAAAACTTCTCATCATTTGCAGCTCTTTCCATGTTTGTCCTTTTATTATTACTGTCATTCTCTCTTCTGCCACACATTTCGACAGGCTCGTTAGGTAGGTTGTTAGGTGCTTACATCAGCGTCTCATTTGTGTTCAGTATGGCCTGTGAGTGTCAATGTTTCCAAGCATTCTTTCTTCATTATATGTACAATTTCTTATTGAACCGCAGCGAGTAATTCAGTTTGAAACAAAACTCAGAATGGTAGCAAATCTGGAGTAATTGATGACAAGACTATCTATATTTTAAAAAAGAAAAAAAAGGATCCTAAGAAAATATAAAGGCAAAACCCAGACAGTTGTTCTCGGCTTTTCTCTCTTCCGGATCCCACGATCTAGCAACAACCTTCACTTCTCCATGTCACTGTAATTCGACTACAGAAAGAATATTACTTAGTTTGATTACACCACAAGCATTTTCACAAATCTAGTTTGGTTAAATGCCATTGCTATGAAGTTTTTGCCAATTATTTGCTCTGAATTTCGGCATAATTCAATTCTAAAAATCATATCCGGTCTTTTTGGTAACAAATTGGGGAGATCGTGTGAGCCTATCCATAGTAGAACGATCTTTCCTGTTTGTAAGATATATTTATCTCTTTGCTATATTTACCATTCTCTCTTCTGCCATCCATTTCCCCAAGTTCATTAGGCAAGTTACTCGTTGCCTATTTTTCTCTTTCCTGTGAGTGTCAAATTTCCCTGGCCTTCTTTCTTTATTATAAATACCAGATTTATATTAGATTTAAATTTATTATATGTACCAGATTGGAAAGCTCGAAATCCAGCAAATACTTCAACTTGAAAACAAAATCAATACTACCCTATCTGGAGTAATGACCGATATAAGCTTATCTTGATCTTGTGAATGCAAAATGAATCTTTTTCTTTTTTTCTGTACCAATCGAATGTGTCTGTACAAAAAATAATCTGCACGTATTAAAATTTATTTTATTTGTTTTATTATTGGTTGAAGTGCTTCTTGAAACGATGCTGCCATTTAGTCCTTACAGAACACGGCCTACCTCGGGCAATCAAGACTTAGTCATCTTCAAAATATTCCATTTGAGTTATCCTAACGTAGATAACAATATTCAGAAGAATATTCAAACTCTACTTTCGGGATCGCCTTAATCTGCTCTATGGTGTTATCTCGTCTTCCATCTAAAATATCCTTCTTTGGCAACTGTAATGAAAATATTAACTTAAAGATAATCAAAAAATTGTAGACAGTGTTTTAAAAATCGTGTATAAAAATGTTTAAACTATGTATAAAATGTTCAACATTTTCATTTTATCGTGTCGGCAAGTACTGTAAAACAAATATATATGACGTCACTTATACGATAAATGAATATTTGAATTATACATGTCGCGTTCTTAAAGCTTCGAAGATGAAGCTACTAAAACTTTAGAAAAACGTCTACTGCAGTTGCAGTACAGGTGATATTTCAACGACCCTAATGTGTTATGTAACGCACATTCATGTTTGTACAATGAAAGTGTGCAATATAATTCCTGATAGTCTGACAAAATGAGTGTTACAGTTTTTTAAACAAAGTTAATGATGAGAATAGCCAGTTCCATACAGGAAATATTCAGCATTCATTGACCGAGAAGTTACCATTACCGTCCGTTCAAATTCCTAAAACCTTTCTCTTTTTTGTCTATATTTTCTCTCTTTGTTTTTGCTTGTCTATATTTTCTCTCTTTTTGTTTTTGCCTGTCTATATTTTCTCTCTTTTTGTTTTTGCCTGTCTATATTTTCTCTCTTTTTGTTTTTGCCTGTCTATATTTTCTCTCTTTTTGTTTTTGCCTGTCTATATTTTCTCTCTTTTTGTTTTTGCCTGTCTATATTTTCTCTCTTTTTGTTTTTGCCTGTCTATATTTTCTCTCTTTTTGTTTTTGCCTGTCTATATTTTCTCTCTTTTTGTTCTCTTCATTTTCCAAGGAAATTTCATTTTTATTGCTCTTTTTTTAGTATTTTTGAAATATTTCCAAATCTTCTCTTTAAAATAGTATAACAATTCAACGTTTTGCCTATATCGTCCTTTTCCCTTCTAGATACATGTTATCCTTTTTAGGTGTTGCAGTCTGAATATTTCAATTTTTTATTCTTTTATAGTATTCATGATTTTGTGTGTCAATTTATGTACTCTGTGTGGGATTCTTATTTAAGACCGACGGTATTTATTCACTTGAACCAGTTTTATCATTTATTTAAGATTTAAACGTTATTTTCGTGGATACTCGTATTTAAGTAGACGCTACCTTTATTTAGTAAACAGTCCATTTATTTATTACCGTTTACCGACCTGAATATTGGAGAAATCTAACGAAATATAATTATTCGCTCTCCGACTGGATTCGATCCTGTGTCCACCAAAGCAGAACGAACGGTTGTTAGATACGCCATGTTCTAGACCCACTGAGCTACGAAGAACTTATAATATTTCTCCTTGCTAACCTATGTCGCATTAATACATTAGAAAATATACATATCGTAGACATTTCTGAACGAGTTGCACTTCGTGCAGGCCATAAGTGAGAATCTAGATCTGAAGAGGCTATTGTAGAACATGGTTCGAATTCTCTATTTTAACTTGGTTTCCTCTTGCGTGAAAGTTGATGTTACTTGCTTAATTTTATTCATTTAAGCGCGGGGCTGTGTTCGGTTCTCCAGAGAGTTTTCATGGGGGAAGATTACAATTTTCTTGGGATATATTTGAACCTATTGCATTGTGCCCTTTCCTCGTCTGCTTGCACGTGTTCCGCTTGTGCAGTACCTTTCAAAAGAGGATTATCATAAGCTTCTTTAGCGAAGCTTATCAGAAATCATCACGACCATCCTTTTTCAATACGCTGATTTATCGCTAAAATTTACACGCATTCAGTGCGCCTCGGTACACTGTATAAATCATGTGATGATGTCTCGTTGACTTTACGATATTTCTGCTGTATCCAATAGTAAACATGACATTCATTAAATCCTTGTCTCCCATAGGCTTAAATATTACAATGAATGACAAGTCGCCAGGTATAAAGGAACGTCCAACTAAACATAGGTTTCATTGTTTATTTGTAACCTTGATGTCACAATCAACGGTTGGTTCTAAATGCGATATCACATCCTGAACAACTTAATGCGTAAAGGTGTATTTTCTTAAATGCCATTTCCTCTTCCAGAAAGAAGCGGAAACTGCCCTCTTCTTTTCCCTTACTTTATTATTGGTAAATTGTCATGTTTCTTGGGATGATTTTCCATTGTCTTTCTCACGGTGTTGAATTCACAGATATCTTAGATTAGCTTCCACCTAAGACTGTAGAGTTCATTCTACACACTATTTAACCCATGCCTAGAGGTAAAAGAAATGGCTACATACTTAGCACGAACAATAAAAGCACATGTTAAAGTCGGAAGTCGAAATAGGCTTGCCAATTTGATTTTCCGAGTCGATAGCTGTTAATCTACCCGCACACACACACATATATATATATATATATATATATATATATATATAACTGCCTAGAACACATGGAATATTGAAATGCGTCTCGTGCTTACTTTTACAGACATTAAAAAAGGGATCCAGCTCACCCAATATGTCAACAGTGGGATTGTTCATTCCTGATTCTTTTAGCCCTGTAAATCAAACTCTTTAAATAAAGTGATAAATGTTTGTCGGATTGATAAATAAGCTAAAAAAAAACATCTTTGGAAATTATATATAAGAGTGAGATAAAGTTTATTTTCTCTCACTTAAAATATAAATTAATGCCATATTGTAAGCTTTGGTATACAAATGTTATATTTGATCACGTGATATAACCATTGCATGGAACGCCATGAATATCGCCACTTCCTCTAGAAAACAATAAGTAATGAAATAGGATTGCAAACCCCTGAGACACACTCCTGAACACTCACCCTCTCTTCTTACGGTAATTCGGCCGACAGAAAAATACTACTTATTTTGATTGCACCAAAAGCATTTTCACCAATATAGTTTGGGTAATGCCATTATGAATCTTTTTTAATTTTTTTCGCCAGTTACTTGCGCTGAACATCTGCCTAATCCAATTCAAGGACTGATATCCAGCCTTTTCGGTAACGAACGATGGAGCGCTTCTCTGCCTATTCATAGTAGAACGAGCTTCCATATTTGTGAGATTAATGCTACAAGATGGAAACATTGGAACTGTTTTTTTTTGTTTTGATTTTCTTTGTTTTGTTTTGCAAATGGAATAGATCTAATCTTTAGTGCGGAATAAAAGGGTAGGTTGAATTAGAGGTGAGTTTCTAAAATTCATTCAAATTGAATTTAATTTCGAAACGAAAACGGAATGAATAAAGGTTGAAAAAATGACCAACTGGAAAAACGAATAAAATAGTCTCGACTAATTATGTGTGGGTCGAAAAAATATCAAAACTGAAAAGTAATATTTAGTATGCTTTGCTTAGTCTCGCATATGAGGGCCAGGTAAAAATCGAATGCAATACAATTGTAGTAATATTAATCGTTTCCTTATAAGGAAATATTCGGCATTCATTGACCGAGCAGACAGTGATACTTGCTTGTAATAGTTATAAAATATTTCTCTTAAAACAAGGAAAATATATTTCTCCGGTTCAGTAACTCGTATTACTCCTTCCAGTATTGATCCATGCTGCTGCCTTAATTTTTTATTTGAGATAGTGTTCAACGTAATCTTTTCTCTTCATATTCTGATCGCATTATTATGCTATCAATTCTAAATTTGAAATGGTTTGTTTGTTTGTTTTTGTTGCTTGGTTTGTTGGTTGCTTGGTTTGTTGGTTGCTTGGTTTGTTGGTTGCTTGGTTTGTTGGTTGGCTGGTTTGTTGGTTGGCTGGTTTGTTGGTTGGCTGGTTTGTTGGTTGGCTGGTTTGTTGGTTGGCTGGTTTGTTGGTTGGCTGGTTTGTTGGTTGGCTGGTTTGTTGGTTGGCTGGTTTGTTGGTTGGCTGGTTTGTTGGTTGGCTGGTTTGTTTGTTTGTTTGTTTGTTTGTTTGTTTGTTTGTTTGTTTGTTTGTTTGTTTGTTTGTTTGTTTGTTTGTTTGTTTGGTTGCTTGTTTGTTTGGTTGCTTGTTTGTTTGTTTGGTTGCTTGTTTGTTTGGTTGCTTGTTTGTTTGGTTGCTTGTTTGTTTGGTTGCTTGTTTGTTTGGTTGCTTGTTTGTTTGTTTGTTTGGTTGGTTGCTTGTTTGTTTGTTTGTTTGGTTGGTTGCTTGTTTGTTTGTTTGGTTGCTTCTTTCTTTGTTTGTTTGGTTGCTTGTTTGTTTGTTTGTTTGGTTGCTTGTTTGTTTGTTTGGTTGCTTGTTTGGTTGCTTGGTTTGGTTGCTTTGTCTTTTGGAGGGGGATTCTGTTTTTGGGTTTTTTTTTGGTGGGGGCTGTTTTGTTGTTTTTTTTTGTTGTTTTTTTTTTGGTTTTGTTGGTTTTGTTCCATTCGGCTTAAGACTTACAACTGCAGTTCACAAGCTCTTATTCTGCTGTCGTTTAAAATACAGTTACTAACGTTTACTTTCGAAAATTACGTCGTTTGTAGAAAAGCTGCCTTTCCTACACAACTTTTCGTTCAGAGACTTCGTAAGGACAACCTTAGTCACTAGTTAAAACACAAATAATTACATTCACCAACGGAAAATGTACCAGATTCCTTCTGAGAAAAACATTAAAACTTACTTTTTAACTGCAAAAATACATTACCTTTTAAATCAATTTTGCTATACACACATTTCCATAATCCTCTTTTTTTTCTTTTTCAGGTACGTGCCTTAAATTGTTTTCTGAAACGGGCTTCGGTAATGTAATTATTTTTTCTCTTACTCTTGCGCTTAATTTTCAGTTGTTAAGGCGTAGATTGTGCACTATACAATCTTTAATATCAAATTAAATATTTTTAATGATCAATTTTCATTTTTGAAGTGGGTGGTTACTTTAACTTTATATCAACCATTTTTGGTAGCCCCCCCCCCCCGGTTCAAATGATTAAATTTGGCCTTTTCCGTAGTGATGTTCAAACGTTTCTAGTCTATGGCTCAATCACTTGGGGGAAAACACTGAATGGTGCTTTGATTAGAATGCTCTGGGCTACGCTTAACATCTCGCGGCGTCAACAGCTGTCAAACAAGGAGCTCTATGACCAAATATTTCCCATGTTGGAAACCATACGGAAACATAGATCAAGATTTGTCGGATGCTGCTGGCGCCTTACAGAAATTGTCACTGGTGTACTACTGTGGCAACCAATTCATGGACTTTTGTCAAACGACTAGAATAGGTTACCATTTCATCATGAGCAACAGAGAATGGAAAGCCCATGAATCTGAATGCACTGCAAGATATGTGGTGATATTAGTAGTAACACTTTTATTATAACTTACAGAATAAAAACTACAATGAATCAGTAGATAGGCATGTATAGCCCTGTTCATAATGGTAGAGGTAAGTGCGATATATCCTCGAATAAAAAGTTGGATTTAGAACTGGTTTATACTTGAGTCAATACGAAAGTTCTCTCTTTTAATCGTCTGCAAGAACGTCTTTTTAATTCTATCAGAATGGCTGATACTAACCTCCAGGAAAGCCACTCATTTTGCCTTCTCGAAATGACATGAAGTGGAAAACTTATATTGAATCAATTGCTAAGTCTGCAGCTAGGAGGGTTGCTTCACTGTGTCGTTTTAGATATTTTTTCTCCAGACTTTTGCATATTTACAGGTCTGCCATTCGCCTTTGCTTTGCATATTGCTACCACATCTTGTCTGGTGCTCCTACTATATTTAAAGATTCTTGATAAATATCGAAAGGAGGATCTGCAATGTTATTAGTCCTGACCTGGCACACAGGCTTCAGTCATATTCTCACTGCCGTAACGTAGCTTTCCTGTGCCTTTTCTATAAAAACTTTCTGATGAACTTTCCTCGACTTCATGTATATAAGCGCTGTACGAGATTAGCGACAATGTATCATCAATTTGGGATAAATGTAACCGTAAGTTTTATGCTAACAGTTTCTTCTAGCGCACTTCTCGCTTGTGGAAAGCTATTCCGGCTTCTTGCTTCCAAGTATTGCCTTTTCTTATTAATGGTATATTTTCTCATTCTTTAAAACGCCGTAACCCCTTGAAGCTTAGTGGCTTTATTGCCTTGCTTAGAGTGAAATACTATTTTTAAAAACGATATTTCACCAGATTATACTTTAGTAAAAGGCAGATTTTGTTCCGGCTCATACTCGAATAAAAAATGTGGATTGATCTTGTTTATGCTTGAGTGAAAAGGCTGATATGGTTGGGTTTATATTTGAATCGAAAAGCATTATTTTGCTTGTGGGTGGGCGTGGTCTTACTATAGGTGATAAAGTTGACAGATTCTAACTCTCACTGACAAGGCGAAAACTTAATCCCGTTTAACGCAAGAGCACAATTGTAGATTGCACAATTCATCTACAACTCAATAAGAATAACCTGCGAGAACTCATTGCTGACCACACTCGATGCCGAAGCTTACGATATACATACTCTCTTCATTGGCTATTCAGGCCCCAAAGTCTAAATATAAGAATGATTATATATAATGACTGTCTGCATGGCTAGCTAATTAATCATTACGGTCTTGTGGATTAAGATTCATGTCTAGACTAACACAGGTCTGTAATAGTGGATTATGTAAGGGATATGTTGATTTTTTTTTGTACGTTTCATCTTCGAGAAGTGGTTAAGAAATTATTCTCAAAAATCAATAGTAAAAGTTGTATGAACATAAACATCTGTTTTGTTTACTTTTGATGTGAAATTGATATTTATCCGGGGAGAAATCGAAGTCTTAAAGAAGAAATTGGCCTCCCGACAGCATCGAACCTGCAGTCCCTTTGCAATCGGAAAAGCTATTAATCATATCCTTTTACATATACAGAGTCCACCAGAAAATTCATGCATACTTCAGAAAAGGAACTGCGATAACAACGTTTACTATAGTACATTTTACCGGTATTTTCCTGGTATTTTCTTTTTTTATTTGTTTTTCCGTAAGAAAGAAAAATGTACTCAACGCTGGTCTACTTCATCAAACTGGTCAGAAAAAAGGTGAAATAATTGGTTGGAATTTCTTTACGTCGCGACAACTTGGCGGGAATTCAAACGACATAACCAAGCGACTTTCTTCGCACCTGGCTGAAATATTCTTATGTCGCCAGGCGAGGCTAATTATATTTGGTTTTCAAATGTATGTACAAGTTCCCAAATCTTCAATTAAGGTTCTTATTCTAGAATTTCATTGTAAAGTTGGCTCATTTAGCTAGTCTCAAGACCATCTGACTTGGTTTTAATCAGGTCGCTTAAGACGGTTTTGAAGGAATGCGAGATGAAATGATTAACCATTTCAAGAAGACAGAATGTATGGTTGCCAGCAAAAGGGACAGTCTAGCATGCAAATTTCAAATTGGAGATACCAAACTCAAACTGGTAAACAATTTGAATATCTGGGAAATGTTTTAACAGGACGGAAATTACGACACCGTAAGCCGAAAGATTGACCGTTCAGGATAACTTTCATTTCACGATTTGATAAAGACTGGATCCGTTCAAAAATTTGGCTGGAGACACTATTAATTTTCAACTTGTGACGAAAAGCTGTATGCTGAACCCTTCAAAATCTTTCAAGATGTTCAAAGTAATAACCCGATCTATCTAGAGCTTGATAGTCTCTTTTAGTAATCCTCATCAGTACATCAACAATTGACCTAGAGAAATGAAACCTTGTCTGAAATAATGCCGTGAGATTCTTAAACCATTCAGCACTGAGTAGAGCATCGAGAAGTTTACCAAAAAATAGGTAGAAGACTAATAGGCTGATAGCAGGAATTGTCAAGCAGTTCACCTGAATTCTTAAAAACTGGGACAACAGATAAGGATTTCTAACATGAGTAAAGCAAAGCCGGCGTGGTACTTAGACAATTTAGAGAACAGAAGCCAGTTGGGTTGTACACTTCAGCAATTTTCAAGGGATACCATCCGGTCCAGATACATCCACAAACACAAAAGAGACTTGCGATTAGATTGACATCCAAACTCTCTCGTCTTACACGGCAACGACGTGGGACATAACTTTAATTTCATCAATGCCAGCCAGCCTTGTTAAGAAAGAACCTGGCTTTTTAAAGAGAAAATTTTATGAAACATTTATAAAAATACAACTATTAACACATGTTTAAAAAAAAAAAAACTCCATTATGTCACCATTTTTCTACAGATCCTCCATGAATCTAACTTATCTATCTAATATATAAAAATCAATGAAGGCATATTCAAAGTACGCACGATATATGGTTTAATGAAAAATCAAACGAAAACATTTTTTTCAAAACCTCCTGCTACGTATCACTAACTTTTTACACTTTAGCATCCAGAATGTTTCCCGCACATATTTGAATATCATATGTTACTTCATTACCTGGCACGTATCTAACCAATAAGAACTAAGCAAACACAACACGCCATTAATCTGCGTCTCTTTGCTTTCTATCAGTTTTAACTTGATCTCTGACGAAGATTTAATAAGGTTAATCATATCAGATTGAGATCTGTTTCCTACTTGTTCTTTGCCATATATATATATATATATATATATATATATATATATATACACACACACACAAACATCAAGTTAGTCCCCACACAATGCGGTAAAGCCACTAAGACCTCAGGGGTTACTGGGTGTGGAAGAATTAGGAAACAGAAACATTGCTAAGGAGCGAGGACAAAAAAGGAGTAATCAGGACAGTAGATAACGACTGATATTGACTTTGAATTTACGGTTACATTTAATTATTTCAACTGTAAATTCACGAAACATTTTCGCAAGCCTAGCAATACACTTAAATTCAAAAAGTCTAGGTACCATAGCGAAGCCCTCATCTGACAAATTACTATGAATGAATGTGTAGAAAATAGACAGGGCAACTTTAGGGTCGTAGTAATATGACTGAATATGTACTGACAAAAAAGGACCAATAATATTGCTGATTCTTTGGATTTGATCAAGGAGTTCTCGATAAATACCATGAACACTGGACCATATGTGGCAGAAATACTCTAAGGTTGGATGAATGATAGACTTATATGTATGATTGTCTAGAATGAAACGGTGAACTTAGTATGTAAGCAGGTAACCTATCAATGGATTACATATAGAATTTCCAATTCATGACAGCCGAGAACGATAGCCGGAGAAGGCGCAACGAGTTACTCTCCTGGAGGTTAGCATCAGCCATGTTGATCGAAGGCAGACAACGGTCACTGAGAGGGATTAATAGAGCAGTTTAGTTTTGGAGGTGTTCAAATTAACAAGACACCCTCTGCCCCACGTAACGAGAATTAAAGTAGTTTTGGACATCCGCTGTCAATTTGAGAGATATATATATATAATGTGTCTGTGTGTGTGCACGGTGGCAGAATCAGAGAGCCTAGTTCGAATTCCAGTCGAATTCATTACATTCACTTACTTGGGAAAAGTATGAATCCTCTTTTTCTCCCCCAGCTATGGGTAAATAGCAGTACAGCAACTGGTCTAGAAGGAGGACAACTCTGTATTCAAAACCCGCGGAGGGTTGCTTGGGGACCTTGTGGCACGTAGAGCAACAGATTTTTGCATTCGGCTCTTCAAAAAGTGTGGTCGGTTATGCACAAAACCTTCAGCAATATAATAAAATCATATGTTCATGTTTCTGGCTGTCCGTTCCCAAGAACATAGTTGCTTGACCCTTATACGTCGAAAAACAACGGAAGAGCCCAGTATATATATATATATATATATATACACACACACACACACTAACTGTCAAACGTTTGAGGCTGCCTCTGGTAAATATTTTAAATTTTTTAAATAGTTGTTTTGTACTTTAAATAAGAGTAAATCATTATACATTGTTTAAAAAACCGAGGCATGATTTTTGTCATTAAAAACTTTGACAAAAACAGATTTTCTGATTACATTTTGATTTTGTTAAAATAGACTCCTTTAGCCTGGATTATTGCAGGGCTAATTTTTGGCATTCGTTGCAAAAGTTTTCTGAAAGTATAAGTTTAATTAATTCCATTCTTTGTTTTTTCAGTTACTCAAGCTCGTTTCCCTTTTTTTCACTCTTCTGCCAAGTTCATCCCACACTAATTCTGCCTTCACCGTGTATATATATATATAATATATATCATTTAATAAGGTTTGGCATGTTGGCCTTCTTCACAAGATCGAGTGTTATGGTATCACTAGCCGAATACTTGATTAATCGAATCATTATTAACAAATAATGGAATTAAAGTAATACTGAATAGCCACACTTCATTAATGCAGGTGTACATAAGCATGGCTCTATCTTTGGACCGACCTTGTTTCTTGTCTTCATAAACGACCGTCCCGTTGACATCTTTTTCAAACTCTATATTTATGCTGATGATAAAACTATTTCTCTTCATATATAATCCGTGAAATTAAAACTGGCAGCTGCTCTAGAAAATTATATTGGATAAGGTGTTAACTGGGACAATAAAAGGCATGTAAATTTTAATGCCTTCAACACAAATCTGCTATTTTTTTAGGCATCATAGAGAATCTTTCTGATGCTAACTTCCAGGAGAACTAGCTTATTGCGCCGCCTTCACTTCACGTCTTTCACTGACACGAAGTGAAAAGATTATATTGTATCAGTTGCCAGGAAAGCTCTTTTACTGTGTTGTGCCAGACAATGTCTTTCGTCAGAATCCATCTTGCGCATCTATAAATCTACCATATTTCGGTGCATTCAATATTGTCGCCATATCTGGTTTTGTGCTCTTGCTATATATCTCGAGATTCTCAACAAAATCCGAACGGTCTGTAATGTTATCGGTCCTGACATCTCGACTTCACTTTCGTACTGCTGTCTCGTGGTTTACTTCTGTCTTTTCTATAAACATTTTCATGACAATTGTTCTAATAATCTATCCCTCTTGGTGCCTTAAGCGTGTTATTCGATTGATTGACAACTACGGCTGACCCTTTTTTTAACTTTTGAAGTAGCTAGATGTAACTGTAAGCTCTATTCAAATAATTTTTATTTTCTCGCATCTCTTGCTTCTTGGAACTCTTCCAGTATCTTGATTCTCTACCTCTAGGTTTTCAAAAAATAAAATGCAACGTCAATCGATATATCCTGTCTTCCTGAATTCTGTTCTTTTATTGTTGTTTCTCCACACTAAAATCTTCACATTATCTTTCACTCTCAGTAACCCCCTGTACCTTAGTGACATTATCACTTTGGTTGTGGTGGAATGATTAATAAATACGCATATAGTGTTGACCCAAGCCTATGAGTGAAATAGGGTACAGGAGACTGTTCGTGAACCGTCGCAATTTGTTCTAGTAAGGCATTTAACATACTTTCTTTGTTCAAGCACCTCGAGACACCAAACTATGTTCTCTTCCGCAGATACTGTATCTAAGGTTCGATCAGCATAGTTACTGTAGAAACCACTTGTCGAAAGAGTGTATATTGGTGGTGGGGTGGGGGTCACAAATGTACCTGATCAGATTCTGAAACTGAAATTACCTTGTCACACAAGCCCAGAAATCGTTGTAGTCGAAAAAAATCCAGCCATTATACATATAACTCACACTATATATATATATATATATATATATATAAACACACATACACACACTGTGCCACGAAAAAGTTTAGGACAGATTAAAAAATGTGTTTTATGTATTTCTAACACAGATTAATGAAACTTTTACTACTAATAATACATGTACCTTTAGTCAATCAGATTTTTCAAAAATAATCAATGAAAATATCCCCCGAAGAGAAACAATATTTAATAACGCAAAAGTTTACTAGACTTTTATATCATCTATTAATATTTCGTAGCGTAAACGTTATTGATAATTACAGCATGTAGGCGATTAGAGTAGTCCCCTACGAATTTCTTGCATGTTTATTTTCTAAAAATCAACCCCATCATAATTTAGAAGAACCAAGTTAAATTTAAACAATTTTATTTAAAAAAAAACAAACAACTGTTGTAAACTTTGAGTTACGAAATATCGGTCCTTTTTTGTTGAATAGTTTATTGAAGTTTTTTTTTTAATTTGATTGTTTCACTGAATACCTAAATATATGTATCGACGAGCAGTAAAAGTTGACTTAATTTAACTATTAGAAATACCTTAAACAAAAGATTTTTTGTAATATCTTGTAAACTTTTCCGTGTCACTATATATATATATATATATTACACCGTATTTTGGCCACACCTTACACACAAGTGTTTTTATATATATATATATATATATATATATATATATATATACACACACACACACACTTGGCTGAGTGGTTAGAGCGTTCGCAATCTGACAATGAGACACGGGTAATCGGACTGGAAGGATCGATCCCAGCAAAACGTACCACGTGTGAGTGAAATTGGTTAGAGGGAAACCTCGTGGTGACTTTATTCAAATTGTTGATCACGCTAGATAACCCGCTCTTTCCCTATGCTCAGCATAGCAGTATAAACAGTATAAATCTGTGGGTGTTGAGTAAACACAAATGCGCCTGAGAGAGCATCTGCAATAGGGATTGGCTAGCCGCCCTAATAGACGGATATCTTCGAATACGAGTGGCCAGCGCGCTCTCTCTCTCTCTCATATATATATATATATATATAATATGAAAATAAAATCTGATGATTCGCTGTCCTTTAAAAGGGCTGTGGTGAAATAATTTATTATATGGAACCTTAAAGTGGTCTGTTTTTATTTAAATTATTAGCTCTGATTTACATTAAGCTCTCTGGATTTTATCCTCCTTGGGTCTACCCATACGGATTATCTATCTATATATATATATATATATATATATATATATATGAGAGAAAGAGTCTGTGTGTGTCTTGAGAATATGTTGCGGAACCGCAGTTGAAAAATCACTGTTCTAATCTGATCATGCATGGTTATTAATAGGAAAAAATATGTTCAACTTAAATAGAGAATATGCTTAACTTTGAAATTTAGCCCATAGTTTATATGATTATCATCGGGCTCTTGGCCGGATGTTGTCGTTATGTTCCTATATAACTAAGCACCTGACCTGCGTATATATGTATTGAAAACAGGAGAAATATCCATGCAATTGTAACGTAGCCCATCCCTCTACAAGTCAGCTTCTGATGTAAATTGTAAGCTCGCTTTAGTCACCATCGTGTGGACATTCTGCCCTGTCTCTTGCCTTCAGTCGTAGAATCTCTCACGCCCAGAGATTTCTCACACTGCATATATAATTAAGTGAATGTAACTAGCCCAACAGAAATTCGAACAATGCTCTCCGATTTCTCTTTCCCTGCCGAGATCCATTACACCACGACGCTCATCCGGTACAAAATTAAAAAAATTAAAAAAATTAAATTAAAAAAAAAAAAAAGAAAGCAGCAAGCACCTATTTTCATAACCAGAAAATGTTCTGACAAATGTTGTTTTTCATGAATAACATTGCATGTCACTTTGTATTTTTCAACCTTGGAAACACAGTGGTAATTACAACTGGGAAATATGACACAGAAATCTGAAATTACACATAGAGAAAGATTGCCTCTAGAAAGCAAGTCAAATATTAAGGAATAAAAAATCGCTAGGAACGAAGTACTGAACTATTTATTAATATCTAATCTCCTATGTTACAGATGAATACTGGGCAATCTCCTCAGAGATTAAGAAACTTGAAGCAACAGATGAAGTTGTACCAAATGAATACTGAGAATACAATGAAGCGAATATGTTAGAATCAAGAAAGTTTTAGGTAAAATATAAACTACAAGGAGACTGAAATTTAGAATGCGAACGCAATAGCTTACTATTCGGTTTGATAGAAACCTACAAAGTTTGAGGCGATTTAACAGAGCCATTGTCTAAGGCATCGGTTCTTAATATTTTAGAAGGCTCGGGATTTCAAAATATTTCCAAAACCTATTGATCTTAAGGCTAAATAATTAAATTTGGAAAAAGGTAAAATCTTAAAAAAAAAATGTTAAAATGCATCAGATAAAAAACTTGAAAGGCGTTTATTAAAGGCATTTAAATTTTTAAATTTAGATTGAATTTAATCCGCGGGCGGATTTTTATTCTTTCTTCTATTATTTATTTATTTTTGTTTTGTTTTTTATTTAGCAATTGATTTTGTGGCATTTTTGTTCTGGGGGCGATCCTGATATGTTGAACATTCGACCGATTTCTAAATTGTATCTTTTATATTTAGTAGCGGTGACAATCCATCTTTAAAAAAAATGTATTTAGAGACAGAATATAAATTTAAGGTTTTTTGTAGGCTCAGTATGAAAGTTCGTGATCTGTTATGCCCCAAAATAATTTTTAGTTATTCTACTTCAAAATATTATTTCATTAGATTCGGTTATTTTAAGGTTAAGGATTTTATATTTCAAAGAGGAAAAAAAAAATTGAGTGTGTTTTACCCTCTTCGCGTATCTCACTTCAAATCGCGTTTCGCGTCACTGTGTGTCTCCGCGCGCGCGCCTCTCCGCTTACAAACACTTGTGTAAGGTGTCAGCTACTCCCAGTTAAATGTGATTGTCATTTTACTTAATACACGTTTACTTAATTCCGATCAGGAACCTTGTTCTAAGAGGTTTTTCTATGCTGACCCAAATCTGTATAATTTAATCTTTGCACTCTGTGTTTCACCAGAAGTTTATATGCATCACTGTTGACGTGAGAGGTATTTCGTAACCACTAGGAGCAGAATCGCATTTCAAAGATTTTCAGTGGCTGGCCCCGATGTATAAACAGGTGGTCGAATCGGCGAACACGTGGTATGAGCGGATGACAGGAAGTGATAATTCCCCCCCCACTCAAAAGCGAAACGGTGGAGAAGATCCACACCTGAAGAAAGTCTACAAAATCACACGTTAGCATAATTGGAAGAAGTCTACAAATGAATAAACAATAAGTTTGGGTTTGTCCACTTTGCTGTTGTATATTTATTGGAATTTACATAGACAATGAAGGACTATGTATGGTGTCTTGACGATCTCATATCTATGGGATAATTGGATTTGATTTATTGGCAGTTAGTTTTATATTTATACGGACATCGAATAATGTTTATATTCAAATATATTGAGTAGGTTTCCTATAGACGTCAACGCGTTTGATTTCTAAATTTTCTCATTGTACTATCAATTGACAGGACTCATTCCTTTGAAAGATAACAGGTACGAACAGTAAATGTCTTTAAAGAAGTACGCACGTAAAAATACACTATTATATGTTGATATAATTTAATAAAACAATTATACCAAAGTAAATCTGTTTTTTTTTCTTTCGTTATGTATCTAGTTCATTTCTTTGCGTTTTCTTTTAATAATTTCAGTTTCTTCATATTTTTAAATCGGTATCACCCCTTACAAGGCAGTAAAGTCACTAAGACACAAGGGTTTACAGTGTGTGGAAGAATTAGGAGCAGAAAACTAAATTTGCGAGAAAAAAAAAGAGTAATCTGGAAGACAGATAGCGATTGACATTGCATTTAAATTTTTGCAGAATTGGCTAGAAAGAATTTACGGCTACATTTAGGCAGCTCACCTGTAAATTGAAGTATTAGTACTGCTCTCTATCATTATATATATATATATATATATATATATATATATAATGGTGGTTCATCAACTTTCATTCCATTTATTCCTCTATGTATGAATCTTTCTCTCACTTCATGCCTTACTTAGCATATATATATATATATATATATATATATATATAAAAATATAAACTATGAACCTAAAGAGCCAGGCAAACCTACCTAGGATTCACCTACGCAGATCGTCAGGGTACGCCGGTTCATTTACAAACCAAAACACCTAAGGTTTTTCCAGACGAGTATAATTACTGATATATATATATATATATATATACACACACACACACACACACGTATGCTATCTGCTTTTCCATATTTTTTCTTTGCAAGCCGATCTCTGCCTATTCATATCTAAACAACACGGTTGATTGTTAGCAGTTTGGAACGCTTCGTGGAAACTAGTTTTTATCAAGATAATTCTCTACGATTTTCTTGTGTAATGTATCTACTCCCCACCCCAGTATTTCGATTTTGTACATACGGCGAGAAATGAGGTGTTAATGATTTTTGTTTCACAGTTCGTACTTCCTGCGATTATTATAAAATGAACCACACTAAGCTAAACTCCCTTAAGTGGATTGCACTCTGTAAAGGAATTATGCTAAACACAGTAATTAAAGTTAATAGCAATTATTAGTTCAATGTTTTCCGTAAATATCATCAAAACACTTGCATTTAACTATCCATAATTGTTAGTAAATTTATAAATGTATGTGATATATTTATACAGCGCAGTAATATATATATATATATATAAAACAGAAAAAATATTTATTATCACTCATGATGATGATAGGTAAAACTAGCTAACCGGTTTCGAATCTCGCTCAACATACCAAAATCGAGGTCAATCAATAAAGACAATATGTATTGCGGGTCACGGAGTGTTAAAAAAAACCCACATCAATCCATTGTTCAAACACAGGTTATATCAAGCCCTACTAATGTTGACCCTTTTTTTCACTTTTGCTCTTATCTGGGGGTGGTGGGATTTATTACAACTTGTTCTAAATGTTTATTGCTGGCTGGCTGACCTTTGGTCCAGAGATGTCAGTCAATTTTGTTGTATTTTCCTTATCGCTTTTTTTTTTTTAACAAAATTTTGGTTTCTGGTGGTCAGGAATTGCAAATAAATCTTTTGCCTTTTACTAAAGATTTCCGTGGCGGGTGTCAATTTTTTTCAACTCCTGGAAGTCATATAATTGAAAATTACCAATGGACTTTGTCGCATTTTGACCCCCTAGGAATGTTAATTTCTTTCAAAATACTTAATTATGATTTAGGCTTTCGGATTTTTCAAAATAAAGGTTAATTTCCCATCAATGGGGAAAATCTTTGATTAGAATGAGAAAAATGCAAAATTTTCATTTTTTTCACATTTTACCCCCTGAAAAGCTTTTGAGTCATTTACACCACCCAATTTTACTTTCAAATGAAAGAATATGTCCTTTGCTTTCAGAAAATACCTAGTTTCATGAGGTTCAGGTCAAAAGATTCCTTGATATTTGTTTAGGTGATCATAAAACAATCATATTTCAATATTTTACCTCTATAAAAGTATTAAAATCCATTTTTTGTGAGAAAATAAGCTGTGGCAAAATAACTTTTGCTATTTTTGTGATGATTTTTACTTGCGATAGAAATTTTTACCATAGCAAACCTGAATTGACTAAGTTCAGTGGGGCTATAGGAAACCTCAAACAGCTGTGATTGGGGAGAAAAAATATTCCTTAGATGGAAATTAGTTGGAATCCCAGTACGAAATCCTTCTATTTGCACAGAGAAGGTTTCAAAAACAAAATAAATATATTCATTTATAATTTTGAGTGGAAACAAATATAAATTGTCTTTTTATGGCGCTTATAAATTTTTTTACCACCAATCATATGTTTAAATATTTCAAGACAAGGTACAAAACGGACTTAATTAGTAGATTGAATTCTTTGTTAAAAGTAAAATCAGAACTGCCTTAGCTAACAAGAGCTTTCTTTATTTGTGCTTGATTAACAACGTCACTTATTACCTTTAGAATATGAAGGGCTAATTTACATTTTACATTTAGGTTAGAAAATTGAAGAGGCTTTTATTCCCAACAATATCTAAGCTCTCTTATAGTCTAGCCAAATTAGATAAGAAATGATATCATTTATGGAGTAATACAATGGGCTTACTTTTCTATTTTGATAGGATTCGTTTCGTCCGTTATGCTGCACTTATTCATGAGCGCAGTTGTTCTCAACTTGCGACTAATCATCAGAATAAGCTGCGGCATTTAATTTATACAAAAATTCGGTGTTCTGCTAATCCTCGTATAGGTCAGAATCTTCTGAATATATTTTCATCTCAGTTGTCTGTGCTAGAAATTTCTCGCATAGATTGGGTTTTTGTGCCCTCCCTCGCATATTAAGCGAGAAGAAATTTATTCAGAGTTTGAAGTTTTGTTTGCTCAGTTAGCCAAACTTCAGCCTGAATATGTTAGCAAGGTCAGTGACTTTAAAGCAAAGTTAAACGATATAGTACATTCTTACGCAGGGACTCTTGTTTCCATTAGTGGCTCAATGTGGAACAGAGAACAATATCAGGTAATTAAATCACTTCGTTGTAATAAGTCTTTGGTAATTACGGAACCTGACAATGGCACTGGTGTTGTCATTCTTGAGTATCAAGATTATGTTAAAAAGATGATTACTATTAAGGATTCTTATAAATTTATCCAGTTAGGCCCAAAAGATAAATTTGATTCTACATTATCTACTGAGGCTAATTTCCAAAAACGTGCGTTAAAAGTGGGAAATTGCCTCGTGACGTTTTCCGTTAGACCTTCAGGTTCTATTAGGCCCCTCTCTATGATCTACCCAAAACAGATAAAGTCGGTGTTCCATTGAGACCTAGTCTACCCATGGTAATTTTCCCAATATGGTGTGGCTAAATGGCTTACCAGCATATAACAGCCAGTTTTGGAACAGTATAACTCTTCCTGTATTAAAGATTCATTTGGATTTTCCGACTTTATGCAGCGTTATACGGCGACAGATAAATTTGGGGTTCTAGGATATTTCCAGTTCCTTTACCAGTATCGCCCTAGCTGAGACAATTGATACATGTGCTTATGCCCTATATCGTAGTCAGTTGTCAATTCCTGTTATTCCTCAGGATGTTTTTGTCGAAATTTCCCACCCACGATGTCTGTTGAATTTAGTTACCATGGCATTATGTATAGATATTATTTATTTGGGACCCATCTTAAACACATCTTTGTTTGATTCCATGAAGATAGTGTGTTATCTAAATCTAATAAACCTGATGTTTACTTCCGTTAAGATGATATTTTTGTCTCTTCGATAACGAGATTGAAGAGAACCATTTTCTTTCGTCTCGAAATAATATGCATCCAGCTTTAAAATTTACACAAAAGGAAAGTGATTCTTCTCTTCCCTTTCTTGATGTTTTGGTTACCAGATCTTCGAGCTTTCTTACATCTGTTTATCGTAAACCAACATTTACCGGTTTGTGTACCCGTTGGGACTCTTTGTGCCGTAAAACGCAAAATTAATTTTATTAAAACCCTTACTAATAGGGCTTTAATGATCTGCTCTCGAACTAAGTTGGATGATCAACTCAAGCTTATTACTAATCTCTTTAACAATGGGCATCGTTCAATCAATAATTAAGAACAAAATTGCAGAGTTCAATAAATTTAAGCTGGCAACAGTACAAAGACGACCTGTGTACCTACGCCTTTCTTGGCTGGGTAATATCAGTGATAGGTATCCTAAGTGGGGTTCATTGGCGGTTCGACGTTGTTACTTTGCTGCTAACACTTGTGTAGTCTTTTATGCCAAGTCTGTCCTTCCATCCATGCGGAAAGACGACGTTCTCCTTCCACATCATAATAGTTCCTTGATTTATTCATTTAAATGTAGTTGTAGCTCACACTACATGGGGAGAACGACTCAAAGGCTGAATGTCAAAATAAAGCAACACGTCCCAACAAAGATCCGAAATCTTAAGTCTACTCCTTCAGACATTTTGACCAATACATACGCGTCTTCCATCGCAGAACACCTAATAAATAGCCATAACTGTGCCGCTAATTTCAGAGTGGAGGCATTTACTATTCTTAGCAAGTCGCACTCGAAAATGTTGGAGGCCATTTATATTTTGTATTTGCAACCTTCTTCGTGTAAACAGAAGGATTTCGTACTGAGCCTCCAACTAATTTCCATGCAAGTAATTTTTTTTTCTCCACAATACGTATTGTTTTTTTTTTTAGTGAAAATTCTATATTTATTTTGGTCTGTTGAGCGAGGTTCGAAACCGGTTAGCTAGCTCGTTTTTCAGTTTTACCTTTTACCTATTATCATGAGTGGTAATAAATATGAATTTTGTCTCTTTATGGCGGTTATAAAATTTTGTACCAGCAATCATATATATATATATACGCACACACATATGTGTGTATGTGTGCGTTCATTGTGATGCGATAAAACCAAATTTCCTCTCTAAAAAAAATCATAGACTTGACAAAAAATATACACTCGTTGGCAAAATTCAAATTTATCAAAACCAACTGAGATTTTGCCAAAGTTCTTTTGTCCAAAAAATATCGTTGTTTACTTCTCTTTTCCGATTTCCCGTGATTGTAAGACTTCCCAGAGTCCTCCCAACATTTATTTCAGCTCAAAACGACGATCGATATAAAAGTTCAGCCACTTGTGAGATCATCGTGTAGATATTAGATTTATTTTTCAGAAATATCTGTATCCCACATTTTCAATTGATTTGTTTCAACTCGCAGTCGGGCGATAATGTTCAGCATGTGGGAAAAAAAACAACAATTGTATAACCAATTACACTCAAAGGAAGACATTTAGTTTGTTCTTTGGGCATGTTTTTTTTTTTAATTTTCTTTTTTTTTTATTTCGTTTGAGTTTGTGTCTTCATTTACATTCACTTTTGCTCAAATGAGCATTTAAAAAATACATTCGGAATTCTTTGGATCGCTTTATTAAAGTCGCTTTTATTTTCTATTTGTATTCTTTTAAGATATTTTTTTATTTCAGAATTTTCAATATTCCGTATTTTTTTTTTATTTTTCCTTTTCAACGTTAAATCGTCTAAGATTCAGTAATTTGTTATTATTTCTTAAATTTTATCCTCTCGATTATTTATTGGTTATTTTAAGTTAATTTTATTTTTGTTTATTTGCTTTTATCGTTAATTTTCAATAAAATACACGGTTCAGAAATCTCGAACAAGCAAATAACAAGCCAATGTGATTCTTAACGTTTGTTAAAACGCTTCTTCATGATTAGAGGGCAAAAATCCATTTAAGAATAAACACATTTTTCAAAACCAAAAAAAAACCCGGATGTAATGACTTGATAAATGAGTTTGAAGATTTATTGCTAATCTTTTTTTACAATTTTTGAGAATTTCAACAGGCAAAACATGCATTTAATATTTGAGCGTATGTGCACTTGGGTGAAGAGGCGGGGGAAAATATCAGCTTTTTAACAAAATACATGAAAGAATTTAGAGGTAATTTTGTAAAATTAGAAAGAAAAACACACATTTCCAGTTCATTTGGCGGAAAAGTCTCTAACTTACGGGCAATGAATAACCGGGGTGAGAAAACTAGGAAGAAAAAGAACGAACGAATAATTGAAGGAGCAGTAAAGTGAATTATTTCACCGATTAATAAAAAAAATCAATTCAAAGAAAAAGGATTGAAATGACAAGATAAAAGAGCACGAAAGGAGCACAAATGACAACGCCTCTTGGACCATAATATCCTCCTCCTTTCTCATGTAATCACAAATCTCGTAACCATTGATGTCGTAAATGCACCACATCTATTGCAACCGTAACAGCAGTGGTATATATCCTCGGACAAGACCACACGAGGAAGCCCATCTTCTCTCCAGGCTGAATTGAATTTATTTTCCCTTCTGCTACATTGGTTGCCACCGAAGGCTATATAAGTCCCAATCTGTCCTTTTTTTGTGTACATAGCTAGAGGGAACAAGGCTATTAGCACGGAAATGAATATTATGAACTCGTCTGGAATACGAATACGATTCTCCGATTCCATTATTCCACCGGGCTTCATGTAATAAGATGTATAATTTTGTATCCACTGATAATGATTTGGGATAATATGCATCCTGTACTCTATTTCCGCTGTGATTTTTTGTTCGCATTCTACAGTCCTCAATTGTATTCCGATTCCTTGGTTTGTCCTTACTTCAACATATCTAGATTTTAAATGAAAGAGTGATAATTCTTTTTTAACATTCTAGTTAAGAAAAACAGTCGTTGACAATATTAAAAGTGGTGAGAAATTGGCTCAGACGTATATTTAGGACTCGGATATTTTATAGTCGAGGCAAAGCATCAGTGATATCGTAGTGGTTATTATGGGCTAGAATAAAATCTACCAGGGTATACTCTGGTAAGATTTAATATGGGCTTCTACACTGTCAAAAAGCACAGGAATTGCCCTCAGCACCGGTAAAATATATCAATTTGTAGACTGTAGAAGATTCGATTTTTTGGGGTGGGTGGATATAGTTGGATTCTTTGAACGAACCTTGCAAAAAACCAAAGTGAATTAGAAATTCAGTGAAATGAGATCATACCATTTTTGTTACTACACGAGCTTAAGAACACGGGATATGATAATTTCCTGCTACTGACTGGACAGTTAACTTAGAAAAAATTAATTTCACAAAGGGCCCTTCATCCAATCTGTGGTTCACTAGCAATACGTGTGACCTGAAATTATCAGTAAGCTAAAGATGGGCTTATATTCGATGAGGTTTCGTTCCATGTCATCACTGGACACTAATGCTACTGCATAGGTGGTATCAACCAAAGACTGTTTCTTTTTTTTATACTCATTTTATTAGTGGAAGGGGATAAACGTGGCAGCGGGAAGAACTTCAAGGGAACGCATGCCGTTCATTAGCCTAGCGTCCCTCTGTGTGTTCTCTTCTCGTCCCTCTGCGTGTTCTCTTAGTCTGCCTGTAGAACATGGGTGTGGGAAGACTATGGCCGCTTCAAATTCCCTGAGGTTCTCTAGTTGACTTCACGCAGTTTTGGACTACTATCCAGAATTTAAACAAAGGCAATCTACCACTGTCAGAATATCACGCCCACTGACCAATCCCCGCCCAGCCTTCGTATTCCGTAACCTTATCCGTTAAATCACAAGATACAAAATAATTTTGGCAGAAAGCATTTTAGAAATATTATTTAAATGCTAGTGAGAAAGATGCAACTATCTCTGCCACTGTGCGTTTGTACAGAAGAATTTATTTTGTAAAATCACGAGAACTTAAATTTCATAGTTTCTTTAGAAAATGAAACGCAGATTTTTCTTTTTTAAAATCCAGTCATTCATGCTAATTTGACTCGGGTCACTGAAATGGGGTACACAAATCTGGAAGCTAAACTGAAATCTCGGCTAATTCTCGTTGATTCTCGTCATCTTGTATGGTGTTGCGGTTTGGTGTTGAAATCTCTAAATTACTTCCCCTTCATAGGATTTGTTGTGTTTTCCACTGAATGCCGCCAATAACAAATGCTTCGTTCTTGTTGTTTTTACGAGAATTTCTTCAGTTTAAAAAATAGTTTGTAATAAATTGATTTTAGGTTTTAGTTGTTATCTTAAGATGAAATAGAAAATTAATATTCCAACTGATTAAACGCAATTAACGGAGAAAAGAAAACAAAGACACCGTTTGTCAACCAGAAACGAGTTTGGGAATTAGAATTAATTTATATTTTTCATGTTTAAATAAATAAATAAACTCGTTGAATACTCATAGAAATTAAGAATGAAATTAGAATGACGTGTACATAATGCGCCTGGTAATTGAGAACACATTGTGATACAACGAAAAACAACTATATTCAATAGGAAAAAAAACAACAAATCATATTCATATTGGAAGAACTGTCAGCCTCAAGGACTGTCTCGCCAAGGTCTTCTTCCGTGGGGTTGGCACATAACCAAAAGTAATTTCTCCTGCTCACCTTGCCATATACAATAAACTGTTTATCTCCGAGTAGCATTGTTTGAAGATTTGTACCAAGCTCTTCTGACGTAAGATTGGAGGCTAAATGTCAACGTGAGCGATACTCGCGAAAGAGAAATAACAAGTGTAAAATTCGACACATGCTCCGGAACGTTAAGTTCAGTCTTCTTACATTTATGACACGCGAAGTCTGTTCTCAAATATCTGTTGCATATATAAAGAGCAGTGATCCGATTACATCAGTGACTTTTAACCCAATACAGCGACAGTACACTACCGCGTAGAAGTGTATATAGAGAATTTTAAAAGTGACCGAAATATATATATACACACACACACACACACACACACACACACACACACACACACTAGATGACTGTCTGATGTATTTTTATTGGATTTTCCATTTTCCGAGTAAGGTGGTGTGTGTCGGGCTCAAAATTATGGCGAAACTGTCCGAAGATCACATGGTGCTATTTTTTTCCAAGTACTTTCAAACGACTCCTGCAAATGTTACCGTATGCTTCTTTTATCGAAAGAATATCATCATGTGCAGATAGAAATGCTGTCTACTAGACAGACATCCCATTGGTTCTTGAAAATGACAGACCTTCAAAAGTGCTTGAAGAAAACAATAGCACTTGATCTTCGTAGAGTTTATCCACAATAGTTCTGTGATTTCTAATGGTAAACTAATTAATTTCCTTTAAAAAGCAAAGCGCAATTTACTGAAAAAGAAACTAAGTTGCTCTGTCTATATCTATAATTCTCAAAATGTGTGTGTATGTGCGTGACATCGGGTGTTTATTCGTTGCCACAGTTTTAATCCGATTTCGAGGAATTTTTCTTTTTTGTTTGATTCAGTGCTGGTTTTGAGTCCAAATTACACATTCCCCTTCTCTTGGTCAAGGTTTCAATTTCTCTCAAGGGAGGTTACTTTTTCCATTGCATAAAGCCTACAACTACAGTTTTAAGGCGTTGCTTTCATTGTTGTTTATAGCCGTTCCCAATTTAATTTTTTAATTGTCCTGCCAGTTATTGCATTGCATTCACCGTAGTAATAAGTAAGCTAGCTTTTTTCTTACTCAACATTTATTTTTCCAACCTTTCCTAAAGTTATTCGAGCTTAGTGATCCCTGTAGCTTTACAACGTTCTCTTCTGGTATTTGCCCACGCATTCCATTTGATAATTCATACTTGCCTAAGACATGACACCAAAGAAAAGAACTTGCCTAGTTCGTAAAACCGCTGTCGCCAGGTCCGCGAATAAGAGATAACGAATCATTATAACGTTCACTTTGCCTGTCTCAAAATACTTCTCGGAATGCTTCAATCAGAGCCATTGAGTCCGAAGATCAACGTTGCTATCGGCTTTCCAGAAGAGCATACCTGAACGATTCTGCGCGCGAGGCTGAAAATAATGATCAAAAGACTCAAGGGCTGAGAAAACCCTCTTCAAGATTGAGAGCGCAAAAACGGCCTTTTCAGGGCCACCACCATTCACATTGTTAACCCCCACTTCGGGAATGTGCCTCAGTTATACCCAATTCTTATTATGCCACTTGGATCGAGATTCTTAAACTTCCCATTGAGAACTGTGCCACAGATGTTTCTTCCTGACATCGATGGTTTTCTTCCTTCTCGGAAATACCAATTGAAACCACAATCTTCTCTTTGGATCCCACCGGCCTTTTATGCCGCTGTAGCCCACACGAATAACTTCTTCCGTGTGTTCTACTCGACGCTCTGTAATGTCTTAAATAAGATTAAGTTTCTTTATCTCCCCTCTCGTCACTCAACTCAAGGTGTTCATTTCGATTGATAAATCAGAATGTTTTTCTTGGAAATTCTACTCAAATTCTACTATTGACCCATCTGGAGTATATTTACCTGACTTTCCACTTAGAACTGAGTCTCTATTGAGTGATATGCATATAACTCCGTCCATAGTTCCTGTTCTACACTAGATGACCTCGATGTATGTCGATTTGATGGTATCCCTGCAATAGACTTTAAAAATGTGTTCCCAAACAAGAAAAATTGGAAATCATCATGTTCCTGTTTTTACGAACTCAGGCGAATCATCTGATTCTTTTATCGGCCTATTAGCCTTCTGACTCTTTTTTGAAAAAGTACTATAGGCTCTAATCAACTCTGGATTAGTTAAGCATCTCAACTCCCAAGGTTTTCTGCTTCTCTAGGTCAACCGCTGGTGTGTTAAACGTTATTGCTGAAAAAGTCTATCATGCTTGAGATAAGAATGGGGAAACTCAAGTTGTTGCCTTGGATATCTCTAAGGCATTTGACTGGATTTTGCATGTTCAACTTTACAAGTTGAAAGATATGTTGTATTTCTGGACGATCTTTTGAACAGCTTCAGTTTTATCGAATAGTGAAATGAAAGTTGTTTTTAACGACCACTTTTCTAGATTTTTTTTTTATTAATGCAGGCGTCCCCTACGTTGTTTTCTAATTTTCATCACCGACATTCTTGATGGCATCATTTCTCAATTCAGTGTATATGTTGATGATACAAAGATTTACCCCCGTCTTAATAAGTCTGAGCGATTACTTACGGCCAAAAAAATGATCTACGTTGTGTTGTTAATTCAGGCAAGGAATGGATTGCTAATTTTAACGCATCCAAAACGAAACTTTTGATCGTCTGAGAAAATCATTTTACCTTCCATCAGTATGGCTGTCACTAAACTCATTGCGCCTTATCGAACATGACATGGAAAGATTATATTGAATTAATTGCAAGGTCCATTGCTAAGAAAGTTGGTTCCCTGTGTCGTGCCAAACTACTCGGCAGAATTTATCTTACATGCGTATAGGTTTTTCATTCGTTCTTGCTTTGAATATTGCTGCCACATTTGGTTGCGTGCCCTTGATATGTATTTAGAAATGTTTGATAAAATCCAAAGGGTAATCTGCAATGTTATTAATACTGACCTTGTATCTCATATTGACTCACTGTCCGTCTCCGTAATTTAGCTTACGTGTGCCTTTACTACAAATACTGCCATGGTAATTGTTTTGATGAAGTTTCCTCGAGACTCTATGTATTTAAACGCAGTACTAGAGAGCTGGAAATGTTTTGTCAGTTTACAGTTGAAATTAGTAGATATAATCCTAAGTTCCATGCAAATTGTTTCTTTACTCACGTTTCTCCCTTGTGGAACTTTCTTATGCTTTATTGCTTTCAAATTATTTGAAGATTAACGTCAATTGTTATCTTGTGTCTTAATTCTTTTTTTTTTTTAATTTTTCTAACACTCTAAAACTTAGCAACCTATTGTATCTTAGTGGCTTAACAACTTTGCTTGTGGTGAAATGAGTGAAAAAAAAAGCATTGTAAAATGGTACATTACGGTATGAGAACAGGGGTAAAGATTCAACATAGTTTTTATTACCTGTTAGAAGCGGATATACAAATTACGCAGAAATAATTTTAAGTTTTTGCTTTTTTGAAAAAACAATTTCATGAAGTATATTAAATTTAAATTTCCAAATGATAAAACCAAAATTATTAAATTTTATTTTTCAGTGAATCTCGGCCAAATGTTTTTTTCAATAAAGATAGCACGAAGAGAAATATAAATCTTATACTTACTGCAATTAAATGTGCTAACGTTATTTCAAGTGTAAAAATAGAAACTTACGCAAGCCGTCTTCAGCAGCTGCAGAACAAAAACGAAACTAACATCGGTTGATGCCAGTGGAAGGAGGAAGTCTTGAAAAAGGCTTCATGATTCAGACCATATTTGAGCCATGAGTAGGGTTAGAATATAGAAAGCTATGACTTAATAATCAAATACGACCAAACTGGGATAGAAAGCTAGACATGATGATGATATATAACGTATTACGCTTATCCATTTTGGATCATCTTCAAATATACAGGGGTTGGACAAAATAATTGAAACACTTGTTGAATTCAAAGAAAATGTATTTAATATGGAGTTGGTCCTCCTTTAGCCTCACATACAGCTTTAATACATCTAGAAATGGAATCCTACTACTTCCTAACTTCATCCAGAGGAATTTTCAGTTATTCTTCCATTAACGCCTGCTCTAGCTCTTTAAGACACGGCGGTGGAGGATAGCGGCTCCTAACTTGTCGCTCCAAAATGCACCACAAATGTTCAATAATATTGATATCTGGAGATTAGGGAGGCCACTCCATATGTTCTAGCTCACTTTCATGCTCTTCATACCAATTCTTAACCACTTGAGCAGGGGATAAAGTCTGGGCCATTGGATGAACATGTTCACCCAAAATGTTCAGGTAATCTTTGCTGTTGATTCTACCATGTAGGGAAAATATTTTACCCAGACATTTCGATATGGTGGCCCAAACTATCATTGATCCACCTCCATGCTTCACTGTTAGAAGAAAGTGGTCAGGGTTGTAAGCTTCTTTGGGCTGACTCCACACATAAACTCGCTCTGCAGTTGGGAAAAGAGAAAAACTGGACTTGTCTGAGAATATGACTTGCTTCTATTGGTCTGCAGACAAGGCATTGTGATCTCTGGACCACTTCAACCTCTTCTGAATGTTGCGAGTGAAGAGATGAGGTTTCCTTATGGCAGCTCTTCCATGATATCCAGCCGTATGGAGCTCATGACGAACAGTTGTAGTAGAAACTAGACTATTCAGATGATTATTGAACTCAGCAGTCACTTTGGCTGCAGTAGTCCAAGGATTCTTTGCACTTTGCGTATAAATGCACGTCGGTCGCTGTCAGGATGTTTGCAAGCCTGGCCCAAAATGCTACGGTTGCTAGAGGTTTTGCCCAGTTTCTCGAATTGCGTCATAGTTCTTGATGAGGTAGCTCTTGAAAAACCAAACCGTTCAGCAACCTAAGTGATGGAGCCTCCTGCCATGCGAGCTCCAACAATTCGCCTACTTTCGAATTCATAGAAATCAAGCATTTAGCTTAAATTTGACTAAATTCTAAAAATAAATAAGACAGACATTAAATTAGATAAATAAAAGTATTTACAATAAATATAACCTGCAATTACGAAGTTTTAGTTATATTTCTTAATATAATAGGTCTTTGAAATATAAGAGTGGAATTCGACCTGTTCCAATTATTTTGTCCAACCCCTGTATCTAATAAGCTATGATAACCAAAATGCTTTACTAGAGGAACAATTTATTTAGCCTGTGTGTATTTATGTGCATCTCTGTGCATGATTGATATATATCTATGTGATTACACCAATTGTTAATAATATATACGTGTTGGAACTGACAGATATACGCACGCGCATATATGGTAAGTTAGCTGTTTCCATACAAAAAGATTCATCTCAAGTTTTACTTTCGGTCGAAATTAATAAAATAATTTTATTCACATATTTTCTTTTCTTTTTGGGACAGTAGTTTGTCAGGTTTAAAAATGTCTATCGCTATCTCTGATATTAATGGAATATTCCTTCCTAACATTTGTCTAAATAGTGTAGACAAACATCTTCATAACCTCATTTTCCATTCTAGTTACACGCGGTATTCATTTTAGTCTCTGCTGCTGTTTCATGTCATCAAATTATGTGCTTCTTATTATTTGGTAAGAATCTTCGTTTATGATTCTGTAACTCTAGTTTATAAGATCAGAAAAAGGGTGGTTTTCTTTATGATCTATAAGATGTGTTCGCATGAAGCCATTTTTCGTTATTGATCAGAGAATACTGTTGAATATAACTGATAGTTTAGACGTTTCTGAACAAGTTGATTGCTATGAATTGCATGCTTATGAATGTCTACATCTGACGAGGCTATTTAAGGTCTCCATTTCTTAACATCTCTTGATTTTGTAGCATTGTTGAGCGAAACTACACCTAGCACAGTCTATCCTACGTTCAATATATTGTAAGTCTTATACTAAACGTCACAACAGACACATACACTGGGTTATTCTCAATGAGATATATATATATATATATATATAAAACACTATTTTTGCTGAATATTACGGTTCATAGCATTGCGATATTCTTGCAATCGATTTCTTCACTTGTCTTTGTCATAACTGCAAATCATTTGGAGTTTATTTATTGATAATTCCAGAGACAACATAACAAAGAGATCTGCCAAGACAGAAAGAAAGGGATGTGCAGAATATCGATCGGCTTAATAGTATCTCATTAATAATCAGCGATTCTTGCTTTTATTTTTTTTATTCGGTGCTGAGCGAAAAGTCAGCGGTGTCATTCAACAATGGAAATATTTTCGGATCAATAATCACGCTTCGATAAACCGCAGATTTTAATCATTTTTCATAATTAGCTAAAGAAAATACATCTTAAAGCAAAACACACGAATTTCTAAAACTGAAAATCGAAAGATAATTTTGTTGAAACTGAAAATAAGAAATTAATATTGGCTATAATGACCCATCTTTTTAAAATGACTATAACGTCACTCCGTTTCACACACACACGCACACACACTCACAGACACACACACACACAGTTTTAAGGCATACTATATTTATGAGGAAAATGTGCTGAATAACACGGACAAAAATATTTACACTATTTACATCATTGTTGTCCTCATCTTTGTCATATTCGCGACGTTTCGGTCGCTGTATGCACCGGCATTCTTCAGGTGATATGCGTTGGAATTTCGAACATAGCACTTTTAGTCCACCGGGGTACATTGTTCCCACGTGAACTAAATAAAGCTTCCGGTTCGAAATTCAAACGTACGTAAGCTGAAGAAGGCCGGGGCGTTCAACGGCCAAAACATCGTGAATATATCAATAAAGATGAGAACAGCAGTTCGAATGATGTAAATAGTTACAATATCTCATCTCAGACAGATTTTGAAGCAGAGAAATATATTAAATATAAACGTGTGCACTGAGGTCAACATCGAGCGTCGACAGTCTTGAATGCAATTTTCAGGTCATCTGTATATAGTTTTATGGACTGGTTTTCACGTGTGTGTGTGTGTATTTTTCTTTTTAAATGTCGTAGTTTACGAAATTTATAACAACTTTTTCGGATGATATAATCGTTTTGTGCTTCAATTCCAGCATCTAATTATTTTGTGGATGGCTTTATATGATAGGTTTCTACAATTACCTGGTTGTACTGATTTCATTCTTTAGGTGAGGTAGTGAAATTAACATAATCCGGTTCAGGGGACAAGAAAATGCGGCATGACAAAGATTAATACGAATTATCACCCTCAGCATGTACAGTGGAATTGTAAAAATCTACCCTCATGGATTGAATAAGACGCCAGTATAAAATTCAAAAAGACCTTGCCATATATTATCGTAGACGTAGTAGACAGTCTTAAGATGAAAACGACTGGATGCCTTCATGGTAGAGGGATTTTCCCGTGTCTGTTTAAATATCTGTGAAGAATTTTAATAGAAGATGTAAACTTGCGACATAGAGATCCGGACCTGCATTGGAAAAGCGAAAGAGGCATTCTAAAACCTAAGCAAGGTGCTGAGAAACTGAATAATTTTGTTAGTATTCTAGCGCTTTTTTCTTTGCTTCTATGTGATATCTATCCACTTCTATGGAGTGAATGTTGGGCAATTTTCTCACAAAAGAGGAGAAAATAAGAACCAAAAGAAACTTGATTCTACAGAAAAATATTAATGAATTCCCTGGATGGAGCTAGTAAGCAACAAGAAACCTTTCTAGAAAATGGCAACAAAAATAACACTTCTACTCAAAATCAGGAAAATACTGCTAAAATTCCTTGGTCACATCATGAGCGAAGAGGGTTAAAAAAAAACCGTCATTGGGTATATAGAGGGTGCAAGAAATAGGGAAAGGCAGTGAACCACTTACCTGATGAGTTTGTGTTAATGCGAGGGGAAGGATTGCAGTGGGGCTTAGCAAAGAGAAAAACTTGATCCAGACAAAATAGAAAGTGGCGGATGGCCATGATCGCCTATATACTGAAGAAACAAAACACATAGATGATGAGGAGGAGGTGGAGGACAACACGGGACGTGAACGCGCCCCCCTTTCCCATGTAGGGCATCTGAAAAGCCTTTGATGGCAGCAGAAGTATTCTCCCTCTGATGCTTAAGGAAATAATTTTTGTCTGGTGGTGATAGTTGAATTCAGGCGAAATACCTGTCGGTGATTAGCACAAGAAAAACATTGACTAAATCAGGGACATACTGACATCGTGCAATATCTAACAATTTAGGTTGGCTGGTGACCAGGTCAGTTAATAACGTGTCTGTATAGACGCTGTTCAAATCACAGAAATAAAATTGTCTAGAAGGCAGAGGAATCACGTCGAAGTTATCACACCCAGACATACACAAAAAAGAGTTTAATGCTGTGACTGTATCAACCAAGATGACATTTGAATCTACGTACGTACGTATGTACGTACGTATGTATGTATGTATGTACGTATGTAAATTGTGCTCAACGTTACAAGTTATTTGATATACATATCTTAAATTAATTGCACAACTCCGAGTTTCATGCCGAAGCAATTTTCAAGTGATTGAATTATATTTATTTTTATTTATATTAATAAAAATAAATATAATCCCAGCACTTGAAGCTTGCTTTGGCATGAAACTCGGAGTTGTGCAATTAATGTAAGATACCTTGTATATATCTTATATGTAACATCATTATATCAGAAACCTGCATGTAACAAATAGAATATTTATAATGTCCCTTCAGTATGTAGGCGCTCATGGCTCTTTACAACATCCTACAATGTTTGTCTTTTTTATATAGTTCACCCTCCCTTTTTGCCATTCATTTACACGAACCCGTGAGGTAAGTGATTTATTGCTTCCTCTGTCCCTCGTGACTTCAATATGTCTTAGGAATGTCAAATATTCCAGGCCTCCTTTCTACTGAAAGGCCAGCTACCTCATTCTGATTTCGTATATCATTGTAAATCTGTCTTCTATTTACAGTAAATATATTAAATTCTCCATCCATTTTATTCTTAGCATCTTTCTGCAAAGCCACATTTGTTGGATCAAGAATCTTCTTTACCTGTGGTGAAATTGTATTGCATGTCTTGGTGTATATGAGGCGTAAAGTTACATAGCAAATCATCACTTATTTCTTTCTCCTGCGATGTAAAAAAATATATAAACATAAAAGAAATTTAAGATTAAACACACTAAAAATACTTGTTTGTCAGCAAAGCCTTTGGAATCATATAGAAACATATGTATTAAATGCGTTCAAAAATTAATTTTTGAAGGCCTCATGATAAATTCAGTCTCAGAGGTTCTTGTCACTATGAATATAATCTTTTAAGTTTAGCAAGGAAATGTAATTGCCGATGTTCATAGTTAAACATGTCGCAATCAAAACCCATTAATTTGCATCAAATCTCTCCCCTTTCTTCTCTGAGTCTTATGAAATACAAAAATATTTTCGTTTCGTAAGTTTTTATAAGGTCAGCTGAGCTTGCTCAAAGAGACATATTCGTCAGACATGAATAATCTGATAGTCTGCTTATTTTTATCATAATCCTTTCATATTCACGAATATTTTTCCGTATATTACAATTGAATAAGGTAAGAAATGAACTGTAACAGTGAGAATTATTTTTATTTCCCATCTTTTTTGTGATCATCGAAACGAAGGAAAGTACTTGGGCAAATAAGTGATTCTCACTGTTAGGGCACATTTCCTGCCTTATTCTATTGCAATCTACGAAAAAAAATTCGTGATTATAAAGGGATTATGATAAAATAAGCAGAAATGCTGTTTGTAATTTATTCAATCAGACATGTCTAAAAGATTTTTCTGCCAAAATACACACACACACATACACACACACACACACATATATATATATATATATATATATATATATATATATATATACCTCTGTGTGTGTGTTAGCACACCTACACAGATATAAAATGTATCCAGTGTATTTGGACTTGTCCGGTTTTTCCAACATAAAAGCATTCACGAATTCCCCAATATTCTATATAATTTCTATGATAATGATGCTGGCAATTTTAATTTGTTACGGTAATGTCGATTCGAACTGAAATGTTGCTTCCAAGCAATTAATAATTGAATAAGATTTTTCTCTCGTAAATCTATGAATATAAATAAACTAATATTTAATTTAATTTAATTTTTACATATTTAAAAAATTTTATGAGAAATTTATTTTTTTATTTTCAGTTTATTTACAATACTATGATGATAGAAAGTGTGACAGTTCAATCCGAAGGCGCACTGGGATAGCGAAAGTCTCCCAAATGCCAAGCAATGTAAACGGTGTTTCATTAAGACGGATCAAAGTCAGCAGTAAATAAATCAGTGGTTTTGTGAAAATTGATTTATTTCTCTATTGCATAATGTTATTTAATTCACGACAATTATGTGTGAAAAATAATATCACCCAAATATCCGCCAAATCGGAAAGAAAACGAAAAAATAATCATTAGACTCTTAAACTAAATTCCCATTTAAAATATGTCCAAGTTATTGGAACCCCTTTATTATGAAATAGATCTCGTTAGGAACAAAGACAATAGTGAACTGTTATGTAATATCAGTCCTCCTTCATGGCAGTGAATACTGGATAATCTCAACACAAATGTTCATTTTTATTAACTATTATTGTATCAATTATGAGTTACCTTCGAAAAAGAGGTCAAGTTTAGGGAGGGGAAGGGTGTATTTTTCAACGAATTCTGACATCCGTTAAACGCATGTCGTATGTATTTTTCTTTTTTTTTTTTATTAACGACAAAGTTTTTCGGCATTTTTTTTTCGTACTTGTATACTTAAGATTATTTCTAAAAGGTGTGTTTGGGTTAGAATACGTTATATTTGACTACAATTTTAAAATATTTTTACTCTTAATTACTAATAGACTATATTTGTTTTTAAATCAAATAAATGTAATAGTTACTTAAAGTATTTAAAATTATTTTTTCATATCAAATATAACTATGTATATTACCCGCTCCCATTTTTTTATTCTTAAATATTATTTAAGAAAACTTTTTGATAATGACGGCAAAGAATAGCTATTCCATTTCTTTGATTCATTAAATTTTTATTTTTTATAAGTTTAGTAATATATAGTTTCTTGTGTATGCACAAAGGACATGGGTCATTTAATGACCTACATATTCTAGCTTTTCTTATTAATTTCCATTTTACTGTAGGTGTTGGAGTCTTTTAAATGCCAGAAATATTTTGAAAGGGATGTCTGATTTCTGTATTCATCCTAAATGAAGTTTAAGGTGGATTGAACCTCTTTTTGAACTCATGGCTTGTGCAACTTATATAGATTTTTATGTTTTCTGGATTCTCAATAGATGAGATATTGCGTTGGTATACTAATGATTCCGTGCGACATTTATTTTGTAGAGGATAATTATGAGGATTTCTACAGTTACAAAATTTTGTTTATCTTCATATCTTTTTCTTTTTATATTGTCTAAATTTTTAGTCTAAGTGTTTATTGAAGATATTAACATTGCTTCTTAATAATTTTTTCTAAGTTTTCAGTACAGATGTAACTTAATTTTAGTGTATTTTTATTGAAAATATTACTTAAGCACTTTCCTAGAGAAAGTAAACTAACTATTAATGCAAGGAACTTATGTCCTAATTCGTTCTTTACCATTTGGTTTTATGGGGGTGTATACCAAATTATTTTACTACTTCTGTTTTTCTATGCTTTCCATTTCTTTGATATAAGTTAGATTTGGGCTTTTGTAGCCACTATGTTTTAGAGCTTATTATAAAAATTAATGTGTTCATAAAAATCTTTCTCAATTTCTGAATTTATACATATTCTTTTTTCGATAGATTAAGGTATATGCTTAATTATAGATGGAGGAGGATTTAATTTAGGGTGTATATATAAAGGATTGATATTGGGTTTTTATAAGGTATCTATACATTTTTCATTAAATCTAATGTTATATCGAGGAAGTTAATTTTTTTAATTAGTGCTTACAGTAAATTTTAAGTTTAGGCTTTTAAATTCTTTATGTAATATATTTTTATTTTTACCGATTTTAAAGATCGTAGAGTTCTTCATAACCATAAATCCATTGTTTGTGTATAACCAATGCCAGTTAAATTAATTTCACGGTAGTCTGTGAGATTGTATAATGTAAAAAGACCTCGGAAATAGTTGGATGATTCTAATGGTGATTTCGAACATATTTGAAGTTATCCGTAGTGATGGCAACGTTATGCCTCCATTCATCCTTCCAAGGGCATCAAAATACACCGCAGGACGGCATCAAGTGTCCTCAGGAGGGAGTGCTGCTATAGGTCAATGGGGTGTTTATTGGAAGAACCTATGCCATACAAACAGTATCCTGTATGGCTGTCGAAAACTTCTGCGGCCACATCACCTCTTACATGTGGCTACCTAACTCTTCAGACTGCAATCACGTTCATTATTATATGTTGATCTCACTTCTGCGAGAGACCAACAAAACTCTTTGTAACATCAAATATGAACTGAAGGCAAGGGTTATGTCAGCTTTTCCCAACATAAAGTGAACTTTCAGAAGAGTTGCAATAGTTCCCGAGGTTGTCAGCAGCCCGTGTTTGACTCGAATTACGATTTTGAATAAATTTCCTGTTCCGTATTTAAAGATATTTTTATGGTGTATATATATATATATATATATATATATATATATATATATATATATATATCTGTTAAAATGAGATATCAGTGTTATTTTAAATTTTTTCGTAATTTATAAAATTTAGCCATCGCACCCTGTATATAAAATTTTTACTTTCTAAATTAAACTTTACCGAAATGCCTGTAGATCAAAACGCATTTCAATTCTAAATTTTCAAATAAAGGCGGAATGTGTTTTTCTTTTACTGCTTTCCCTGAGATGGCGTCCAGAAAATTCCAATGAACATTGGTAATAATAAAATTATTATTAATGTTTTTTGTTGTTGAATGTCTATTACGAATGATATATTAATAGCGATTATAATCGCTCCGTTAATGACGATTTGAGGTTGGAAGGTGTGACATCGCCGATAAAGAGAACCTTTCTCATAATTTTAATGTTACGAACCAATGAATACTTACAAGGTGGAGCAAAATTTACTGTGGCCGATTTAAAATGGCTTCTCTTTATCAAGTAGTTCTTTGAGAATCTTTCTATTTATTTTTACTGGTTTTTACACTTTTCTGGCAGGAACTTTCGATTTACGACGAGCGATTCCATTATAAATTCGAAAAATAAAATAGTTCGTTTCTCTGAAAGAGAAATAAAGAAACGATTTTGAACATATGAAAACCGAGTCTTATTTACACGAAGCTACTTCGACTTTGGACTAAATTACAGTAAGAAAAATACAAAAAATAATTCCTGTAAAACATACATATATCTCTGTACACGTAATGGTTTATAAGTTTAAGTTTTGTTACTGTATAGTGAATACGAACATCAGTGAGTGTACTAAACTTACAATATTGTCTAAATAACCTTATTATATAATAAACATAATTTTGTTTCAGCTTCACAGATAATTATCACTTAGAAGTGAACAGGTTTAGTTTATCACACGGGTTATCAAACTTGATGGGTTATTTAATGCCGACAAGATTGTTATTGCTAGTAATACATTTTTTTAATGTATTGCTAGTAATACATTTTTTAATGTATTGCTAGTAATACATTTTTTTAATGTATTGCTAGTAATACATTTTTTTAATGTATTGCTAGTAATATATTTTTTTTAAATGTATTGCTGGTAATATATTTTTTTTAAATGTATTGCTGGTAATATTTTTTTTTTAAATGTATTGCTGGTAATATTTTTTTTTTAAATGTATTGCTGGTAATATATTTTTTTTAAATGTATTGCTGGTAATATATTTTTTTTAAATGTATTGCTGGTAATATATTTTTTTTAAATGTATTGCTGGTAATATATTTTTTTTAAATGTATTGCTGGTAATATATTTTTTTTAAATGTATTGCTGGTAATATATTTTTTTTAAATGTATTGCTGGTAATATATTTTTTTTAAATGTATTGCTGGTAATATATTTTTTTTAAATGTATTGCTGGTAATATATTTTTTTTAAATGTATTGCTGGTAATATATTTTTTTTAAATGTATTGCTGGTAATATATTTTTTTTAAATGTATTGCTGGTAATATATTTTTTTTAAATGTATTGCTGGTAATATATTTTTTTTAAATGTATTGCTGGTAATATATTTTTTTAAATGTATTACTGGTAATATATTTTTTTAAATGTATTGCTGGTAATATATTTTAAATGTATTGCTGGTAATATATTTTAAATGTATTGCTGGTAATATATTTTTTTTAAATGTATTGCTGGTAATATATTTTTTTTAAATGTATTGCTGGTAATATATTTTTTTTAAATGTATTGCTGGTAAGATATTTTTTTTAAATGTATTGCGGGTAAGATATTTTTTTTAAATGTATTGCGGGTAAGATATTTTTTTTAAATGTATTGCTGGTAATATATTTTTTTTAAATGTATTGCTGGTAATATATTTTTTTTAAATGTATTGCTGGTAATATATTTTTTTTAAATGTATTGCTGGTAATATATTTTTTTTAAATGTATTGCTGGTAATATGTTTTTTTTAAATGTATTGCTGGTAATATGTTTTTTTTAAATGTATTGCTGGTAATGTTTTTTTAAAATGTATTGCTGGTAATATGTTTTTTTTAAATGTATTGCTGGTAATATGTTTTTTTTAAATGTATTGCTGGTAATATGTTTTTTTTAAATGTATTGCTGGTAATATGTTTTTTTTAAATGTATTGCTGGTAATATGTTTTTTTTAAATGTATTGCTGGTAATATGTTTTTTTTAAATGTATTGCTGGTAATATATTTTTTATAAATGTATTGCTGGTAATATATTTTTTTAAAAATTGCTAGTAATATATATATATTTTTAAAAATGTATTGCTGGTAATATATATATATATATATTTTAAAACGTATTGCCAGTAATATATATATTTTTTTAAAATGTATTGCTGGTAATATATATATATATAATTTTGTTTTAAATGTATTGCTGGTAATATATATATATATATATATATATATATATATATATATATATATATATATATATATATTTTAAAATTGTATTGCTGGTAATATATATATTTTTAAATGTATTGCTGGTAATATAATATATATATATATATATATATATATATAATTTTTAAATGTATTGCTGGTAATATATATATATATATATATATATATTTTTAAATGTATTGCTGGTAATATATATATATATATATATATTTTTAAAGGTATTGCTGGTAATATATATATATATATATATATATATATATATTTTTAAAGGTATTGCTGGTAATATATATATATATATATATATATATATTTTTAAAGGTATTGCTGGTAATATATATATATATATATATATATATATATATTTTTAAAGGTATTGCTGGTAATATATATATATATATATTTTTAAAGGTATTGCTGGTAATATATATATATATATATTTTTAAATGTATTGCTGGTAATATATTTTTTAAATGTATTGATGCTAGTATTTTTTGTTTGCAAAAATGTATTACTGCTAATGTATATATATTTTTAAAATTCATTTTTTAGAAAAATATATTACTGGTATTAAAACCTATTCATGCACTTTCATAGTCTTTTGTCTCCAGTTTAGGGGTTAAATATTTGTCCATAGGTTGGACCACCACGAACCATGGTGGAACTTGGAACACCAGATATTAAGAGGTGGTTTCACGCTCCTCAAAATCACCTGATCAGAGGTCTTGCTTGTATTTTATCGTCATAGCCAGAAGGCAGATGTAGTTTACCCAGGACATAGAAGTGACGACTGTCTTAACAGGGTGCCCCGTACTAGTGGCATTAGACCGAAACAAGATAGATTATCCTCGAATAATGGTTACGTGCTGAATCTTGGCTAACTTTCATAGCACGACCATTTTAATGTAATATAAATGATCGACATCGGATGCTACAAAGAACATTTAATCCATCTTACAATTTTAAACATGAGGATCGCGTCATTCAACGAGTGGTTAGTAAGTTAATGATTTATTAAATCTGTTAGCGTAAATTTTTATATGAGTACTTTATTTTATATATATATATATATATATATATATATATATATATATATAATTCAATTCAGTTGTATGGATACGAGTTTTTAACTCGTATCCATATAACTGAACGTTAGTTCTATCACTGATATTGAGCACTTTCTAATAAGTACCGCATATATATATATATAATATATAGTGTGGTGCAAATGTATGTATACACTAATGAAAAACATAACATATTGTTTATACAAACATATCCATTTTGGTATAATACCTACGTTTTTCGCCCACGCGCTGAAGACTGCTTTTAAGTATGAAACACTGTCATCACTAGGTGTTGTTGACCTCAGTGTTCACACACGCTCTAACCCTGATATTGAACACGTTAACCCATACATATAGCATAACTTAAAACTATATTTTTATCATTTTTATTATATGTTCAATTCGGCTGTACTGGTTGTTTTTATTATTATTTATGTCCGAGAGGCAAATTCCCAAATAACATGTGAATTCATAAAATATGTTTTTACATAAGGGTGATATTTAAGGCCTGTGTTATTGGTAATAATTAGGCTAGATATTTTCAGTTGTGTTACTTTTACTAAAATCCTTTAAATATTTTAATTTCCCCTCAACAACATGGTTTATGAAACTAGCCTTAATACGTACTTATTTTATATTACTCAGTTCTGTATAAAATAATATGCGAAGCAAAAATTTACGTCAGGTTCTTTGTAACTTTTTATTTATGTTTTGATGTTTTCAATAAGGCAGACATGAAATTTTGATTATTGTTTTTAATTATATGGAGAAGGAAGGAATACAATGCTGACTCTGAATGAAATTAATTCTTATTAATCTTAACTTCGATATATCGATCGCTTTTCATAGATTCTACAATATTGTTTAAAATTTTGTTTTCTAAGGGAGCCATGAAGTAATTACTAAAGAAACAGGAAAATCTACTTAGAAACAAAAAAAGTAGTGACCTGTTGCATAATATCAATTCTACTATATGGCAGTGAATTCTGGAAAATCTCACAGATGAAGAAAAGACTTGAAACATAAATGTGGTTCTACAGAAGAATGCTAAGTATACCGTGGGTCTAACATATGAGTAACGACGAAGATTTAGAGAAAATAGAAACAAAGAACATTTACACTTTTAAATAGTAAGATTTAAAGGTCGAGGAAAAAGGGCTTGGAAAACTTGATACTCATAGTACACATTCAAGCAAGTGGGAAAGAGGATAACAACGCATAACCTACCTAGCGAGTTTCAGTAAATGGATTCCACAACAGAATTTAGGAGATATAAGAAAAAGACAATATTTATTAAGTGCTACAAAAGACAGAAAATTTCTGAAAAGTCATGATCTCCAATGACAAGAGGGGAGGCGACTCCATTGCTAGGCCGTCAGTCTATAAATGCTAATGTGATGATCATAGAAGTGTACTCGTGCCGTGCATGACAATAGATTTATGTAGAATTGTTGGTTTAATAATGAGAGAAGGACGAAGAATGTTGCAATTTGTCTTGTATCAGTAGTTTCTTTGACGAAGATATTAGTAAAGTCGTTCGACTTCTAACGAAAAAGTCAGTGGCTTTATTGCAATCTTTGAAAATGTTGTTGCTGAAAATAACACTATATTTATTTGTCAAACTCTGTGCGTATATCTCTCAGACAGAAAATCCAGTATACTTAAAACAATCACATACACACACACACACACACACGCACACACACACACACACGTTATATATATAGTTTTAAAGTATGCTATATTTATGGGATAAAGTGCTCAATATTTCAGATAGAGCGTATATACATATAAATATAAAAGTGAGCATTGAAGTCAATACTCAGAATCGACAAGCTGCTTCATGCTGGATGCAATCATCAGGCCGCCTGATATATATATATAACACACACACACACATATATATATATATATATATATATATATATATATATATATATATGTATCGTGGAGGGAAGCTAATATTCGTACACATCCAAATATTTAATTTGTATTTACACCGAATGAATAAACGTACTTTTCATATGATGAACTTTACACAGATGCATAATAACTAAATTCGCACAGAAAACAGGAAAAAAATAAATTTATTTCATTAAAAATAAATTCAATTTATCCATTTTAATGGCTAAAAATGTATTCGTTCAATACAAAAAAATACATAATCTTCATTTAATATTATATAGAATAGCCATTATTCACTTTTAAGGCTACGAACCACTTGTAGATCTCAATGACTTGCAAATTGTAGTTGGTATTTTGTTCCATTCGTCACATATAGTATTCAGATTCGGGTTGTTTGTTGGCGCTCTCGATTGGATTTACATTTTTAAATGACGCCACAGATTGTCGATTGAGTTTAAATCTGGCAATTGGCCTGGTCATTTCAGGATATTTACATTATATTCAGTAAGCCATTTCTTCGTAGATCTTGCAGTGTACTTAGGATCATTATTTTGTTGGAAGATCCAATCAGGATGAAGTTGAAGATTTTCAACTGAAATCATTAAATTTTCTTCCAAAATATTTTGATATGCTGCAGCATTCATTCTGCCCTCTATTACTGATATTTTGCCAGTACCTTTGCAGAAAAAAACATCCCCAAGACATGATGCAGCTACCACCAAATTTCACTGTTGGAACAGTGTTCTTTGTTTGAAGGCATCACTATAGTAAATGAAATATTCAGGTTGTCCTAGATTTTCCTGTAACTTTTACCTTCTTTCCAGAGCTTAACAATCAGTTCTTTTTGCGAATTTGTCCATTGTTTACCTCTTGCTATGATGATAACCCTCTTGCACAAATATCAATTACAGAATATTCTGTTTGTATTCGTAACTTTAAAATAACTACTGATAAAATTATTGGAACATTTTAGAATATTCCACTAGAAAAATCTAGAGTTTAAGTTTTAATATTTGAAATTTGCATTGTACGAATACTTTTTCACCCATTAAAATGTATAAATTGGGTTTGTTTTTATTAAATTATTTTTTCTATCCATATTTAGTTATTATGCATCTGTGTACAGTTAAGTATATGAAAAGTATGTGTATTCATTAATTAGAAATAGAATTAAAAATTTGTATGTGTACGAACAAATGACCCCGTTTTACACACACACATATATATATATATATATATATATATATATATATATATATATAATATTCGCCTGTTCTCGATATGAATATGCTGTTATTGTTAACCGATGAAGACAGTAGCTACATATTTACACGAATGACAAATATAACCTAATCCTTATGGCAACACAGCTGCATCTACCATAATCTTTCTTTAAACTTAATAAATCAAAAACGAAAAATTTTCATACATATGTTTATGTGGACTTTTATCCTTGTTTAGTGTAAGGAACCCGTCCCCGAATTTTGTAAATGTATTTTGATACACTGTGTGTGTGTGTATATATATATATATATATATATATATATATATATATACACACTTACTTGACATTAGCCAATATATTGTATCGAAATCTACCCTGGATTTATCGTTTTCTTTATATTCCCTCTACCCGTTTGTCTACCATTAGATTCCTCTGTAATGAATCGCGTCCGGTAATAAAACATCCGTCACGGCCGGAAATCCTAACGCTTCCGTTTAGTGTCTATTATTACCGCCGTTGTTGTCGGAAAGCCACCACCAGATGTCGCTGTTTATCAACACGGTTTAGCAATCCATCTTCACCCGGGAATCACAGTTATTTTTCGCCACTACCGGTCCCACATCCGATAACCGCCTCTTCCATACCTCTCCGTCATCTTCGTTTGAATTTCTGATCATGGGAAACTATAATTCAAGCGTCAAGTCATAAATCTTGATGACGAGAAATCAAACAAAAGAATGAATTTATCGATGGTTTTGTCTAAATGAACTCCTTTTCTTTGACATTCTGAACAGTTAATGTAATTTAATCATTTTCTCCACTGTTATTTTTCCATACACACACACGTATATATATATATATATATGTAATGGGCAGCAATTCTTCTTTAATACATGTTTCATTGAATCCCCAATTGTTTAGATAGCCGGTTCGAACACGAATATATTATGCACCTCCAATTGAAAACGTTTAAAAGTGACAGAAGCCTTTATTAAAAGAAAAACCTTTTAGTATTAATTATAAATATGGCCACAGTGTACTGGCCGTATCTAGAAATTAATAATGTCGATTTTCCGTAACGTTTTTACCGTCTATTTACTGACATCATTTATTATAGGAACAAAAACAAATTCTTGAAAATTACTAATAATTTAACTGAATGCGCTCTGAATCTGTAAACGTTTAGACATTTTTCTGTATTCATTATGACCAGAAATGAAACAGGAACCTATACACGAAAAACATTAAATCCAAACGTGTATTGTTATGAATATAATTATTACTCTGATCATTATTACATTTTCATATGTATTATATTTTGAACTGACGTACATGATATCCCTTGTTCTCTTTGTATGATTGCGTTCCCGATTCGTTCTCTTATTCCCTTTCAATCCCAGAAACCGCCTACGTTTTAGTGGCATTATCACCTTGCTTGGGGTGAAATGATTACAAAAACTTTATATATAATTTTATATTATAAACTTGATATTTCACAAGATTATCAGTTATAGAAGCAAGAACAAAAGAGGAGTTCAGTGTGTTTTTTTTTTTGTGTATATATTTTTTATTTTGTTTTTTAATTTGTATCACCCTTTACATCTGCCCACCTAACTCCCCAGACTGCAACTCTCTTGATTATTATGAGTGGGGGTAGTTGAGCCAGAGGCCAAAAAACTATTTGCAACTCCAAAGACGAACTGAAAGTAAATAATATGACAGCATTCACAATCTTAATCCAGGAGCCCGTCCAGAATAGTCACAGGAGATGCCGAAGTCTTATTGAGGCCGTGGCCGAAGCCAATGGTGATTTTTATTGAATGAATTTACTCTTTCGTATTTCAAGCTATTTCTATGTCATTTTGCTAAATACATCGCTTAAAATGAGATATCAGTGTTATTTTCATTTTTGTCTAATTTATGCAATATAAATATATTATATTATAAATATAAGTGTGTGTGTCCGGTCGATGTATGATGATCCGACAATTTCATTTAGTCTTTGTGTCGTATGGGACACTGCAGTCTTAATAGTGACCTGCATACTATTTCACATTGTGGAACAGCGAGGATCTCTGGACATATCAAACAGGAATATTTGCTAAGCCTTTTCAACGTTTTCTTTTGTCGCTCAAAAGCTCAGTACGACTGATTTCAAACTTTCTAATACCACTGACATAAATATCTCCACTTATTTCTATCCAGGGCAACATGCTCGGAGTTAGGATGATGCCACGTTGACAGCTGAGAGGTTACCCTTTAGCTTATACCTGACCAACTGCCGTCCAGAATTCCTTTGTCCACTGTCAAAACGGCTATGCATGAGGGCCTTAGGTATTTTGTCCTCACACATCCTTGTAACATAACCAGCCCAACAAAGTTGTGACTGCATCAGGAAAGCTTTAATTTCTCGAAAGTTGCATTTTGTGAAAAAATTAGTATTGGACACCTTATCATTTTGTGTGTGTGTATATAATTATGTGTGTGTGTGTGTGTGTGTGTGTGTGTGTGTATTTGGACATAAATCTTAAATTTATACAAGTTTGGTTAAGGATAAACAACATTTTTTAAGAATTTATTTAACCTCTCGTATATCCCACACGATCTTCCTAGTTTCTGAAACATATTTAAATCTAAAAAGGTGAATATATGAGTGCTCTTATCTTCCATAAGCCATAATGAAAGCGTATGTTTTGTACTTTATCGCATTCACCATTTTTGAATACCACGTCTTCACATGTTCACTTGCCAGAACAGAAAAGATTAACTAAGGATACAATGTATTGAAAGTGTGCTAATTTCAATTCTTGATGATATATATATATTAAATAGTCGATTCCGAAGTATAAATGCCCAGCAATTCAATTTAGAACTTAATCACAATACTAATAACAGATTTGATTATAATAGTGGAAAAATCTAGAATAGAATCGGACACACTTTCCGAAATGATGCTCAGTTGGTGACAATATTTACGAAAAACCTTCCGTATGTTTGACTATCTCGGAATTTACACTATCCACAATAAAGATGACCACCTTCTGTTTGCTTGAATTTCTTTTCACGTATTATTTTTTTCCTTTTATTATGTGACTTAGTTTATGGAAAAGATCTTTCGGTATTTCTATGGACTTTTGGATTTCTGTGTCCTACCTATAACACCTTATCTACAGCAGTCTGTTGCTATACAAAGCATTACACTGATTCTAATTGACTCTAATACATACCTTACAATTTGCATCGTGTCTTTTGCTGACATCCAGGCATACGATATTCTTTGAGCTAACGCTTAGTCATTTATTCTTGCATACAGGTACTAGGCTTTCGAAAAATTATTTATTTGTATTTTGGTTGCAGGCGTAATGTCCGATACTCATTTTGAAGTAAAATGCCAACATCACACACATTTTCTTCTCACTTCATTGTTTGAATATCAACGATAACCAAACGGGAGTAGAATACCGACACAGTGAAGTAGAATTTCACTTATTTTGTTTTTGTATTATGGTAAGAGAGTTGGCTTATTTAATATAGAAGGCACATTTTACGTTATTCGGACTATTGTCCTCATCGTTATCCCAACGTTTCGGCTGTTGTACGCTCCGGCCTTCTTCGGGTAGCTGGAATGTCAAACTGAACCCTTTATTTTATGACTGTTCTAGTTCCACGTGCCATGTCTAATGGAAATCAGTTATATCCGGTTAGATTCCCTCTCAAAATTCTCCACTGCCTTAATCCACTGTGCTATGTGACTTTGAGGACACATGGAACAGTGGATAAAGGCGTTAGTTAAATCCAGTGACAGGACCCAAAGAGTGAGTTCAATACCTGGTTAAGGCGGTGGAGAACTTTGAGAAGGGAATTAACATGAGATAACTGAAATCCATTAGACATGGCACGTGGAACTAGAACAGCGAAATAAAGGATTCAGTTTCACATTCCAACCACCTGAAGAAGGCCGGAGCGTACAGCGACCGAAACGTTGTGATAAAGATTAGAGCATTAGTCCGAATAATATAAATAGTGTACATAATACCTCATCTCAAAAATATAGACAGATACAGAAGGCACTTTTTATTTTTCGTATAACCAAATATATTTGCAATCTTGAAGATTGCGTTCTAGCATCAAACACTGTCGCCGCTCGTTGTTGACCTCAGTATCCCATTTTTATATTTAGTTACGTTCTATCCTTGACATTAAGTATTTTTCCCTGTAAATATCGCATACCTTTAAATTTGTGTTATATATTATTTTCAGATAGTGTATCTATAAAATATCTTACCAGACTTTGAATTATGGCACGTTGTGTCCTCCAAGTTCTGACTGGCCTTTCAAACATCTGATGAGTATTCCTGAACGTTCTCAAATTTAAAAGCCTTGATAAACCAATGACATTCTTGCTAATGTATATAAACACGTGCAACAAAATAAATCCCACATTTGCTGTGATAAAGTTCCCCAGAGAACGAAACGCGTCGGCTAAGCTTAGTTTTTCATGTTTTTATTCATGTTTTAGTTATAAAACTTGATAACCAGGGGAGGAAGATATTCATTGTATTCAAAATTAATTTTAGGATAATATCCCTTCAGAAATAATGTTGTTTTTAATTAGGTATTTCTGCCGTATAAAGCATATTTTTATTGGGAAGGTTTGTTATCAACGTCATTATCTTCATCATACTCCCATAAAAATAGTAGTTAATAAAAACACACACACACACACACACACATATATATATATATATATATATATATATATATATATATATATATATATATATATATATATATTTGTGAGTATTAGTCATACCTTAGCTACTCTGTTGCGGAAGATAAACTCTCAAACGAGTTTGTTATTCCATGGTGAGAGGTGCTTAAAGCTTCTCGGTCCGACCAATATATGTTTGTCCATTTATTAATATTTGTGTGTCGGGCCGAGAACTTTTCTCCACCGACCTGTATGCGTTGGAGGTCTGTTGTGTTTGACGTTAGGATGCGAGCGTAGAAAACTCACTTCATCACTCATGGTTGAATGTTTCAGGTGAAGCTCGCCTTCCGACACTGTATATATAAATATTCATGGTCCGTTAAGTAAAGTTTGTCTCCAGTGTTATTTACGCACGAAAGAATAGAAAATAGAGCCGAGGAAATAAATGGAGATTAAAAATGAGATAGTTTGGCCGATTCGATCATCATTCTGTCAGATGTAGAGAGTAAGAAATAGAGAGAGAATAAACCCAGAGAATAAATAAAAGAAAAAGCAGAAAGTAATAGGAAGAAATATGAAAAAAAGTTGGGACGAAAATGAAAGAATTA
>OZ038508.1:42796934-42821934 GCA_964036315.1 Acanthosepion esculentum | reverse complement strand
TTTCATAGAAAATATTCGTCCTCGACAGGATTCGAACCTGTATCCTATACGGAATTGTCATATAGCCTGACGTGCCTTAACCGTTTCGGCCACTAAGGATCGTTAGGTTGAATTTACTGCTTATAAACTTCAATCTTCTATGAATCTCTCACGTACATTCATAACTGATCATGGCGTATCAAATGCAAAAAAATGACGTCACACAGTATGAAATGGACAAAGTCCGACAATTATTAAGACCTTTTTATGTTTAACATTGTTTTTATAGATACAAGTATTTAAGTAATTTAAGTCGAGGACGAATATTTTGTATGAAAATTTCTCGGACATTCAGGCCGGTAAATGTTATTTAATACTGTTTATTGTGAACAGAACATTTACTTAAATACTTGTATCTATAAAAATAATGTTAAACATAATGACGTCTTTAAATATATATATATATATATATGTGTGTGTGTGTGTGTATGTATAACCTGCCGGAGTGTGCATATTTTAACATGAATTTCTAATCAGATGCATCCTCTTCACATGCCACATTACAGAAAACAAACCTACAACTGCCACTTGCCACATTACAGTAAACAAACCTACAACTGTATTACCTTCCAGGTAATACAGTTGCATGTTTGTAAAATATGGAAAGGTGAAAGAGCAACAAAGTGAAAATGACCCACGGGACAAAAGAATGTGCAGGAAAAACGATGCGAAATAGTGAAGGAAATAATTTTGTTGCTTCTTTGATAAAATGACAGGAGAGTTCCATAATGTAGTGCCCGGTTTTCCGTTCGCCTATCAACACGATAAGGGTGTGACAGATTTATGGCAGTGAAAAAGAGAATTCTGGTGGGTAAATAGAAGGCTTGATGAGAGTGGAGGTTGTTGAGAGCCGTTGCGTGTCTTCGAGGTCGTATAGTTTTTGCCAAAGATGGAAATTGGAAATTTGAGAGAGGAAACGAAAGATAAAAATGAGAACGATTTACCCCAAAAAAAAAAAAGTGAAAGATAGGAAGTGAAAGAAAAGTTTCCATTGCTTAGGAAAAATTAGTAAGGAAAAGAGAAAGCATAAATGGGGTGGGGTGAAAATGTAGAGAGAAAGCGAAAAATGGAGAAAACAAGTGAGGAGAGAATTAAAACAAATGAAGTAACTATCGAAAATAAGAATGTTTTTCTATATTTCTATGATGAAGTACTGTAACCATTTATACTATTTACATTGTTCGGACTGTTGTTCTCATCTTCATTGTCGTATTCACGACGTTTCGGCGGTTGTACGCTCCGGCTTTCTTCGTCGTATGATATACGTTGAAATTTTGAACCTAACCGTTTATTTCATCCGCTGGTTACTAAAGGGAAATAACTGTGAACAGAGATATCCAGAAAAGTTGTGGAACGAGAACCATCTACCCAGTGGACTGAAGGTTTCTGTTCGAAATTCCAACGAGAAAGGTCGGAGCGTATAACGGTCGAAACGTGATTATGAAAATGAAATGAGAACAACAGTCCGACAAATATAGATTGTGTAAAAGAGCAAATGTTGCTGTATATTTTGAATGGGAATGAGAAAATTGCAGATGAAGTGAAGTAAGGGGAAAGAATGAATGACATAGAAATGAATGAGAGATGGATGTAAAAAAAAAATATTCTTTAAGCAAGAAAAAAAATCGAAAGAAACTTTCAGATTTATAAATAATAATAAAAAAGGCGAGAATATTGTTTTGTATAATATTATTGTATATAGATTTGGTGATCTACCAAATTTGAAATTTTGTCGAATTCTATTTCGGTGAATCATGCGCATCTGTCTCCAGACACGTCACATTTAGATCTTGGGTGTCTGAGTTCCCGGGATCGTCCTTTTCAACCAGCGCGATGAGCTCGTATATATCCGTTACATTTCGCTACCATGTTCCTTGCCTTCTTCCTCCTGATTTTTTATTTTATTTCAGTCAGTCGGTTTTGTGCCATAATTGATAGACGCTTGGACGATCATGTCTTTCGATTCATGTCTGACTAGGTAGATCTTTCTGCAGTATGTTGCTATTTCTTCCTGCAGTAGACTGGTTGCAAAAACAAGGATATAGGACCCAGTCTGTCCAGCTCTTCAACGCATAGCGAAGAAGAGATGGATTTATAACCCTTTCCCAATTATATTTGCGCGTAAGTGAATGTAACGAACTAGACTTGAATTCGAACTTGACTCTCTGATTTCTCATTCGGAGCCTATATCCATTACGCCACAAGACACGGTCTTTTTTTTTATTTATTTACTCGTGCTTAATTTTACAGTGCACACAGGAATATTGCATTTTTGACATATTGCTGCCGCGAACTTAGGTACATAAAAAACTTTAGACGGGAACTGTAAGAGCGTGTATCCTCAGTTAGTACGGGTTTACTGTGGTATTATTCTGAAATAGGTATTTCACTCAAATTTCTCACCAAATTGTCAAAGGAAATCGTCTAACGGTTGACCTGGAGTTACTCTGGACGACGAATGCAGAAGTACGTGAGTTCGTACGTAGATCAGGAAATGCAAGCGTGAGAACTAAAATGTTGGATATATAAACAACATCCCAAGAGATGATTGGCGGAGTCTCTCTCACGTCGCAGGCTGTGGTCATTGTTTAGTTCTTTCTTCTTGGTTTAAACCATTATTTTGTCTCTTTTTTTTCAGGTTTTGATGATATTATCAATAGTTTATGCGTTGTTACCAACATAGTGTTATATATTTTAGCCTGTGCTTTGTAAATTTTAGGGCAACTGATAATGAATAGCGGCTGGTCTTATCCTCTTAAATTCGTTTCGAGGTTTAGGGAAAATATATCCAGTGAGAAAACACATTCACGTCATATTACACTTTCTTGGGACCTTGATCTGGTGTAATGGTTAGAAAGCTTGTTTTGGTAGATCAATTATGACTGAGTAGTGAGTTCTATCCTCACTGGGTGCCCCATACTTTCGTCTTTGTGTCACATCTAAGTCTGGCTTAGAAAATCTCCATATTACACTTTCTCATTGTGTTTAGTCACTGTATTTGTTCTCTATCTGTATGATAGTTGTTTGTTACGAATACAGGATACAGATTATTTGAATACGTTTTCGGTATCGATCACGCTTTTAGAATGGGAATTATTTTTTTTAAAAAAGAGGAAAGAAGGAAAAGAAGAAAGACTTGAAAAAATATGGAAAAACAAAACGAGAAAAAAAGAAAATTTCGAAAAGATCTGTCTCGAAAGCAAAAGAGCTACAAAGTAAAGTCCGAAAAAAACATTTTTTTTAAAATTACGTTTGGAAAACAGTATTTAATGTGAATGGGATGTAATGTCGTATTTTTCAAAGACGCGAGAAAAAAACTTCATAAAGTTAAATTTATATGTCGAGATTATAATCATCGTTATTATCGCTGACAAAAAGCCTGATTTAGAAATAAATTTTTTTTTTTTTTTTCCAATTTTTTGAAAGAATTTCGGATACTGGTTCTTAGAAACATGTCACCATCTAAACCTTTGATAGATATCCAAGACATTTGATTCTCTAGGAGAGGATATCAAATCTAAGAGAGGGATCTTTGTCATCTTTATAAGTGTCGGGTCATGGATTTGCCTCATAAACGATGATTTGTGATCGTATATCCTTACCTGTTGCAGGCTCTCACATGTATATGCTCTTTCATTTTTTTAAGGAAAAGGCTTTAAAGCAGTCAGTTGCTCTGTATTTTATCGTATATTAGATCGTGTCATTGCATGGAATCACGAATGATTATCAGGGCTGATTTTTATTTATTTATTGTTGTGGCTGTTAATTTGGTTTGTTATTGAAGCTGCATATTCTTCCAACGGGATTGGAGAAGACCTGAAATCTGGCGGTGAATCTGAATTTGTCTTTCGCTATTTATCTTACTGTTATAATTGCAAAAAAATTACTCGGCAAGAATTTCGATTGGGTAGAAATATTGATAAAAGCAGGGATCGCATGCGAACAAATGCGGACTGGAACTCCGTGAAGTGTTTTTCAGCCAAAGATAAAGTCACGTGTCATTGTGTAAAATCGTCGAATATTTAAGCTTTTCTTTTTCTTTTTTTTTCCGGTACTCTTGGAAGGAGCCCAAAATCAATCACAGCAAAGCTTTCTTGGCATAAACAGCAAGAAAGTGAATAATTATACACAAATTCCTGTTTTCGCCAAATGAAATCTTGTATTTCTAATTAAAGACAATGCAAATGTATACTTAGTCAAATTAATTCAGAAACTTAAATTGTTAGCTTGGAACGTTTTACCGCATTCACCAAAAACAAACAGTTTAATACGTTAAAATATTAATTTAAATAAGTCAGAACACCATTTGATGCCATTCGATTAAAATTTAAAAAAAAAAAGGAAAGATTAAGTAACAAGTATTTTTCGTTCTGAATCGCAGATTTTCTTGAAGATGAATCTTAACAATTGGTTCTTCTATGCAGACTTTCCTTTCAATACATGGCCAAGCGTGGCTCTCCACAACTTCCTATTATCTGTAGATTTTATCAATTTCTCTTTCTACTATCCGTCCTAGTCTCTCTTCTGCCACTCATTCAGACACGCTAGGTAAGTTAATAATTTTCCCTCTTACCTCCAATGTCATGTGAGGGTCAATTTCGCCATGCTCTCTTTCCTCATGTGTCACAAGAAATTGTGTCGTTATGATGCTTAGTACGTTACCTCTTCGTTCTAATTTTCCTTAAAATTTCTTTATTCATAATTTCCGTCCACGGAATTCTCGTACTTTCGTAGAACTACATCTATTACATCTATGTTGCTGTAAGTTGTCACTTTACTTTTCTTACTGAAATGAAAAATGCGTATTTTAAGACCAAAACGTATTTACTTCATCCAAGAAACTAATATTTTCAAAATATGCTACAGACTATATAAAAAATGACCAATTCAAATAAACAGCACACAAAAATAAAGAAAATTCTATATATTATGAAAGCATAGAAAAAACGTTTTTAAAATGTTCGCAGTAAGAGATGGACTAAAGTTACTTTAAATAAGACGATGTTATTCCGTTAATATATTAATCTCTTGAAATAAATGAAAGAATAGATGCTACAATTTTCCCGTAAACACCATTATCACAGCTTATAACAGAAATGATACGGTTACATAGACACTTGTTTAGAATGATTGATAATATTGTGTGAGGAACAGAAAGTTAGTACTACCAACACAATTAAGTACGCTTTATATGTGCATGAAGACTGATGGAAGAATTATGGTCGTGTCGTAAATTGTTCGGTAGAAAATCCCATGTAATTTTATTAACTTGGCGTACCTGAGTTATTCATGTGCAACAAAAAAGAAAAAAATAGGGACCGGCAGAGAAAGAATAAAGATTGCATTTTCCTGACTACGCCATGTTGGGATAATTTTGAAACTAGACACAAAGGATATGAGAATATTTCAGCTTCTTGCAATATTGCTTTCACTGTAGGCAATAAATCGTCGGCAAATTTTTCTATTACTTTTTTTTATTTTCATTTGAGGAAATACCGTTATACGTCTCGTGTTCTTTAAGCAGATTTATCTATCGCCGTCTGTTCACACATGCGTCTTGCTAACCATCTCTTTATATAAACTCTCGCAATCGGTTCAAGTTCCTGTAAAATAAATATGAATGGTGCTGTTCTTAAACAAAGACTGGTGCTTAAGGAGTTGTCATGAAGGAAAGTGCTTCTCTGGAATGTATATCAGCCACGTTAGGTATCCTAGATTTGTGACTTATGACAAAGGAAGATAGAATTTCACGTAACATTTTATATATATATATGCAATACATTGCTGTAAAATATATATATATATATATATATATATATATATATATATATATGTGTGTGTGTATATATATATATATATATATATGCAATACATTGCTATTATATATATATATATATATATATATATGCAATACATTGCTATTATATATATATATATATATATATATGCAATACATTGCTATTATATATATATATATATATATATATGCAATACATTGCTATTATATATATATATATATATGCAATACATTGCTATTATATATATATATATATATATATGCAATACATTGCTATTATATATATATATATATATATATGCAATACATTGCTATTATATATATATATATATGCAATACATTGCTATTATATATATATATATATGCAATACATTGCTATTATATATATATATATATATATGCAATACATTGCTATTATATATATATATATATATATGCAATACATTGCTATTATATATATATATATATATGCAATACATTGCTATTATATATATATATATATATATGAAATACATTGCTATTATATATATATATATATATATGAAATACATTGCTATTATATATATATATATATATATGAAATACATTGCTATTATATATATATATATATATATGAAATACATTGCTATTATATATATATATATATATATGAAATACATTGCTATTATATATATATATATGAAATACATTGCTATTATATATATATATATATGAAATACATTGCTATTATATATATATATATATATATGAAATACATTGCTATTATATATATATATATATATATATGAAATACATTGCTATTATATATATATATATGAAATACATTGCTATTATATATATATATATATATGAAATACATTGCTATTATATATATATATATATATGAAATACATTGCTATTATATATATATATATATATATGAAATACATTGCTATTATATATATATATATATATGAAATACATTGCTATTATATATATATATATATATGCAATACATTGCTATTATATATATATATATATGCAATACATTGCTATTATATATATATATGCAATACAGTGCTGTAAAATGGCTGTATATATATATATATATATATATATATATATATATATATATATATATATATATATGCAATATTTTGTTCTAAAATGCAAATGCAATACAAATTCCATTTTATATATATATATATAGTGTGTGTGCAATACACTACTGTAATATCCATATATACATAGATGTCATACATTGCTATAAAATATGTATGTGATAGGATATGGAACAAGTAGGAACTATATCTTAATTTAACCTCTTTCACTTTATTAACTCTTCACCAGACATCAAGATAGAAATGACAAAAACAAAGAGATGCAGATTAATGGTATGCTGAGCTTGGTTATGTACGTGTAATGAAGCAGCAGGTGATATTCAAATATGTGCGAAACATTATGAATGCTAAAGTGTGTAAGAGTTAGTGAGACGCAGCAGGATGTTTTGAAAAAAATGGTTTTAGATTGATATTTCATAAAAGTATATCTTGTGCGTATTTTTATATATCTTCATTTATTTTTGTGTTGGGGAGTTAGATAATGAATAATGGATCTGTAGAAAAATGGTGACGTAATGTAGGTTTTTTATTTTTAAATATGATAACAGTTGGTAGAATTGCTGTAAATATATTTTCATATGTTTTGCACAATCACTATGTCCTATATGTGCAAACTTCTTCAAGCTAACTTTCCTCATGTTTCTCAGAAATTTCAAATACTTCTTTCCGATTCTAAAAATACAAGTCTTTTTTTATCAAAAATGTTGTTTTTTGTTAGTCGTTTGTAATCACTTTTCAATTTCTCCCAAACTAACCTCGTTTTAAATAATTCAAATAAAGCTACGTAGTGACCAATCGCCATTGACATCTTCGTTACTTTCATTCTATGTTCACTGGTGACAATTCATGAAGCCACATCTTAATCTTCTCTCTTATTGTCCCTTGGAACAGAAATTAAGTATCTTTCGTTTCACTGTTTTTCAGTCTATATTCATTTTTTTTTTTAGATTACTATTCGAGACATATATTTTTAAGGATTAAATTAAGCCTTTTTCTTCTCGAAAATATTTGGTTGGTCTTTTCGTCCTCCTTTTTCGTTATCTTCAACTCGGTCATGAGAGAAATGTCAGATTCTGCAATGATGGAATTAGAATAAAAGATCAACCATTCATATGCTGTGCAGATGAGAATGCAATGAAGATCTTTCGGTTGGGCTTGGGCTGAATCAGTTCTGTGTATTTTATCTCTCATTCAGGAATACTCTGTACTTTTAAATCTTGTAAAATCTGTAATACACCATTCTTTTCAACATCGAACTCCACATCCAAACGCAATGTAAGCACTTATGCAAGAGACGTAATCCTTAGCGGAAATCTTTGTGGTCTTTTTCTCATAGGAATCTGTACGATTATTTTTGTTTCTGTCGTACCTTGTCAACCTACTCACCAAGAAGCGGCAGAATCAAAAAAATAAACTTATTGTACGTACTTTTATATAATTCTTATAACGATATTTTCTTGATTTAATTTTTCTTTAGCTATTGCTTTCTACATTTTAGTTCATTTCCATTTCTTATTTTCATTTATTTCAATCATTTTTTTATATCACCACATTTCACTTCATTCTTTTTCTTCTATGGTTTCGTCCTGAATTTTTCTTCGCTATTACTCTCATGCCACACCAAGATAGATTGATAACATATCCATAGGTATAGTCTTGGATAAAAGTACTCCTAGCCAATTGCCTACTCTCATACTAACATTTTTATAAGTAATCCAAACAGAAAAGTATTTGCAGTGTTTAGTATTAATGTAATCCGCATTAACTTTTCTGATGAATAAAGACCCTTAAAATTTTTATTTGAGACCACTTTGTCAACTTTCAAGCCTCCGAGATTAAAAAAAAATATAGTTCATAATTTCGTGTCTCTCTATTTACTGCCTCTAGTATTTTCTTAAGTAGCTGTTAATGCCAAATTCGCTTTTTTGTTAGTTTTCTTTAGATGTCTTCTTGTTTTAACAATAGATTTCTGATTTCGGACATGCGATGACTGTAATAAGGCATATTATGGTCTTCAGTGTTCGACAAAAAGAACTAAAATCACAGGAGAATATGGAGAAGCATGATCGCCTATGTTCAGAAGAAACAAGTCACATAGAAGAATGTTCGACAAGAATATACAATAACTTTGTATACCATGGTACTTATTGTACTCAAAGTGCTAACTTCAATGAGACATTATATATTTTCTCATATTACTGACATCACATCTGTGCGTTATCGATTGAATATAAAACAAGTGAACAATAATGATTGCACTGAATGTTGTTTTGATAAGAACACAGCCGGCTATATCAGTGTAGTGTGTGGTAACAAGCTCAACACAATTCCAAGAAATAAACATCCTCTGTATATCCGTCTAGTTTGTTGTAATAAGCGAGGCCGCCTCCGAGTCGCTGATGGATAGACATGTTGACTGCTTCCTTGCACATCTTTGGCTAAAATCAGCCTTACATCCTCTCGAAAGCATCTGCCTTGTCTTCTTCCGTCCCAGGAGGGGAACATGTATCGATTTGGAGTTTCTATTATAATTCTGGTCATATTTACACCACGACCTTCAGAATAAGGGTTTTTACTTCGGCCTGTCGAAATCAGTTGATTTTTTTTTGATTTTTTTAGATAACATAAAATATTTCCAATTTTTATGTAATGTTTTTAAGAGAACTGATCATCGAGTTCTCAATTGTTTCCTTCCGGTTTTTGTCTGTAATCGGATTTTATCAGCTTCTGGTGTTCACACACACACACACACACATATATATATATATATATATATATATATATATATATATATATATGAACACCAGAAGCTGACAAAATGTATAACGTGTGTGTTAGTAAATATGTAAGGCAATTTTGAAGAAACTCTACACTAATGAAACGAAACATTTCACATTAATCATCTGGGCGTTTGACTTTTACATTGAATCTTTCTTAATTTAATCTAATATTAATTTAGCTTTTATTTCATTATTTTTTGTTTACATATCCCACTACTTTTTCACTACGATGATCTAATGTTCCTGTAATATAATTAGATAATCTGCTGTGTTATTGTTTCTGAACTGGCATCTCGGCTTCAGTCATACCGCCTTTTTATATTAATATCTGTTCTAATAAACTCCTATGGTACCTAAACTTGACGAAGTTAAGCGCAGTGATAGATTGGAGGGAAAGTTCCATCATTTCACAGTTTAAATGGCTAGATGTAACCGTACTTTCCGTGCTAACAATGTCTTCTATCACAATTCTTGCTTGTGGAACTCTTTTGGTTTCTTGCGTCACAGACAATTTTAACCTTCAAAATTTGAAATTCAACGTCAATCCTTATTTTCTGTGGTATTATTTCTTCTTTTATTGTCCTCTCTCCTTAATGTTAGTTTTCTCATATTTTCTAGTACTCAGTAAACCCTTACGTCTTAGTGTTTTATTGCCATGCCTTGAGAGAAATGATCATACACACACGCACAAGTATGTAGGCATACTTAAATTATATAGTTTCGGTAAAATCATCTATAAATCCTTTTTAACCCTAATCATGGAAAACTAGCCTATCAGGTATCTTCGGCAATATAACACATGCGAAAAATAAATTCACCGGAAAGGAAGACCCCATTTCATTTTTCATTTTATTTCTAGTCTCAATGAGAAAGAACGCAGGTATGTCCTAAATTTCCGGTTTTAAAAATCTTTCATAATGCTTCCATTTGGTCAAATTACATTATGTAGGATGGGTCTGAATTTTCTGTATGTCTGAGAGCTTTTGATTATTTTGTTAATTTATTATCCTTCATGATGACTCTGTTCAGAAAGTGGGGGGGAATTATATTACGAGAAAAATTAATTGAAAAAAAAATTAACCACAGTACCTTGTTATATATATATATATATATATATAATACAGCAAAAATCCAAAATTACCTCATGTAGTTATAGCCTATTTCTGGCCGGCACAACTTAATGCAGATCCTCATCAGCCCTGTCTGGAATTGGGGTTTTGAAGTTATTTTAGATAGCAGTCCTACTCAAAGGGACTCCTTGTTTTGTTAAGGGTCCTTAGTGATAGAGTAATAGAATGTTTTATGTCTAACTTAATAAACGTCGATTTCTCTCTATTACTCATATTGGTGAACAATTTGATAGTATCAGACGCTTTCCAGAGGTTAGCACACGTTGTGATTAGTAGTTTAGTTTTGCATATGAACTCTTTGTGGATCTGTTTTAATATTTGATATTACTAGGATCCACCTGGATTATATACCAACGGATCTGTTACCTGTATTTTTGTTTCGATGCGGGAGCATCTCGTCGGGTGAAGAACAAAGATGGTTATGAACGATTCTATTTAAAAATGCCGCCTATGGAACATCACTTTCTTTTTCTCAAAAATATAAGTAGGACACCATAAAAGGGAAACTATAAAAAGGATTACATAAAAGGAAAAGAAATATAAGAAGAAGAAGAAAAAAAAACAGTAAAAGCAAAGAGAAGTGGGTAGAAAACATTAGAAGGAAAAACGGGGAAAACATAAATATAAGAGTTAAGAAAATTTAAAAATTAAATAACACATCCAAAAATCCAAAGAGAAAGAAGAAAAAAGTTAAGAGGATAGAATAATAAAACGAATAGGAAAAAATTCTACCTGAATACAAAAAAAAGATGATAAAGAAAAAATAAAGAGAAAAAGAGCAAAAATGGACAGAGTAAGGCAACAGTAGTTGTTGATAGCAGGATATTTGATGAAAGAACCTTAACATTAAGATAAAAACTGATCCGAAATGTTTAAATCTAAGGGGAGGTGTCTGCTAAAAGTTTTAATACTATACTACGTTCAAAATTTAAACAAACACATCAAAAAATTCCCGAGAAAAAGAAAAGATATAAAATAGAATGGAAAAACGAATAGCAGTCATATCTACATGAACATAGAAACGAAAAAAAGGATAAAGAGGAAAGAAAAAAGGGAGAAAGGAACAGAGGAAGACAATAATAGTAATTAATAGCGATTCTGCCGATGAAAGAACGCCAACACTAAGACAAAAACAGACCCGAACGGCCCGAATCTAAGCTGAAGTCTCTGATATAGGTTCTGATACCATGCAGCGTACCAAATTTGACAATATTTAGAAAACACAGATTATTAATTTACACACAACGATTATTCCGTTAAATAAAGGAATATTTAAGAAGTAAAAATATTAGGTATGCAGAATAAATAAATTTTAAAGTATTACAATAAAATTTATGATCAGAATTCAAAATATAATTAAAATGACACTTACAATATAGAATACTAATATAAATTTATTTAAAAAAATATTCCTATTACCAAGTTATATAACTTGTAAAATAAGTATAGGTATAAACCTATTTATCTAATATTATTGATTGTATTATATATGTACAAATCAAATTAGAATCTTAATTTAAGATAGATCAGTAAAAATGTATTTAAGAAAGTAAAATAATATAAAGGAAGTGAATTATAAATTTAATGGTTGAGCAAGATCTTTAACTTGCCTAGTGAAAGTTTTTCTTGTAGGTATAAAACAATTTCATTCAGAGATCTGCAAGTTCTGACTTGTTTGATCTTCCATTTATCTTTAGGTGTTTGTTCTCTTCCTTCAATTTCCAGAAATATTTGATAAGTGAAGTCATATTGCGTTTTCTGGCATTAGTAAAAGATTGTAATATCGTTCCTTAAATGCATTCCTAGTGGAACCAACATACAATTTAATATTATCGGGGTTTCAATTGATGAAAAAGAACACACATATACAATGTATTTCGTTAAGCATTTGTTTGATAATGGACATTGTTCAGGAATTCTGCAATTACATAGGTCAATTACACGGGGTATACTAGAATTTGGTCTTTGATTTCATTTTTTTTTTTTTCGTTATAAATTTTCAGTGTTTTATTATTGTGTAATTTAATAATATTATCTAGATTTCTAATAAAACTATAACTAATTTTTGGGTGTTACGATTGAATATTTGACTTGATAAACATTTTTCTAACAATAGTCAATCGAGTTTAAAAATTTGTATCACAATTTGATACGAACTAATTTATTGAATGAAGGTGTATACCAAATTGTCTTCCAACTTCTATTTTTCTTTCTAGAATAGCTATAATTTTCTACATATTTAATCTCGGAAGAATTGTAGCCACTATCACTAACGATGTATAAACAGTTATCGAATAACTATTTGCTAGAGGAGTGCTGGTTAATACGATGTTCAACAGATAATGGGATATGTTGAATAACCGGTGTTGGATGATTAGTTAGGATTTATATAAATGGAAATAGCGTTTTTTTTTTCAAGAAAGGTTGAAAAATGTTAAGGGCTAAGTTTAATGTTATGTTTAAGAAATCCATCTGTTTAATATTACAATTAATTTTAAACTTGAGATGTAAAGATTTAAAAACTCTATGAATCAATTTTCTCAGTTTATCTTCCAGTAGAATTATTTACTATCATTAGACCATCATCTCTATAAAGCCCTATATTATTAAAATTAATTTCCTCATATGCAGTAATGTTGTAGAAAATAAATAATACGACCAAAATAGAGGATTCAGCAGAATCCAGTGATCCCATATATATATATATATATATATATCAATATTTTCATCCGAATTTATCCACTGTTTATTATTGTGGAGTGTACACACACACACACACACACACATATATATATATATATATATATATATATATATATAAGCACTGTTGAGTGATAAGCTAATTCTATAAACAACAGCCACCTGCACTAATGCAAAGCTCTTCAGTAAAATGAATGGAGCACTTTGGCTGATTGGCATTTGTTTACATTTGTAAAAACAATACGCTAGATTTAGTTGTGTAACTCTACCGAGTGAAGATAGTTCTGGCTGACACCAAATTAATTGTGTTTCAATCCTGGCTTGAGGCATTCGGAAGTCTAGTCGCACCGAGGAGCTGTGATACAGCGAAACAGTACTGTTGGTGAATGATATATATAGTGTGTGTATTGATATAGACAATATGAAAATAGATATAATAGTTCATAAAGACAGTTATTTCTCGTTCTGAGCGATTACCTGACGACATGTTATAGAACAGTGGGGGCTTAATGGATGTACTGTAACCAGATTTTCCTAGGTTTTTGTTTGACACTATCTTTTCACATTATTTGAAATCCTGACCTAGAGTATATTACATTTAGTTATTTTATGCTATTGTTTTATTTGTCTTTTGATTACTATTTATTTTTTACTTATTTTTATATAATCTCTTCAATTCTGACGCTTAATATTACAAATAAAGTGTATTAATTGTAGATTATAGGCTATTATCTATTTATTGTAGCTATCAGGAGGCTGTAGGTTGCGTAATAGGAATTGGTTTTCTTACATGAATTTGAAAATCGATTTGATATTTAGTTTAGAAGTATGCTGGAGACACACGATTATTGGTGTTTTCTCCTCCAGGCAATATTTACATTGTTTCCAGGTGTTCATGTCAGCTGGTGCTATGTTTCCGATTTTCAAAGTAATTTTTATTATGTTTGATTTGTTTTATGTGATTGCATATGTATCTTGAGAATATTATGTTAATGTAAATATGTGTATGCGCGTGTGTCTGTCTCGGGTGAATATTAAACTTACTCGGTTAAAACTAACATATATAAACATTTTTATGATTTGTCTCTAAAAATTTTGACAAGATGACATGCCGAGAAGATCGTATATATTTGTATGAATATATTCTGTAAGTACTTATATACATGCCGAAATACACAATATATTACCGAGGTTATATATAGTGTGTGATTTGGGGATGGAAAGTCTGTATGCAGCCTTTATTAACAACGATATACAGTAACAGTGTTTCCAATCATATATATATATATATAATATGTATGTATAGTATTGATTAAAAGCAACTAAACATTGCCATTAGTAGATATGCTTTCATTGAAAATCTTGTTTATCTCTCAGGCTTAACATACTGCAGATAATCTCTTGTCAAAATGATTTTTGCTTCGTCTCGAGCCAAAGTCTCAACACGTGAAAGCCACATCGGTATCCATTTAGCTGTAAAATGAGATTAGATGTTTTCCCCAAGCACTGACCACTGACCACAAGCACAGAAGCGATTCGGCCTCTGAAGAATTTCAGAATTGACAAAACTAATACATCGCTTTCCTGTAGACGTATATGTCGGTTGAAAACCTAGATACTTGGATATTTTTTTATATGTTAATCCGACTGATGCTGACTTGGAGATAGATTACCATTCTAAACAGAATCTTCTTTGAGTACATTCACACAACACAAGTCTATGTCAGGCCTTTGGTGTACCTACTCTTTCTATTGAAATATGTTTATGTCGAGAATCTGCGGAAGTGGTTTGATTGATGCAAACTCATGGAATGGAAGAGGAAAATATATTGAGGAAAGGAATGCTAAAAACAAAAATCTGACGGAGCAAATATAAAGCGAAAAAATCTTAAAAGAATGTAGAAAGTTATTTCTCACAGAGAATCATTTTTTTCTTGCCTGCCATTTGCATGGCTGATGCAAAATCCCAGGAGGGCAACACTTTGCTCCTTCTTGGTTTCACGTTTCCTACTGACAAGTATTGGAGTGATTATATTGAATCAATTTTTAGGTGTTACTGCTAGGAAATCGTGTTCACTGTGTCATCCCAGACAATTATTCACTTCAGAATCCATGTTGCACATAAATACAATTAACATTCGTTCATCCATCGTATAATGATCTCTTATCTGGTCTGGTGCTTTTACTATATATCTCGAGAATCTGGACAAAACTAAGAGTAGGGTTTGTAATGTAATCGATCGCAGCATTAATGGAAAGTTGACTCAAGTCTCGGTTTGATTTTGCTACTCTGGTGTCAACTCCTTTTCTAAATTAGCGATGATCACTATAAATCGCGTTAACCTTTATCAACCTAAGGGATGTAGATGTTGGGTGGTAAAAACCTTCCAAAAATCCAGGTATAGCATCCACAGGTTGTTGACCGGATTAATTTTTCTTGGTCAAGTATATTGTTGCTTTGGCAAAACAAATCGCTACTCGGTTTAGAGGCCAGACACTCAGTCAACAATTAAAGCCTCTGCTAATAAAAGTACACTCACTCACTTCTCAGTGAGTTCAATACAGCTTCAGATTAAATAGGTTGACATTTCGATCGAGTCATCATGTCGTCTCTACTGATGCCAATTTAAGTTTAATACAGAACATCATCGTCATAATGTGGGACTAAAAATGGTTGTGCGTGTGTGTGACACCTGCAGATTCTGGCTAGTTAATTTTAGCAGCGTGAGTTTTATCAGTTATTTCTGTAAAGGGCAATGCCATCTGTGTAACCTTTAAAACTTAGCGCAGTTTCATATTTTCTTAATCAAGAAATTTCTGTGATTTCTACCTGAATTTCTAGCATTGGGTGTTATCATTATTTAGACTATTTGCATTACGGGACAAGCAAGAAAACTTGTCGAGTTAGACGTCTGAAATGCTATGAGTAGCCCGTTAATAGGCCTAGCATAGAAATATATATACAATACGGGAGTCGTCGGTAAAGGAAAGGCAAATAACAGGATAACTAAAACAGCAGCAGTCAAAATTTGACGGACATTAGCAGCACTATTCTGCAGCCTTTTTAGGTTTAAGACTCCAGTTTCAGTGCGTTAAAGAGTTTCTTCGTAAACATTGGGACACATTAATTTTGCGTTCAATCACTGTGCCGGACATTGTATTCTTCTACTTAGTGGAACCGCACGAGAAATAACTGAGCAGTGATAAAAATAAGGACTTACAAAGATATCACTATTCATAATCAGTAGTAGTAGCTTTAGTTAATGTAGATTAAATAAAGATTTTAGTTCAGATTTCCCTGTAGGTTAACCAGATGATATACACCTGATGGAGGGTGCAACAGTTGTGATAACGACAAAGGTAAGCACAATAGTCCGAATGTAACTAAATTCCTGTTACATTCAATACTGGACTAAGACTGCATTCCAATCAAATTGTTATTTCTCGAATACTTTCGCAGTTCAATGATTGAGCGCCATGTCGGTGTTAAGGAACAGAAGGAAATGTTAGACCAGCATTTTAGGATGAAATCGTTGTCTATATCACACCGTCTGAGAGGTTTTCAGTTGGTTAGAAGATTTTGTAGTCGAGAACACCAGGGTTGAGTTGCAATTTTACGGCTCATCTGCTCCACTGGTATGTCACAAAGGTTCCGTTAAAGAAGAGTGCCGTTCTTTTACGTAATATCGGTCCTGCAGTGAATGTTGAACAAATTCCTAACAGATGAAAACTTGAAGCGGCAGAAACGTGATTATACAGAAGGATGTGTGAACAACGACGAGGTTTTAGAGAAAATGGAAGGAAGGACACGTATGTTTTAACATGAGAAAGTGTTGACGATTTTAGGGGGCATAATGGGGAAAAGAGTTCATGAAAATTTTAATATTCACTGGACAGATTAAAGAGACGAAACAATGCATAACCGACCTAGCGAGCTTGATTAAATGGATGGTAGAGCAAGGCTCAGGAGAGTTAACATGGAAAACATAAAGAGCTACAAAGGTCAGGAAAATGTGGAGAGCCATGATCAAAAACATTCCTAAATTGATACGGCTAATAGATTAAATGGCGGAAATGAAACCATATTTAAGTATCGTTTATTTTTATATTTCTTATATGTCCAGGTACGGTGAGAACCAATAGAGTACACTTCCAACTTGGCAAAATTTAATTTAAAAGAAGTCTCGATACATAGTAGAGTCAAATTATTTGATTTAACCATCTGAATCAGTCTTTAAATTAATGTCTGGCTGCTGTTAAATGTCAAATATTGGCCATGACACACAAGATAATTTCAACTGTTTTTTTTTCTTTTTCGCTGAGTCTGTATATAACGTAGGTCATATTCGATTTATGATCAAGGTAAAGCTCTTGAGCTTGTATTTTTCAAAAAATGAGGACGTATTTTGCTTTAGAAAGCAAATTAATCCTTCACTCCCCAGTAATATAAATCGCCTGAAGAGACGCCTCGTTATGTGTTGAAACACGACTGCAATTGTGTAGAGATTCTTACATGTTTTTGTTTTAATATCCTTATATATATATATATATATATATATATATAATTTATTCGAAAATTATAACAAATGTTATAAATCCACTAAAAAAAGCCATTTTCTTTCAACAATTCAGGTGTCTTATCAAGTGATGGTGTTGAATGTAGAATAAAGAGTTTTAGAAGATTCAGATAAACCAAACAACCCTCGATAGGTTGATTTGCACCTTCTAAATCTATTTATTATACATTCAACACCATCACTTGATAAGACATCAGAAGTGTTGAAACAAAATGGCTTATTTTTGGAGTGATTTTATAGCATATTTCCGTTATAATTTTCGAATAAATTATATTTGCTCTACACTGTATTGCGCACTCTTAAGAATAGTATTTTTTGGTTATTGGCATTTATAATTGGAATACACTAATCATACACACACACACACACACATATATATATATATATATATATATATATATATATGAAGAAAAAAGAAAGATGACACATATATATGTCATCTTTCTTTTTTTCTTCTCATATATATATATATATATATATATATATTTTCAATTATACTGTAATATCAATTACTTCTCTATAATGATAGTCAAAGACAAACCTATTTATCTGGCTCGTGTAAGTGTGGCGAACTTGATTCCATAATATCTACTTTTTCTTATCGATTTGAATAAAGTTATGTATATCACGAGATCTACTAATATATATTTTCTTTTCCATCTCACGGTATCCGGTCATTATTAGACACAGGTATATTTGCTCTTCATAAAAAATATACACATTCCTGGCCGAAGTACTCTTATATATACACACATTTACAAAGACACGCTAAAGACATTTCGGTATTATAAAAATGAGTCTTCTACGCCACCGAACTTTTATGTTATTTCAGTATTTCTTTAAACATATTACAAAGCCAGTTTTATTATTTAAACGTTATTTTTAGTGAATACTCATATTTGAGTAGACGTTCAGTTTTTTTGTTTCTTTTTTTTTTTACACATTATATTTATTTTCCTCTACTGGCCTAAATATTTGAAAATCTTAAAACAAAAATGCACCCTCTAGCGGGAAAAAATCTCATTAGATCCGTCGTCCTTATAATAACATTCACGATGATTGCCGAGCGTGACGTGTCTTTCGGCGAATCCTCCTCGTCATAAATTCTCAAAATTTCATATCCGCTCACTTTCGTTTCCAAAGGTAAACAAAGCAATTTATAAAGTAAGGAAAGTAAACCAGGAAGATGTTCATGTTCTACTGGACCATGTGAACTTCATAAGACCTTCGATACAGTTCACAATGGAGAAAGATTAACAACACACTCCCATTCCTGGATGTTCTAATATCTCGAACAGAGCATGGGTTCAAGACATCCGTATAACGTAAGCCGACATTCACCGGACAGTACCTCAATTTCAACCCCCATCATCCATACAGCGTAAAGAAAGGGATCGTCCGCTGCTTACAACACCGAGTAAAAGTCATAAGTGGCGACCCAGAGACATTAGATAAAGAATTGGTCAGTATAATTAGTACCCTACAACGTAACAACTACCCTGGGTACATGGTAGCAGTCCTCAAAAACTGGGATAGCGGGTACAAGAAGAAGAGGAAAAAACACTGAGAAAACAGTCTGCCTGCATTATGTGAAGGGGTTATCAGAGAAAATACAAAGGATCTGTGGTCCATATAACATCAGGACAACCTTCAAAAGCTTGACGATACTTCGCAGATATCTCTCCCGAGTACGACCTCCGATATAAAGGCGAACATGACTAAAGACTGTCTGTACGACATCCCGTGTAGCTGCAGAAATAAATATAAGAGAGACAGGCCGACTCCTTAAGGTGAAGCTTCAAGAACACCAGAAAGCTGTAACACGAGGGGAAGTGGAAAAATCAGGCGTGGCTGACCACATATGGAGAGAAACGGGAGATCACCGCCCTCTGTGGGATCAGGTTTAGATCATAGACAAGGAACACCATTGGAAAATGCGTAAATGTAAGGAATCAGCACATATGCTAGGCCGCAAAAATCTCCTGAGCCGACCAAGCATAGAAATGAATACATTTTGGGAACCAGTAATAAGGAGTGCCAGAGAAAAGCGATAATAACAAAGTTCCAATATGAGCTCTGGTAACAACTGCAATGATAACAGCAAAATTGCAATATAAGCACTAGTAAAAATGGTTGCTGAAGACATTAGGTTTATAATACCCAGAAATTCATACACAGATGTCCGCAATGATACATGGCACAGTGGATAAAGGCGTTGGTTAGATCCAGTGACTGGACCCAACGAGTGTGAGTTCAATATCCGGTTAAATTAACAGGAGATAACTGATAACTGACATCCATTAAACATGGCACGTAGAACTAGAACAGTCTACCCAAGTGAGCGAATAAGAGGGTTCAGTTCGACATTCCAACCACCTGAAGTAGACCGAAACGTTGTAATATATATGGCGACAAAGATGATGACAATAGTCCAAACAAAGTAAAGTAAGGCATAGTTTATTTATTAAGAAACTTTTATCACAAATGTTCTCGAATATTCAAGCCAGTTAACGATAATAAAATTACTGTTAATAAAAAAATGTCTATTCAAATATAGGAATTCACTAAAAATAACACTTACGTGATAAAAAGCTCTCCGATTAATAAATAAAATATGCATTACTTCTTTAGAAAAAAGCTATTTATTTAAATACGTTAGGCCAAGTACAAGTATTATGTACAGTGTGTATATGACCTTTCTGTTCTCTTTATTTATCAGCAGTTAAAAAATTTAGACAGCTTTCTAACGGATAAACGTAAAGGTCAAATGGAACAAGTTGATTTAAAGAGGGCAGCAGGGAAAGTTTTGTCAGATTGAAAACAAAGGAAGTCAAGCAGAAGGACCATCCAAATAAATTTTACAGATTTATCATTTCGTGTAATAAATTGCCTGTAGTTTTTATTAAATACATTTATTTTGAAATGTTTTATTCCTGTTCATATTTGAGTATCTCGTTTAGATATTGGAATCTGCCTGATCGATGATCTAGTTCTAAAACAAATAGGATTCGTCGAATTATAAGATAATAAGGTTATAATAATAAGATGATAACGTTTAAAAAGAGTAAAATCGACCTTTCTAACCGAAACGCTCCTCTGTGGCTCAATCGGTAAAGCACGCCAGGGTATATGAAGGTTCCGTGCAGGATATAGTTTCGATACCTGTCGGTGGACGCATATTTTCTATGAAAATTTCTCGGACATTCAGGCCGGTAAATGTCGTTAATACTGTTTATTATAAACAGAACATTTACTTAAATATTTGTACCTATAAAAAGAACGTATAAATATAAAAAATGTCATAATAAGGTTTGCAAATTTTAATTTTGCTATTGATTTAATTCCGCAAATCTTAATTAATATACAAAATGACCATGTTCTCAAGACAATAGCTCTGTACAGATTATTGTGAATTTCTATAACTTCTTAGAAAAGATAGTGTAGCGGTTACCAATTGCCTAAATCACACTTAAATGCTTTATCCAGCATTGGAAAATACATTGAAAAATTGTTTAATTTCTTCCAGCTTTTTGAATTCTGCGAGCAGCTTCAAGGGCTTCTAATTTAAATGGTTGTATCTAGATTTCTAGAATACCCTATTTGTATCTCTCAAAATAACATCCGACCAGAAAATTTCGGCAGAACAGTTTAATGAATCAGTTATAATAGTCCATAGGAAAGTAACAATCGTTATAGTGTAGTAACATACAAAATATCAGTGTAGCAACATAATAGTAAATCGTATAGTGTAGTCACATACAAAATATCAGTGTAGCAACATAATAGTAAATCGTATATTTGAAAACCTTTAAAGAAAGTAATAACTATAAGGATCTCGTTATATAAATCAGTAGTGTGGCGTCTGAGGACAAAACTACCTGTTATTAGGACTTTGGGAATTATATCAAAAGGAGAAAAAAAATTTAATCAAATTACTGTAAGCGCTAAAAATGTGTGAAATCAAATGCTATTCATTGTTACTTCTCACATCAGGCATATATTTCTCTTGAAGACTAGCATTAGTTCACCTTGTACTACACAAAGGAAAAACGCAGTAATAATAATGAGAATAACAAGAATATTAATGATGATGACAGAGTAGAGGACTTCATTATTCTTTACATTTTCTGTATAGTACGCGCGTCAGCAGGTCTACATACGGTTTTGAATTTAGAGTTGCTGTACTGTCTACCGATATTTAACCCATAGCTGGGGAGAAGTGAGATTTATTTATTTTTTTTTTAAGCGTATCACCCCAAGCAAGGCTGGAGGCCACTATCACGCATGGGGTTACAGAAGGGATGGAGGAAAAGCAGATAGGAGTGGTAAAGGAGAGGATGTGGAGAAAGAGAAAGACGGAGGGTCGATCAAGGCAAGGGGGTTACAGAAGATTTGGAGAGAGAGCAGATAGGAATGAAAGATGAAAGGATGTGGAGAAAGGAAGTGGATAGATCAAGGCAACTGGAGATGACGATTGACGCTACACTTAAACCGTTGGAGATTGTATTTTTCAGGGAAACAATAATAGGGAAGGGAGTTCCATAGGCGAGATGTGCGAGACATGAAGCTATTGGAGTAGAATACGTTTCCTCTAATTATTTATACAAAAATAAATGTAATGAACGCGACCAATTATACTACCTGCATATGTTAATGCTGATATTAAATAATAATAATGATGGCGTAGTCACTTACTTATTAATAATAATAATAAAAATAATAATGGTGTAATCACATAATAAACAATAATAAGGTAATCGACTGATAAGTCTGTCTGTATATATCTCTGAGATGAGGTATTATGATCATTTACATTATTCGGACTATTATCCTCAACTTCATTGCCATATTCACAATGTTTCTACCGTTGTAGGCTCCGGCCTTCTACAGGCGATTGGGATTTCGAATCGAACCTATTATTTCGTCCACCGAAACTAAATTCTTTGGGTCTAGTCACTGGATCTAACCAAAAGTAGATCTATTGACTGGGCCCAAGGAGTTGTGAGATCAGTAACAGACTACAGCAGTGGTAAACCAAAATCGTGGAGAGTTGAGTTGAATTGAAATAACTGAGACATCCGGAAGAGGTATGGCACCCGGAACTAGAACAATGTACCCCGGTGGTTGTAATGATCGACCTTTTTTTTCTATTTTAATTCATATATTTCTTTTGAAATTTTGGCGATATTTTCAACATTTTCATTTTGTGTTTATTTTTTCGTCACTAATATTCCTTAATGATACCAACCGGACTGGCGTTCAGTATATAAAGATAATTACTTTACTAATTGGCTTCGTTCAGTTAGTAACGTTACATATTTGTTGTCTCAGAAATGATAACATATTTTCGGATAGATTAGGTTTAGTACCACCGACATGGCAAACTCTCTTCAGAGACTGCGTTTGTCTTAAGTAAAATGGCTGCATTTCATTGTAAAAACAATAAATTTGCACTATTTAATTTGGTTAGTTGAAAATTAATCAATGCTTGTAAAACTGTGTGATTTCTATTTACATTTATATTTGAAGATACTTTATTCTCAATTAAATTAATAAAAGTGTTAATTTGAATACGTTAATGCATTTATTGGAATTGAAGCTGGTTTAATGGTAAACGGTGTGGAAAGAGAAATCCGTGAGCTGTATTCGAATTCCAGTGAGTTTTTTTTTTGTTTCATTTACTTCTGCAGAAATACCTTGGGGAATTGTATGAATCAGTTCTCATCAAATAGTTGAAATATGGAAGCAAAAATGACACTTATATTTAGAATCAGAAACATACAGTTTAAATTGCTAAGGCACCTAATAAAGAGAGGCGGCTTGGAGAATTCTTCACTCACAAGACATTGAGGGCAAAAGGGAGAGAAGATGACAGAATAACCTATCTAATGAGCTCGGGTAAACAGATGGGAGATCAAGGACTAGGAGAGAGAGAGAGAGAAAGAAAATAAAAAACAATGATATACAAAGGAACGGAAGTTGTAGTGTGCTATGAATGCTCACATCACGGAGGGACATGGCACATAGAAGAAGGATCAAATAATCAAGCAGTGTAATAGAACGACACTGAATTCAAAGCCGGTTGGGATAGCAATTGCATCGCCTGAAAACATACTTACTACTGAATCAACTGCATCAATGTCTAGCGTGTTGAATGCTGTGGACCCGATACACCTTAGTTGGTGTGTATTGGACTTGAATGAATGATGGGCATATTGGATTTATTTAAATCAGGATTTTTTGAGAAGATAAAACCATTTCCAACAGACTTTATCATTTTTACAAGACAAACTCTATAAAGAATATACATATTTCAATAATAAATATTTTAACGGCATTAGAAGAACTATGATTATGTTGGCTGAGGAATTCTGTAACCAGGGTCTATCTTTTAACTTTCGTTTTTTAATTATAGCACAAAGTTGGCAGATATGAGAAACACACATTGTGATGTCATTAGGTCTATATTTGTGATCGTTTCCGTTTCTTTTAAGCACACACATTAACCTGCAAACTTTGCGCCAAATTGACATGAATTCCAAGTACTCGCAATACCATTGTCTAGATGGTTGGTGCTCAAGTCTGATGAATTACTTTATGGTTTAATTTTCCTGCCTTACTCAAGATTACCAAAAACATCACCAATGCGGTCATACGTTTCGCATATATATATATATATATATATATATAATATGACCTTTTAAGACATTTCTATTAAGCTTTATTTTTGCAATCCAGGAACTCTTGAAAGAAAATTTTTGTTAGGAATGATCTTGCGCTAGGGGCATGCCATTCTCATAACGCTTCTTCGTCTCATGAGCTTGTCGCTTTCCGTTAACAAGCTCTCTCTCTCTCTCTCTCTCTCTCTATATATATA
>OZ038508.1:42789434-42794434 GCA_964036315.1 Acanthosepion esculentum | reverse complement strand
TATTATGTACACTATTTGCATTATTCGGACTATTGCCCTCATCTTTGTCGCCATATTTATTACAACGTTTCGGCCGTTGTACGCTCCTGCCTTCTTCAGGGGGTTGGAATGTCGAACTGAACCCTTTATTTCGCTCACTGGGGTAGAGTGTTATAGTTCCACGTGCCATGTTTAATGGATGTCAGTTGTCAGTTATCTCCTGTTAATTCCCCTCTCCAAGTTCTCCACTTCCTTAACCGGGTATTGAACTCACACTCTTTAGGTCCAATCACTGGATCTAACTAACGCCTTTATCCACTGTGCCTTGTGTTCTTGAGGACACATGGCACAGTGAGTGAAATAAAGGGTTCAGTTCGACATTCCAATCACCTGAAGATTGCCGGAGCGTACAACGGCCGAAACGTTGTAATAAATATGGCGACAAAGATGAGGACAATAGTTCGAATAATGTAAATAGTATGTATATTTCAGTCTATTTACACTATGTACATTATCCGGACTGTTGTCTCCATCTTTATTGCAATATTTACGAGGTTTTGATCGTTGTACGCTCCGGCCTTCTTCAGCTGATATACGTTGGAATTTCGAACCGAATACTTTTAGTCCAGGGCGGTAGATCGTCGCGAATATGACACTGTTAATAGTTACAATACCTCATCGCAGAAATATAGACATATATTTCAGTTTATAAGCAATTGTTTGGATCGCGGGCAAGTAAATACTATTCGTTTATATTTGAGTCTACGAATAAGTATTTACTTTGTTCCGGGGTTATTAAATATTAGTTGTTTATTTTCGAGTCTTTAAAAATACTTACTTTAGGGATCGGTTAATATTGCTCTTTTATATTTCAGTCTATATACATTTACTTCTTTCAATGACAGGTGACTATTCTTCTATGTAATGTGTCCTATCATGATGCTGGCGATCTTGGCTCTCCACAATTTCCTACCCTTTGTACCTCTTAATTCTGTCATCCATTTACTCAACCTAACTAGGTAGTTTGTGCTGTTCTCTTCTGTCCCACTGGCTATCAATATGTCATGTGAGTATAACATTTTCCCATCCCCTTTCCCCAATGATGTGCACTAGAAGTGTCAAATATCTCCTTCTCCTCCTCCTCTAATGTATATGCGTCGCCTTTGTTTCTGTTTTCTCTTCGTCAATGCTCACATGTTCCGTTAAGGTATTCTCAGATTCTTTCTTCATAACTACATTTATGATACTTCAAGTCTCTTTATCTGTGAAGAGATTGTCCAGTAAACACTGCCATATCTAAATGGCGCAACCACTCGTATCTCACGGTACCAGTCTCCTAGAGCGGCTAGGTAATCCTCGTTGCAGACGCCTGCCCAGGCATATTTCTCTTTGTTCAACACCCACAGAGCCCACTCTGTTTTATGCTGAGCGGAACTTAGTTACGGTTTCCAGGAGAGTGCGTGTTTATCTGGCGTGATCAACAGTCTAAACGTCGGTCATGATGATTTGTAAATTCGTTCTAGCTCAACCACCAACGGCTCCCAAGTGTTCTGTCTATCCAATTTCACTCAATAAACTTGGGTCAACCCGTGGTATGTCATGTAGCAGGGTTTATATTGTGTAACAGTTCAGCACTCTGTTTCTAACGAATATGTTAGTCTATAAATAGTTACGTGATTCAAGGAGAGTCGGATATTGGATGTTTGTTTTTTTTTATATGTAAGCATTTATTGCTACGTTGTCCCATTTTGTCAGAAAGTGCAGTGGACGTATTTAAGGGTCCGATAACATTACAGTCCAAATTATATATTAGTAATAAATCACTCATGCAACATAGTAACTAGTAAGCTATCAACATCGAAGCATTATAGAATCGATGATTATTAATTGATTCAGCGCTTCAAGTATATTTTATTTTAATTTAATTCAATTTCATTTCTTTAGATAAACATTCCGCTTTCTTTTCTTACGGCGTTCATTTATTCGGTTCTTGAAAGATTCAATTGCATTATTCCATTTCCTTTTGTCTTGCTTATTTTCGTTTATTTTTATCTCTCCTTTTTCTTTTTATTCATTGTCTGTCTTTATCTTCGCCTTTTCTTCAACCTCTTCGTTCACTTTTTATTTCTGTCATTTCTTCAACTTTATTCTTACTTCTCTTTGGTTATTCCTCTTTCTATTCCTTTCCTCTTTCTTTTGATTTTCAACCTTTTTTTTTCTTTTGTTTACTCGTCCCCCTTTCTCTTTAATTTCTCCTGTCTTTCCTTTCTATTCTTCCGTCGTTTTCTTTCTATTCGTCTTCCAATTCTTCTCTTTTTCATCATCTTATCCTCTTCTTCGTATTCGTAATCTTTTCTTTTTCCTCTTTCTTCTACTTCCACATGTTCATTCTCGTATTCTTCATCAACCTCCTCTTCTTGATCTTCGACATCCACTTCCTCCTTGCTCACTTTTGTCCTTGTTCAGTAATTGTATCTTTATAATTCGTAAAAATAATAAATTGATGCATTTAGAGTTGATTCGGTTATCGTCTTCCTTTCTATCTCATTAGTTCATAGTACTAATGCTTCCTGTTGTTCCTCTTGGCTGAGTGAAAGCAGATCGCGCCAAGATGGAGGAGCACAAAAAGAGCAGGAAAATAATAAGCAGCAAACTCATAAAGTTGCCTTAGGTTAGCATTTACTGAATTCATTTCTGTATCTTTGCCTGAAGAATTTCAGTCGAGAAGACGGGAAAGGACTGATTGCTTTAAAACCAATCAAAAGCAGAATCAATTATCTTCGAAACGTTGATTATTATTATTATTTTGTTTTTCTATTTATTATTAACTATCGCAAATTTCAGCGTTAATTGGTAGGTTGTTGGAAAGATTACTCGTTAAATCTCCTTGGTGATCTGCTCAATAATTTCGTCTGATAAATTCTTATTGAATTATGTCCAAAATAAGATCGGGTAGCGTAACGGTAATCAGTGCGGAAAAGAGAATCTAGTTCAAATTCCAGCCGAGTCTCCTTTTGCACACATTGCACAAATCCAGCTCTTTTACTCTCGCCATCCATTAATTAGCAGAGTAGACTCGGCTCTATCATTCAGGGCTAACCAATCTAAGAGAAAGTCTACTCTGAAGTTACAACTATGGAGAAAGTAAAAGAGAAAGTACTGTCTTACCCAAGAAGTCATGGTCATTCAAAGTTAATGAAGAACTGTAATTTATGGTAGTCATGATCGCCTACGTTCTGAATCAAAATAGCATTATAAAAAAAAAATGATTCGCTCGTTCTTAATGAAATGACAGCATTTTTCTATTGATGTAGATTATTATTGTAGTGGTGGTTCTAGTTCATCATGATCTTGCCAGAGAGTGCCTAATTGCAAAGTACGGAACTCCTGGGATCTATGAGTAAAAAGGGCACTGCAGGAGAGTTACGTATGCGCATCTGAGACGTTTCATTTAGAGGGTTTTGCGAATGGCAATTAGGAGGAGCTAATTGCCGAAAAGGATTTCCGTGTTTCTCAAAAAAATAATTTCAAAAACTGTCAAATTATAACGACCTTAAAATCGAAGTAACAAAAATGGGGAAACTTAAAACTTCAGTCACCCCTCTTCTGATAGTGTTTGATAAAGAAGGTAAACACAAATCACGCGAGTAAAATACTTGGAAACACCAACAACCCAGAGCTGCAAAAGATTACTTTGTGCGGAATGGCCTATTGCATTCTATAGTGGAGTTGATATGTACGGTGAAGCCCCAGACCAATGTGACATTTGCATATATGAGTAGGGATATGGTTTGTTTCCTCGTCAGTTTTCTGCAAGGGAAATGTTTTAATTCCACTGCAAGTAATTCCATCCATTGTGTTTATATTTAAACAAATTTGGTGCTAGGGTAGGATTTATAGACATTAGTTGATTAGCAGTTTTCAGAGAATTTACACAGAATACATGTGGGCTCTGTTCCACTTATTTAGATATGTGGCTTGTAGGTTTTGATCTTTAGCGATTATTATTATTTTTATTTCTTTACCGACCAGAGACCTAAAGTTAGAAATGGCATGGCATTTTCCACTGAGAAGTATTGAAAAAAGAATCGCACATATTTTACATAGATAAGGTGTGGGTCGTTAAGGCATGAGCTACTAGGGATTCCCTCAATGCGTCCATTGGAATCTTTTCCAATCAATCCGAAGGCGCCAACTACAAGTGGAAGTGTGAATGTCCTCATACGGTACATGTTTTCTATTTTGATAACTTTTTGAAGAACTTCAAAGATACTTTGCAGTCAATAAGGATGTACATTTTGTCATCTAACCACGATGTCATGGCGATTAGATTTGATTTTTCTGTGTGTGTTTTAAAATCCAAAAATTCAATCGTGTCTTGTCAGATTTTATATGTCGATCACTACAAATGGTAAAGATCCACATAATAGAAATTTACGGAACTTTTATGAAATATCTAGAGGGATGTTCATACCGTTTTCAGTATGTAACGCACTGTAATATAATTATTGTTGTAATGGAATGGCCCACTCTCACTATCACCTATTGTGGACTGACGATATCAGTAGATTTATAGTGTGCACAGGATATACCTGGCGGACCTCCTTTGGGAATTACTAGCTTGCTAACCGATTTCCTGTCTTTCAGTAGTGTATACTCTTTTACAATAAACCCTCCTTTCACCTACGCCCGTGCTGCTGTTCATTTCACTCGAGTACCACCTTTGTCTGTTTGTAACCTCTTTAAGGATACAAAAAATATTAATGAGGAAGGAAGCAGTACATCAGCCAAAGTGACGCTGACATATAAATATATGAAGAACAAAATATTTGATGGCATGCAATCATTTACGTGTATACTAAGCACATGCCTTCCAGCCAATGGTAGAGTTTTCATAAAAAACATAGTATAATCAGGCAGTGAGAAATGGCTCCAGTCGGGTAATCCAGTTGTCCCAGATTAACTTCGATTGTGAGTGTTTCAAAATATTGAAATGAGACGCTGATGTCGCTTTGACTAGA
>OZ038508.1:42779434-42786934 GCA_964036315.1 Acanthosepion esculentum | reverse complement strand
CTAACCTATACCCTATGGAACAGACTCTCGTGAAGATGCTTCCTCTAATATTAAAATATTAACATCTTCAAATGAATGGACACTGTATCTATTCTCTATATCCTGATACATTTTACTTCCTCCTTTTACATCCATACCACTCACGACATTCATAAGCCACTATCTTGAGTGATTCTTGAGCCCTTTATTGAATGAACATAAGTAAAATATTAAGTGTGTGTAAACCTATTACTAAAATCTGGAGTGATAGTAGCAACATTTAATAGAAATCTTGCCACAATGCTTATAGGCATAAGATTATTTTTGTCAAAATTTAAAAGCAAAAATTTCTAAATCTAGATCTTTATTTCTTATTGTTATGGGAACTTACCCATAATAGGAATGGACTATCCGTACCTCATAAATACTGCTCCTCAAGAGGAAGCAGCAGTGTGAGTCAGACACAGTCTCGTCAGATGATTACTGTAAGACATTGGAATAGTGATACTTCGAGAAAACAGTTCTCTCTAACCTAACCTGATTGTTATTACTAACACTTCTACTTCGTTGTATATGTTTCTGTTTGTAATGTATCTGTGTTATTTCATACTTGTGTTCGAGTCCTTCTTTTTGGTTCTACCTTGGACCATCACCGTGGTACAAGGAACCTGGGCCATAACTCTTATGATTATATCGTATACTGAAATTGCGTTGTCATAAACGCGGATAAGATGTAAAACAAGTTTTACTAGATTGAAAATTGCATCCCCATTTTATCCACTTAATTCATTTTAATTCTGAAACCATATTCTGAGCGAAAATGAAAGATTTCCCAATGACTTGAAGATAATATTCAGACAAAGATTACTCCGAAGAAAAATACGTTTTTTTAAATTCTGGCCAAAATAAACAGCTTTGCTGAACTAAAACTTAACCCAAAAACTGGTAGACAATATTTATAATTGTATTTTAGTTTATTTTTTTAATTCTATTTAGAAACTGAAAAAAATCAGGTAACCATTAGATTAAATAAAACAGCTAAACAATATATTAAATAAAACGTAACAAATTCGATTTTTCCACTCGAGACGTTCTTGTTGTGCACAAAGAAAATCCTCTTTCATCTTTAATGATATTTGTTGTTAATTTAAATAAATTCTACTGGGAACAAACAGTCTGCATACCGATAATAATGTATTCATTGGATAGACAAGAAAAAAAAAATGAAATCCGAGTAACACAGATGCATTTGCTCACCGAACAGAGTACAAGTGGTTGAAAGCTGTAGCGTAGAATTATGAGAGTAAAGAATTTTCTTTTTTAAAGTTTAAATATAAGACTGAAAAAAAAAACGCAAAGTAATAGAAGCCTGAAGACGACTCACCATTTCCAGATTCCTTAATGAGACAGGACACCACGTATTCATGGTTAGTTAACATCCATCGTCTCTTTCACACACACTCTTGCGTGCGCGCACTTCTCCCAAGAATTTCTGCTATTAATACTGGCCCCTATGAATTAAAACAATAGGAAATCGAATTTAAATTGTTTATTTAGACTCCAATGAATCGTTAGGGCCTGTCGATTTACCACTAGAAGCCGAAGTTCAGAAATCTCTGTTGGCTACCTAGATTAATATACGCCTGAACAATGAACAGAGGGTACAACGTTCATAAGGACAATAGTTTAAATTTAATAAATAGCATGAATAATAACTCCTCATCTCAGAGATTCTATAATTTTCATATGGCTGATACGTAGTCGGGTTCCCCCGAGTCTTAGTTTCTAGTTTCCTTGAATTATCTTAACTTCGAAGAGCTTATTGTATATGGCTTTTATTATTAAAATATTGTTAATGTTGCTCCTCAAGTCCGTATAAGGGCCCATGGATCCATATCCGACGATATCCACTTTATGCAGTTATAGCATGGAAATAGTAAATTCCAGTTTTCATATCTCCCCATGTGCGTTTTGCAAAGGAAGTGACTTGTTCATAATATCGGCCTGGGGAGACGAACCCAGCGTGCGGACTGCAAAAAATGCTACCGATTAACCAAAGCCTTCTGAGTGACTTGTTCAAAAGCGATCGACAGTTGATCTAGGACGAACTCACATGTAATCGTAACAGAGAATTTGATCCGCGTAGCTTTGCTCAACTTTTGAATACGTCAGACTATGCATTCTCTCGTAAGTTTTACTTTGCGTAGTTATAGTGTAAATCAAAATTTGGCTCTGTAGGTATTGAGTAAATACAAAATGCGCCTGAGCCGATGTCTGCAACATGGATTACCCAACTTCCCTAGTAGTCGAGCATAGACCGAAACGGAAAGCTATAAAGGAAATAAGACATCTGAAAGTTTTTTGTAAATTAAAATTTTGAGACTTAATCTTATTAGACCGAATTTTCTTTTATCTAAATTATTACTTTTTAATGAATATGAGGAGTTTATTTTATTAATTACTATTCTTTTAGTTTTTGTTCACCATTGCTATTTCTGCTATAGTATTCCATTAATACCTACCTTTTTCCATCACTGTTTTTTTTTTCTAAAACATTACCATATTTTTTTATCCTTAAAAGTTCTATGAGTTAACTTTCTGAAATTGAAATCTAGAATTAAAATTACTGAACATGTCAGAATCTGTGCTACTATATAATGAAATAAGGCACGGTGGAGTAATCGATAGCGGCTCAGATTGAGGAATCCGAGAGCCGAATTCGAATTCCAGTCGAATCCATTACATTCACTTACGTGCTAATACCCCTTCCTCTCCCCCAGCTATGGGTAAATAGACGGGATAGCAACTGGTCTACCGTAGAATGTAATGGCAACCTACTGCGGAAAAAAATCTGCCTCGAAAGATTTATGATCGCCTAAGTGTGTATCCCGTATAGCACATAACTGATATAATGAAATAGTGGATGGAAGAAAGAAATGCTTGATGAGAATCATTACGTAATATGCTTTGATATGAAGCAATTATTAGCAAACTTCTCTCGTTAGATCAATACCGACTGATCGATTCTCCCGGTGTGTCCACATACTTGCAACCTTGTGCTACATCTAAGCTATGCTTTGAAAATCATAAGATGGACACAACAGTTACTTTTGAAATCCAACTGCTTTTCGTAAAAGCAATCAAACTGTTTATCTCTTTATTTGAAAAATGATAGATTTTGATGCCTTTATATAAATTCGATAATTCAACATAAATATATATATATATATATATATATATATATATATATATATATATATATATATATATATATATTCTCAAATTACCATATTAGTAAAAGAATGCACGCTCTTAAATTTTCAAAAAATTCAACCTTAGCGTTGCGACTGCGCGCTCCAAAAGTTTTTATCCGTTAAGTGACACATTTCTAAAAAAAACATATTTCGATTCGCATTAATCTTTCGTCTCCGATGCTACCTTGATTTACTAAAAACAAAATAATTTCCGTGCCTGAGGATGACTGTGTGTAGAGTTGAAAGTACTAGCAGATTAAAAATAGACCTTATACAACTTGTAGCTATTAAAAACAAGGACCCTAGCATTCATCGAGTGGTTCGTAGGTTAATGCAACTTTAAAATTTGGTTTGTGAAGTGTTTTCGACATTTTATATCATGAGAAACGTGAATTGTTGCCGATGCGCTATGAAAAACAGGAGGAAACAGCAAGAATTTTATTACTCGACAAGGAAGACACCTAGACATTGAACAAGACCAACCTAAATACTAAGGAATACTTTCAGTTGACTCAACTGGAGAGAATGAAATGAACTAAAAGGTCATATAAATGTGAATCGGAAGAATAGGGAAAATTGTGTAGACTGAGAAGCATTGGAGGAATGAATGCATACGGAGAAACTGAAGTAAATTATTTGAAGCCCTTCATAAAGCCGACAATAGGACAACAATGATTCGGTACAGAATAGTTGAAAATTAATGGTAAATCAGTTAATCTGACATTTCGCAGACTATGTCGATAGACGTTAGGTGAAACGAAGAAAATGAAAATCCTAATAAGCGTTGACAAATTTTAGTCTTCTATCACAAAAAATGAATTCGAAAGGATGAATATGATCACCGAGAAAAATTTGAAAACAAAACTGTAGTAAATTTCTATTAATTGTAGGCTGATGCGCGCGTTGCGCATTGGTTTTCTGCCCGTGAAATGGAATTGACGCGGGAATTTCAAAATTCCTGTCAAGGATGTTGCATTCGCACATTTTTTTTATCATTAAGGCAAGGCAATAAAGCCACTGGGATAGAAGATGTCTGAGTCTTATAGAATATGAAAAAAGGCTACTATTAAGGAGATAGGACAATAAAAGAACATGAATTAAAAAGACAGAAAATAACGATTGACTTTTGAAGATTAAATTTGCCTGGGAAGATAGAAGCCGAAATAGAGCTCCACAAGCGAGAAGTGCGATAGAAGAAACTGTTAGCGCAGAACTTAGTTACATTTAGCAATTTCACTGTAAAATGAGAACTTGCGCCCCATCTATACTGCGCTTAAACTCAAAAAGTCTAGGTATCAGAGCGGAAAGTTCATCAGAACAATTACCATGAAAGTATTTAGAGAAAGTCACAGGGAAGCTACGATACCACTGGTACCGAGATGCCACTTCGTTGCCAATAACATTGCAGATTTTGCTCTGGATTTTATCAAGCATATCTAAATATATAGCAGAAGCACCAGACCAGACATGGCAACAATATTCAAAGAAAGGACGAATGGTAGATTTATATGTAAGATAGTTATGTGGAAATTTCTGACTCCATTTTTTTTCTCTACGTACTTACAAGCTAATAGTAGGGAAGAATGGGTTTAGTTGGAAAACCATCTAGAAAAAGCACTACTGTGAATTCAAAACAGAAAATCTAGCCCTTACTTACTACAGAAGCCAGAGCCGCAATACATATTTACCTCTGAAGATTACACAAGGACGTTTATATTAATTGCATCCTAAAACATTTGTGGAGAGAAAAAAACGATCTAAAACCCGAGATAGAAAACAGAATGAAACATGTGGACGAGGCGGGAATAAAGTCGATAAGCAGTAATCATAATATAAGCAAAAATGTGTAGATTATTCTCAAGAGTAAAATAATACGCATTGCTTGATATCAAGTGTTCCAATGGGAATTTAGCTGACATTATGATATGATTATAACAGCGCACCAGTATTTACATGTAGATCCATTTTCAGGGCACTTCTTAAGAGGCCAGGTTCAAACGAATGTGAAATCAGTCGGACAATCTGTCTAATGTGCTATACAACTAAACTTATCAACCGAATTCAGATGAATAGAGCGCGCACAATTAGAATGGAAATAGGACAAGAACAGTACGTGTTCGTTAAAGATACTAGAACAAGGAATGCGATATTTATTTTCAGAATGATACCCGAAAGATCACTACAAATGCAAAAGGATATACACCTGTGTTTTTATACATTATGCAAAAGCGTTTGATAAAGTACGTCATAAAGAACTGTTGAAACTGCTAGGTAAACGTGACAAATTTGAGGTGGGGGGGATATTAAAATGACTCTGAGCCTATAGTGACAACAAACGTCCTGCATACGGCTAGAAAAGGAGTTCAGTTAATATACAAAATGGAAATGTTTTCTCACCGAACTCATTCAACATACCGTGAGGAGACTCTCAGAGAATTGGAATACCTACCAGGATTCTTATTGGAAGCCACAATTTTAAGAACATAAAATATGCAACTAAACACAGTGTTTGTACCAGACAGACACGAAAGTACAAAGACTGATACAGAAGTTAATGAAGTAAAACGAGGAGGAGTGAAATTAGTTGTAAGACAGAATACATTGGTTGTTAGCAATGGCTGAACAGCCCAACATTCAAATTATAAACTGGAGGTATCGAGATCAATCTAGTAGAGTAATTGAAATAACTGGGAATTGTTTTAGCAGAGGACAGAATGTGAATCTCTGAAATACGAAGGTGCATTGGAATAGCGAATGGTAACTTTCAAAACCTCAGCAAAATGATAAAGGGGAAAAAACCGTTAGAAACAAAGAGTATTGGACTGTTAGGTAATATCAGTCCTGCTATATCTCAGTAAATGCTGGAGAATTTCCTCGCAGATGAAGAAGTAACTTGAATGAACCGAAATGTCGTTCTGCAGATGGAGGCTGAGAATACCATTTGCGTCCTCCACAATTTCCTATCCTTCGTAGCTCTTAGCAATGTTGGATTTTTTTACTATCGTTCTCACTCCCTGTTGTGCTGTCCGTTTAAACAAGATTGTTAGGTTATTCGCTGTTTCCTTCCGTCCCTCTTGTAAGAAATATAACTTGTGAGTTTTCACTTCACTAAGCATTCTTTTCTTCATATCACCAAAATTTCTACTCTTTCTGATTATAAGTATAAAATTCTTGTTCTTTCTTAAAACTTCCTCGTAGTTCACAAACTCCGTACATGTACTCGAAGAATGCTTCTACAGAACCATGTTTCTATTACCTCAAGTCGCCTTATCCTCTGTGGGGAAATTATACAGCGTTGACTTCCGTATATTACGATTGATATTGCATAGAAGGGTAAACACTTTTTTCCTTGTTTATGTTGCTTTAAGTCTACTCTTCATCTGCAAGGAAATTGTCCAACATTCACTGACATATAGGAGGATTGATATTACATAAGTTAAAGACTCTTTTCTCTGGTTCTTTTGCTTCAGTACTCTTCTTTATTACTCAAGAATACTGTGTTTTTATAAGGGACTTTTCTCTTTTTCAGTGTGCCTTCACTTTCTTTCTGCAGAAAGGCCGCTTTAATCCGCTATGTATCCTGGGTTATTCTAATAGCATTCCCACATAGATTTGGGCACCACGGCGTGGGGTAATGATTAGCAAGCTTGTCTCGCCATAAAAATTTCGACTGGGTAGTGAGTTCGATACTCACTGGGCCCCTCATGGTTTCGGCCATGTGCCGCATCTACTCTACGCTTAGAAAAATCACCATAGCCAAATAAATCAAGTTCTCATTTTAATTCAAATAAATTTGCTTAATATCTAGTCTATGATATATATAGATATAATGCGCCTTTCTGTATTTTATTGCACTCTCTCTCATACAAACCTCTCTCTCTCATACAAACCTCTCTCTCTCATACAAACCTCTCTCTCTCATACAAACCTCTCTCTCTCATACAAACCTCTCTCTCTCATACAAACCTCTCTCTCTCATACAAACCTCTCTCTCTCATACAAACCTCTCTCTCTCATACAAACCTCTCTCTCTCATACAAACCTCTCTCTCTCATACAAACCTCTCTCTCTCATACAAACCTCTCTCTCTCATACAAACCTCTCTCTCTCATACAAACCTCTCTCTCTCATACAAACCTCTCTCTCTCATACAAACCTCTCTCTCTCATACAAACCTCTCTCTCTCATACAAACCTCTCTCTCTCATACAAACCTCTCTCTCTCATACAAACCTCTCTCTCTCATACAAACCTCTCTCTCTCATACA
>OZ038508.1:42759434-42774434 GCA_964036315.1 Acanthosepion esculentum | reverse complement strand
TATACGTTACAGAAATTCCGACCGTCTTCCTAATTCTATGTATAAAGGTTCTTTTGGTTTCCCCTCACCTGAAAAGTTCCTTGTGACTCTCCTGTTCAGCCCATGGTATTCTCAGCATATATTTGTAGAAGCACATTTCAATTTCATCAACTCTCCTCTAACTTTTGAGGGAATTGTCCAGAATTCTTTGACAAATAGGAAGAGTAATATTAAGTACCAGCACTGTTTTCTTTGTTCCTAATGAAATTTTTCAGTTGCTTTTTATATATTTTTTAGCTCTTTGGAAGAAATCACTCGTTATTCTAGTGTACACTCGGATTTCGATGTCACATTCTCTTATGATAAAAAACAATATTTAAATTGATTATAGAGGGTATCTTGCGCTGATATTTCTAATAGGGAGAAATGTCTATTTGGTTTAAGACAACATACGTTTTTTTTCTTAGAAAAGTTTGAAACGTAGAGTTAAAAAAACAACTACAATTTTACTAGTTAGCTCAACATTTTGCTCTACAGAACTTGATTATTTTTCAAAGAAATTAGTTTTATCAGCATTCTCGATAATGTTCAAATTAATTATTTTGGCTGCTTCCTGCATATATATATATATATATATATATATATATATATATATATATATATATATATATATATATATATATATATATATATACCTCGACAAACTTGGACTTTCGTGCCCCCAACAAAAAAAAAGAAAAACACAGCAATTATTTTAAATACCTTTACTCCTCGGCAATGCTTTTGTTTTAGAAATCTATGATTACAATTGTAATAAAACCTGAACATGTGATGAAAGTGAATTTATACATGTTTTTTGTTCTTGAGAGTTCACAACGAAAATATTAAACACTGTATATTTATTAGATTATTTACAAGAATAATTTTATATCATATTTTTATTAAAAGAAATGCAATATGATATTTCTCATTTATCATTTTATAAAAAATGAATACTAAAACAAGTTTTTATTCATATTTTTGTAAATATTTATTAAATTATTAAATTATGTATAGAAACAATAAGATAATCTTTATTTACCATTTTATGAAGTCCAATAGATTGGTAATTAGCCGATATTTTGCCAAACATTCCAATAAACAACATAATAGTGTAAATATACAATCTAATAAATAGGGTTTAATATTTTTGTTGTAAATTCTCGAACAAAAAATGAATAAATTCACTTTTATATATTTGTCTGAATTTCTAGAATGAGAAGTTACCTTTTTCTTTTTTCTTTTTTTCTTTTTTTCTTTTTTTCTTTTTTCTTTTTTCTTTTTTTCTTTTCTTATCTTTTTTCTTTTATCTTTTTTCTTTTATCTTTTTTCTTTTATCTTTTTTCTTTTATCTTTTTTTCTTTTATCTTTTTTTCTTTTATCTTTTTTTCTTTTATCTTTTTTTCTTTTATCTTTTTTTCTTTTATCTTTTTTTCTTTTATCTTTTTTTCTTTTATCTTTTTTTCTTTTATCTTTCGTTTTATCTTTTTCGTTCTTTTATCTTTTTCGTTCTTTTATCTTTTTCGTTCTTTTATCTTTTTCGTTCTTTTATCTTTTTCGTTCTTTTATCTTTTTCGTTCTTTTATCTTTTTCGTTCTTTTATCTTTTTCGTTCTTTTATCTTTTTCGTTCTTTTATCTTTTTCGTTCTTTTATCTTTTTCGTTCTTTTATCTTTTTCGTTCTTTTATCTTTTTCGTTCTTTTATCTTTTTCGTTCTTTTATCTTTTTCGTTCTTTTACCTTTTTCGTTCTTTTACCTTTTTCGTTCTTTTACCTTTTTCGTTCTTTTACCTTTTTCGTTCTTTTATCTTTTTCGTTCTTTTATCTTTTTCGTTCTTTTATCTTTTTCGTTCTTTTATCTTTTTCGTTCTTTTACCTTTTTCGTTCTTTTACCTTTTTCGTTCTTTTACCTTTTTCGTTCTTTTACCTTTTTCGTTCTTTTACCTTTTTCGTTCTTTTACCTTTTTCGTTCTTTTACCTTTTTCGTTCTTTTACCTTTTTCGTTCTTTTATCTTTTTCGTTCTTTATCTTTTTCGTTCTTTATCTTTTTCGTTCTTTTATCTTTTTCGTTCTTTTATCTTTTTCGTTCTTTTATCTTTTTCGTTCTTTTATCTTTTTCGTTCTTTTTTTTTTCGTTCTTTTTTCTTTTTCGTTCTTTTATCTTTTTCGTTCTTTTATCTTTTTCGTTCTTTTATCTTTTTCGTTCTTTTTTCTTTTTCGTTCTTTTATCTTTTTCGTTCTTTTATCTTTTTCGTTCTTTTATCTTTTTCGTTCTTTTACCTTTTTCGTTCTTTTACCTTTTTCGTTCTTTTACCTTTTTCGTTCTTTTACCTTTTTCGTTCTTTTACCTTTTTCGTTCTTTTACCTTTTTCGTTCTTTTACCTTTTTCGTTCTTTTACCTTTTTCGTTCTTTTACCTTTTTCGTTCTTTTACCTTTTTCCTTCTTTTACCTTTTTCCTTCTTTTACCTTTTTCGTTCTTTTATCTTTTTCGTTCTTTTATCTTTTTCGTTCTTTTATCTTTTTCGTTCTTTTATCTTTTTCGTTCTTTTATCTTTTTCGTTCTTTTATCTTTTTCGTTCTTTTACCTTTTTCGTTCTTTTACCTTTTTCGTTCTTTTATCTTTTTCGTTCTTTTACCTTTTTCGTTCTTTTACCTTTTTCGTTCTTTTACCTTTTTCGTTCTTTTACCTTTTTCGTTCTTTTACCTTTTTCGTTCTTTTACCTTTTTCGTTCTTTTATCTTTTTCGTTCTTTTATCTTTTTCGTTCTTTTATCTTTTTCGTTCTTTTATCTTTTTCGTTCTTTTATCTTTTTCGTTCTCTTATCTTTTTCGTTCTCTTATCTTTTTCGTTCTTTTATCTTTTTCGTTCTCTTATCTTTTTTCGTTCTCTTATCTTTTTTCGTTCTCTTATCTTTTTTCGTTCTCTTATCTTTTTTCGTTCTCTTATCTTTTTTCGTTCTCTTATCTTTTTTCGTTCTCTTATCTTTTTTCGTTCTTTTTTTTTTTTTTTTCGTTCTTTTTTTTTTTTTTTTTTTTTCGTTCTTTTTTTTTTTTTTTTCGTTCTTTTTTTTTTTTTCGTTCTTTTTTTTTTTTAAACTATATTCAGAATATTGTCCTCATCGTTGTTTTTATCACATTTCGGCGGCTATGTCCTCTGGTTTTCATCAGGTTTCTATCGATCTGGTTAACCTACAGGGAATTCAGAAATGAACCCTTTATTTAATCTACGCGTTAGCTTAAAATAAAGCTCCGTCAATGGTATTCTCAGCATCCGATTGTAGAACTACATCACTCTTAACACACGTCTCTTTTCCAGCTGTGAGGAACTCCTGGGAGTTCATTGTCGAATAAGTCTTGGGAAAAATGAAGTAAACTGATTTCTTTTATCTAGGTAGCACCTTGCTTTTCCACCTATCTGTTTATCTTGAATATTCACAACACCTCGAAAAATCACCAACTAATAGAAAAAAGATAAGGCTAGTTCAAATAACTTATTAAACAGGAGCAGCCGTTTATCTCAAATTCTTATCTACCATTCATTCACCTGAAAATAGTATTTTTATTTCATTTGTCCACGGAGTTACCCTTTGTATAATTTTTTTTCCTGGAAAATAAAGCAAGCTTTGAACTGTAAACCCCGCAGGACCAATGGCGTCGTACAAACCAGACGGCTTTATTGGCCTCTGCCCACAGATTAAAACATGAATGACGATTGATTTTTTTCTTTAACGGCTTTGCCGAAATATATTTTGGATTTTAAGACGTTACTTACAGTATCCAGTGTTTACAAGTATTCTCCCCATCTAAATATTCACCGGGCTCGACGCTTAACTTTGGTTATCCAATAAGAACCTGTGTTATCAATGTGAATATGATCCGGCTGTGGAATGAAATTGTTTTCAGCAGATTAAATCTCCGTGGTTTTTTTTTTTTGGTGTGGGGGGGGGGTTCAGGCAGGTTAATTTCATAGTGTGAAATTTCACAGGTAAACTTTCAAGTCTACTTTTTGCACTGTTTTTATAAGGGGCTAAACTTGATATACATATACTAGTTTACCCAAGCCGTCAACATGGAGGCATATATGAAACAGATATTTTATGAAATCATAATCATTATTACAAGGTTTTAACATGTGAGGCTTGTATAATTTTTCGAGTTGTTTCATTTTAATATGAGAGGTCTATTGTCATGAGAGAAAAAAATACTACCTTCTGGTATCGCCAGATTTACCGATAGAAAAACTACAATTACCTGTATTCTATTATATATAAAATTTCACTATGAAAACAACCCAATATCCATAGTATTCCTTCAGTTTAAGAACAAACATAGTAAATATATTTCAAAATAGATAAATGAAAAAACAAAAAAGACATTTCACTACAAATTGACTCATGAAGATGCGATACTTAAACAAAAATCATGGCACCCAACAACGTGTGAGATACTTAAAGGATATCAAAGTAATATTACATACCTATATGCAAAGTATTGAACGTATAAAAACAATGACAAACACTTCGATAATGTTAACATTAGCCGTTTCCTTATAAGGACATATTTGGTATTCATTGACTGAGAAGCCAGTAACGTTTTCGATTGAAACTTACGAAAAGATTCTCTTAAATATCCTTTTTTTTAATAAAACAGATATCTCAAGTCCAGTAGCTGTTATTGCCCTTTGCAGTATTGATGAGTTTCCTTAACTTTTTATATGAATTTGTGTCGAATGGTAACATTTTGATGACGTCATTATTTTCTCTTTGAGTTACATTTTGGTGATTGTCACTGTTGATAATCCTCAAGGGACATGGATTTTGTTATGTGTAACAGTCTTTTGTTTTGTGATTCTATATCACCAGTCAAAATATGTTCAAAGAAAGTTGGCCTTTGCCAAGACACTCACGCTTTATTCGCTCCAATCCTTTGTCACCAATGATTTCAGTAAGTGGTTGTATACAGGTGACAGTTTAAATAATTCTGAACAAGTTTGGCAAATTGCATAGCATCCATGTGAAAGTCTCAATAGGACGTGGCTAGTTAAGAACATGACTGGAGTTTTCAGTTTTTGATTGGGTTTTGTAGCAATTTGCGTCGTTCGATGGTTTATGAAAAATCGAATACATTCAGAAAACAATTTAAGAGAGAAACATTAAATATCATAAACTAAGAATGTTCGTTGGTTTTAATAAAACTTGTATAAAAAGTCTTCTCACCGAATTATATATCCGAACAGTGCAAAGGAAAAATAGCTATCATTACCTTCCCAGACCAAAATAAATTATTAAATAAAAGATCCGAGCTCATCTCAAAATGCAGACATGAAAACAAATTTTTACTACGTTACTTAAAATTGAAAACGGAAAAAATAAATAAATATATACACAAACAAAATGACAATAAAATAGGCAAAATAAATTAATCCAAACAAATTACCAAATCACACCTGTTAGAATAGACGAAATAGAATAAAAAATAAGAAACAAAATCAATAACGTAAATAATAAACAAATTAGCAAACTATTATGACCAAAATATTAGTTAGACTATAAAATCAAAACAAAAAATCAGACGAAATAAATAGCTATAACTGTTATATAACAATAAAAAATTGAATAAAAAATATACTGCGTTACTTAAAAATCGAAAACCAAAAAGAGACAATATAGAGTGTAACGAATAAATAAGTAAAATAAATTGATCTAAATACATCCAAATATATAAATAAACTAACAACCGATACCGATAAACTAGGCGTTATAAAAACAAAAAACAAATAAAGATAACCAATCCAAATAAATACAGGAAGTAATAAACACATTAAAAACTGTTCCCGCCAAAATAATAGAACAAACTACAACAATCAAACCCAAAATTGAAGAAATAGCTTTATCTTCCCAAACAAAAACAAAACTATTAAATAAGCTATATAAACATTTTTTACTACGTTAATACAAACACCGATCAAAAAAAAATGTATAAGATAAAAAATAAAAATAAAAACAAGCAAAATAATTTAACCCAAATAAATAAATAAATAAAATAAACGACTTCAGGTAAGATAACCGCGAAAATAGACTACCCACAATGCACCACTGACCCTTATATATAAACAGCCGAGAAAAATAAGAGCACTTGTGGCCTGACGATTGCATCTAACATGAAACACCGTCGCTTCTAAGTGTTGACTTCTATGTTCACTTTTATATTTACACACGCTCTATCTCTGATATTGAGCACTTTCTCACATAAATATTGCACATTTTAAGACACACACACACACACACACACATATATATATGTGTATATATATATATATATATATATATATATATATATATATAATATATATATATATATATATTCAATTTATACAACTTTGGTGACAGATTTTTTTCAAAATAAGCATATATATTTTTTTAATTTGTCTATTATCCTGGTTTCTATTGAAAAATTGACTATAAATTGTACGATGTATGAGTAAGTGCCGAATAAATATCCTAACATGAAAAGGTTTTCTTTCAAATGTTGACTATATTTGTATATCGTAATGTATGTCTATTTTATGTTTTTTTTAAATATCACACATCACTCAGTTTTCTCTTATGAAATATATATTTCCTAAATTTGATACAACTCTAATATTTTATGTTGTCTAGATTTGTAGTTGTTTTATACTTGTGTGTGCGCGTGTGCCATTCGCAGACAGTATTGTTTGGCTTTATCACAGCTCCTCAGTGAGACTAGACGTCCGAATGTCTCAAGCCCGGATCGAAACCCAACATATTTGGTGTCAGTCAGTTTCTATTACTGAACTATCCTCATTCAACAGAGAGAATGAGCTAAATCTAGCGTTTTTTTTTGTTTTTTTTTACGAATGTAAACAAATGCTAATTAGCAGCAGTGCTCCAATTCATTTTACTGAAGAGCTTTGCGGTAACGCAGGTGGCTGTTGTTTATAGAATTATCCTATATAGTTTAACCACTTAATTCTGTCTTCTGCTATATTTGCCAAAGGTAATCTGATTTCTAAGCGGTTTCATTGTAAGACGAATTTTTTCGTATATTAACATCTGCCTTTCATATATGTGAATCATTGTCTATTGTAAAATTTAAGGTGACTTTATTACTATTATTACGTATTTTTCTATAGATCCCCCGATTTCCTGTGGGTCTTTATTTCTTTAATGAGGGTTTTGATTCATAAGATGATCGACTATTTCAATGTGTATCGTTTGAATTATACGATAGATACTAGAAGGGGAATTCTGAGTCTTTCAGATATATCTCTACTTTCGAAAGTCGTCAGTTTATATCAAATAGAAAAGAACAAATGAAGAAAATATTTAACTATAATAGTATGGATTTTATTAGCTAGTCTTAAATAGTAAATTATTTATTTCATATACCTCCTATTCTAGGAAATAGGATTTAAAATATTTTCAGTAATTAAAATTTTAAAAATTTATATTAAAACATATACAGTATTTTCCTTAATTTAAGTTATAGGGTTAACTATATTGAAACTGTAAACAGTGGTTTTCCATGATTTCTCCAATGACGTGTTTTCGTATAAATTCTTACACCCAAAATTATTTCATCATTTCATCTTCTCCGAGAATGTAGCAAGTTTATTTTGTTCCTGAGTATCACGAGTGTACGGTCGAAAGCGCGAGAACTGGCGATAAGAACCCCAGAAAATGATATAAGAAAAAACCGCCACAGAGAATCGAGGGTCTATAGAAAAAATAAACCTATATCTGGTGCGATGGGTAAATTGTCAACATATAATATTTTTCATTTCGCACATGCGCGTTGTTTGTTTTTGTCGACTGCACACTATAGTAGGGTCGGTTGGGCACCGTCTCCGAGAAAAAGATCGCCATGACGCAATTCACTCCACTAGAAATTTGGAAAACGACATGCTGTACTGCTTGGCATTCGCGCTGGAAGCTCCATTACAACATTTCAGAGTGATTGGTTGCCAATCTGGGGAAAGGGCAGAGAATTCGGAAAGAATTGGATGAGTCTTTATGGTGATTACGAAGGTGTTTGAAGTGATCACGACGTTATGCCTCCGTTCGTCTTCCCACGTGACCTCGGACTCAACACGGAGGCCTATATTAAGTGGTTTAACGAGGTAGTACTACCCTGAGCGGGGTAGTTGCTGAAAGACTCAGTCAAGCAATAGAACTCTGCACCATGCCCCACAAGCAGGCGAACACAATCATGGCTGTCAGACAATTTCAGTGACCATATCAACAGTTGCATCGGGCCACCTGACTCCTCAAACTGCAAACCCCTTGATTATTATGTGGGGTGCAGTTGAGCGTGAGACCAAAAAAACTCCTTGTAACACCAAAGATTAAGTAAAGGCAAGAATTCGAGCAGCATTCACCAAAATAAACAAAGAACTCGTCCAGAAGAATTGCGGAAGATTCCGAAGTCGTTTAGAGGCGGTAGTTGAAGCCAATGGCGACTTTATTGAATAAATCTACTCTTTAGTATTTCAATATATTTTTGTGTAATATTGGTAAATATATCTGTTAAAATGTGATGTCAGTGTTATATACATTGTTACGTAATGTAGACGACAATTTATCCATCTCATTCTGCAGTAATAAGAAAAAAGTCACATTAAATATTAGAATAGGCTCCATGTTGCATACTTACACTCACACATATACGAAGAATGGGGGATAATATACGGGAAAAACTTCTTCAATGAAACCACTTAAAAATTTGGGCAAATATATCAGAAGGGAGTCACATAATTAAAAGGTTAAAATAGTTATATATATATATATATATATATATATATATATATATATATATATCCAATGCGATGAGAACGAAAGTAATATATAAAATATATAAATTCTATCGTTCGCAGCATTCATTCAAAAAAGAACTCGATACAGGTAGTAGAGCGATAATTATTTATTTATTATAATTTATGCACTGAAACCAAGTTGCATCTTTGTTGTGAGTAAAATGCTTTTGTCTCTATGATAAAATTATAATATATATATATATATATATATATATAAAACTATTTTAACCTTTTAATTATGTGACTCGAACTCGAACAAAATTTCCCACAAACTAGTGCATTATATAAAATATTTAACACAAACTATGTTAAATTAACCTATAGTTGTATGCCCAATGTGGGTAGCTTGATTAATGGATACAACATGAGAAAATGAAGGATAAACCACGCACGCACCGCCCCCAAATGTAATTGTAGGAATAAGAAAGCCTGTCCTCTCCAGGGTATGTGCCAGCAAGAGAGTGTAGTATACCAGGTAAAAATATACAGGGATAGAATTAACAACCTAGATGAAAAACCCAAAGTATATATATATATATATGTATAGGATCTACTCAAAATAGTTTTAAAAAACGTTATTATAACCATATTAGTAGTTTCAATAATGAAAGATTCAAACATAATACTACGTTATCTACTTACATATGGAAAATGAAACGCGAGTATAATAAAAACCCCATTTTGAAATGGGAAATATTAAAGAAATTCCATAAATATAAAGCAGGTAATAAGGTCAGTCCTTTATGTGTAGAGGAAAAGTTAGCCATCGCATTATTTAAACAACTTAATAATTTGCTAAATTTAAAAACAGAAATATTAAGTAAGTGTAGACATAGAAAACGCTGGTTACTACAATAGGTTTAGTTTTCTTCGCTTGTTTCTGTTTTTTTTTTTAATGTTGATTAATAAATAGGTTTAATCCCTCCCGTTGTTGTGTTACTGTTTGGTCTCCTCTTTTTTTGGTGGGGGGGGCGTCACATGGTCATGTTTTTGTGTTGTAGGCTATATATACTTCTGTTCTTATATTGCCATTTTAGCCAGAGTACCCTGACGATCCGCGTAGGTGAAACCTTGGTTTGTCTGGCTCTTTAGGTTGACTTACTTAGTTTGCTCTACTTAGCGTATTGAGCACTTTGCTTAGTTATTTTACTTTACTCGTATAGGAGGTTTTTTTCTTTGGGCTGAACGTAGATTCTAGACGATTATTTTCGCCGGAAGTACATGTTCTTAGTTCTTTCTTTTTTTATCCTTTTTTCCCTTGGGTATTATCTTGTTCATTTACAAGCCAAAACGCCTAAGCTTTTGCCGGAGGAGTATAGCTACTTATATTTATAAGATTATTAATATATATATATATATATATATATATATATATATATATATATATATATATATATATATATATATATACACATACATACACACACACACACACACACACATACATATATATATACACACATACATATATATATATATATATATATATATATATATATATATTAAACTTTGGATATACCTCTACCTGTGGAATGTTTCGATACAGATATTGATTGGTTTTATAAAGAACGTATCGGAAAATGCTGAATCTGTGACGTGGTTTTCCTTCATTATTCTTGTCCAGTTGCCAACATCCACTCCTGGTCAATTCTTCGTCCTCTTGTTGAGATGCGAATTGTTTTAGGAGACTGTTTTCCAGCTGCCATTGTGCTCGCCGCATGACAACATCCACCTGGACAGCAAGAAATGAAACAAGAACAATAACTACTGATAATTGCTAAAGTCCATTTAGGCTTGAGGGTCAAGTGTCTATCTACAGTCCTGTGCTGATATTACTAAACCAGGCATGAAGGAGATAATTTCATACACAGGGCACGGCTCTTCTGTTGTGTACTCTGAATAATTACAATGGCAGTTCTGTTGTTCCCATTCATTATGTTCTGTGCAGATTCTAAACGGTTTGTACTCTATTATGCTCAGGACACCTTGTCATCGCTCAAAAGAAAGAAAAGAACGTGTAGATCTTTTTTGTTGTTTTTTCTTTTGTCTTTCTTTTTTTTCTTTTGTCTTTCTTTTTTTTCTTTTGTCTTTCTTTTTTTTCTTTTGTCTTTCTTTTTTTTCTTTTGTCTTTCTTTTTTTTTCTTTTGTCTTTCTTTTTTTTCTTTTGTCTTTCTTTTTTATTGGTTTTTGTTTCTTTGTTTTTTGTTTCTTTTGTTTTTTGTTTCTTTTGTTTTTTGTTTCTATTGTTTTTTGTTTCTATTGTTTTTTGTTTCTATTGTTTTTTGTTTCTATTGTTTTTTGTTTCTATTGTTTTTTGTTTCTATTGTTTTTTGTTTCTATTGTTTTTTGTTTCTATTGTTTTTTGTTTCTATTGTTTTTTTGTTTCTTTTGTTCAGGTCTAAAATATTTTACGAGGAATATTTTCACAACCTTGATCAACAGGTTTAATTTCTTTTTTAACTAAAGATGTTGTTGTTAATAATTTTTGGTTAATTAATTCCCATCTTAGCCAAATTATATTTTGTCATAATATACAATAATGCTGTTTGAACAAGCATGGAGTTAGAAAACTGACCTTTTAATTGAACATCACAGCATAAAAGATTCAATATCGAGCGACATTGTGGTCGCTATCTTTGATCCTTCTTGTATGTACTATGTTCCTGCATGGCGTTGGCGTTCATGGCTCTTCACAAGCTCCCGTCTTTTTAGCTCTTAATAAATCTTTTATTTTTGTTATCTCTCCTAAACTCTGTTCTGCCATCCATTTACTCAAGTTCCCTAGATTAGAGCATCGTTCCCTTGCCTTCAATTTGTTTTAAAAGTATCAACATTTCTAAGCTCTCTTTCCTGATTATGTGCACTGAAATTTCAGATGTTATGCATAAGTGTTCGTTCTGTTTAACTTTTCTCGAAAACTTCGTCATTGCTCATATGTTCGATTCAGAGAATTCTCAGTCTCTTTCTTTAGAGCCACATTTTTCTTGCTTCAAGTCCCTTCTTTCTTCAGTACGGAGAGTGACCAGCATCTACTGCCATATAGGAAAGTTGATATTACATAACATTTCAGTACCCTTTTCTTTTCTTTTTTATTTCTGTTTCTGAATATTTTGCTTAGCTTTTGGAAAGAACATTCGTTATCCCAATTCACCTCTTTGAACATACTCGAGCAAAAAAGGATGTGTGTGCAGTAGGATATGACTGTTGTTTATTTTTTTAACTAACTTTTTTTTCTTCCTTTTTTTAAGCTTATCACCCCAAGCAAGGCTGGAAGCCACTAGCACGCAAGGGATTACAGAAGGTTTGGAGGAAGAGCAGATAGGAGTGGTAAAGGAGGGGATGTGGAGAAAGATAGTGGATCGATCAAGGCAAGGGGGTTACAGAAGATTTGGAGCGAGAGCAGATAGGAATGAAAGGTGAAAGGATGTCGAGAAGAGAAGTGGATAGATCAAGGCAACTGGAGATGTCGATTGACGTTACACTTAAATAGTTGGATATTATATTTGTCAGGGAAACAGGAATAAGGAAGGGAGTTCCTCAGGCGAGATGTGCGAGACATGAAGCTATTGGAGTAGAAGGCACGTCTACATTTAACGGTGAAGGGGTGGGAACGTGATACTAGCCTCGTAGGACGTTTAAATTCATGAGGCCTGGGAACCAGCGAAAGCAGCTCATAGGAGCAATTACCGTGAAAGTATTTGTAAAAAAGACAGAGCGAGGCAACGGCGCGTCTGTGAGAGAGCGACTGCAGACGAGATGACAGATCAGGGCCAATTACATTGCATATCCGTCTCTGGATCTTATCAAGAACCCTGAGGCAAACAGCAGTGGCTCCAGGCCATATATGGCAGCAATACTCCATGCAAGGGCGTATGGTTGATTTTTAGATTTGGAGGATCGATTCCGGGGAGAAAAATTTCCTGGCTCGGCACAGGGAGCCATCTTTCCTTGCGGTGGATGAAGCAATTGACTCGATGTATTTGTGCTTATAAAAATGTAATCCAAATTCTACAAAGTTTGGACTTGCTTGCTTGCTGGTCAGTCGGACAATAACAGGAACAACCCTATTTAAATCTCTTCGTTTTTCCCGTTTGAAAACCTTGTAGCAATGGGCGAGTCTCGCTGTTCAACCAACTGTAGGAATAAACCAGAATTATCCCTTCAACTGTCTTTTACCGTCTCTCAGTATTTCGATCCCTCTTTTTTTTCTTTTTTTTTTTTTTTTTTTTTTTTTTTGGCATCAAGTTGCAAGAAGCTTCAAACCACGTCTAATCAGGTAATTGTACAAGGCGCAGCGCCATATTTTTCTCATAACGCTCAGGTCCTTATTAATTTATGTGATAGTTTATCAAGCTACGTGGATACCTCCCGATAGCGTATCCATTCTCATCGTGTGTCCCTGGAGCTTATTTTGTACAGACAGCAACTTAACGACTATGTCCGCTACCGAATTTCAGATTTAACTGTATCCTTATACTCTTTCTTATAGATTTTATCCACGACATATTGTTTTTTCACATAGAAATAGCAGTAGCTTATTTAGTTATGTTCACTTTCTTACAAATGCTCTTGCAAAAGGCATAATATCCATTTTGTTTCTTCTCGTTCAAGTATGGGTTAAATAGTAGAGATTTGACTATCGAGCATTTTGGTAGATTACTATGAATTGCAATTCATATTGAAGGTAACGGAGAAACTACCCCATCTGTTCGATCGTCCTGGGTAAGACGATTAACTACGTCCAACAGCAGGGCCTCTGATAATACGTTTTTGAAAAAAAATAATATTACCAGCTATACGTTTTTTTGAAAAATAATATTACCAGCTATACGTTTTTTTTTTTAAATAATATTACCAGCTATACGTTTTTTTTAAATAATATTACCAGCTATACGTTTTTTTTTAAAATAATATTACCAGCTATACGTTTTTTTTTTTTAAATAATATTACCAGCTATACGTTTTTTTTTTTAAATAATATTATCAGCTATACGTTTTTTTTTAAAATAATATTACCAGCTACACGTTTTTTTTGAAAAATAATATTACCAGCTATACGTTTTTTTTTAAAAATAATATTACCAGCTATACGTTATTTTTTTAAAAATAATATTATCAGCTATACGTTTTTTTTTTTTTTAAATAATATTACCAGCTATACGTTTTTTTTGAAAAATAATATTACCAGCTATAGGTGTTTTTTGAAAAATAATATTACCAACTATACGTTTATTTTGAAAAATAATATTACCAGCTATACGTTTATTTTGAAAAATAATATTACCAGCTATACGTTTTTTTTTTTAAATAATATTACCAGCTATACGTTTTTTTTTTAAATAATATTACCAGCTATACGTTTTTTTTTTTAAATAATATTAGCAGCTATACGGTTTTTTTTTTTTAAATAATATTAGCAGCTATACGTTTTTTTTTAAATATTACCAGCTATACGTTTTTGAAAAAAAGTACTACATATATATAAACTAAATTTGGCATTAAATGATCTACATTGGTTGATAAGCCATAAAACCGAACCAACCAACGAACCAACCATCTGTTCGACGAGGCTATGCTAACTCACAGACAAAGAAAGGTAATCTCTGAATAGCCGTGGTGGCATACATCTATGTTCCGGCTGTAGAATATAAAACACACCGGAAGGTAGTGATGAACTGAAAGCAAAAGTAATATTATAGTTAAAACTTAATGACATTGTTTTTTCAGAAAATTTAAGAGGCATGGGGGTAGAGCAACTCGGTTCTTGGTACAGAAAAGCTAGACAAAGAGCTCATATTATTTGATTATATGTAATGAAAGCTTGTGTAGAATCAATTACATTTTGGGGGAGAGTCGAATACAGAACTGGTGCACATCAGTCAGTTATGTGCCATGCGTGATACACGCTTAGGCGACCATGTATCTTCGATATATGACTGACGAGGCAGATTTCTCTCCAGGCAGCAGGTTGCCATTTCTTTCTGCGGTAACCTGTTGCCATCCAATGCTATAGAACCCAGCCTGTCCTGTTAGTTACTCATAGCCAGGGGAGGAGAGAAGAGTAGGATTCATGACTTTTCGTAAATGAATGTAATGTATTCGACTCGAGTTCGAACTCGGCTCTTCGATTCCTCAACTCGAGCCGCTATC
>OZ038508.1:42651934-42754434 GCA_964036315.1 Acanthosepion esculentum | reverse complement strand
TACCAGCTATTCTATATTTCCGCTGCGAGACTCCGGCCTTCCCCAAAGGTCTGTCAGACATTATGAGTAATGGACGTTCCCCAGCCTGGTTGGTTCATGATGAGTTGGCAGGGGATTACTATTTAGAGTTATCTTTCTCCTAGGACCGGTTGCAATTCCAAAGAGTCAGTCTTCTGTAAATTATTTATTTTCTATTTCAAATATACTCATGTCGGTACATTAAATGCTTTATGGTGACATTGGATATTGTAGTAGATTTTTACAAATCTATTTTCGGTCTGGCAGGAGGTCAAATAATGAATGTTTCACGATGGTAACGGTGGAATAAACTGTTTCTCTACGGGAAAAAATTAGCGTTATTGTTGGCGGAAAGAAAATATTTTACTTAAGAGGTTTTTTTTTTTCAGGAAAATAGGCTCCTCAAGTCCACTGTTATTGTCCTTTACCTTAAAAAACTTTCCATCAGTACTGTAATGTGGAAAGTCACCACTTTCGTAGATCATAACCTATTCTGATTTTCTAATAAATCGGTGGAATAATCTTATCAAGTACTGTTTTTTTACTTGGACCGATTAAAGCTAGAAATCGACCGAAACATTTCTGAAATTGTCCAATTTCTGGAAATGTCATCTTTTATCAGACCAATGCCAAACTATACACCTCTTTACAGACACGGCAGAAATTGAGTGTATTTGATTGGGGGTGTCCTGCTACACCCGTTGTACTCACCTGATCTCGGACATTAAGGATTACCTCATGTTTCGATTCCGACAGATTTCTTCTAATAGGATGAGCTTCAATTAACTGGAAGCTTTTAAAACCACTTAAACGACTCCATCCTTCAAATTATCAATTTCTGGGAGGACGGTATGATGAAGCTGTCTCAATGCGGGCGAATGTTATTGGAACAAATTGGCTCACATGTGCATGAATAAATCTGTGTTTACATATTGCCTTTAATAGTCATTTTAAACACTACGAACCTTTGTTCGGAACCAAGATAAAAATAAAAGTAATATACTTTATCCGTTTACAAAATAGACAAACTTGTGTATGAGCTAATTATTGTAGACACGAAAATTAAAATCAAGAGGTTTAACGTTCCGGTACCAGCAGTATAAGACAACGTAAAATGTGACACATGTGTTCGAACACGCAAAACTATAGTGAAAAATGTCTTTCAGACGCCATGCAAAGTATAAAGACATAGGAAAATATTTTAAACAAAAAAACAAAGGCAATTGATACAGGGTAATTTCTTAACAGATAGCAATAGGTCTGGATCCAAACAGATATGTGCCTATTGACGAAAGCTGAATATTAGTAACAAGGAATTATTAATGAAAATAGGGATTACAAGCAAATGGATATTTTAACCAGAAAGTGGCAGTTAACATTTTTTCTAACAATAACAAGGAATAATATACGGAAGACTAGGACAGTCTCTCGTTTTTACATTTTTAAGAAAATCAATATTGCACTCAATGTAAATACTGAAATTTGCGTTCATAAGAATTAACACCAAAAATTAGCTTCATAGCTTTTATAACTTTTTAAGCATTTACTGTTAAATATTGTCTGAAAAATATACAGAAATCCCTAATTACTGCAGGTTTTTTCTTACAAACGGACTTTAACATTTAACTATTTCAAGAATAAATCCAAATAAATTCTAATATTTCATATTAGATAAATTGAAATGGAAAATATAAGCAAACAAGAATTTTATTAATGAATCACAACAAGCAAAATATTCAATTTCTTTTACAGTATTGAATAAGTAAAAACTGTAAAAGAAATTGTAAAAGATTGAAAAAAATTTTACTCAATGAATAATATTTATTAGGTCATTTGTTTTATCGCATTTAATAATAGCAAAAAGATAGATGAATGTATATAACACTATAATACTGTTGGGCTCAAATTATAAGATACAATGTTTTAATCTTGCAGTGTTTATCGGATTAAGATTACTGCACAGTATTACATCATAATGTAGCTAACTTGTTCAATATAATTTCCCATTGAAGTAAATGAAGGTCTTATTTGATGACAATCATTTAATATGATTGTACTATTCATCTTGTCCATATGAAATTTGTAAAGCTTCAGAAAATTATAAATTTTATAAGAATATGCTATAAGGCAAAACCGAAACTTAATCTTCAAACCCGTTTCCGCAAAGAACGGTAAAGATTTGAAAAATAATATTATGTCCTTATTTATAATGTAAAACCCTAACTTTCAAACTGAGTTTAATACCACGATTCCAAAATCGAGCTGCTCTAATGAAAGACAAGAGAGGTCATAAATGGTCAAAGACAGCATGGAACAACTAAAGACAGAAGTTTGTGAAGAACCGTACTTGTCCAAATCCAGAAAGTTATGAACCAGGATTAATTATATTCTTTGATTCAGCCTCCCGTATCTTAAAAATGTCCGAATTTAATATATATTGTTTGTTTTAATATATATATATATATATATATATATATATAGTGTAACCCGGATACAAGAGAGTTGCCGGGACCGGAGAAGGAGTCTCTTATATCCGGGTTTGGTCTATTTTAGGTAAGAAAAGCTGTAATTTGGGACCAGAGAAAATCTCTTATATCCGGGTTACACTATATATATATATATTAGGGTTTGGAAAAACACGCTCCAAAGAACTGTTGGAACCGTGCTAGTTAACCTTGAATTGTTTGGAAAGAACATTAGAAAGATGTAGAACATATACTTCCAGTAAACCTCCAGCACACAGAGAGAAAATAGCTTCAGTAAGTATACAAAAATAGAAAGGAGTGTAAGAGCAGTATGTGTCTTCTCAACGGACTTATTCAAATATACTATGAAGATACTCGGAGATAAATGGAAGTTCTACCCGGATTCACTATTGACGAACATAATCTCAACATGTACAGTTGGTATTGATAGCAGACACAGAACGGAAACCAAAAATATATATCTTACAGAAGGAAAGCGAGAAGAAAGAACTAATTATCAATTGCAAGAAGATGTATCTCTTGGGTGTTAGCAAAAAGAACAAGTTACAAATGGGCGATACTTAAATTCTTGTAATTGTTTGATTTTGATATCTGGAAAGTATTCGAACAGAGAACACTGTGAGACACTAAAATCTGAAGGCTCCTTGCGATAGCGAAAGATGCCTTCCAAAAGCTATGCAAAGTATTTGTGTTCCGTTAGAAACAAGGAAAATAGTATTGAACTGTTACGTAATACCAGTCCTGCTTTATGACAGCGAATGCTGGAGAATATCCTCGCAGATGAAGAAGTCACTTAAAGAAACCGAAATATGGTCCTGCAAAAGGAAACTGTGAATACCATAGACCGAACATGCGAGCAACGACGGAATTTTAGAGAAAATGGAAACAGTGTCCATTTATAATTAACATCAGAAAGAGACACTTGAAAATTCCATGGCACATAATGAGGAAAGAGGGCTCGGAAAATTCGATATTCTCAGGACGCATTGAAAGCAAGAGAGACATGAAAACGATGAATTATCAACCTAGCGAGCTTGTGTAAATGGATTACAGAACATGGTTTAGTAGAAATACCAAAAAACATTACTAAGTGTTACAAAGGTCAGAGAATTGTGGAGTCCCATGATTACCAATGTCCTGAAGGGACACGGCACATTAAAGTTTACGGAGACATCATTAGACTACAGCAGTCGTTCAAAAGTGTTTCGTCACTGTTGTTAGCGCATGGTCCTAAAAGTAGATTACTGTGTAAAAAATAATTTCCAAACATTGTAAAACACCCTATGTAAATATTTTAGACAAGAGTTTTTTTTTATTATTTGATTAAATGAGAGTAATTTCACTTGTGTTGTTGTCAGTACGAGGTCACGATGTATATAAAAGTGTTAGTCTACCGATGATACGTAGGTAGATTTTGTGCTTATCTGTACATCATGTCTAGATGTTCAGGGAGATATACGTGTTTGCTTGAGAGGAATGTAATTGATATCATACAAAGAGAAACGTCGGCGCGTATAACTAAATTCACCATGAAATATGCAGTGGTGATCTATTGCCAATGCGATTAATATCATGTGGTATTCACTCGAACGCTGATTGAATCAAGAAAGATTAGGCTAATAGGTTCGCTTCACGCATGCGCGATAAAGTTTTATTGGATGCTAATCTCACGAAATGATAGTAAGGAGAAAAAGAAAAGCGTATGTTGTTAGGCTATAGCTGAGGTTGCATAAAATTATTCAGATATGTTCTGATTTACCAACTGAGATATATATATATATATATTGCATTGCATTTAGAAAATAAATTATTCAGTAAATATATCAATATATAACTTACTACGAATATAGAATCAATGTGCACAATAATAGTGGATGTCTCTACATTTCTGAGCACTCCCTGTTATAGATATTAACATTTCTATTTGTTCAACATTCACAGAGCCCACCTGCGGTTTATACTGCAACAATGCTGCGCGGACGTTAGTGTTTATATCAGAGAGCGCATAATCTGGCGTAATTAAGTCTGGAGGACAAGATCAGTACGCTTAAACACTCGCGAGGATTTCTGACATCATGCTAGCACAATCATCGACCATTTGGGCAGGGTTCGATCGACTTTGATACTAGCACAGAAACTGATAAATACAGGGAGTATCAAAACTAATTTTACAAAATTTAGGCGTGGTTTTATACTACAGCAAACAAAAGTCCATATAAACCTATGTTTGCAAATTTTTCCTTTTTTTCATTTATAATTTTAAAGGAAAATTCCAATAAATAGCTCTGTGTTGTAATGTAGATTAGGTTACAATTGTCATTCGTGTAAATTTATGGCTAGTCTGTCTTCAACGATTATCGTATGTATCGTGAGTTAACTGAGAAGTGTTCTGTTTAACAATGGCAAGATATTAATATCGTGAAGAAGCAGATATGATTTTTACATATGGACGCGAGGCTGCACGGCTCTATCTGATTGCATTATCCAACCGTTGGTGCTATTTATTGTTGCATTGCTGTGACAAGTTCCGTGGCACCAGAAACTATGGCTCGAGAAAGACAGAGATCCGCTTGTAAGACTGACCACGAAAAACACATTTTACAGGCAGTCGGAGGCGATCAAGGTATAAGCTCACGTCAAGTGGTCCTAGCATGCTATACATACCATAGTACCGCACGGAGTGTAATTCAAGAGCGGGATCTGGCTTTATCTGACTTAAAAAATAATTTTGAGAAACGAAGTGATAATTTCTCCTTCGCAAACTGAGACCAAAACTAGCGGACCGTACAATTTAGATTATCGACCAACGCCAGTAACAAAGACATTTTAACTATAATAAAACTAGGACTAGAAATCAGCCACCATAAACAGAAATTAGAGTATGTAGAATGAAAAAAAAAAAAAAGTAAGTTGAAACAAAGCAAATGTAACATCATATGGTTCAACCCGCATTACAATAGTTACGTCCAAACTAATGTAGCATTAATTTTTCTAAATTTAATTAAAAAATATTTTGGTCATTTTTCAACACTAAAATACGGTAAAATACACCTGTACTAAAAACATCAATAATTATATATCGCAACATAACAATACTATATGAAGCAAGCACACGAACAATATAGTAGATAATAATACTACTAAAAGTCAATGCAACTGCCGTAAAAACGTAACCTGCCCATTAAATGGCCAGTGCATGACTGAAGGCATAATCTACAGAGCTAGGATCAGTTCAGACGATGATGTTAAATACGAATTACTTTCTATAGAGAACCAATGAAAATCGCGTTTTTATTATCAACGAATGACGCTGAAAAATTTAAATACAAAAACGGCACAACACTCAAAGTATTTATTGGTGACGACTATAAGAAAGCATTCGTCGCGCAAGCATAACCATTCTGTGGAAAGGGAGAGAGATGTAATTTCTATTTCTTGGATAAGATTATCATATTAAAACATTTAAATAACGCTTACTGAATAGGGAGTTGATAGCTCCATATGTACCTAAATATCACCAACTCAAGCAATGTGATTTCGCGAACAGTAATATATAATATGTAACACCTATTAATATTCAGAGAACCCAATATTAATACCATTTTTATATATCTATACTCATAATTCCATATGCTAGATCGTACTTGATTAATTTATAACATGTGTTTATCTAATTTCACCTTTCTAAGTATATGGCTAGGTTATAAATGCATTAGATATAGACTTAGCCTATAATTATGTTAACATTGGGTGAGCTAAGTTTACTTTAATAATATATTCTAACGACGGATTATTATGCAAAAAGATGTATTCCCCTTTATACAGTGTCTAAGTAAATTCAAGTTTTTTTTTAAATATATAAAATAGTTTTTCAATTTTTTCGACTTTTCAACCTAAGAATTATTAATAATTAATTCTTATAGGTAAACAAATATAAAATCAACAGCACATGAATTAAAATCTCGTAAAGTTTAATGATCATTTGCACGTGAGGATTGCTTATTTGCATGAACTCCGAGTCGTGCGATCGACGTGTGGTCTCATGTATAACCACTACTATATATATATATATATATATATATATATATACACGTGTGCGCGAGTAATACCGAAATTCTGACCAGTTGTGGAATCAAATAAATTAACTTATTTTCAGGTGTAGACATAAAAACAAGTTTAATATTCCCTAAATACGTTGCCTTGGGAATATATACTTAAACTGTTGAGTCTTTTATAAGGGTGTTGGCACATGTGTGAGTACACGTGTGTGTGTGTGTGTGTGTGTGTATATATAATCTCACGCGCTTTTGTGTTTTAATGTAGTTTAGATGTGTTATTGTCTTGCCGATGTATACATAATCTATAATTCTACATTAATAGCTTTAATATTATTATCTGTACATTAATTTACTTATATATTGTAACGTTCTTTAGATTTTATTATTCTTTACTAAAAATCCTTTTAATTCAATTAACTTACTTTAAATAATTACATTTGATATTCTTATTTATTTAGGTGAACTTTATTAAACTAATTTGGAATTGTGTTGATTTGTCCTACCTAAAATAACAGGCCATATTGTTCAATCTACTGTATTTCTTTCAAATCTGATCACACAATGCAATCCGATGTACAAATGTTCAAACCCTTCAAGGTAAAAATTCTTGGTCAGGTCATTATAGTTTGGTTTTAATACTATCCCTTCATTTTTCCCACTTCCCTGCACCTTACTCTAAATTAGCTCTGTCCCACGTTTTAAAATGAATTTTATATTCGAAATTCTGTTATTCTTCTTTCTTACCGTCTCTTCTTTCTTACCGTCTCTTCTTTCTTACCGTCTCTTCTTTCTTACCGTCTCTTCTTTCTTACCGTCTCTTCTTTCTTACCGTCTCTTCTTTCTTACCGTCTCTTCTTTCTTACCGTCTCTTCTTTCTTACCGTCTCTTCTTTCTTACCGTCTCTTCTTTCTTACCGTCTCTTCTTTCTTACCGTCTCTTCTTTCTTACCGTCTCTTCTTTCTTACCGTCTCTTCTTTCTTACCGTCTCTTCTTTCTTACCGTCTCTTCTTTCTTACCGTCTCTTCTTTCTTACCGTCTCTTCTTTCTTACCTTCCTCTTGTTATTCTGCTATATCAGAATCTGTCTCCATTTATAAAGAACTTTCCGTCTGAAGTGATGAATATATAGAAATATTCACAAAATAAATTATAACCAAAATAGATTTTTAGATTCTCTTCTTAACCTATTATTATATTTGAGATATATTACACAACAAAATCCCAAATTTTATATATATATATATATATATATATATATATTTTAACCAACGAAGTACGTTAGTCTCATTCAATCCACCGGGGTCGAATAAGATTTTGTTGTGTAAATTATATCCTCTGTTATAATAAATACATTGAGCTCTTTTTGTGGATCAGTTTTAATGCTTGATATTATTAGGCTCCACTTGGATTACCTATCAATATATTTATTTCCTGTAACATATGTGTGCGTGGTTTTGAATTTGCCTGCCCTTTTTTTACTGTTATTGTGTGCGTGAATATTTTTAACTACAGCTGACCAATAATAGATTATACTATATAATGTAAAGTTCTGTAGGCGTGTAAGGATATACAAATTGGAGAGTATGATTGATGCAATGATACACGTTTCTTTCATTTCGTAAATCGACCAGTACATTAATACCGGGAAACATTGATCGAAAAATTATTAACAAGTGAATGATCTATAAACTGAGCTATATATAATGACCAATAAATTATAGTGTTATCAATACATATATGTTCCGATTGATCGGAAAATTCGTAGATAATTACATCGATTTAGGTTTCATCATTTTACTGTAGAATTAGCTAAATTTAACCGTAAGTTATATTCTAATATTAATGTTTCTTTTGTGATGTTCGCTTTCTTCTTACTTCCTTGTCAACTACGATTTTCATGAATTTAAATTCAACGTCAATTGTCAAATGCCTGTCTTTAATTATCCTTTCTCTTCACGTTTTCTCATTTTATTTTTTCCTACTCAGTAATACGTTTTATTTTAAGGGAATTATCTACTTACTTGCGATGAAAAAAAATAGGTAACCAACTAGCTCGAGATATGAACAGAATAATTAATTTTGTTGCTCTATCAATTAGTAATACTGAACGTTTTCATTTCTTCTAATATTAACGACACGATTATGTTGTTTGTTTGTTGTTGTTTTTTTGTTCAAGAAGTAAGATTGTGAGGTAACAGTAATTTTCCCATTTTTATAGCCGCTTAACAGCGCCCTCTATCGAGTTTTTGGCAAAATTCTCGAAGATATATAGGGATAACCCACAACAGATAAATTGATTAATAAATCCATACTAGGCTTGATAGAATTTGCCTGTACATAAATGAAATACTGACATACATTATCGAAAGTTTGTTCGTGAACTATTCACAAGAGTTGGACAAATTAGAGTCGTATCAAAGATTGTACGAATAGAAAGGAATATCAAGACTTATGCTAAACTAGATAATGGCCGGCTGGGTTGAACTATTCACGAACGTGAAGGAAATGAGGAGAGAGATAATAATCACGTTTTGCTTCATGTAAATGATAGCAATTTATACAGAAATCTCCGCTAAGCCACTGTCAGAGCTCAAATCGATTCACTTCTAATCGCTTTCTTATTGTAATGATGGTAGATCTTTGCGAACAGTGGGATGAATTCTGTTAATCAAACCAAGATCGGATGGAAGCTTGGAAAGTGAAGTCGAGATTTTGGTGGGGCTGAAAATTTAGATTAGAAAGGCTAAGTACTAGTTGTGACCTACAGTTGTATGAAAAGTTCGAAGCCAACGGACGATTGGTCATTGAAAAAAAGCTGTATTGTTTTATTTTAAAAAGTCAAGCCGCCATACAAAAATGTGGATAGTATTCGTTTCTGTGTCTCTCTGTGTTCAGTGAATTTTAGGATGAATCCAACTTTACCTTTTGGTAATTATTTCTCGTTAACAAGAGTTTATCTATCCACTAAACCGGGTTAGTATTCAAGCGGGGCTAGCCAAACGTCTCATACCGTATTCAGCCATTCGCTGAAGATTTCACACTATTTTTAATTCATTCCACCAGCAATTAAGCCCTTTATTTTCTATTAGTTTAATGTGTTATGTATTATTTCATTTTATTCACACTGAGTTTTCTTTCTTGATTTACGATCATATCACGTTGAAACACCAGTTCTCGACCGATCACTGACGTTAAGCAACGTTTGGCCTGGCCAATGCCTAGATGTAACACCGGTTGGGAATTGCAGGCACTGAATGCTTGGATGTGTGAGGGATATGATGGCTCAGAATGAGAAGTCGGAAAGCCTAGTTCGATCTCCAGTCGACTTTATTCATTTACGCGCAAATAAGATTAGGCAATGCATTAATCAATATATTCCCTCCAGCTACGTGTTAAATAAGACAAACTGGATCCTATAGCCTTGAGTGACAACCGGTCTAATGCAGAAATTAAAAAAGGCTTACTGCCAATTCAATCATGAATCGAAAAGATGTGAACGCCCACGCGTGTTATATTTGCCTCTACCAACACCCATTGGTCCAGCGCGGTAAGGCTTATGTCCAACAAACGACCTTCAAACGCTAAGAAGAGAGTTGTCACTTACGTTTTTTTCTTGTTTTTTTAAATTTCTGTCGGTTCGAATTTGTTTTTCGTGTGTGTGTGTGTGTGTGTGTCTCCGTCTCAAGTTGTACTTTTATAAGTTTGAATTTAGACGTAGCATAAGGAATACAAAATACATATATTATCTTCCAAAAGGAGGCAAGTGAAGACCTTGAAAGCTGAAGGTTTTCAGCTTTCACGTCTTCACTTTCTGCTACTTTCTTGTTATTCCATATTTGTTTGTATTTTTGCTTTTTTTTTTCACGCCAAGGTTGTAAAACCACAAGTTGTTCTTAGGTGTGGAAGAATGAAAAAAAACAAAACAAATATTACTAAGGAGCTGAAATGAATGGAGCCGGAAGAGTTCAACAAGCGAACAAGAGACTGTTACCATATAACTTACGGCTACATCTAGCAAACCCAACTGTAAATTGATGAGAACTGGTTGCCACTTTTGTACTGCGTTTAAATTCATAAAGTTTAGGTACTATAGTGACTACATCATCCGAACAGTTGGCATGGAATATTTAGAGAAAAAGCTCTAGGATAGCCGGTGGGAAAATGGCTGAATCCGAGACGACAGATCAAGACGAATAATATAGCCTATTTTTATATTATCGCCTTGCTTGGGTAGAAATGATTAAAACAAAAGGTTTGAGTTGTTTGTGAGTATTTTTTATCTAAGCAACATGGTCGGATATATTATATACACTTCATGTATTATCAGATTTTTTAAGGCTTATCATAGGGAAGCAATTTTACGGCGGTGAGAAAATAATTTTAGACAAGACTCCAGATCAGGACCAATAGCATTGCCAATTCCTTTTTATCACATGTCCCTTTCCAGTTCTTCTTTTGTTTTCTTTCTTTCCGCTTTTTTCATCTTTTATTTCCTTCCTCATCACGATTAGTTTTTGTTTCATTTTTCACTTTTAAAATCTTCGTTTCTTTTTTCACTTTTCTTTCTTCCTTTCATTTATTCCCTTTACATCTTCTATTTATTCCTTTTATTTTCTTCCATTAAATTTATTCACTTTATTTTCTTCCATTAAATTTATTTCCTTTTCTTTCTTCCTTTAAACTTATTCCCTTTTCTTTGTTCCCTGAAACTTATTCCCTTTTCTTTGTTCCCTGAAACTTATTCCCTTTTCTTTGTTCCCTGAAACTTATTCCCTTTTCTTTGTTCCCTGAAACTTATTCCCTTTTCTTTGTTCCCTGAAACTTATTCCCTTTTCTTTGTTCCCTGAAACTTATTCCCTTTTCTTTGTTCCCTGAAACTTATTCCCTTTTCTTTGTTCCCTGAAACTTATTCCCTTTTCTTTGTTCCCTGAAACTTATTCCCTTTTCTTTGTTCCCTGAAACTTATTCCCTTTTCTTTGTTCCCTGAAACTTATTCCCTTTTCTTTGTTCCCTGAAACTTATTCCCTTTTCTTTGTTCCCTGAAACTTATTCCCTTTTCTTTGTTCCCTGAAACTTATTCCCTTTTCTTTGTTCCCTGAAACTTATTCCCTTTTCTTTGTTCCCTGAAACTTATTCCCTTTTCTTTGTTCCCTGAAACTTATTCCCTTTTCTTTGTTCCCTGAAACTTATTCCCTTTTCTTTGTTCCCTGAAACTTATTCCCTTTTCTTTGTTCCCTGAAACTTATTCCCTTTTCTTTGTTCCCTGAAACTTATTCCGTTTTCTTTGTTCCCTGAAACTTATTCCCTTTTCTTTGTTCCCTGAAACTTATTCCGTTTTCTTTGTTCCCTGAAACTTATTCCGTTTTCTTTGTTCCCTGAAACTTATTCCGTTTTCTTTGTTCCCTGAAACTTATTCCGTTTTCTTTGTTCCCTGAAACTTATTCCGTTTTCTTTGTTCCCTGAAACTTATTCCATTTTCTTTGTTCCCTGAAACTTATTCCCTTTTCTTTGTTCCCTGAAACTTATTCCCTTTTCTTTGTTCCCTGAAACTTATTCCGTTTTCTTTGTTCCCTGAAACTTATTCCGTTTTCTTTGTTCCCTGAAACTTATTCCGTTTTCTTTGTTCCCTGAAACTTATTCCGTTTTCTTTGTTCCCTGAAACTTATTCCGTTTTCTTTTTTCCCTGAAACTTATTCCGTTTTCTTTGTTCCCTGAAACTTATTCCGTTTTCTTTGTTCCCTGAAACTTATTCCGTTTTCTTTGTTCCCTGAAACTTATTCCGTTTTCTTTGTTCCCTGAAACTTATTCCATTTTCTTTGTTCCCTGAAACTTATTCCGTTTTCTTTGTTCCCTGAAACTTATTCCGTTTTCTTTGTTCCCTGAAACTTATTCCGTTTTCTTTGTTCCCTGAAACTTATTCCGTTTTCTTTGTTCCCTGAAACTTATTCCGTTTTCTTTGTTCCCTGAAACTTATTCCCTTTTCTTTGTTCCCTGAAACTTATTCCCTTTTCTTTGTTCCCTGAAACTTATTCCCTTTTCTTTGTTCCCTGAAACTTATTCCCTTTTCTTTGTTCCCTGAAACTTATTCCCTTTTCTTTGTTCCCTGAAACTTATTCCCTTTTCTTTGTTCCCTGAAACTTATTCCCTTTTCTTTGTTCCCTGAAACTTATTCCCTTTTCTTTGTTCCCTGAAACTTATTCCCTTTTCTTTGTTCCCTGAAACTTATTCCCTTTTCTTTGTTCCCTGAAACTTATTCCCTTTTCTTTGTTCCCTGAAACTTATTCCCTTTTCTTTGTTCCCTGAAACTTATTCCCTTTTCTTTGTTCCCTGAAACTTATTCCCTTTTCTTTGTTCCCTGAAACTTATTCCGTTTTCTTTGTTCCCTGAAACTTATTCCGTTTTCTTTGTTCCCTGAAACTTATTCCGTTTTCTTTGTTCCCTGAAACTTATTCCGTTTTCTTTGTTCCCTGAAACTTATTCCGTTTTCTTTGTTCCCTGAAACTTATTCCGTTTTCTTTGTTCCCTGAAACTTATTCCGTTTTCTTTGTTCCCTGAAACTTATTCCGTTTTCTTTGTTCCCTGAAACTTATTCCGTTTTCTTTGTTCCCTGAAACTTATTCCGTTTTCTTTGTTCCCTGAAACTTATTCCGTTTTCTTTGTTCCCTGAAACTTATTCCATTTTCTTTGTTCCCTGAAACTTATTCCCTTTTCTTTGTTCCCTGAAACTTATTCCCTTTTCTTTGTTCCCTGAAACTTATTCCCTTTTCTTTGTTCCCTGAAACTTATTCCCTTTTCTTTGTTCCCTGAAACTTATTCCGTTTTCTTTGTTCCCTGAAACTTATTCCGTTTTCTTTGTTCCCTGAAACTTATTCCGTTTTCTTTGTTCCCTGAAACTTATTCCGTTTTCTTTGTTCCCTGAAACTTATTCCGTTTTCTTTGTTCCCTGAAACTTATTCCGTTTTCTTTGTTCCCTGAAACTTATTCCGTTTTCTTTGTTCCCTGAAACTTATTCCGTTTTCTTTGTTCCCTGAAACTTATTCCATTTTCTTTGTTCCCTGAAACTTATTCCCTTTTCTTTGTTCCCTGAAACTTATTCCCTTTTCTTTGTTCCCTGAAACTTATTCCCTTTTCTTTGTTCCCTGAAACTTATTCCCTTTTCTTTGTTCCCTGAAACTTATTCCCTTTTCTTTGTTCCCTGAAACTTATTCCCTTTTCTTTGTTCCCTGAAACTTATTCCCTTTTCTTTGTTCCCTGAAACTTATTCCCTTTTCTTTGTTCCCTGAAACTTATTCCCTTTTCTTTGTTCCCTGAAACTTATTCCATTTTCTTTGTTCCCTGAAACTTATTCCGTTTTCTTTGTTCCCTGAAACTTATTCCGTTTTCTTTGTTCCCTGAAACTTATTCCGTTTTCTTTGTTCCCTGAAACTTATTCCGTTTTCTTTGTTCCCTGAAACTTATTCCCTTTTCTTTGTTCCCTGAAACTTATTCCCTTTTCTTTGTTCCCTGAAACTTATTCCCTTTTCTTTGTTCCCTGAAACTTATTCCCTTTTCTTTGTTCCCTGAAACTTATTCCGTTTTCTTTGTTCCCTGAAACTTATTCCGTTTTCTTTGTTCCCTGAAACTTATTCCGTTTTCTTTGTTCCCTGAAACTTATTCCGTTTTCTTTGTTCCCTGAAACTTATTCCGTTTTCTTTGTTCCCTGAAACTTATTCCGTTTTCTTTGTTCCCTGAAACTTATTCCGTTTTCTTTGTTCCCTGAAACTTATTCCGTTTTCTTTGTTCCCTGAAACTTATTCCGTTTTCTTTGTTCCCTGAAACTTATTCCGTTTTCTTTGTTCCCTGAAACTTATTCCGTTTTCTTTGTTCCCTGAAACTTATTCCGTTTTCTTTGTTCCCTGAAACTTATTCCGTTTTCTTTGTTCCCTGAAACTTATTCCGTTTTCTTTGTTCCCTGAAACTTATTCCGTTTTCTTTGTTCCCTGAAACTTATTCCGTTTTCTTTGTTCCCTGAAACTTATTCCCTTTTCTTTGTTCCCTGAAACTTATTCCCTTTTCTTTGTTCCCTGAAACTTATTCCCTTTTCTTTGTTCCCTGAAACTTATTCCCTTTTCTTTGTTCCCTGAAACTTATTCCCTTTTCTTTGTTCCCTGAAACTTATTCCCTTTTCTTTGTTCCCTGAAACTTATTCCCTTTTCTTTGTTCCCTGAAACTTATTCCCTTTTCTTTGTTCCCTGAAACTTATTCCCTTTTCTTTGTTCCCTGAAACTTATTCCCTTTTCTTTGTTCCCTGAAACTTATTCCCTTTTCTTTGTTCCCTGAAACTTATTCCCTTTTCTTTGTTCCCTGAAACTTATTCCCTTTTCCATCTTTTCACAGCTCTCCACAACATTTTATATGTTGTATCTCTTACTCGGATTTATATTTTCATCATCTCTCCCAACCCCTTTACCGCCGACTATTCACACAATCCCAGTTATTCGCTGTTTTCGTCTCCCTCTCACCGTCAATCAGTTCTGTGAGTGACAAATCTCCAAGAACTCTTTCCATCTTGTCTGCCTTAGACATTTAAACAGTCCCTTATATGCGTACTTTTCTTTTCACTGTTCCTTTAAACTTCTGCAGTGCTCACATGTTCAGTCAATCATATTCTCATAATCCATCTGTGTTACTGCATTTTTAGTAGCCTTTTCCCTCTGCAATATTTTCCAGCATTTTATACCATAGAGGAAAAATGATATTACATAAGTTTAGCAACTTCTTCTTTGTTGCTAACATTTTTCTGTTTCTTTACGCTTTAATAAACCTTTGTTTATACTCGGTTGCTTTAGACTTGTTCGCATTTCTTTTCACTTTTGTCGCCATCCTCATTCTGTTATGTTGTATGCATAATTTCCATACTACATTCAGCGTCGTATTATTCTCCTCCTCTTTTTCAAAATATTCTCCTCTTCTGTCTTTGTCTATATTTCTGAGATCAGGTACTGTAAATATTGTCCTCTGTCATATTCCCCAAGGACACATGGCCTACTGGATAAAGGCGTTAGGTGAAGTAATCCAGTGACTTGCGACAGAGAGTTGTGAGTTCAATACCACAGCAGAGGTGAACAAAAACTTGAGTTCCAAGATGAGATATCCAGAAAAGCCATGGCTCGCGGAATTAAAACAATCTTACCCAGTGGACTAAATAAATGGTTCAGTTTGTAACGTTTATCACCTGAAGAAGACCGGAGCGTACATCGGCCAAAACGTCGTGAATATGACAAAGATGAGGACGACAGCCCGAACAATATGAATAGTATAAATACTTCTCGTCTTTTTTTCTCTTTTCTGATCTTCATTCGTTTTTCTTCTCTATATTTTTCACATTTAATTTCTATATTTTCTGGTTTCACTTCGTTTTTTTTTCTGTTTTCGCTTTAGCAGCATCCGTTTCTTGTTATCATTCATTGAATTTAGTTTTCTGCAAAACTTCATTTCTTCTCATTTCGCTCATTTGCCTTTTATAATTTCTTCTTTTTCAAGTTTTATATCTTCAGTTTTTTTTTTCTTTTTGTCATTTTCAATTCCCTTTTTCTCCTTCCTTCGTTCCTCGCCCTTTCATTTTCTAACACGCTAGCCTTTATTTAATACTCTTACTTATCCTCATGTTCCTCGTATATCCATTCTGCTTCTTCAGTCCAATTTCTTTCCTTTTTGTTCACCATTCATTCCTCCTGTATATTAATATCAATGAAGTAACAGTTGAAATAAATACAAAAAGTACAAGAATATCTTAATGCCATTCCCCTTAAACCATGCAAGTGATTGCTAACTTCCCAATTGAAAGTGAGAGCGAGGCTTGCAATTTGGCAAAAATGGCCGACACAAGAATCCGAGTAATCCATGCAAATTACCCTGGGGAAGAAGTGATGGGAAAGACACGCTTGACTGAAAAACTAAATCATGCGTAAAACAGATCAGAAAAAGGCACGAGAGAAATTTTAAAAGAAAAGAATTCTGGAAAAAATATATTTAATCATTGGATAGACAGATCGGATGATTCATACAAATGTACATTGAAACATACGTTCATTAACACACAATATTTTGTGATAGAAGCAGAACGAGAAAAAATTGCAAAACGGCTTTAAAACTGTTAAAGGTTTACGGAATAATAGTTTCATTAATCTATATATGCCGTTTCTTTTCATTCTTTCCCAACATATTTAGATCTCTCTCTCATATATATATATATATATATATATATATATATATATATATATATATATAATACTTATGGAATCGCCTGTCGATTTCGATGTATCTGAAAACCTCATTCAGTTGTGTCGTATGCGACACTTCACTCCCGCTAGTGACCTCTATACAAGTATGTATCATTTCTACATACCTATCTATATTTATATATTTATCATTTTTATCTACGTATTTACATATCTATATCATTTCTAACTACCTATATATATATATATATATATATATGTGTGTGTGTGCGTCCGCGCGTATTAAGTGTAACAATTCAGGGACAGTGTGCAAAATTTTGTCATTAGGCCCACAGAAATCGAGAACCCATTTTAGTTCACACGCAAAAAGTTACCACTCTGACAAACTACAAAGAGACTGACCACAAACAACGGTGACGCAGTTCGGTTTGAACTAAATTGTAACTACGGGTGTGTGTGTGTGAGTAACATTCCCCTTCTTTACCAGACTCTGAAATTAGATATTGAATCTATGGACTGTCACTGATTACTCAGACCTTCCAAAGTTTACACAAACACATATTGTGCTTTGGGATCTTTTGCAGTAAAAAAAAACAATCGCTTGCAAATATGTAAGATTTGTGACGTTAAAATACTGATATCTTTCCTGAAGTGTTTATGAATGTTACACAGTTCAACTATTAACTTTAACAAAAATCTATTGTACTTGGACTAACGAAAATTACTTACAATATAATACATATTACTTATAATATTTTCCTTTTCATAACTACCAATTCTCCTTAGGAAGGACTTTAATATCCACATGCATGGCCCGAGAGTTTATATCCGTGGACATCTCCCGCTGGCTTGGGAACTCTCTCTTAAATCTCCACACCGCTCTTACGTCTGTCTCTACTTAACTCAATCAGCTATCTCTTCATTCTCCACCGTTCCCTTTCCTCTAATGACTGTTGTACGATATATAGTATTTTTGATAATATAGACAAGGCCATGCTCCTAAACCCATCTGCAAATATATTTCTGTTTGTTGACTTTAATACCCCCTATACCAGTTGGCTTAAACATTCTGACTGACCCCGCTGGTATCTAGTCCGTTAAATTCTCAATCTCTCAGGCAAGTATTGGACTTCCCCACGCGTTTTCCGGGCAACCTTGTTGGATACTAAATCTCCTTTTTACCTCTTTCCCCGTAATCATTTCGAATTTTGCTGCTCTGTCCACTTGGCAACTCTGATCATGCTGTAGTGCTGGTAAACATCCCTTTCCGATCTCCCACCAACCAAGAAACCCCTACCAACAGAATATCAACGTTCGGATTGGGACTCTTTCCGTGACTTGCTTCCTGATGTCCTTTGGATAAAAGATTTAATCATCCTGCTCATAAATGCCTCTGAGGTCTCCTCCTCAGTGAAAGCCGGCATCGATGCTTTAATTCCAACCAGGAAATGTCAAATTAAACCGCATTTATCTCCTTCGTTCTCACCTGCATGCGCTGCCGCTATAGCCCACGGGAATCACTTCTTCCGGTTATACCAGAGCGACACAACTGATTGCGACAGATGTCTCTTTGTCTTTGCACGTAATGAGTTTAAGCGTGTCCTCGAAGAAGCCAAGTTACTGTTTTCTGATAAAACGAAACAACGTATAGCATATCGCAAGTTCGGTTACAGAGATTATTAATGGCTCTGCAAGAGTCTGCTGAACAACTGCATATCCTCAACCGGGAAGTTATATGAAATATTTTGTTTTTACATAAAGAGGTAAGGAAAAACGAGAAAAAATATAAAAAAAGGTAGTAGAGAAACATAGAGGAAGACAAAGAATAAACCAGAAGAATTAAACGAATAACAAGTCTTAAAAATTAAATGATAGAAAACGAACACAGAAATCTTTGAAGAAAGAAAAACGATTTAGAGGAATGTGGAGAAAGTAAACAAAATAAATGAAAAAAAAAATGGTGACGAAACATAGATAAAGAATCGAAGGCATTCTAAGAACACTTTATATAAAATCAGAAGTTAAAAATAACGGCAAACGATGGTTGGAAAAAGGACGGAGAGAAACAAGAATTTGAAATACGTGTATGAAAATGGCAACGCAGGAATGAATTGAATAGGTCTTCAAACATTTATCCGAATGAATTTCACGCGGAATACATTTTCTGGGATTTCCTTAAGAACTATAGATTACAAATCAAACATTATTATACGAATCATCAAAATTTGAAAATGACGGACGAAAAACTAACAGTTGTTTTCCATTTTAAATAAACAAAAATAACACCATTTGAAAATCGACAGCATTTGTCGTCTTTCTCTCTTCTTGAATTCTTATTTTGCTAAGTACGCATGCGCGTACCTTGCACAAACACTCTTTCAAATATAAAGAGTGTTCTATCTTGAAAACTAATCGTCTTGAAATGAGAAATAAATTTTATATTTGAAATTAAAAAAATAATAGTTAAAGATTATATTTTCTTTGATATTATCGGTCTACATCGCTACTGTTTGCTGCTATCCACAGCCTCAGACTCACCAAATTGTTACGTAAATGTTTTTCTTTTAACTAGGCGATAAATGTACAGAATTATCGAGATATTGATTGTGATGAAATTGGTGACGATAAAAACTATACAAAGCTAAATAGGCGTATGTTTAAAATGCATCTTTAATGAAATGACTACAAAATTAAATAAAACTGTTGTTAGTATACAAAATTTAATGAAAAATGGACATAATTGATTTTTTAAATCAAGCTATTCTGGACGTAAGTGATTAGACCTCTACACAGATTTCTTTCTCATTATTTTTAAATCATCTTATATTTTTGATAAAGATAGTGGCATGCTTAACCATGGCTTTCTCCATAATATGTCCACGGACACAAATCATCCTCATTCGTTCTCTGTTTGAACTGTAAAAGGATTTTTCATTCGGACAGTTGTTTTCCCAAATTTCTTCGCGAAGATGATTCCTTGAACGCTTTAATCTTAACCTATTAAACTCAAAAGTCACTTATTATCTCTTTTCCTTATACCCATGGCCTTCATTTCCCACCACCTATGATTTCATTCATACAATGCACCTCTCAATCAGCAAATATCTATAGTGAGTGGCTCGTCTGATAGGTATTGAGTGAAATTCAATAAAAATTAAGAGATGCCAATAAGGAATAGACGAAAATTAAAATCTTTCAAAAAAATTTAAAACAACGATATTCTTTACAAATACACACATAAACTATTATATATATATATATATATATATAATATATATAATATATATATAATATATAATATATATAATATATAATATATATAATATATAATATATATAATATATAATATATATAATATATATATATAAAATATATAATATATATATATATATATATATATAATATATATATATATATATATATATATATATTTAATATAATATATATAATATATATATATATAATTGGCTAAAATGTTGGTACTCTGTACATACACAAACATATTAGATTTACCTATTGTCCAATTCACACAGCTTGACAGAGGTTTATTCCATATTTCCGGTTCCTTCTAAAGTATGTTTATTCTCTTTCACTTCCAGTAGCCACTTACGCCTTAGTTGATTTATCGCCTTGATTGGATTTAATTGATTAAAGAAATGTATGTATATATGTGTCTCTGTACATTTTCTTCACAATGAGGATGAAATTATATATATATATATATATATATATATATATATGGGTTAGTGGTGCATTGTGTGTAGTCAATTCTTGCGGTTATTTTGTCGGGAGTGGCTTGTTTATTTACTTTTTTATTTCTTTATTTCGGTTAATTTATTTTAGTAGTTTCAATTTATTTTCATTTTTATTTTACATATTTATTTATTCTTTTCGGTTTTCGATGTTTTATTAACGTAGTAAAATCCTATAGGGAATTTGCTTGGGTCCCTTATTTAACAGTATGTTTTAGTCTGGAAAGATAAAAGTTATTTATTCGTTCAATTTTTGGATTGATTGCTATAGTCTATTCTGTTATTTTTGCGACGGCAGTTTTTAATGTGTTTATTATTTTATTTATTTATGTATTTATTTGGACTGAATAAATCGCTTCAATTATCTTTCCAGACTAAAACTGTTTATTAAATAAGCGAGCCAAGCAAATCCCCCATAAAAAAAATTACTATGTTAATAGAACATCGAAAACCGAAAAGAATAAATATATAAAATGAAAATAAATAAAAACAAGTATAATAAATTAACCCAAATAAATAAACAAGCCACCCCGCCAAAATAACCGCCAGAACGGACTGCCCATAATGTCCCACTGACGCACATATATATAAATAGCCGAGAGAAAAAAAAGCAACACCCGCGGCCTGAGGATTGCGTCTAGCATGAAACAGCCTGTCGCCTCTGAGTGTTGACTTCAATGTTCCCTTCTATATTTACATAAGCTATCTCTGATATTGAGCCCTTTATCCCATACATATAGCACACCTTAAAACTAATATATATATATATATATATATATATATATATATATATATATATAATATTTTATAATATATAATAGGAGTACTGTCATGAGTTATAACTCGACAAGTTTTTGCTCTTCCCCTCTTTCACTCTATATAGACACACACAAATATATATATATATATATATATATACACACATATAACGGGTGTTACTGCATAAGTGACCGTCTCTCAAGATGTTTAATATCTAAAAAACAAAATTAAACTAATTGATTTTAAGACCTTCATTTGTTTTGTTCTATTTTCCAGAATGTTTCATTTTTTTTGTATTTTGCTCTTTTGCATATGTCTTTTTCTACCCATTCTTCTTTATTCTTGATACTTTGAACCAGTTTCATTTTAATTTGTTACATTGAATCGTGTTCGTTTTTCTTTTACTATTACAGGTTGTTTGGATGGATAACAAACTCTCGTTGTTGACACTAGAAAATCGTCGAGTGATTGACGATGTCCGTGTGAGTGTCGAACGGCCATATGTGGCCAACTGGAACTTGCATATACGTGACGTAACATCTGACGATCAAGGATTATATATGTGTCAGATAAATACAGACCCAGTCAAAATCAAACAGGTGGTGTTGTATGTGCAAGGTAAGTGAAATAGATTTTTTTAAAAATTGTTTTTGTCTATTCAATGACTGAAGAAGTAATATATATATATAGAGAGAGTATATCTGTCTATGATACCTTTTCACTTGACATCCATCCAACCGATTTTGACCAAATTTGGCATATACCTTGTGCAATATAAGAGGTAGGTTCCTAGAATAAAAAATCGATAATTTAAAAATCAAAAATCGATAAAGCCGATTAAAAATCGATAAATTCAACTTTTTTCCTCGCTGAAACTCGATATGTTGGTTACTTAAATCATAACGAGTTTAACGATATCTCATTTTTTTATTTCCTACGCCACTGCGTTGAGTGAAAACCCGCGAAAAAAGAAAAATCCATTTCAACGAAAAACTCCCTCAATTTTAAATCAATCTAATACAAACTTCACTCAATTGTAACCAACAATATGTTGATTGTTTTATAATTAACTCCATCCATATAGTGAAAACCGGCGTAAATAGCGAAAATGAGCGATTTTTACTGGTTTCTTTGTTATTTTTCGTGGATCTTTCAACTAATTGTCATCAAAATTAACAATTGCTTTATAAATACATCCTCTTTTACATACCTGGTAGCACACTGACAAATTGAATTTCAAAATTTCCAAAAATATTTGTCGTCTGAAGTGGGTCTTCATGTTGCCTGTTTTACCCCTCCATGTCCTCGGCTAACTTCACTTGAATAAATACAAACTTCTTGTGTTTTATCAGTAACCGAATTAATTCAAAATGTTTTTTTAATGAAACTATCTCAATTTAATTGAAGAAGATAGACTCTGTTACATTTAAACTTGGTGCTGAACGATTCAGTAATTGTTGCTTTTTTCTGCAGAATGATTTATTAGCTAGTGTGATCTTTAAAATATACTATTCGATACCAGTTAATGCTGAAAATTATCTCACATATGTAGATGAGACTTGAAGCGCAAGAGATGTAGCTTTCTACAGAAGAATGCTAAGAATAGTGTAGAAAGTATATATTAGGAACTAGGAATTTTGAAGGAAAATGGGAACGAAAAAGAAACATTTAAAATCAGAAAGATTGCTTTTGGACAAATAATGACGAAGTACTCTGGAACGTGACAAGATATATTGAAAGCAAGAACAGAAAATCGGAAAAAAAGCAGGTAACCTAGCTATCTCGTTCAGATGGATTGCAGAACCAGGATGGAAAGGGGGTCAAAGCTGACATAAATATAATAGCATCGACTTTTTGCAATCCTTCACCATTCATGCTCTAAAGAGATAAAGAATCCGTACCAAAAGATAAATCATAATTGCCGTATAGACTTGACTATAGTGCTAGTTTTTACGATCAGTTTTTTTTTTTTTTTGGCGGGTGGGGGGTACGCAAAAATGGGAGTCGCACTATACACATTTTTTCTTCTGGCGGGGAGGGTAAAATTAATGAAAAAAAAAACAGGCAACTATACATGAAGTTATTTTCTACACGAGAGTGACTCATTGCAGCTTCTTGAACAAATGTGTTTCTTTTCGCTGAAATCTAGTGGTAAGAGTATATATTGAATTAATTGTTATGTATGCAGCTAATAAAGTCGGTTTCCTGTGTCTATCAAAACAATTCGTATCGCCAGAATCACTTACATATATACAAGTCAAACATTCATCCTTACTTTGAATATTGTTTCATAAATGGTCTGGTGCTCTTGCTCTATATTTAGAGATTCTAAACAAAACCCAAAGAATAATCTGCAATATTATTGGTCTTCACCTGGTATCTTGGCTTCAGTCCATTTCCTACCGCCGTATCTTGGATTCTCTGTGCCTTTTCTGTAAATACTTTCGTGGTAATTGTTCTGATGAACTTTTCTCTATGCTACTTAGACGTTGTGAATTCGAGGCAAGGTCCCATCATTTTAAATTAAAATGTCAAGATGGAACCGTAGGTTTTAGACTAACAATTTCTTGTTTGTAGAACTTTTACAGCTTTTTTCTTCCAAACCAACTTCGATTTTCAAAAATTTGGATGCACTATCAATCGTTAACTTCTGTCTTAATTCTTGTTCTTTTATTGTCCTCTCTCGATCATAGTATAGCTTTCTTATATCCTCTAACACTCAGTAATTCCTTGCGTCTTAGTGGCTTTATTACCTTGATTGGGGTGAAATTGTGTGTGCATGTGTGTGTTACGCCAATCTAAAAATGAATACAAAGCGAAAGGTATACATAATGATTTTGCCTCCGAATATGACACAAGGTTGTGTTTTAAAGTAAGTTTATCAGTAATACTGTGGAAAAAAACTTGCTTAAGCCCTCTCGACACTTCCTCTTTTGCGGACCCTTCAGGCACTGGTTAATGTTGCTCTTCACAAGCGTAGCTTAGATGTGGCACAAGAATGAAACTGTGGGGCAGCCAATGAGGTTCGAACTCACTACTCTGTCTTAATTGATCTAGCGAGACCATCTTGCTAACCATTATACCACGTCGAAGTATTCAAGTCACCGGGTAATGATAAAGAATTTAAAATGCCGTTTCCCCTGTTGACAAGATCTCTAATATGCTGACTCTATCTCCTGTATAGGAACAAGATACCCCCCAAAAAGGGGCTACTAATCAAATGTTGGATATAATTAGTCATATAAAATTATCAGTATTTACCTATTTCTGAAACGGGTAATAACTTATTTACTCGGATAGATTCATAGTGAATTACAGTGTAACCCTGATATGAGAGAAACCCGGATATAAGAGATTTTCTCTGGTCCAAAATTAGAGCCATACTTACCTAAACAAATGTAGACCAAACCCGGATATAAGAGACTTCTTCTGCGGTCCCGACAACTCTCTTATATCCGGGTTACACTAATATGCCCTACAGTAGATATCGCATTCATTACCTCATATATTTTCGATAGGCTGACGAGATGTGAAACACTTCATGCGCAGAAGTTACTGGGAACCGTCATGGTCGGATATAAAAAAAGCTCTTTTCCTCTTTTTAAGTTTGAATGAGGATCCAGCAAAGGTCACATGGGGTCTCATCTGGATACTTGCGAACAGCCTCAATTGGAAACAATGTGGACAGTGTTACCTGACCTGAACTTATTTCTAACCTGCATAGTTATGCTCTGCTATTAACGAAACATTTCACAATATCGCGCATATTTGGCTGTGACGCATGTGCTTGATATACCTTTATTTGACTTGATGGGATGATAACATTTGTCTACGTATATATTTGAAACCCAGCGTCACAGATTTCGGGTGCTGCTGCTCTCTCTCAATAATAACATTAAATGCGGTTGTACCCCAGGCCTCCATCATCGGAGCTTTTTTTTTTTTTTTTTTTCATAATTTTTCTCGGTGACCATCATGAAGTCGCCAGTTCTTGACAATGTATTTATGCCGATGAAAACAACTTTTTACTCTTGTCTTCATGGTAAGTCTGCGAGACTCGGTAGAAAAACTAGAAGCTGATCTTGAAAATAACACTCAATCTGTTCTTTACTGGGCAAGAAATGCGTTGTTAATTTTAACACTTTCAAAATTAAACTACTTTCTTTAAATCGTTTTAGATTACCTTTATTTTCCTTCTATTGGAATGGCTGATACTAACTTCCAGGAGAGTAAATCATTGATTTCACGACCTAAGAGCTTCCACATATATGAATTAAAACGCTTACATCGTGTTAATAATTAAGTTTGATACTAAATTCATTTTGCACATTTTTTTTATCGCCCTAATCCGATCTTGCACATTTGTAAGTCTGCCATTCATCCTTGAATTGAATATTCTCCTTATATTTGGTCTGGAGCTTCTTGTCTGTATCTAGAGATTCTTGACAAAATCCAAAGAAGAATATGCAATATTATCAATACTGAACCGGAATCTCGGTTTCAGTCACTTTCCCATTTCCCCGTGCTTTTTCTATAACTATTTCATGGCAACAGTTCTGATGAGCCTTCCTCTTTAATATCCCAGCTTCCTGAATGTAAGTTTAGTACTTCATTGGCAGCTATGTCTCATAATTGCAATTGCTACTTGTAAGTGCATGTTCAATTCGAATAGCTTCTTCCCTCGCACTTCTCGGGTGTGGAGCTTCCTGTTTTCATGTTAATGCCGGTTTTCAAACATCTAAATGCAGCATCAGTTATCATTATTTTGTTTTAATCTTTTTATTGCCCTATTCCTTCGGCAACGTTTTCTCAGGTTAAACTCAATAACCCCGTGCTTCCTATTGGCTTTTTGTCACTTGCCTGAGGTGAAACGGTTTAAATAATAACGTACATATACAGAAAAATGGCAAGAAGAAAACAACCAACAATTCTAGAAGTTGAAAATGCTACTTTATTTTATTCTAAGACTTAAACTTATCGTACCAACCAATAACTGGATAATGACATACAAATCTTCAAAGAATGTAGATTGTCTTATCAATATGATTATACCGTCTGATGGAACCATTTTAGTGACAGAACGTGATAACATCTTCAAAATAAGGATCTGGAAATGGAAATTACAAGAATATAGCATTTAATCAAAGCCCTTATAGTTGCAGAAGTACTTGAGATGATTAACAAGAATACTGACACGTACATTAAGAAAATTAAAGGAAATCCATCCTTTCTGAAATAATGAAAAAGATTGTGTTAATGAGTACTGCTCACATACTAAGAAGAAATTCTTTCAACAATTTCCTGCAAAAAAAAAAACATTCAGTCGCAGATGAAAGACTTGGTAAATGACAGAATCAAACATCAAATCAAGAAATAATAATAATGATGATAATGTTCAATACATTCTTAGTGATTGCAATCAGCTGGTGCAAAAAGAGTACAGACTACGCCATGAAAATGTAACCCTCAAAATACATTCGGAACTATGCTGGAAATACTGTTAGGAGAGCGCAGAGTCGTACGAACATTCGGTTGACGAGAATGGAAAAGGATCTTGACTAGCAAGATGCCTTGATGAGAACATTGGATGTACACTATAGAAGGATGCTGGAAACGGCACGGATTCTAATGAACATATTGCGGCGAGTAGGTATTGAAATTTAACCATCATCCCCACGTCGAAACATTTAAGGGTCGCAGAGAATTTCAAATAATAATAATCATCTAAAGATCGCGTCGAAATCTTATCAGGAAATCTAACCTTGTTGTAATTTTTATTTATTTTTAGAGGACCGATACTATAACAACCGCTAGTCGCTGTTTCAGTAAATTGATTAAAATAAAATAAAATTGAAAGCTATTGTAATTCATAATAAACATAAATACTGAAATATTACAAAACATATCTAATACTCACCGAAGAAAGACAAAATTAGAAATGCGGAATCTTCAACTTTATTTGACTTTTCTTTCACTTATTAATATTACTTCGATTTTCCCCGCTAACTCCAAATATTATCATTATTATTATTTTCAATTCGAAATATTAGTATGATTATTATTATTTCCAACTCTAAATATTATTATTATTATTATTTCCATCTCCTAATATTATTATTTCCACCCTGAAATTTATTTCCGGCTCCAAATACGTCATCCGTTTGATAGTCAGGGATCCAAACCTTCGAGTAACTTCGAAAGGAGTTATATCCTATCAGCAGGTATATAATATCGGGACTACTATACTGCCATTTAGTGAATGGTTTCTGGACCGTGCAGTAGTCTTCGTTGTGGCCTCTCTATGCCATAATGAAGGGTACTGCTACGGATGTATCTCTGGACCACTCTCTCCAGGTTATCTATACATGCAAATCCTGCTGGTGTGTCTCTCTGAATACCAGTCTTTCACCAATCATAGCACGCATGAAACTAATCAAAATACAAATGGACAAAACTATCAAACCCAACGCTATAAAAAAAAGTCGACACCATCTCCTACACCAACATGAAGGGCTTATGTTCCAAATTGGCAAACCGTCTTCTCCAATCTAAAGCATACCTGCTTTCCCTTCTAAAACCAGTATCAATGCCTCATGCGCAACTCGGGGAGTTTTCAGTCGCGGACTACTCACCTCTCATAGCCAAACATGGTCACTTAAGTCGCCACGGACTCTGAGCTTACGTCAAGGACGAGTTTCCCTGCTGCAGGGACATAAAAAACGAGGAACCCGATCTCCCGTATATGTTCTTCCGCGTGGCACGTATCCATAGTACCATATTTGTCTTTGCTTTAGACCGTTTGTGGGACTAAGGGACGTTAATCTCCGATCGAATATCTGAGAATATTGACAATATCTCCATTCAATTCCCCTTGGCCAACTTTCAACTGTGGCTAGTCTACTCTAACAAAACCGATACTGAAGGAAGATATCGCAGAAACTTCTCCATCGCTTATGAATTAACCCAAATCATAATACTAACCCCAACCCGTGTCCGGACACGAGGGGACATCAGGCGAACCTCCACTAACTCTTCCTATCCTCCTTCCCTGATAAATTCCTAACAAAAGTTGTACCTCCACAAGGCACGTCAGACCATGTTCTAACCAGTGTCCAGATTGATGTCAAACCTAAGGCATACCCTGATGTACCATTCCATAGAATAAATTTTCGCTATGCAAAAGCTTTCGATCCTACATAATGGAAGCTCTCCTCAAGCACACTGACTCAAAAACTGCTTCTCTTGTCTCTGATTCTGGAATGGAGTTTTATACTCCAAAAGAAATTCCAGCAAAAATCAAAACAGTCAACACTTGTTCACTCCTTAATGCGCTGCAGCCATAACTCACCGCAACTTCAATATCTATCGCAAGGTGTGAAGTAGTTTGGCATTCACTGCATTCAGAGCTGACCGCAATCGCTTCAAAAAAGTTCTAGAAACGGCAGTACAACTACGTGCGAGCGGTCCGGACCAGGGTTGAAAAGAAACAAATTCTATCCAGTGAAGTCTGGAAGATCACCAAGTCATGAACAAAGATTAAACGGCTGTACCTACAGTAATAAATGACGCAGAGTTGATTTCTTCCTCGACTAATAAGGCGAACTTCTTTGCCTCTAACTCAGTGTATGAGGGCAAAGACCATCCCCTTCTCTAGCTCCCACGTCTCACTGACCACAATCTCAGTAATAATTTCATCCCAGCACGCGCGGTCACTTGACTTATCAAAGGCCTTGATCTGAAGAAAGCTGCTGGGCTTGAAATAATTCCGTTACTTGTCCTTAATAACATCAACGCAGAATTACGCTGAATCCTAGTTATTTATGTTATTTAACCAATGATTGAAGGAGAAATCCTTTCCAAGCCTGTGGAAGGTGTCAAGCGTATGCCCGGTTTTTGAAAACGCCGGTGTGCAATCGTCACCCTCTCAGTAAAGACACATCAGTCTCCTCGGGATCATCAGCAATATCTTTGAGGCCATGATCAATACGAAGATCGTCGAGCATCTAGAAAAGAACTCGCTCTTCAGCTACGAGCAGTATGGGTTTCGGTCGGCCTGACCCAATGCCGACATCCTAACAGCCATCACTCACAGGATTAGTGAGGCTCTTGGCCACAAACGCACCTCGACGACTATAGAACTAGATAAAGCAAAGGTCTTCGACAAGGTGTGGCACAAAGGCTTACTACACAAGTTCTCTATTTATAGAATCACTGGAAGGGCCTTCTCGATCATCAAAATCATTCCTTAAAAGGGAGGTCCTTCAAGGTAGTTATCAATGGCCAGTCCCCCCCCCCCCCAGAACCTTAGCGGTCAGCGCATTCGTCCCTCCCCCGTGTCACCCCCTTGGACCAAACTTCTTTTTGATCTACATGAATTAAATGCCAAAGAAGATACTCAGATTCATTGTAAACATCTATGCCGATGATACGACTATATACCGGTGCATCTCTACAAGTCTCAATAGTCAGCGCTTTGCGTCGGAACTCTCTTCTGATCTTGCACAAACTACAATTGGGGCAAAACAGGCTGGTTACATTAACTGCCTTGAAGATCAAGCTAATTATTTATATTTATCATTAGAAGGTGGCACCTAGTATTCCAATCGATAAATCCTTTTTCCTCTTTTTGGAATAGTGGTTGTGTTTAACTGATATTCTTGCAATTTCTATTCCCAGGTTCTTACATTTTGAAAGTATTTAATTTTTTTGCTGAAATAGTTATACACTATTTACATTATTCGGACTATTGTCCTCATCTTTGTCGCCGTATTTATTACAACGTTTCGGCCGTTGTACGCCCCGGCCTTCTTCAGGTGGTTGGAATGTCGAACTGAACCCTTTATTTCACTTACTGGGGTAGACTGTTCTATCAGGTCATGTCATAAGTTCTGTCCGAATTTTGAATAAAGAAAACAAGTGACCAAATGTTACCATTAATTACAGATTCAATCAACAATGTATTTTCTCTGATTATCTATGATTCCTTCCATCTATTAACAAGCTTACTAATTCCATTACTGTAAACTTCTTTTCGCTTTGATTCGAAGAACTCACAAATGTCAGTTTTAACCTCTTCCTCTGTTACAAAAGCTGTTTCCTTCAAATGATTCTGTAAGCTACGAAACAAATGGTAGTCTGAAGGAGAAAGGTCGGGAGAATAAGGTGGATGAGGAATTTTCTCCCAACCAAGTTCTTCGATCATTTGTGATGTGATTCTTGCTGTGTGTGGTCGTGCATTGTCCTGATGAAACATCACCCGTTTTCGATTCACTAGAGCAGGTCCTTTTTCCTCAAAGCTTGGTTCAAACGCTCTAATTGCTGACATTATATTTGAGCATTAATTGTTGCATTAGGTGGTAAGAATTCAAAGTGGATTATTCCTTGGCAATCTCATCAGATTGAAAGAAGAACATTTTGCCAATGAAGTTCCCTTCTCGGCTGTGGCTGGGGTCCTTCCCCCTTACCAAGCCACCGTCTACGACGCTTAACATTTCGATAAAAGTTCCATTTTTCGTCGCCAGTCACAAGTCTATCCAAAAAAGGTGAAACAATTTGGCGAGAATGGAGAGAAGAGCAGTTGTCAACTCGGGATTTGAGGTTGTTATCAGACAATTCATGAGGCACCCATTTTCCAAGTTTGGGAAGTTTTCCAAGTTGTTGAAGATGACGATGAACATTTGTATGGTTTGAACTGAAAACCACTGCCAATTCCTCAACTGATAAAGCAGGATTTTCTTCAAGGGCTGCTTCAAGAAGCTTTTCATCAAACACAACTGGACGTCCGGTTCGATCTTCATCTTCAAGGGTGAAATCTCCACCTCTGAATTTTGCAAACCATCTTCTGCAAGTTCTTTTATTCACACATTCCTCTCCATAAACTGAGTGAATGTTTCTCGCCGCTTCGGCTGCTGAGTTTCCTTTCTTGAACTCATAAAGAATTGGGCCTCAAATGATTCTTGGGTACTTCCATGTTAGCAGGGTTTTAATCAAACAAAATTTAATTTTATTGTTCTCTGAAATAAGAGTTGACCAGTTTAAATGCATCTAAACATACAAATAATGTTCAGATCCATTAGACATTATAAAATACTCTTTAAATTTGGTTCATTTTAACAAAAAGTTAAAATTCGTACAGAACTTATGGGATGACCTAATAGTTCCAAGTGCTATGTTTTTAATGGATGTCATTTATCAGTTATCTCCTGTTAATTCCCCACCGCCAAGTTCTCCACTGAACACTATTTGGGTCCTGTCAATGGATCTAACCAAAGGCTTTATCCACTGTACTAGGTGTCCTGGACATATACGGAAATAGTTTTATCTCACTGGTTGATAAAACGGCATTTTTATAGTATATCTGGTTTATTACTGTTTGTAGTGCCATAGGGAGGTACTACACTTGGCTGCTCCTGCCACATTCCATCTCAGTATTAGCCAGATCAGACCACAAATTAATAATTGCTGCTACGTCTGAGCCAAAGCTACAGAATCCTCACTCTTCAGCCTTGATCGAGTTCAAAAGTGTTTGAGTGGCCTTTTAGATTTCTAAACCTTAACCCTTTTCGCGTTGACGAAACATTGCTAGCTTCTCGCTACTCAATCCCTATTTAATAGATGTTCGAATGTACTAGATTCCTTGGTTCTACCAATCCAGACAGTTACAGCTAGTTTCCACCAGGCGATGTACACAGTCGACTCATCCGCTTCATTTTCCATTCGTAAGGGGCAATTTCCTCTCAAAGGGAACTTACAATGTGGAACAGGCTCTGAAATGGAGGCTTCTTTGATCGTTACAATCTTCATGTCATGGGTAAACAGTTATTTATCCTACATAGCTTCATAATGTGAATCTTTTGCTCCTACTCTATACGCACTTATAGCATCAGCATACAGTAATTCTCTAGATTGAGTGGCATTTTGGCCTTATATTGCTTGAACAATAATAAAATATTTTATCATTATTATTATTGTTGTTTATGTCATAATCTCCCCCAGAGATGTACCTGGTGGTTGTTATTGAAAATCGAGTGACAAAATGTCTTCGTTCTCTAGTTGGCTTTATTAGACCTCTGCAGTCGAGATGTTTTCAGTTCTCTTGCAGATTTGCAATTTTCCCTCTTAGTACGAATAACAATCTCTACACCTGTTACCATAAATTCCACAATACTTTTTAGTCCGTTGCTAAGATCTATAAATATTTTAACTTTCTCAGTTTTGTTCAGTTTCTCTACGTTTCTCCTAAAATAATGGCATCCATTATCTGTCGCAATCTCTTCCTATTCTTTACTATAAATACAACAGGCCTTCTAACCTCGGTTAGATGATCTGCATGAATCTTACTCATAGAATATTCCGATTATCCTGATTTTGTCCATGTACCAATGATTGTGATGATCAAATCATCTTTTTCCCGGTGACATGAGGCTCACTGTTCCCTGTGTGCCATTAGGACCTTTGTATATATTCCGAGAAAAATACATTCTAGTGTCAGTGTCTGGCTCACTCTATATAACTTTCTCTCCTGCTCTCCATTTTTACTAGCATCAGTCTCTCTCTCTCTCTCTCTCTCTCTCTCATTCTATATATTGTTTCTCTTTTACTCAATTCTCTTTCTTTTTCTCTCGCTTATTATTTTCTATATTTTCCTCTATCTGTCTCCTTACTTTATATTACCCTTTCTTTCTCTTTCTCACAATCTCTTAAAATATGTTTCTCTCTTATTTTTCTTTCTTTCCCTAACACTTTCTTTTTCTATCCCTTTGGCACTCACTTTCTTTCTCTTTCCATCCCTATGTCTCTCTCCCTTTAATTCTTTTTCTATCCCCACTTCTCTCACCTTCTTCCTTTTTCTATCCTTTCTTTCTCTTTCTATTCCCATCTCTACTTTCTTTCTCTTTCTATCCCCATGTCTACTTTCTTTCTCTTTCTATCCCCATGTCTACTTTCTTTCTCTTTCTATCCCCATGTCTACTTTCTTTCTATCCCCATGTCTACTTTCTTTCTATCCCCATGTCTACTTTCTTTCTATCCCCATGTCTACTTTCTTTCTATCCCCATGTCTACTTTCTTTCTATCCCCATGTCTACTTTCTTTCTATCCCCATGTCTACTTTCTTTCTATCCCCATGTCTACTTTCTTTCTATCCCCATGTCTACTTTCTTTCTATCCCCATGTCTACTTTCTTTCTATCCCCATGTCTACTTTCTTTCTATCCCCATGTCTACTTTCTTTCTATCCCCATGTCTACTTTCTTTCTATCCCCATGTCTACTTTCTTTCTATCCCCATGTCTACTTTCTTTCTATCCCCATGTCTACTTTCTTTCTATCCCCATGTCTACTTTCTTTCTATCCCCATGTCTACTTTCTTTCTATCCCCATGTCTACTTTCTTTCTATCCCCATGTCTACTTTCTTTCTATCCCCATGTCTACTTTCTTTCTATCCCCATGTCTACTTTCTTTCTATCCCCATGTCTACTTTCTTTCTATCCCCATGTCTACTTTCTTTCTATCCCCATGTCTACTTTCTTTCTATCCCCATGTCTACTTTCTTTCTATCCCCATGTCTACTTTCTTTCTATCCCCATGTCTACTTTCTTTCTATCCCCATGTCTACTTTCTTTCTCTTTCTATCCCCATGTCTACTTTCTTTCTCTTTCTATCCCCATGTCTACTTTCTTTCTCTTTCTATCCCCATGTCTACTTTCTTTCTCTTTCTATCCCCATGTCTACTTTCTTTCTCTTTCTATCCCCATGTCTACTTTCTTTCTCTTTCTATCCCCATGTCTACTTTCTTTCTCTTTCTATCCCCATGTCTACTTTCTTTCTCTTTCTATCCCCATGTCTACTTTCTTTCTCTTTCTATCCCCATGTCTACTTTCTTTCTCTTTCTATCCCCATGTCTACTTTCTTTCTCTTTCTATCCCCATGTCTACTTTCTTTCTCTTTCTATCCCCATGTCTACTTTCTTTCTCTTTCTATCCCCATGTCTACTTTCTTTCTCTTTCTATCCCCATGTCTACTTTCTTTCTCTTTCTATCCCCATGTCTACTTTCTTTCTCTTTCTATCCCCATGTCTACTTTCTTTCTCTTTCTATCCCCATGTCTACTTTCTTTCTCTTTCTATCCCCATGTCTACTTTCTTTCTCTTTCTATCCCCATATCTCCTTTGTATTTTTTGTTTCTCTTTCTCTCCCAATTTTCTTTTCCCTTTTCTTCCTCTTTCCATACACAGTGTGCTTTTTCTATTTTCTACTGAATTGGCTACCTTGACTTTTACATTATTGCTTCCTATAGCTCTAAGAAATATTCATTTTTCTTTTGACATGTACTCTGCGCAATTATGTCCAGGTGGTTTCATCTGCAATTCCTTTTTCACGTGTAATACTTCTCTGATATTTTGATTCGTTAAGGGAATTTGATTGCCTTCTTGTATATATTACGTTTATTTCATTTGTTTCACTTGTTTCACTAATTTTCACTCATATAGTATCTTCCTTTCGTTAAGATTCTTTATCGCTACCATCATTTCGTAATTATTTATTTCTATTTTGTCTACTCATCCTTTTTTTTTTTTTTTCAATGTTTAGCTTTCGACACTTTCACCGCTTCTTCATTAAGTTTTTTTCTTCTTCAGGATCGGTTTCTTGCTTCTCTTTTCAATCTTCATTCTTTTTAAACGTCGTCACCATCATTGTCTTTCTGCCATCTTCGTTTTGGTTTCTTCATCATTATCATCTCCTTCAACTTTTCTTAGCTTCCCCATAAGGGTTTTCCTGTAATTTTACTTTCTTTCACTCCTTCTGATTGCTATTTCTGCGTTATATCTCCTCCACCTCCTGCATCTTGGTATTTCTCCTCCACCTCCTGCATCTTGGTATTTCTCTTCCACCTCCTGCATCTTGGTATTTCTCCTCCACCTCCTGCATCTTGGTATTTCTCCTCCACCTCCTGCATCTTGGTATTTCTCCTCCACCTCCTGCATCTTGGTATTTCTCCTCCACCTCCTGCATCTTGGTATTTCTCCTCCACCTCCTGCATCTTGGTATTTCTCCTCCACCTCCTGCATCTTGGTATTTCTCCTCCACCTCCTGCATCTTGGCATTTATCCCCCACCTTCTTGCTCTTTGGCATTTCTCCTCCCCCTCCAACATCTTGGTATTTCTCCTCCCCCTCCTTACTCTTCGGCCTCCCCCCCCTTCTTGCTCTTTGGCATTTGGCCTCACCCCCCTTCTTGCTCTTTGGCATTTGGCCTCACCCCCCTTCTTGCTCTTTGGCATTTGGCCTCACCCCCTTCTTGCTCTTTGGTATTTGTCCTCCCCCTTCTCGCTCCGCCGTATTTACCCTTCCCCTCTCATCTCGTTTTGCCAGTGTTCCGTCGTCTTCCATTTTCTCTTTTCAGTTTCCTCTGACTTCTTTCCATCTCCGCTACTTATTTCCTTTGATGTCTATCTTCCCACTTATGTTCTTCATTATTCTTAGGATGTCAAACAGGATTCACTAGAAAAGAATATATTTTTATTGCGTCTCTAGCTTCTTAGTTCCAAAACCAAGGAGTGTTCGCTTGCGAGAGAATCCTACTTACAATTTTCGCACACATAGAACACAACCAATTGACCGCACTACCAAACGAGAATCGAACATGCTTTGCGAAGACATCAGTAGAAGGCTGTCAGTTGTGGTAGAGTAGTCGGTGTGTAAATTTCTTCACCCCAAGTCTTTGAGTTCGTTTATCTTTCGCGATACGGGGAGCGCTCAACAGATTATAACTGGGACGCACCATAGAAAACGTGGCGAAGGAGCAGCAGTTCTGACAGACCAACGATAGTGGAAAAAAAGTAAAGAATAAATGGTGCTAAATTAAAATAATTGGTTCAACAAATAGGATTAGTTCTAGCAGAAAAATAAGAAGGATCGGAAAAGTGTAACTAGCAGCTATCAACGTACAATAAAAAAAACTATCATATTAACATAAAGAACCAAAAAAGATGTAATCCTGGGTATCACGATATACTACATCCGGCATTAAGTATCCGATGATAGGATCGGCAAAATGGAGGTTTTTAGGAGCGTAGTAACATTTGTTAGGGTCCTAGCCATGGGCAAATTAGAGAAACCCCAAACAGAAATCAAAAGACTAGAAAAGTATGAGAATACATTTTTATAGTAAAAATAAAAACAATAGATTTTAAAGCAAAACTACGAACAATACATTATATAGTGGAAGTAACATTAAATTTTATAGACAAATGACACTGCATACATCTATAAATTACTAAGTCTGTGAATCAGCCGTCGGGCGCATGATGATTTAATTTTCTTTCCACCTTTCTCTCTCTTGTTTCTCTCTCTCTCTCTCTCTCTTACCTTTGTCTCTCTCTCTCTCTCTCTTACCTTTGTCTCTCTCTCTCTCTCTTACCTTTGTCTCTCTCTCTCTCTTACCTTTGTCTCTCTCTCTCTCCTACCTTTGTCTCTCTCTCTCTCCTACCTTTGTCTCTCTCTCTCTCCTACCTTTGTCTCTCTCTCTCTCCTACCTTTGTCTCTCTCTCTCCTACCTTTGTCACTCTCTCTCTCTCCTACCTTTGTCACTCTCTCTCTCTCTCCTACCTTTGTCACTCTCTCTCTCTCCTACCTTTGTCACTCTCTCTCTCTCCTACCTTTGTCACTCTCTCTCTCTCTCCTACCTTTGTCACTCTCTCTCTCTCTCCTACCTTTGTCACTCTCTCTCTCTCCTACCTTTGTCACTCTCTCTCTCTCTCCTACCTTTGTCACTCTCTCTCTCTCTCCTACCTTTGTCTCTCTCTCTCTCTCCTACCTTTGTCTCTCTCTCTCTCTCCTACCTTTGTCTCTCTCTCTCTCCTACCTTTGTCTCTCTCTCTCTCCTACCTTTGTCTCTCTCTCTCTCCTACCTTTGTCTCTCTCTCTCTCCTACCATTGTCTCTCTCTCTCTCCTACCATTGTCTCTCTCTCTCTCCTACCATTGTCTCTCTCTCTCTCCTACCATTGTCTCTCTCTCTCTCTCTCCTACCTTTGTCTCTCTCTCTCTCTCCTACCTTTGTCTCTCTCTCTCTCTCCTACCTTTGTCTCTCTCTCTCTCTCCTACCTTTGTCTCTCTCTCTCTCTCCTACCTTTGTCTCTCTCTCTCTCTCCTACCTTTGTCTCTCTCTCTCTCTCCTACCTTTGTCTCTCTCTCTCTCTCCTACCTTTGTCTCTCTCTCTCTCTCCTACCTTTGTCTCTCTCTCTCTCTCCTACCTTTGTCTCTCTCTCTCTCTCCTACCTTTGTCTCTCTCTCTCTCTCCTACCTTTGTCTCTCTCTCTCTCTCCTACCTTTGTCTCTCTCTCTCTCTCCTACCTTTGTCTCTCTCTCTCTCTCCTACCTTTGTCTCTCTCTCTCTCTCCTACCTTTGTCTCTCTCTCTCTCTCCTACCTTTGTCTCTCTCTCTCTCTCCTACCTTTGTCTCTCTCTCTCTCTCCTACCTTTGTCTCTCTCTCTCTCTCCTACCTTTGTCTCTCTCTCTCTCTCCTACCTTTGTCTCTCTCTCTCTCTCCTACCTTTGTCTCTCTCTCTCTCTCCTACCTTTGTCTCTCTCTCTCTCTCCTACCTTTGTCTCTCTCTCTCTCTCCTACCTTTGTCTCTCTCTCTCTCTCCTACCTTTGTCTCTCTCTCTCTCTCCTACCTTTGTCTCTCTCTCTCTCTCCTACCTTTGTCTCTCTCTCTCTCTCCTACCTTTGTCTCTCTCTCTCTCTCCTACCTTTGTCTCTCTCTCTCTCTCCTACCTTTGTCTCTCTCTCTCTCTCCTACCTTTGTCTCTCTCTCTCTCTCCTACCTTTGTCTCTCTCTCTCTCTCCTACCTTTGTCTCTCTCTCTCTCTCCTACCTTTGTCTCTCTCTCTCTCTCCTACCTTTGTCTCTCTCTCTCTCTCCTACCTTTGTCTCTCTCTCTCTCTCCTACCTTTGTCTCTCTCTCTCTCTCCTACCTTTGTCTCTCTCTCTCTCTCCTACCTTTGTCTCTCTCTCTCTCTCCTACCTTTGTCTCTCTCTCTCTCTCCTACCTTTGTCTCTCTCTCTCTCTCCTACCTTTGTCTCTCTCTCTCTCTCCTACCTTTGTCTCTCTCTCTCTCTCCTACCTTTGTCTCTCTCTCTCTCTCCTACCTTTGTCTCTCTCTCTCTCTCCTACCTTTGTCTCTCTCTCTCTCTCCTACCTTTGTCTCTCTCTCTCTCTCCTACCTTTGTCTCTCTCTCTCTCTCCTACCTTTGTCTCTCTCTCTCTCTCCTACCTTTGTCTCTCTCTCTCTCTCCTACCTTTGTCTCTCTCTCTCTCTCCTACCTTTGTCTCTCTCTCTCTCTCCTACCTTTGTCTCTCTCTCTCTCTCCTACCTTTGTCTCTCTCTCTCTCTCCTACCTTTGTCTCTCTCTCTCTCTCCTACCTTTGTCTCTCTCTCTCTCTCCTACCTTTGTCTCTCTCTCTCTCTCCTACCTTTGTCTCTCTCTCTCTCTCCTACCTTTGTCTCTCTCTCTCTCTCCTACCTTTGTCTCTCTCTCTCTCTCCTACCTTTGTCTCTCTCTCTCTCTCCTACCTTTGTCTCTCTCTCCTACCTTTGTCTCTCTCTCCTACCTTTGTCTCTCTCTCCTACCTTTGTCTCTCTCTCCTACCTTTGTCTCTCTCTCCTACCTTTGTCTCTCTCTCCTACCTTTGTCTCTCTCTCCTACCTTTGTCTCTCTCTCCTACCTTTGTCTCTCTCTCCTACCTTTGTCTCTCTCTCCTACCTTTGTCTCTCTCTCCTACCTTTGTCTCTCTCTCCTACCTTTGTCTCTCTCTCCTACCTTTGTCTCTCTCTCCTACCTTTGTCTCTCTCTCCTACCTTTGTCTCTCTCTCTCTCTCCTACCTTTGTCTCTCTCTCTCTCTCCTACCTTTGTCTCTCTCTCTCTCTCCTACCTTTGTCTCTCTCTCTCTCTCCTACCTTTGTCTCTCTCTCTCTCTCCTACCTTTGTCTCTCTCTCTCCTACCTTTGTCTCTCTCTCTCCTACCTTTGTCTCTCTCTCTCCTACCTTTGTCTCTCTCTCTCCTACCTTTGTCTCTCTCTCTCTCCTACCTTTGTCTCTCTCTCTCTCTCCTACCTTTGTCTCTCTCTCTCTCCTACCTTTGTCTCTCTCTCTCCTACCTTTGTCTCTCTCTCTCTCTCTCTCCTACCTTTGTCTCTCTCTCTCTCTCCTACCTTTGTCTCTCTCTCTCTCTCTCCTACCTTTGTCTCTCTCTCTCTCTCTCTCTCTCTCTCTCTCTCTCCTACCTTTGTCTCTCTCTCTCTCTCTCTCTCTCTCTCTCTCTCTCTCTCTCTCTCTCTCTCTCTCTCTCTCTCCTACCTACCTCGCTGTATTTAAGTATTGAATTAATTTTTAAGCTTACCTTTTAAAGGTTCAGCGATAAAACTTCTGCTGGCACTTAATTTAGAGACGATTTGATGTACGTATATCTTTATTTTCCGTACAAACAATTATTTTTATTTCATGGGTGACAGAACAGGGGACAATTTATAAGATGAAATTAATATAAATGTAAAGATGGGAAGATTAGAATTAGTTATACATTCAACATTTGAAGAGTTAGAGAAACATAATAGCTAATTAAGTAAAACCTATATTATGGAATCTATACCAATAAATGCGGAATTGGAGCTCAATTCTCCCACTAATTCTGAAATTAAAAAGCTCCAGCTCTAATTTATAGTAATTTAACATTTACTCAACCCCCGACGAGGTCAGATTGTGACACAATGTCGGTTTAATGTGGGGACCCCGACCGCGTACACACGGACTAGGAACAAAAAATTGCTAGCAACCCTCGCAAATATCGGTTGCGCTAGCCCCGGTATGAACACCGATCCCTCTCTCTAATGTAATGAGATTGCACGGCCTCGGGCAGCTCTTCCCCCGGGCTGGGAATCTCTCCGTATAAAATTCCTCCGTTGCGACTCTGTACTTTGACGGAGCTGCCCATGAGCGTACTCTGCTCATAGACAAACGCAACCGACAGATGATAATGTGTTACAAACTACTCGAGAGAGTAATTTACACACTAAAAGATCAGTATATGTATTATCTACTTCTAGGTAATATCACTTTTCCAGTTTAACTAATTAAAAAGTTTATTCCATTAATTAACTGTCCTTTTATTCGAGGATTGTTTTGATTTTCATATCAAAAATAGTTCTATTTAGGAATATCGTCTTATATAGTGCAAAAAAATGCTTGAAATTTGTATTTTACTTGGCCTTCAACAAGTTGGCATCTATTTGTAAAACTTTCCTTAACTATAACAAGCCCATTTATGAATGAAATATTCATGTAATTTTTTTTGTTTCAAAGTAGTGAATATATCTTACTTTGCGAAGCCTGCTAGATACTTATAAAGACAAATTTGATTCCTTATTTGATTTTGTAAGATTATTTGGTTAAATAATGATGCAGCTAATTAATTATAATTTAATCATGAAATAATGTAATTACCTTGAATTATAATGTTAGATTTCGGCATGAACTAATCCATAAGTGTTGATATGCCGTTAAACAACAGCAGCCAACAAAAAAAAAACAGATCAAAAATATATAAAATCCAATTGACCGAAATCGTTATTAATAGATTGTTTTTCAATAAAATATATGAAAGCCAAAATAATCCGCTATAAATCTAACAACACTTGCAACTTGCTTTGATAAATCAAAGGTTTATGATTAATATACACCATTACCAAGGTTAAATTAACGTTTAAAATAAAACAAAAATAACAACATAAGAGAAAATAGGAGAAAAAACATGATTTACTTGTTTTTACGGCTTATCAACATTTTTACAGATTATTTAAAGCCGAAACATTTTGGGATTGTATGATATTTTTTTTTCGGAAAGAATATTGTTATAGCAATTTCTTGCAGATAAAAATTTTCAGATGTAATTCTTACTATTTTGTCTTTAGATGGAGGGAGTATAGGTGGATTCATACCCTTTCCCAGGGATATTTGAGCGCAAGTGACAGAATACGACTGGAATTAAAACTATGCTTTTTAGCGTCTCAAACGAGCCATTACTCATTACATTACACCTACATTCAAGCTTATAGCACATGTATTCCCAAATATTGACCAGGATTGATGTTGCTTAACTTCGGTGATCGCAAGAGAAACGATATTCAAACGTGATTTGACCGTAAGCCGAATAAAAATGTAAATGAAAGAAAAACATTTTCCTAGAAGACTTGTATCGACAGGCTTGACTGGGAAGAACAGTGATATATTGGAAACTGTGCAATCAATTTGCATTTAAACAAGTAAATTAATTTACTAAGGGAATCTTAGTCTGGGATAATGTTTAACGCGGTTATTCTGATACGCTATTCTTATTGAATATTTTTGCCAATTCTCACTCGCTGCTTCAGTAAAAATATCGACATTGAATAACCCGACAAAGATCGACATAAAACCAACCAACCTAATGAGACTCACCTTGATACACATAGACCAACAAAAGTAATCAATGAATTAAATGCTTACTCCCTGTGCTACAAACGATTTCTGTGAACAGAGGGATACTCGATTCTTTGTTGGACGAACATTAAAGTGAAAGATTAGATTCAGTAATCATGACTTTCAGCTGTATTTCAAATTAACTTGCTCGTTTTTAGATGCGATATATGTAAATCCTAAAGTAACTGATCATTTATCATACCTTATATACTGGCGGCACAAAATCTCAAATTGGGGGCTTTACCAAACAAAAACAAACAAACACAAAACATTAATAATTCCAGCAGCAACAACAATGCATCGTGTCCACGAAAAAGAACCTGTCACTTTTATATATTTTTAGTGTGTTGGGTAATTCTATAATTAATACATAAGGTTTCTTACGAGAATATATACATGAAATAATGGTGGTGAAAGGTACGTGCACAAAATGAGAGAGACCGGTTGATTTGCAATGCAAGCTAATATTTATTAAACAAAACAACTAAAGCACAGCTTAAGAGTTTCTTTTCCGTGAAGTAAATTGCATAAACAAGGAACATATTTAATGGCTGTATTTGGGCGTGACATGCCTGTGTAGGTGTGTTTGAAAGTGAAGCGTTTACTGGCCTTTTTGTTTCAGTGTGAAAAGTTCATAGCACCTACTTCGAAAGCATGAAAACAGGAAGAGGGAGGGTACACTTGTTTTTATACCCACAGGGTTACTGCCGATACTATGTTTGTTACGGCACCACATATTGAAGATATTACATCTGTCATTACATTTGCTTCCCCAAAACAGAAATTACTTAAGACAAAGCCTAATATATGCTAAAAGAAAGAGACAAAAAACTCGGGTTAAAAAATGTAAAGCCTCCAAAAACATAATGAGAATTCCTTACGAATTGTGCAATCTTCTTTAAGGCGTCATTTGGTCTTCTTGTCAATTATATCAAATGTAATTTTAAATAAAAATAAATCAATCTGTCAATTCATTTGTGAAGCTGACCAGTTGACTCCTGCTTTATACTGAAGGATAAATAAAGAGATAACTCACCAAAATTACGGTAGTTTCTATAGTCAGACAGACTGAAAGAAAGTCATTTACATCACGAGGATGTAATGATCGAAGTGAAATTTTAAACTACAGAGTAAATATCTTATTTATGATTCCTGCAGAGCGTCTCTCTCATATAGAGCTTTCGGCTTGCTAGTCTTCTTCCCAACTGTCTATATGTTTGTACGAACTGAAGACTGGAACATATTCTAAAGTCCGGATATCGCTCTCGGCAGTGACGTCAAATTCTCCGGCGACTATTCAAATTCACATCTTTCGTTAAAAACAAGCTAACATATATGAGAATGTTATCTACTTGAATAGGTAAGCTCACGTTCGTGCGGAAGTCGATGGTGACCCTCCAGTGCCGAGTTGCACATGTTTCTAAGAGGCGTGGTCTTGTTGTGGGCAGAAATATGGGATTGAAAGCTCAAATAAGCTGAAGATTATTTGTTCCATCGGAAATAATTCTTCCGGTTTGATGAAGACATTTTTTTTTTTTTTTTTTGCATCAGTTGGAAGAAAAATCGAAGTTAGCGCAATTGATATCTAACGTAGAATTTTTTTCAGATATAAATATGAAGAAATGGAGATAGGTATACGCAGATAAATCTAAATGTCTATATCGATAGTTATGTACATACTGAAAAGAAAATGTTTCATAAATAGAAGATATAAAAGACATGAAAAAAGAAGCTAGATATGAACATGAATAGAAAAAATGATGGGTATTAACATAGATGGATATTAAGAAATGAGGGATATATATATATATATATATATATAGTGTAACCCGGATATAAGAGTTGTCGGGGCTGGAGAAGAAGTCTCTTATATCCGGGTTTGGTCTATTTTGTTTAGGTAAGTGTGGCTCTAATTTGGGACCAGATAAAATCTCTCTTATATCCGAGTTTCTCTTATATCGGGGTCTCTTATATCCGGGTTACACTATATATATATATATATATATATATATATATATAATTGTCTATATGGGCAGCAATCCATCTTTTATACAAATTGAACTGAAGGCGACTGACAAAGTAATGCAATTAAGCCTTTTATTCAATTTTTCTTTCATTCATACAAGTATTTTCTTTCCTGGACATAAAATGTATAAAAAAATTTTCAAATGTTATATATATCCAAGCACTTTCTACTACTGTCTCACATTATCACCGATTATTTATACACGCACACACATTATATATATATATATATATATATATATATATATATATATATATATATATATATTAACATACAACGTGTATTAACACGTGCGATACCCTGCCTTCATCAGCCGCCAACCAGGGATGATATCACGGTTTCGGTGGCTATGGCGGAACCGACACCAGCAGCGTTTGTCACCAGGCAAGGTATGAAGATAAGCTAATTAATCGTTCCTATTTGTAAATTCTTGTAATGAAATAAATAAACGATTTTTCCTCGTTGCAGCTTCTATCCGTAATGAAAGTTCCTGAACGCGTTCATATTTATCAACTATGAACTATATGAACGAGTTTTATTTTCCAAACCCGCTGTCCGTCTTTACAAAATAAAACACACACATATATACATCTTATATATATATATTATATATGTATGTATGTGTTTTATTTCCCAAGACGGCCAGTGGGTTTGAAAAATAAAACGCGTTCATCGTTGATATTATTGAGGTTTTTGTTTGTTTTTGGTGGGAGGCACTGGATAATATCAATTATACTCACGGCCACAACATGCTGACCGTGTTTTGAAAAATCATTTCCATCCCTATATTTACATACTTAGTTTTAAATCCTAGATAATGGCTGATAGAGTAATCGAAAATGCTCTGATATTTAGAACATTTGCACCGTTTTTATAGATTTATGCCCAGAAAAGGAAATAGTTAAGAAGTATGTTAGATATGAATATAGAAAGATTGATTCTGTTATTGGACGAATAGAAACACACAACTGAAGAAATAGACATATACTAATTAGCTTAAACGAGGTTATAAAGATGGCAAATTTCACGCCCATCGTGTGCATCAAAGATAATCTCTTTCAATCTTTATCCGATTCGTGACATTTAAAAGGTCCTCTGACAGGAGAGCACTTTAGGTTAAAAATGTCAAGAGATGTCAGAATATTCAAGAGGGTTAAATTGTCTTTAAAAATTGATGGCAAAGTAGGTACATATTACCAACATGAAAAAACAAAAAATATATATATATTACCGCACTTAAGGAATTTTTGTTTTTACTATTTAAATATTTTTACGATCAACATTTTTTTATTTATATTTTTGCTCAAAGTTTCTGATGATATTAACCTCGATGTTCAGGAATTGTCTAAAGTTCGGAGATGAAAGCTTTTCAATATTATACATAAATGTTGGGACGACTCTATCTGTATCGTTCTGCAACATAAATCATTATTTAAGATGATTTATGCTGGGAGGAGGCAGAAACGATTTTACATGAATGCTTTTGAACAAGTCTCTGTAAAAATAATAAAAGAACTATGAGCTTTAAATGATCATTATAGAGAACTGCTGAGTTGTTTCGATCTCGTGCATTGAAGAATATATATATATATATATATATATATATATATTATATTATATTATATATTATATTATATTATATTATATATTATATCATATTATATTATATTATATATTATATTATATATTATATTATATATATATTATATATTATATTATATATATATTATATATTATATTATATATATATTATATATTATATTATATATTATATTATATATTATATTATATATATATTATATATATATTATATTATATTATATATTATATTATATATTATATTATATATTATATTATATATATATATTATATAATATATATATATATATATATATATATATATATATATAAACATCGACGCGTGAATACGTGGCACTCGCAAAATATAAAGGATAACACTAGGCATAGGATGAAACCCTTTGATAATGGTACATGGAACTCAAAAAATCTATGAAGAGACTGGACAATTTAATTATCTCTTGAAACCAGGAAAACGATCCACACCGTATAAAAATAACCTTTTTCCAAAGAAACCTGCACAAATTAAATGTTGCTACCCATATATATATTTCCATTTTTTATTGTAGGTTATTTAATAAATTATTTTCTCGTTTTTATTCACAAAACCGTCTGAGGATCACGTCATCGCGTGAAACTAGACATAATGCTGAAATCTGTGTCTCTTTTGCTGTTTTGTATTAACTTCTCGCTTTTTTTCATTATTAGTTTTCTATTTTGAAAATTTTGTTCAGCCTACCGAGAATTAATTATCTTGCTAACGTAGATTTATGAATATTTTCTTTATCTTTGGTGACTTATGCACGTTTTGTTTCTTTTTGTTTCATTTATTCTGATATATATATATATATATATATATATATATATATATATATATATATAGTCATCCACAGACAGACTGTTTCGCTGTATCACAGCTCATCAGTATGGCTAGACGTCCGGTTGCCTCTAGCTAGGATCAAAACCCGACTGAATTGGCGTCAGTCAGGGATTTTACCACAAAGCCGTTGGCAGGGATGAAGGTGAATTTAAGAGTATTTATTTTTTTAGATAAACATACAGTGACTGAGGGAACTCGATTCATTTACCGAAGTGTCTTGCATTATTATCCGTTTTAGTCACTGTTTCCAAACCCACACTTCTTCCACAGAGAGCTCAACCTGAAATAAATTTTTCAGGAGCATATATGTGTGCGTGCGTATGTATATGAAGAGGAGAGTATCAGGTATAAGAGAACTCGTGTCCGACAGATTAAAAATGATAAATAACCTAATAAATGTGTGGTATGTGCCAAACACTACCATTCAGTTTTACACTTCAAAAAGCAGGAGCATTAACATGCCGGCTTCCAATAGTTATGAAAAAGCCCGCCATCCTTGCGGCACTAGCCGGCAACTACAGAGAATCGGAGGTAGCCAACTTCTCTGAAGTGACTACGTGATCAGGAAAAATACAGGTGGATCTGTTCCAACCTGGCAGAGTTCACGTTATTTGCGCCGGTTTTCGGCATTGTGAACAATGATAGCAATATCAGGAAAACCCCATCTTAATAGCAATGCCATGGCCTACATGGTGTTCAGACTTTGAATCAAGAGCCATTTGATCCGGCTGGGAAGTCGCTTCTGAGTTCTCTTTTAGTTAAACATGTGTGCAATTTTTAAAGCCATATAAAAGCATATATTCATATTCAAATCTTATAAATAGTAGTTGATACAACTGATGCCAAAAAAATGTCAATCTTGAAAACGAAACTAATAGATGAATCGTAGTGAATACTTTTAACTAATTATAGTTTACAACATTCTATTCAAGGTTATGATTTGTTTAGCCTCCGGCTGTACCAACAGCTGTTTAATGTGGATATTTGCATATGAATACAGCATTTCTCGATTGCACACATTTGTTTTTACTCTATATTATAATTTCTTCCTCATCTTTGTCACACCCTCTATAAATAGATATGAATAGATTGAGATAGATATGTTTGAACGGACTAAAAAATATGGATATAGAAAGATTTGGACAGAATGATATAGAATGACATATATATAGGCTAATTATAAACAAAACTATTGATATTTTGTCGTTTATTTTTACAGTGTTTTTCACCCCTTTAAAAGCCTTAAGAGTCACTCGAGATAGAGGTGCACAGATTTTTCGGTTATGTGGGGAAGATAACGGTTAATCCTAGTCTTGATCAGGTTAATATTTTAGTGATTGGTGAAAATAAAGTTGGAAGTCGGTTTCACAAAGTATGAGTTATTGGGAGGTATCTACAGAAATCGGAACTTGCATCTCACCAATGGAATATAAAGGAAAATGAAATTGGTTAAAGATGAAGTTATCGAATTATTTATTCAAATTAAAAAAATATACGACCCAATGATTCCGCTAGCAAAAAATGCACACCAAACAGTGAACTTTTGTGGATGCAATAGCTTTTCAACAATCTTCCTTAAATTTTCATTAGCCCAAATTCTGCAATTCTGCTTATTAACGAATCCACCAAGATGAAAATTGGTTTCATCGCTAAAGAGGATTTTTTGCGAAAAATCTTCATCGGCTTGTCTTTGATCGTGCCTCTAATTGACGAATGTACGGTGCTCTAAATGGTCAGCAGGTTTCGGTTCTTGTGACAATTGAAGTTTGTAAGCGTGTAGAAACAAATCACTTGTCAAAATTTGATGTAACGTTGTTGTGGAGAGGTTCAGTTCCTGTGCGCGAAGATTAATAGAGGTGTCTGGGGTTTTTTTGCCCACATTCACGTGCACTGCAGCAATGTTTTCAGCTAAACAGCGTAAACGAGCAGTTGATCGTGTTTTCACATCTGCCACCGACCCAGTTTGTTTGAATTTACGAACAATTTTTTTTTCCAATTGCACACTCAATTGGTCGATTATTTTGACCAACAATATCGCGAAGTGCGCGAAATGCATTTTTGTTTGAACGTCCATTTTCGTAATAGGCTTCGATAACTTTAGCACGTTAATTGATTGTTAATCTTTCCATGTCGTGGGAAGTTCTTGCCATGTCGAACTATCTAAAGTTGGGCAGAGTGGAACCCGGACGAGGCTATGACGAAGGGTAGAGTCTCGTCAGGAGAGGTAGACAGATACCCGATCCCGCGTATGCGGGTCTACTGGCAATTTTTGCTCGAGCTCATGGGCTCGGATTTTCCCACATTAAATCTGGCCTTATTCTGCATCCTACCTCGTGGGGAGGTTGGTAAATATTCTAATATGCTAAGTAGTCCATCATTAGCAGTGGTTTACCTAATTCACTCCACTGACGAGTATTGTATTTTGTTGACGTTAGAATGATTACCATTTCATTTCCAACATCCGTTTTGATTATTCCTCATTCAGTAACCCGTCTTAGGTTACAACAAACAGACTCTAAGTAAGGTAAAGTAATTAATTAATTAAGAAAGTAAAGTAATCTAGTTAAGTTAGCAAATATTATATACCATATCTATGAACACTAATAGATACGTCCCAATCCTCATAAAATACGTTGGGCACTAGTGTAAGTGGGGGTAATATGCTAACTAGCCGAAAATTAGCAGTGGTTTATCTACTACACGCCGCTGGCGAGTACTGTATTTTCTTGTTATAAAGATTACCATTTCATTTCAAAACTCCGTTTTGGTTATTCCTCATTCAGTAACCCTTCCTAGGCTATAACACATAGGATGTTCATTATCTATGTATCCTGCATTTTCGTTATCTGTCATAGGATATCCATTACCTATCTATCTTTCGATGTTCATTATCTATCAAACATAGTGCTATATACCGTACGTACGACCACTAATGAGTATGTCCCAATCCTCATGAATACGTTGGACATTATTGTAAGTATGGTAATATTCTGTGCAAGTAGTGGTTTACCTACTTCACGCCGCTGGCGAGTATTGTATTTTGTTGATGTTATAAAGATTACCATTTCATTTCTAACCTCCGTTTTGGTTATTCTTCATTCAGTAACACTTTCTAGTTTACAACAGATTTAAAAAAGTAGGTCAGGTTGATAGATCTCTCACTCACGCGTGCACAACTTAACATGTTTTTTAAATCAATTCACGCCAAGAAAGGCGATAAAGTCACTATGGAACAAGGGGCTACGTGGAGTGAAGGAGAATGAAGACTTCAGAAGAAACCGGAAACCCAATCCTAACCCGGAAACGAACTAAATCTCTACTCCTGTTCAAAAGACCGGGGTGGAGTGAGAACAGGACGATAAGTGAACTTATCTACTCCTCTCTATTTCTGAGATGTGGTATTGCAATTACTTACATTAGTACAACGGCTGGAACGTCGTGAATATGGCAATAAAGATGAGAGCAACAGTCTGAACAATGTAATTAATGTAAACTATGTACTCCTATTGAGAAAAATAAATAGTAAACGAAATTTCCGACTATCGGGGACGATAGAAGTATAGAATTGAAGTATATTTTGGAAGGAACTAGAAACCATTTCCTAAACAGGAAGCAAGGGATAATCATCTATTCCTGTCCAAAAAATTGTGGAGGAATCTGAAACTTTATCAAAATTCACAAATTCAGAAACGCTCAAAAATCTTATGGTTAACACTGAAAGTCAAGTAAACTAATAGCTAATAAACAAAAGTGACTAAATGTTATTTACTTTTATTTATTATTATTTAATAGTGTAAAATGTGACATCTTACCGCCTGTAGATTGTGAGACAACAGTATCAAAATCTAATCTTGCACATGAAACTTTAAGTCGCGGATTGCGATAATATACAAGTATTATTCATATTTTTATTCGCTTTGTATTTTTTTTATATTTTACATTTGTAACTCTCTTTATAGCATCCCAGTTTGCCATTTTTATCTCTCTCTCTCTCTCTCTCTCTCTATATATATATATATATATATATATATATAGAGAGAGAGAGAGAGAGAGATAAATAGTATGTTACTATACTTTATCATTAGCTATTTTACATTTAGCTATAGCTTGCAGTGCGACTATGTTGATATATGGTGTGTGTTTCAAACGACGCATTACGAATCCGATATTTTCATGGGTATTGTAGAATATACATAATCATTTATATGCTTACATCTGTCTGCAACATATATGTATATGCTGCGCGCTCTGCAATTCATTAATCTTTCTGCATTTCCCAATATATATATATATATATATATATATATATATATATATATATATATCATTTGTGTGTGTTAGCTGCTGTTTCATAGAACGGCTTGAAGCCAAGATTCACCTGTCACTCTGCTTTGTTTCTGACATGGAATTTTAAACATGTACAAAATCACGTTCCAGCCAGTTCTCCCGACAAAGGTGAACTAAGCTGGTTGAAAACAAATGGAGGCCCACCGTTTTCCAAGTGGGAATCTAATGATTACTTACCAAATCTCTTGCCATTTCGACGTAGCTGAGTTCGTGGAGTAGAAATTCCTGCTGTGATGACTATTGTCTTCCTAAGCACCTCACCCATTGCGGTAGCGAAGTCATAAAGAATGAATGTCATTCCGAGTAACATGCTTGTTGTAAATCTGATGTCTGCAATAAATTCCAAATATTATTTCCGATTAATATCATTCATAGCAGTACCTGTGAAAATATTATTGTCTACCTACTAATTTTCTGATGTATCTTAATTTGTAATTTAATGTAAATAAGCTGCAATCAATTTCTACGGCGATAAAATACCTCTGGATAATCCCCTATTACATTGTAAAATCTTTCCGATGACCATAGGTATAAATGCAGATTAGTACTTAAATAAAATATGGTTTTAAAAAGATTAAGAATTGATAAAGATATTAATTTCAACGGGATGTTTACTTGGTGCAATGAAGAGCGAATTATTTAAAGCTGAAATATTTTGGATTGCAGGAGGGTCGCTTACAGGACACGTTATTGCCAGTGCCCCCTCCTCACCCCAAATAGAAGTACTGATCGGCGCTGCTGAACCTCGATGGTGATCGAAAGAAAACCGATGTTTTCAGCGTCATTTAACATTGAGCATGATGATAAATAAGGAGGATAGATAACGTTTGTACTATGATACGATTATTTGATAAAATATACACTTTGAATGTACTTTCATATACAGTTATTTACCAAGCATAAATTTAAGTGGTACAAGAACCTATTTAAAAATTTAAAAAAAATCCATTTACTCGAGTTTTTATTACTTTTTGATAAGAGATTTAAACGACGCTGGAATAACCACCCACTTATTAAAATCTATAATCTGAAAATATTAATAGCGATGAAGTAATCCTTAGATACTTTTTGGAATGAAACGTTTTTCTGTGCTTATGACTTTAGTAAATTTCTCAGAAAGCTATTCCTAACATCACTGGACAATGGAAAGGAATTATGGATTTCAAATTTAATTTTTATAATTATAAATTTAGTTTCAGTTTAAGAAATCTGTGTCGCGATAGAATATTTTAAAAAGAAAATTGTAATATACATATTACGATTTGATTTCTTAAAAACTCTTCTTGAATATTAGAAAATAATTCTCCCTCTAAGTACCTTGACTCTTTTATCTGTAACCAGTGAATTTACTCATTATTTATCAATAATGTGTTTTTGTTTTCAAAATTGTCGCACGTCATCTTGGTGGAAATGGTTAACGAGTCTTGTTTGGTTGACTTTTATGACTAAGTTGTGATAAACTAAATCCGCGTCCTGTGTAAGACGATAAACTACCTCCAACAGCAAGGCCTCTGATCAGGAGGTTTTGAGGAGTGTTCCTAGATCCACCCTGACCCGGGGTGGTAGCACCTGTTAAGGTCCCAGCTATAGGCAAATAGTTAACACCCAAACATGTGTAAAAATAGGTTTTAATACCAGAAATATTTTGTAATAAAAAAAAATTATTACCAGCAATACTTTTTGAAGGAATAATTATCAGAAATACTTAAAAAAAAAAAAAAAAAAAAACTACCAGCAATACAGTTATATATTATTTGAAAAAAAATATGACAAGCTATAGATTTCTTCAAGGAAACATATTCCCAGAAATAGACTTTTGAAGAAAAACATTACCAGCAATAAAAATTTTGTCGGCATTGAATAACCCATTGAGGTTGATATGCCGTAAAACAAAAACTGGGTATCCCATACAAAATTTAATAATAAATAACCTAACTATTTTAAATATGTAATAGACGTAACATTTCTTGTTTTGTATTTAAAATTTTCTATCACTTCGATTGATTATCTCCCAAAACTATAGAGCCTAGTGTACGATAGACTAGGCTCTATAATTGCAGGAGGCACTCACTACCCATACCTATGCCCAGAAAAAGCAATTAATATTTTGCCTTTACCATTATTAAGAAATGAACACAAATTTCTCAGACAGAATATGAACTTAGCTCGTAGATTTCATTTTACGCGCTGTTAACCGTTGTCACTGGCACATTTGTGTTAATAAGCGCGACCCATAAAAATCGATGAATATAATTTGATATAATAGAATACATGGATATAATTAAATGAAGCTTCACAGCAAGGAATTTACGCCCACAAAAAGTATTGAGTTGCCAAGATAATCTCAGATAAAAGAGCAATATATAAAATACAGTAAAACCTCAATTTAATGTCCCTCGATTTAAGCAATATCGGATTTAACGAACCACTCTTGGATCACATGAGCCATAACAAACTTTTTTAAAATTTTTATTGAACGAACCTCTATAAATTGCAAGAAAAAATAATTCGTAGAGTCTTTTTCAAGTTATTAGATGCATGTCAAGCTTGTCGGCAATAAAATCTGGAAAATTAAAATCCGACAAACTGTTAAGTAAGTTAGATAACCTGGATTTCATTAAATTTTATTAAATAAAGCCAGAACGATATCGAAAACCTCAACTGAGTCTTAAAAGTCAGTGCTGACAAACCTGTTAGCATAGTATCCATCAAAACTGATAGGATTATTTACATTTTAACCTTTGAACATTTTTTAAGCCTCGGTTATGAGTAGGAAGCAAATTACAGTGCAGATTACATCGACAGTACCATTTTCAAAAATCCCCAGCCTATGAGCAACAAAAGATATGTAAGATTGGTTTATTTTATAGCTTTATGTAACATTGGTCGTTTGCGTAGTGACAGTTTTGGATTTAACAAAACGATGATCGTTAAATGCAGTGATCTGAAGTTCTTGTTTCATTTTTACGAAACGAGACAATAATCGGATTTTAGACACACACTGTACATCACAATTAGTTCTTTAAATTGGGCCCGAGATTAATAGCAGGGCAGATCGGGCCCACTGTATTCCTTCGCCGTCAATGTAGGAAAAGATTGACTAGACGTAGGACTAGCAACTCAGCACCGTACAACACGAATTGTTACGGAAACCACAACAGGAACATCGTGTGCTCCTTTAATCGACATGGCATTTTACAGGATTAATGTATTGCACCCTTCTATTATTTGGAAAATATTAAGTTACCATTTAAATTCTCAACATCACTATCAAAGCTGCAAATATCAATCAACTTATTTTTATTGGATCGTTATTATTCTGAATTTTGACAGTAAATTATTAATTCTGATAAAAAAAACTATTAGAGATAAAGTGGTTAATATTTTTCTGATCTATCAAAAATGTTAGAAAATAATGTTTATTTTCGAATTTATTTCTCCCACATGTCGGCAAGAAATCATGCACATTTACGATATAGACATTACGATAAGAAAAACATAAGATTAAATTGTGCATTGCTAAGTGTGTTTTCATCTTAAAGTGAGAGCTGATTTTTTAAAAATAGCATACGAGGTGGCGCTGAAGAGCTAGTAGACTGTCCTGTTCTCAAAAGATGATGTAATGCAACAACGTCAATTGGTTTCATTTCTGAATTTCTTGGATAAGGAATTATCACTCTTAACCGTTTTAAATCGGAATATTGTCCGGATTGTTATTACAACCACGCTTCGGACGATTTTGCTCTCTATCGGTCTTTACTATTTCATTTTCAAATATTTGGTGTTATAGTAATTGCCTTCATTCCCACGGTGGAATCATGGTGAGCAATAACTGTGTACTAAAATAAAGAGGACGACGAGATATCCCGAAACCTGCAAAGAAGAACGATAACAATCTACTTTGCTACAATAGAGGTTTATTTAAAAATTCCCTGAACGTTATCAGTGGTATTCAGGAGGATTGATATTATATAACAATACCGTAGACTTTTTTTCTGTTTCTAATGAAGCCTTCCTGTTTCTAACGGAATCTTCCTGTTTCTAACGAAGACTTCCTGTTTCTAACGAAGACTTCCTGTTTCTAACGAAGACTTCCTGTTTCTAACGAAGACTTCCTGTTTCTAACGAAGACTTCCTGTTTCTAACGAAGACTTCCTGTTTCTAACGAAGACTTCCTGTTTCTAACGAAGACTTCCTGTTTCTTAATACTTTGATTACGTTTTGCAAGACACATTCGGTCGCCGAATGCGCTATCCGATTTTACTGTCGAATTTTCCGTTCTCTGTTAAAACACTTTCTTGATTTTGGCATCTCCAAATTTTGGTTGTTTCTTTTGCTGATATTCAGACATTCTATCTTCATTACTAACTTCTGTAGGAGTTGCTGGAGTTTCATTTCCGTGCCTGCTATCAACACTGTGTCATTTGCATATCAAATTATGTTAAATTTGTGGCAGCCAACAATGAATCCTGATAGGACTTCTGATTCTCTCAGGATTGTTTTTCTGTAAATGCTGAATGTCTTTTGAAAAGTCCCTTTCTTGTTTACGTATATATATATATATATATATATATATATATATATATATATATAGAATTCGTTTTCTATCCATATTCAGGCCTCTTGCTCCCAGGATAAGCTCTGGATAATATTAATATCCTTCCCAAATAAATCAAGACATGTTAGAATATTATAATTTTTATTATTTGTTAAGTTTTCAATATATACTCGTAAACATTCCAGTATTGCTTTCTTTACGTTCTTCACCGTTTACATCCATTTACTTCCAAGCTGTGTTCTAAATGCTGAAATTGTTACCATATCCTGAGTAGGAATTGTCTTTATTTGAATAACTAATGAATTATAAAATCCGTTCACAAAACCCAAATGCCTAAACGTAAAATGAAGGTTCTAACAAAAGACACTTACTTTTCAAAATTAATTTACATACAATTCTTTGAAAAATCATCTCGCTTGCGCAGAAGATTAATGTATAAAACAAACGCTGAGGGCATGAACGTTAAAATCGGATTTATACTGATGTCCCAGTTATTAAGCTCATTTACAGGGACCATTCCCCAAATTCTATATTGGCAGGGACCCAGAATATGCTAATTAAATCAGGGTGTAGAAGGGTAAACCAACAAAGAAATGGGCCACCTTGTTTTACTGTACCTATGTCTACATTATCTAGTCTCGGGCACACTGGATTGATTTCGAATTTTTTTTTTTTTTAATTTTTTTGTCAAGTTCTTCCTCGGACTGAACCAAATATAAAAGGAAAATTTACGTTTAATTTCTGGTGTCTCATGCCTTCCAAATATGAACTGGCGAGAGAGATGAGCAATTTTATTACTAGTCTCCTGTAGGTATGGGATTTCGTCTTTAAACTTGGCGGGGCCGTGTCCCATATGTTCGGAACAGAAAAATAATTTACAATAAAATTGTGGGTAAAAAAATTAATTCAAAATTTGTCTTCAGAAATAAGAAGAATGTTTATAAAATATGAATAAGAAATTAGTTGTAAAAGTGGAAAATTAAATAAAAGACGTGTCTAATGAAACTTTAAATAGAAGAGCAAGCCCGTCTATTTTGACATACTTGCGAGCACGCACAACACAAATACACAGCCAGCCAATAGTTGATTAATTTTAAGGGTTGCGAGTAGAAAGATACAATATTTGAAATGTATATATTAAATTATCGAGTTGTAGTTTCCACAGTAAACAAGGCGGTATTTCAGAATCCATATTAAACCAAAATAGTTCCATATGTGCGTGAGATTTTGATGTAGGCAACTTTCACAATCCTTTGATACTCTTACGCAAATTATCACGTTACCCTTTTCGAATTTTGGCAGGTATATGGTGACCGATTTTACTTCCGATCTGATTCAACCTGTATAACCAGCGTTACACTGATATATAAAACTGTAAATGATGGATCTGGTCAAAAGGCATAATATTCATTTATGAATTAATCCTAACATCGTTTGGGCAGTATAGATAATATAAAGGTTGGTAGAAAAATAAGAATGTTTCACTCTAGTAGAAATTTGCTGATCAAATCTCATGTTGACAACTTTGGTGTGAAAAAAATACTTCGGACATTTTAGCAGAATAGCCAGTTAAGGGTTCTTGGATGACTCCATTTTAAAATTACTTGATTGCACTATACCAATGGATTATTCATCATCTTCCAAATTACAAATTATTGCCATTATTATTTATTTTAATCATAATAAATACTTGTTACGATTTCTTTTCATTTAACTGATTGTTTAACGCACCAGTTTGCTGTATTTTCTATAACGACAACATCGTAAACCTAGGTATTCTATCGCTATTTGCATGGCAAATGTACAGATGAATTTAATTTAGTTCCCACACTTAAGCAATTTCCAGCTAGAAGTCGAATCACTCTCATTCCCTCCATATTCTAATGGTATGAGAATATTCCCTTTAGACAGATTTCTCCCGAGAGCCGCTAATTTCAGAGACTGTGGATGATTTCCTAATCATTAAAATCTTCAAGTCAAGGGACAATCTTTATCTATTATTATCTTCATCATCTTCACTTCCTATCACCTTTTTATATTCATATTACACATCTCATTCAGTAACACTGTACCTTGAGTGCTTCTCAAGACTTTTATTGGGTGAAAAACGTCTACCTTTTCTGCTTTCGCTATTAGCACCTTACTTTATTGTTATTGCCTTGTGCTAGACTTGGCTATGTTCAAATAGTCACCAATGAACTGAGATAAGCTTCCGAGTTATAGATGCTACCGCGGTCGACGATAATTGATTTTAAAAAAAAATCCGTCTCAATTAGGCATGAAATAGTAAAAGAATCAGTCTGTCCAGTCGGGCCACATCAAAAGAGTGACACAATCTGACTACTTCCACAACCAACACTCGTGCCGCTTTGATGTTTCGCTTATTTCTGAAAGATCCGGCGCCACAGATGGCGTCGATACCTAGGCAGACGTGACGGCTGGACGAATTTTATGACAATCTAAATGACAGCTTTAATCGTAACTGTGTAAATTTTATTACCCACATTATCAATTATTTACTTTTCTTTTGGCATGTAAGATATCAACAAGGAATCTTTCTATAGACACTTAACGTAAGGCAAGATATGTTTTCAGAAAACTTGCCGGTGAGATCGATATTTGTTACTTGCCTTAAAAAAAAAAGCAGAATAAAAACTCCTAACCACACCGCAATAGTCAAAAATCTACTCGTGCAGTAACAATACAATTGGATTTTATTCAGAGTTACGCTTCGCTGTGTCCTTTTGCTAGTCTGTTTAATACCTAGACAGAGCTGGTGCCATAATCCGATTGCCGTTACATCCCACCATAAGTCCCTACTTGATATCTGCTTCAATCACTTTCCCACCGCCGGAATGTAGCTTCGCGAAGCCTTTTCTATAAATACTTAATAATAAATGGTAATTGTGCTGATGAACTTTCCTCTATGATACCTAGACTACAAATTTAAGCAAAGCACTGGATAGACGTAAATGTTTCATCCATTTTCTAGTTGAAATGGTTTGATGTAACCGTAAGTTCAATGTTAAGTTTCTTTCCTTGCACTCCTCCCTTGTGGAACTCTTCCGGTTTCATGCTTTCCTGTCAGGTTTGATCTTCAAAAATTTAAATGCACTCGGACAGTAAGTGCTATGCTGAGATCCGAAGACGTTTTGGGATGGTCAAGACAAATTCCAAAAGCTAAGCAGAGTAATACCAAACAGGAGGATTTCTTTGGTAACAAAGAAAAGAGTGCTGAGCTGCTACGGGACATCTGTCCACCTTTACTTCAAGGAATGTTGGACGATCTCCTCAAAGATGAAGAAGAAACTTGAGGCAATGGAGGAGGTATGGTTCTACAGAAGGATGCTAAGAATATCATGGACATAGACTGTGAGCAAACATGAATGTTTGGAGAGGATACAAACAAAGAAGCCTATACTTAACATCAGGAAGAGGCAGCTGAAATTTCTTGGACACGTAATGAGAAATATGGCTTGGAGAATTTGATACTCACATGTCGAATAACGGGAAAGAGAGACAAGCGAAAGCAACACATGACTTGCGGGCTTAAGTGGATGATAGAACATGGCCGGAGGGAAGTAGCAAAGAGGCAGAACTTATTGAAAGCTACAAGGGATAGAGGGAAGTGGAGAGCCATGACCGCCTACGTCCCGAAGGGAGACGTCACATAAAAAGAAAGAACAGACAATCGTTTTCTTCTCTCTTCTCAATTCCTGTTCTTTTAATTTTCGCCGTTTTTAACGTTTGCCTGATATTCTTTCACGCAGTAAACTCATGTTTTAGGGGCTTTCACTTGATTGAGTGAAATGATTAAAAATAAAAAAGCGGCAGTTTGCCAGTTTTAAGATAGTGTCTGATATAAGCTGCTATTCTTTAAGCTCTCTTTGCAGATATAGTGAATGTGAGATTAATCCTTAGGAAGCTATTCACTTCAAAGGTACACATACACAAAATTCATGTGAAACAAATGAGAGTAATGAGTATGTATGTAATATCAGTCCTCTTATATGGCAGTTAATGCTGGACTATCTCCTCACCGATGAAGAAATGACGTGTAGCAATAGAAATTTGGTTATACAGAAGGATACTGAGAATAGCATGGACCGAACATGTGAGTAACGACACAATTCTAGAGGCAATGATTCCAAACAGGGTACTTATAATTAATATGACAAAGAGACAGTTGGAATTTGTAGGGTGCATAATCATGAAAGAAAGGTTGAAAAATTGGACACAGCATAGATTAAGTGCAGGAGGGAGAGGGATATAGTACAAGCTACTTATCCAATTTGAGTACGTAGATGGTGGAACAAGATTGAGTAGCGACAATTAGCAGACAAAATTTATTAAACCCTACACAGGACAGAAAATTGTAGAAAGTCTTGATCGCCTGCATCCTGAACGGCCAATGTACATAGAAGCCCGTGGAGCGATTGTCTGCAAACTACTTTTTGCAGAACCGCTGATAGTTAGAAAAACTGATCTAAAACTACTGTCCTTTTATCAGACTAATATCAGTCATACCTTTCTACATGCTAGTGTGAATCTCTAAACATGTACCTGAAACCCCCTTTTAATTAGGAGCGAATTTCTTTTACTAACCCTCCTCCAGGATTTTAAAAACTAATGTATTTTCTATTAAAAAACCCTATTTTGATATGTGTACGGAACAGTTAAAAAAGTGTTCAGAACTTTTGCACAGACCTAATATATGATCTGTTTGAATGCTTTGTTTGATATCATTGAAAGTAGTTGGGTTCACGTTAATAATCGATCTTCATACACAATTTATATGTGGCATTATCAAGGTTGAAATGATTAAAAACAAGAAAAGCATCAGTCTCTCGGATTGAATTCCTTTCAATGCTAATACTAATGATGAGGTTTCAGTGCCAAGATTCTGCGCTAATTCTTTTAGTTGTCTTTTCCTTCCAGTGTTATTCTCTACTATCTTACTTCATTCCACATAAATTTACAACCAAGAATATTGCCCGAGTGTGTAATGACCGAAACGTTGTGAGTATAACGCCCTAGACGATCCCACTCATCCAAATCAGAAGGTGAAAAATTTCACACCTTAGAAATTCCGACAGCAGTATATAAAAAAGGAATATTATCTATCAAATGTTGTCATGAGAATGTCTTCATATTCACGTTATCGTGACAAGGTTTGATGGAAATATTCTGTCAAAAGCAAAGCATCATTATCGAATCTCCTTCGTGACCTCCAAAGCATCTCTTGCAGAGCATCCCACCTTACATTGAGATGTTGCATAAATAAATATATCCTTATCGGTCACTTTAAGTGCACTTTCTAACAATTAGTGATAATTTGGCAAATTAGTGGCATTTCTTGTCAAATACCTATTACGTCATCAGCAAACTCGTGCAGCATTCGTCTAATCAGAGTATTTATTAACCTCTTAACATTAGCAGGAGTAGCACATTTCATGTTTCTAAAAGAGGCGGTAGGTTTCAGTTTCAGAACAATAGATGAAACCTCATTTTTACTGAAATTTGTATTTACTTGAATAGAATTTTAAATGGCGTCAGTAAAAATAATGTATTAAACAGAAACGTTTTGTTAGAAACAAAGAAAATATGGCTGTGAATGTTAGACAATTTCTTCACTTATCAGGATACGTCATGCAACAGAAACAAAGAAAAGAATGTTTGTCATGTCACGGTGGAGTAATGAATACCAGCTCGGATTATGGAATCGGAGAGCCGAGTCCGAATTCCAGTAAAATCAATTACATTCACTTACATGCTAATATCATTGGGAAAGGTATGTAACCTCTTCTTCTTCTCCCTCCGCCAGCTATGGGTAAATAGCAGGACATACCGTGTTCTATAGCCTTGGATGGCAACTGGTCTACCACAGAAAGAAATGGCAACCTATTGCGGGAAAAATCTGCCTCGTCAGTCATTTAACGAAAGATACATGATCGCCTAAGAGTGTAACACGCATGGCACATAACTGAATATTAATCCTCCTATATGGCAGTGAATACAGGACAATTTCTTCACAGATGAAGAGACATGAAACAAAAGAAACAAAGAAAATATTGTTTAACTGTTATTTAATATCAATCCGCTTGTATATCAGTGAGAGCTGGGAAATTTCCTTGCAGATGAAGAGTAGACTTGCGGTCATGTAGATACGGTTCCACAGCATGATGCGAACATAACCATAGGCGAATTGTTAGCAAGTCAGAAATGATAAAGAGCAATGGGAACAAAAAGAACTTCTTTTTTGCTTACAATTAGAAAAAGACAGCGATGTTCTTATTGTTTGGTTTTCTACAATGAATATGCGACTCTCAAGTCAGAAGAAAATGCTCGGTATCGCAGGCAATTTCGAAAAATATGCTTAGCACGACCAACTACTACTTCTCCAAAAATATGCCACCTTTTATTGACACCGAAATATTAGCAATTTGCATAGCTAACACCCTTCAGCTCACCATTTTGACTATTTCATCGTAGAGCTGGTGGATGTCTTATTTCTTCATACAGTGTAATCTTGGTGTTCGCACCAGCTCTGTTTAGCTAAGCAGGGATTTTCCTTCTCTTGATATGGAAAGCACGCGAGACGTTATGGGTGTTGGTACCATTACCAGTGATAGTAATCAACTCATTCTGCCTTTCGTTTCCGCTACAAATAGCTCAAATTTCTGAAAGGTATAACGAGCAAAAATAGTGTTGAGAATTTAGCGCTCACAGGACATATTGAAGGCAAGAGAAACGGTGAGCAACCTACGTAAAGTACTTGTGCAAATGGTTGGCAGAACAGTTGCTGGAAGTGATAGTAATGGGACAAACATTGCTTTGAACTACAAGGATAGGAAGTTGTAGAGATCCATTATCACTAATGTCCCGAGAGGAAATGTTATAGAAATAAAAGAAGAAAAAAATTTGCTAGACAAACACTATTTACATTATTCGGATTATTGTACTCATCTTTGTCGCCATATTTATTACAACATTTCGGCCGATGTGCGCTCCGGCCTTCAGATGTTTGGCATGTCGAACAGAACCCTTTATTTCGCTCACTGGGGTAGACTGTTCTAGTTCCACGTGCCATGTTTAATGGATGTCAGTTATCAGTTATCTTCTGTTAATTCCCCTCACCATGTTCTCCACTGCCTTAACCAGGTATTGAACTGACACTCTTTGGGTCCTTTCACTGGATCAAACCAACGTTTTTATTCACTTTGCTATGTGTCCTTAATACCTCATCTCAGAAATATATACAAATATAACTATCGCTAAAAATATATAAAATCTCCGAAAATATTTATTTAGGAAAATACTATTTTCTTTGGATAGAAATTACTTGATCTCTCTGAATAAATTAAAGCTTCTCTGAAAAATGATCAGGAGATTGGTTTTCTTTATTTTGATACACGATACCCCCAACCCAACTAAATAAAGCATCCGCTGTAGAATGACAGTTGGTAACCTATTTTGGCAAAACCCTTTTTACTTAGTTCAATTGGTACATAAAAGAAGAAAATAGCTTCCTCTCCTTTCTAGCTCTAAGTATTTTTGTCCTTTTATCTTCCCTAATCCCTGTTTTGCCAACGATTTAAAGAATTTCGTTAGGTAGCTTATTGACCGATTTCTTCCTGTTCCTCAAGATGTGCTGTGTGTGTTAAATGCTCCAAGTCCTCTTTCCTCATTATTTGGCATAGAAGAGTCATTTTGTTTCTATTTTCCCCAGTACTTCGTCGTTGCTTACATACTCAGTCCATGGTACTCTCATCATCCTTCTGTAGAACCACTTTTTCCTTTCCTTAAATCTCTTCTTCATCTGTCAGGAGATTGTTCAGCATACTGATATTACATAAGAGTCCAGTACTTTGTTTCTAACGAAGTTGTCTTATTTCTTAAGATGTGCCTGACATTTTGAAGGCATCATTTGCTATTCTGATACACTTCAAATATCCGTGTGCATTTTCTGTCCTCTATTAGAGCACTTCCTAGATATTTAAATCTTTAGTTAGTAAAAGAAAAAACGTATAAAAATATTTATTTCGGAAAATCCAATTTTGCATGGTTAAACGATTTTCGAAATGATTTCAGTTCTTTGAATTAATTAAAAACTGCCTAAAATCAGTATCAGAAAATTGGTTTCCCTTATTGGAATACCTTATGAGCCAATAAAAAAAATTAAAAAAAGTAATTTTTCCTCTGATGAGTAATGACAAAACTTGTGAAGGGATGGATATATTTCTTTGGGATTTCGTAATTTATCAATTCTGTACTAATTATTCAATTATTCTTCATCATTAGATGCTAAACATTAGCTTGACTGCTTACTCTCTGGAAAATATTTGCAAAGATCTTTTCAAGGAAAAGAGAATAAAATCGAAAAATGCCGATTTAAAACCATATTTCCCAGAAATATTGATTTGACTCAATCCCGAAAATCTGGGTATTTTCGTCATACGCATGGAGTTATTCATATATTCCGCATTTATGATATAAATGACACACTTGAAAACAATATATATAATCTGGGAGTTTCATGCAGTTACACAATCTTCAGATGCTGAATACTCACTGGCCGTTAAGCGTTGGGACATTCGCGTTCTTTGAGTTGATTTAGAATTGTGTTAAAACTCGTTCCTTATATTATTGTTGTCTATAATATTTACATTATTTATTAATAATTTATATCGCCCCAAGTCTTAAGGCCGAAAAAACGGGAATTAAAAATATTTTTTTAAATTTGAATTTACGTAATCGCGTTATGTATCAAGACGTTTTTGCATAAGAAAAACCGTCTTTCGTATTAATACAAATAATATGTGCTTATTAAAGTGTGTATATATATAATAATGGAAGCCTTACTTATAAAATTAAACAAACCAACCCGTAATAATATTAACTTTGAACATGGACATAATATCTTGACCGTGTTTTGAAACAAAAAAATGAATCACTTTATAAAACACACACAAACTATTTCTAATTCTAACAGTTGAAATATAATCCTTGATAATGGCTAAATGTATAGCCGAAAGCGCTCGGAAAAGAACATTCGGACAATGTTTATATAATTTATCCTCTGAAAAGAAAAACTTTATTAGATCACACGAGAAATTATATAAAAAACTAAATAAAAGCAACTTGTCAGTCGTTTTTAATGAAATGTGCTTGAAAGAAGGATTGCTGCCTAAATACACAAATATATATATATATAACGCCTGTTTTCAGGATAAACGATTGACATTCTTTTGGATGGTACATCATATTAATGGAATTACGTTCAAGGTCCTCTCTTGAGCCAGTTCTAAATAAATCTCCTATTGTGCATTTATAACAAATCTATAAATTTCTAATATTCTTCATAACAGTTGCCATCTTTTATACAAGAGTTGTTTGTGTACGCATGTATAGACCATGGCGTTTAATAAACAATTAAAACTGATTTTTCATTATCCTATATATATATATATATATATATATATATATATATAATCCAAAAGGTTGGTGTTACCAAGAGTCTTCCTGCCAAAGACCTCAAAAAGAGCGGTCATACTAATACGAAAAAAGCAAATGCCATGAAAAATCCTTACACAAGAAAAACAAAATCAACATAATAAAGAAGACCAACAGGCAAACAGATACCTAAGCAGTAAATAACAGGACTCGACGTACAGATTATCCAGACAGAGCAAAAAACGTTTCACAGTATCAATCCTCAACGAGGCAATGCTCGAGACGCTACTTAAGTTTCACGCCCTAGCGATTTTTAGGCGATCAGATCACAATCTGCTCGGCTGAAATATATACTGTGTGTGTGTGTGTACACTAATCAAAACTGTACAGAAACTCCCAGTTTCATGAATCAGTGTTCTTCAAAGCATTCATTTGAAGATAGCACTGAAGAGTGAAACTGAAATTCGCAATGCAGTGTTAACCCTTGTATATTATCTATATGTATTTTATTGTATTTATCTATACCTTGATCACTATTCCACAATATATATAGCAAATCTCCAACACACACACACACATACATACATATATATATATATATATATATATATATATATATATATATATATAAAACCTATCAGTGAATTAAAAAATCAATAACATTTATTGACCTTATTAGGAATTACATCACATAAAATATCCTATAATTTAGCTTGACTTTTCAGCTAGCCATAAGCATATCTTTTGAGCATTCTTCAATTTTAAAATGTTTATATTTTTTACATAAAATCCATGCATTTATCTTCATTAAGTCTAAGAGAGGACCAAACCTGATATTAAAGTAGTTTCCTTTTGTTTTTATCCATAGTCTTAATTTTTTATATTTTTACACACACACACACACACACACACACACACACACAGAAACATGTCTAAATATACGACAAACCACATTATCTGCAACAATCAAACGGTTTGAATTGATTTCCAGGCCTCCTATTCTGCTGGCCAATGATAGTATTACTGAACTAAATCCTCTTGCGATAGTTAAAACTTTGATTAGCTTAAAGCTAATGGCCGCGAGAAACAGTTGAGGAGTGACGGCCGTTAGTGTGAATAAACCTCTGACTTGTTTTGAAATAACTGATGCCACAATGACAGTCTGATTTCGGCTGACCATTTGCCAAAATGAAGGAAACAGATTGGGTAAGGCCAACGGCATTAGCACTATCAAAATATCTGCCAATCCTTCATCAAGCGCTGTCTACAGAAATGCTTCTTCAACCAACTAAAAGTTAACACATTGAACACCATTGGCAAAATCATCGCGGCTTGCAACTGTGAATTCACTAAATCAGTTGTTCTCTGAAATCGGGCATAAGGATACGGCGATTTGCTAATACTCAATGCGGAAGCGATCGGAGACAGAAAGGCAGATATGTAGACCAGTCGGATAGGACGGACAGATATATATATGTAGACCAGTCGAATAGGATGGAGATATATATATATATAGACCAGTCGGATAGGACGGACAGATATATATATATATATATATATATAGACTAGTCGGATAGGACGGACAGATATATATATATATATATATATATATATATATATATAGACTAGTCGGATAGGACGGACAGATATATATATATATAGACTAGTCGGATAGGACGGACAGATATATATATATATAGACTAGTCGGATAGGACGGACAGATATATATATATAGACCAGTCGGATAGGACGGACAGATTGACAAACACTCAAAATTTCTAATATGCCGCATTCAGTTAAGTAATTTTTTTCTACTTTGATATTGACATTGGCAGAAATCTATCTTTTTTTTGTTTTACCTTAACCCAGTATATAGGCGTAAGAGTAAATCTCCGTTTTTAAGATCAAAACTATGACAGATTGTTAGGCAACAGATGTTATAGAATCAAGCGCTCTTAAGTTTTCATTTTTGATTAGCAAGCATTTTTGCAGAATAAATAATTCATTTTTAAACGCAGTTCATAGGCTGGATGTAAGTGCCGCCTATTAATAGAATTCATAATTATATGCAAATCGCATTATGATTTAGAATTTAGATTATTCTTAGCAAGTTAAAAAATACATATTCTCGAATTAATGTTGCTATTTACTTTCTTGAAAGAGATAGGTAGAAGAATGATCCCTAACTCATCTGCCGCTTACTCACCTAAAATAAAAATTAATGCACAGTCATTACTTGAAAGAACCATCATCTGGAATAATTTATTAATTTGTACCCAGATTTATCTTTTGTTGTGTTACAAGTACGAGTAATTAACTGTACAGGAAAGTATCTTCAAATCGTAAACAATTACTGACAACTTTCAATCATTTAACAAATTCTTCACGTTTTAGATTTTGTCAGATTTCATTGTTTCATATTCTGTCTTTCACTTCCAATTATCAAAGTTTCGTGTTCCTTACTTGATGAATCGACCTTTTCAAGAAAAAAAATAACGCGTATTACGTAAACGGCAACGAAAATTTCTATTAGCCATATTAGGAATGAGCATTTTTTTTAAATTTTACAATCCAGATTATATTAAAATAGCTAACCCATTTAAAGTTTCATGTTTTAACGACTCCGATTATCCAATATCTCATGTCCGTTCTCGTTTCTCAGTTTTTGCACACATCACTTTTTTATTCTTTTTTAGAGTGTGTGGCTATGGTTAAATGTAAATAAATTGCTGAACTGCCCAATAAACAACAAGAAATGAACAGGGCAGAAAATAATATAAAGCAAGCAAACAATATATGCAAGGCAAATGAAGAGTAATAAGACAAAAAGTTCATAAACTAAGAACTGGGGCTGACATCTAAGAGCAAGTTTGGACAAGCGAACATAACTTTCTGACTCCAAGACAAGATAGACCAGGACAGCATCAGTGATTCCAATGAGTTGCCGATCTTACTGACAAGCAAAATGATTCAACAAGCATTTGTGTGGTTTTGCCTATAAATTGGTTAGTGGGAAGTGTTTTGCAATCATTCCCATCCGAATTGAAGCCAACACTTATCGGTTCCAATAAATACTCCCCGTTTATATTTAACTTAAATATTATGCAAATTTGGCTTTTTACACATTCAAAAATCAGAAAAAAAAGAACAAGGATTACACAAATATTGTTGACTGTATATTATAATCCTTTTGGTATCTCTTTTCGTAAAGGATGTTCAGGTATTGTTATTCTTATAAATTTCTATATTTACTTGCCTGCAAGTCTATCGTTCCTCTTAATATCGACTTACTGAATTTGTTTCTCTATGACTTTCTTTCATCTCCATCCCTTCATATTCTACCTTCACATCCCTCTCTTTCTTTTTCTCTCTCCACGGACACACATACACACACACGTGTGTCTATGCGTTTTTTAAGGCTGGTTTATCAGAAAATTTCAATACACAAATATCACAAATCCAGGGTTTCTCAATAGGATGTCTTGTGCGTGCATTAAAGTTTTAAATTTGGGAAAATCTCTTCTCACAGATTTGATAATGAAACTGTTGCTTTCCGCAGTTTTTGTAACAATGTATTTTCCAAGCTGTATTCATTTTGAAATGGGACACACAAATCTCACGAAACCGATTGGAATTCAAACTTGGTTCTCTAATTTCCCACATATACTCTGTCCGCTAAAATAAGATGTGCGTATATGTTTATATATATATATATATATATATATATATATATATAAATTACTACACAATTAGTCATGTGTTAGCACCACAAATGTGTCTACTCAGATGATGTCAAACCTCTGGCGAGCGAAAGATTAATTTCAAAAGGAGAATACTCCAAAAAAAAAAAGAAAGGCTTGTGTGCTTTGTTCGTAATTAACCAATTGCCGTTGAAACATGATAGTAATTGTGTAGCGATTTTTTATGTTTTTGTTTTAATATCATAAAAAGTGTAAGCTTCTATCTGTATTAGAAGTCCTTATACCGAAACATTCACCTTATTTATTGAATGACCCTCGTATATATATATATATATATATATATATATTTTCATTAAAAACGACTGACAAGGTGCTTTTATTTAGTTTTTTATATAATTTCTCGTGCAATCTAATAGAGGTTTGCACGAGAAATTATATAAAAAACTAAATAAAAGCACCTTGTCAGTCGTTTTTAATGAAATGTGCTTGAAAGAAGGATTGCTGCCTAAATACACAAATATATATATATATATATATATATGAATTAATATTTGCTAAATGTATGCCTGAATAGTCTTCAGTATTGAAGATAGGGTATATAGTTTGACATAGAAATAACTACTGAATAGTCACTGTTAGATGATTTGAAGAATGATTGAACTGGAAACATGTTTACACTGTCAGTTTCATTCATTCTCAATATATTTGACTTTAGTTGATGAATCTCTGTTTTGTTCTATTTTACTTACTCATTTTCTTTCCTTCGTTTCGCTTCAATATTACTCGGTAGGTTTCCCAATCGGAAAGTCCCCATTTGGACTCAGAAGTGCTACAGCTAGTACTACAACCTGATCACTACAACAGTGAAACGATCTTCCGTATAGCAAAAGAGATCTACTAAGTGATATAAACTGAATTAATTGAAAACATTTTGCAAATAGATTTTAGAAGTATAAAATGTAAAAGATTGTAAGTTTAGCAAACTGAATCCAAGGATAAAATTTTTTATCTGCTTGCCTTTAAAAATAGCAAGAGTCGCAAAGTTATCGCTCCAACACAGTGAAAATATTGCGTAGTTTAGAATTTTGAATACATTTTTCTGGTGAAGTCTTGAAAGTTTTTGGTTTGAAACTTACGGTCCACTGTTCTTCCATTTTGAGCTCCGTGTTAATGGACAATGTTGTGGAGCTGCGAATCATTCTAATGGTATTCACTTTCAACACTAATCCGACAACAAACTCTTGTTGGAGAAAAAGAGATTAGTTTGATGTTAGCAACTTGTCAATTTTCGACGCTAATTTGTCTTTGTTACTTTTAGTTTTTTCCTTTGTTTCTATTTTTCAGATATTGTTTTTCTATCATTCGACCTTCTCAATTCCGATAAGTTAAATATGACTTTTAAGCCGAATTTCCTTACTTCATATCGGAAGAATATTTTTCATTTATTATTTCTTTCTTTTTAATCTTTTGTTTTCATCTTTTTATGATTTAACATTTATTCTTAGTTTTCATTCACGCATTCTGTCATTTATTTCTTCGTTTCAATTTGTCTCTTTCTTTGATATTTATTATGAAATGAGAGTAAGATGATTGTGCGGCGCCAGATGCCAAATCAAAAAGAATGGTCTGTTTTAAAAAATGTTCATTGAAATTTTTAGCTTTTAATCTGGTCTTAGTCACTGATGTCAGTTTTAAAAAGGCAACAATATTTATCCTTCCTTCCTTTCTTTCCTCTCCTTCCGTTTCCATCGTTTCTTTCCTTCGTTTCCACCCTTTCTTTCCTTCGTTTCCACCCTTTCTTTCCTTCGTTTCCACCCTGTCTTTCCTTCGTTTCCACCCTGTCTTTCCTTCCGTTTCCACCCTGTCTTTCCTTCCGTTTCCACCCTGTCTTTCCTTCCGTTTCCACCCTGTCTTTCCTTCCGTTTCCACCCTGTCTTTCCTTCCGTTTCCACCCTGTCTTTCCTTCCGTTTCCACCCTGTCTTTCCTTCCGTTTCCACCCTGTCTTTTCTTTCTCTCTGTCTTTTCTTTCTCTCTGTCTTTTTCTTTCTCTTTGTCTTTTTCTTTCTCTTTGTCTTTTTCTTTCTCTTTGTCTTTTTCTTTCTCTTTGTCTTTTTCTTTCTCTTTGTCTTTTTCTTTCTCTTTGTCTTTTTCTTTCTCTTTGTCTTTTTCTTTCTCTTTCTCTTTGTCTTTGTCTTTGTCTTTTTCTTTCTCTTTGTCTTTCTCTTTGTCTTTTTCTTTCTCTTTGTCTTTTTCTTTCTCTTTGTCTTTTTCTTTCTCTTTGTCTTTTTCTTTCTCTTTGTCTTTTTCTTTCTCTTTGTCTTTTTCTTTCTCTTTGTCTTTTTCTTTCTCTTTGTCTTTTTCTTTCTCTTTGTCTTTTTCTTTCTCTTTGTCTTTTTCTTTCTCTTTGTCTTTTTCTTTCTCTCTGTCTTTTTCTTTCTCTTTGTCTTTTTCTTTCTCTCTGTCTTTTTCTTTCTCTTCTCACTAGAACCCCTTTTTCATTTATTTCGTTCATTTTCTTTCGTCATTTAGATGTTTCTTTTTGTTTTCTCATTCATTCGTTCATCTATCTAGTTTCCTTTTGCTATTATTAGATGAATTATTTTGATTAGTTGGTTATTCCCGGGCTTTTTTTTTTCTTCGATGTTTTTCTTTCGTAGGCGCTTTGTTTTTCTTTGTCTTTTCCTATTTTTCTTATCTTTCGTAAAGTTTCGATCATTTATTCATTAAGAAAACATTTTTCATTCTTCTTTTATTTTTCCATCCCATTCTTCACCGTCTTTCCTTTTATAACTTCCTCTTTCTTGCATTCATTTTTAATCATGTACTTTTCTTTATTTTTCTCATTACTTTCTGATCATAATCACGATTTTTCTACAGCTAATTTCTTCTTCCAAAACTTTGCTTTTTGTTTTATTTATTTCATCAATTCTGATATATTCACCTTTCTCCATTCTTTCTTTTTGATCTTTTAATCATTCTGGTTAAATATTTCTTGAAGAATTCTTGCTTCTTTTATTTTCTCTAATTTTTTTTACTGAATAATTTTCTTTCTTTTTCTTTTTCGCTTTTTTTCTCTCTTTTCTTTTTTCTCTTTTTTCTTTCTTTTTTCACTCTTTTTTTGTTTTCTCTCTCTTTTTTTGTTCTCTCTCTCTCTTTTTTTTGTTCTCTCTCTCTCTCTTTTTTTTGTTCTCTCTCTCTCTCTTTTTTTGTTCTCTCTCTCTCTTTTTTTGTTCTCTCTCTCTCTCTTTTTGTTCTCTCTCTCTCTTTTTTTGTTCTCTCTCTCTCTTTTTTTGTTCTCTCTCTCTCTCTTTTTTTGTTCTCTCTCTCTCTTTTTTGTTCTCTCTCTCTCTTTTCTTCTCTCTCTCTCTCTCTTTTCTTCTCTCTCTCTCTCTCTTTTCTTCTCTCTCTCTCTCTCTTTTCTTCTCTCTCTCTCTTTTCTTCTCTCTCTCTCTTTTCTTCTCTCTCTCTCTTTTCTTCTCTCTCTCTTTTCTTCTCTCTCTCTCTCTCTCTTTTCTTCTCTCTCTCTCTCTCTCTCTTTTCTTCTCTCTCTCTCTCTCTCTTTTCTTCTCTCTCTCTCTCTCTTTTCTTCTCTCTCTCTCTCTTTCTTCTCTCTCTCTCTCTCTTTTCTTCTCTCTCTCTCTCTCTTTTCTTCTCTCTCTCTCTCTCTCTTTTCTTCTCTCTCTCTCTCTCTCTCTTTTCTTCTCTCTCTCTCTCTCTTTTCTTCTCTCTCTCTCTCTCTTTTCTTCTCTCTCTCTCTCTCTTTTCTTTCTTCTCTCTCTCTCTCTCTTTTCTTCTCTCTCTCTCTCTCTTTTCTTCTCTCTCTCTCTCTCTTTTCTTCTCTCTCTCTCTCTCTTTTCTTCTCTCTCTCTCTCTCTTTTCTTCTCTCTCTCTCTCTTTTTTCTTCTCTCTCTCTCTCTCTTTTCTTCTCTCTCTCTCTCTCTTTTCTTCTCTCTCTCTCTCTCTTTTCTTCCTCTCTCTCTCTCTCTTTTCTTCTCTCTCTCTCTCTCTTTTCTTCTCTCTCTCTCTCTCTTTTCTTCTCTCTCTCTCTCTCTTTTCTTCTCTCTCTCTCTCTCTTTTCTTCTCTCTCTCTCTCTCTCTCTTTTCTTCTCTCTCTCTCTCTCTCTCTTTTCTTCTCTCTCTCTCTCTCTCTCTTTTCTTCTCTCTCTCTCTCTCTCTCTTTTCTTCTCTCTCTCTCTCTCTCTTTTCTTCTCTCTCTCTCTCTCTCTCTCTTTTCTTCTCTCTCTCTCTCTCTCTCTCTTTTCTTCTCTCTCTCTCTCTCTCTCTCTTTTCTTCTCTCTCTCTCTCTCTCTCTTTTCTTCTCTCTCTCTCTCTCTCTCTCTCTTTTCTTCTCTCTCTCTCTCTCTCTCTTTTCTTCTCTCTCTCTCTCTCTCTCTTTTCTTCTCTCTCTCTCTTTTCTTCTCTCTCTCTCTCTCTCTTTTCTTCTCTCTCTCTCTCTCTCTCTTTTCTTCTCTCTCTCTCTCTCTCTCTTTTCTTCTCTCTCTCTCTCTCTCTCTTTTCTTCTCTCTCTCTCTCTCTCTCTTTTCTTCTCTCTCTCTCTCTCTCTCTTTTCTTCTCTCTCTCTCTCTCTCTCTCTCTTTTCTTCTCTCTCTCTCTCTCTCTCTCTTTTCTTCTCTCTCTCTCTCTCTCTCTCTTTTCTTCTCTCTCTCTCTCTCTCTCTCTTTTCTTCTCTCTCTCTCTCTCTCTCTCTTTTCTTCTCTCTCTCTCTCTCTCTCTCTCTTTTCTTCTCTCTCTCTCTCTCTCTCTCTCTTTTCTTCTCTCTCTCTCTCTCCTTCTCTCTCTCTCTCTCTCTCTCTTTTCTTCTCTCTCTCTCTTTTTTTTTCTTCTTTTTACTAATTAACATCTTAAACCAGTTGACCTTTTTCTCTAACTAGGATTTCTTTATTCCCTTTGTTTCCTGGAGTTGTCTTTATTTGGATATAATTTAAATCCTTTCTATTTCTCTCTATCTTGCATTGCTTCTGTTTTGTTTTATTTCATTTCATTCTTTTCCCTTCCTCGCTCTTCGCAAATCTTTTCACTTTGTGATTCAATTCCGTGTCGTGATTATCAAATCTCCTCATAATCCACATTGTTTCAAAACAACTTGTCCTCATTTGCTTTCTTTTTTGGCTTCCATCTTTCAAAAGTTATTTTTGATTTTTCTTTAGCCATTCAGCGTTCTCCGTGCATCTTCCAATCGACGCCCATTCTGGTATCGACCAGAAAATTCACTGCTGCTTTTCGCACTAACAACTAGCTACTTCTGAAAATGGTGAAATCGGAATTTATTGCACATCGACTTTTCTATAATAGTCATATATTGAGAAATTTAATAATATGAAACAACATCAGGCGTAATTATTTATAATAATTATATTTTTCAATATTTGTATATCGGTGGGGATCAAGTGAAAAGTGTCTTCAAATCGGGCCCATTCTCATCACTATTTTAAATTCTTACTGTGTAATTATTTCTATCTTCGCATCGTGCGAATCTAATGTTTATTGATGGGGAATGAGGGACAACAAGTCTTTTCAAATGTCAAGATTTTCTCTTAGTTGTTCGTATAGGTAATAAAAAAGAATACTATCCCTGATCTATACATATCAAACCTAGCCTAAAACATTTATCTGACCTTAAGCAGCCCTACAGTTGCTAGAGGGCTGTTATGCAGAAAAAAAAATACCTATTTTTTAGTATTCTTTTTTATTACTTTTGATAGATTTCCATCTTCACACCAGGGATATCTGGTGATTATCCTCGTGATCTGAGTGAAAATAATTTTCCTCAAATCTCCAGCACTTCCCTAGTGACATATAGGCACCTGTACAATCACATTTTAGACAGTTTCAGTTTGTAATCGTCCTCAAATACTACTATGGTCGGCTCTCGGCATTTTGTCATAGTTCCAAATAGATGAAGTTATTAGGGTCATGACCCTAAAAAAACCTTTCTTTAGTTTCAGTCGAAATTTCATCCGACATTGCTCTGTTATCTACTTTTAATCCCTTTGGAATAGCTGGCCTAGCATAGAAATAAATAACTTATGTGAGCAGTTAATAAATATAAAAAGAGACACGACAGCAAAGCCTTAGAAACAGCAGTAGTAAAATAAAAAGAGAATAAGCGGTGAATGGGGTCAAGCATGACAGATGTACGTGTAAGTAGAAGACAAGCAAAGAAGAAAATTAAGTTTAAGGCTCGAAGTTACAGATTAAATGACAATATCTCAGCGGATTATAACGTTTTCGCGCACATGGTGTTATTGTAATTGTGAATGAAATCCCTGTACCTGGTAATACAGATTTTGATTCAGTGGAATCAAAGCGTGAAATAACTGATAAGTAATAAATAAGAACAAAACGATATTTTATTAGATAATGGGCAACGAAAGCAGAACAACCAAGCCTATAGATTAGATATTTTCACTTCGAAATTAATTGAAACATCGACAGACACGCTGAGATAATAACAACAATGATGAGTAATTATCGGCAGGTAAAGGGGGAATGCTGTGTCGCTTTTCAAATCCCACCTCTGACTGTTGTATTCGCTTTCACAAAACCATCTTTGAATAGGTAAAAATCTATGACTTATTCCGCTACCTAGTAGGTAATAGCAGAGAACTCTATTTGGTTATCAATTAATCTGGAAGAAAGACAACTGCAGCTGCTTGGACCAAATCGGTTTGGTGCAGTTTTAGCAACTCGACGAGGTAACTCAAGACTATTTCAAAAGTCAGTCAGTTATGTTCCATGCCTGATACACGATTAGGCGATTATGTATCTTTCGATACAGGACTAACGAGGCAAATTTTTCCTGCAGTAAATTGCCATCCAAGGCTACAGAATCCGATCTGTCCTGCTATTTACTCATAGCTGGAGGGAGGAGAAGATTCATATCTTTCCCAAGGGTATTAGCACGTAAGTGTTTGTAATGTATTCGACTGGAATTCGAACTCGGCCCTCTTATTCCTCTATCCGAGCCGCTAAATTGTCACCAAATCGCAATTGAAAATAAAGTCTGCTTGACTTGTCCAAAAAAGAAAATTGTAGAGATTGGTTTGAAGCAATGTTAGATACAGTGCCTTTTATCATTGTTATTTTAAATGTTTAAATGTCTGTGTTAATTAAATTTTATTATTTTGAATTTTATTTTTTCTATTCTTGTACTTTTTTGTTATTTTGTATCTGATATTTTCATCTTTCCTTCTTTCCGTCGTGTATATTGTTCTCTCCACTGCTATTAATTATCAAACAATTTAGTTCGGCACATCATATTCAATGGAAGTTTTACCTGTCGTGGTAAACTGGCTCATGAGCTAGTGTAAGCTTTTCAAAGAGGAGCTTTAGCTTTCAGGCCTATCCCTAAATTTTTTCCCTGCTCCATTGGCCAGCCGAATCTAATGAACCCTCAGAACAACTATCAATGCCTGCCTCATGTTACATCATCTTCATTCGAAACATTTTTCTCTCCATCTCTTCTCTCAAATCTGTCTCAATTAGAATAGCTAAGTTCCGTCCGTATATCATCAACCTACCGACTATGCTGATGATACTAACTTAAAAGGGGTTAGGGGATACACATGCTCACCCGAGCAACCTTCGTCACCCCGCTTCTCCCAATGTGTTTTTAGTCCTCATGTATTTGAGCGAGCTTGCTGGCTCTCTGGCAGGTACTATGTTTCTGACCTAAGATGGAGTTCTGTTGCCCTTGACCTCTAGGCAGACGAGACACGCACACTCGTAGTATCACACCTGAATCATTCCGGGATTATTTGCCCCCTCATTAAAGGTGCAGGAAGTAAACGTTTACTGGCTTATGGCGTTATCCGCCTGATAGTCAGGGATCCGAACCTTCCAGTAACGTCGTAGGAGGCTATCCTATCAGAAGATGTATAATATTGGGTCTATTGTACTGGCAATTTTTGAATTGTTTCTGGATCGTGCAGTAGTCACCGATGGGGCCTCTCGATATGATGATGGATACTTTTAAGGCAGTATCTCCGGGCAAGTTAACCCATGTTATTTATGCGTGCAATGGGTGTCTGTTTCACTACCTACTAGTCTTACACTAAACCATTAACCACAAACAAAAAAAGCAGTTAAATAGAAAACGAACAAAACTAGAAATCCAAGTTAAAAAATGAGTAGACACCAGTTATACCATCTCTTACAACTACGTAAGGGATCTATATTCCAACTATCCAGAAGTTGGTCTCCATCATCTTGAGTCTAAACCTGAACTTCTGTTCCTGTCTGAAACTGGTATGCCTCAATCACATTGCACGAGTTTACTTTCCCGATCTACTCACCCATTCTTACAAAATAAGACCAACTAAATTGGCACGGGCTCAGTACCTATATCAAGGAAGGTTTTCCTGTGGCAGACCCCAAAAAAACGCAGACCATGATCTCCAGTATATGTGTTTCCGCGTGGCACTTATCCATAGTTTCGACATTCATCTTTGCCCTGTATTGTCCTCAGTAGGAACGGTCAGTAATCTCGGATGGAATATCAGAAAGTATTGACCATATTCTCACCAAATTTCACTTGGCCAACTTTCACTTATTTGGTGACTCCAATGTTCACTACAAAGAGTCGTTAGTCCACTCAAACATAACCGATTAGGAAGGCAGATATTGCAGAGACTTCTCCGTCGCATAGGAATTAACCCAGATCATTGAGGAACCCACCTGAGTCCCGGATGCGACGGGACAGCAGGTGAACCTACTAGAACATTTTCTAGCATCCTGCCCTGACAAATGTTCAGCAGAATTTTAACCTCCATTAACGTCAGATCAATCACAAGTAAGTGTCCAGATTAACTCCAAATCAATTACATGCACCTATTTACCGTTCTATAGAAGAGTATTTCGCTATGCGGGGGCAGACGGGGACAGCTGTCGGTCCTATATGACAGAATCCCTTCTCTCAAACCTCTTCAAACATGCCACCCCCAAAATTCCTGCTCTAATCTCAGAATGGATCCTTTCTGGAATGGAGTGATTTTACCCCACCAAAAATTCCAACAAAATGCAGACAGGCCTTGTTCACTATTGAATGCTCTGTAACCACAGTTCACCGGATCCACTACTTCAAAATCTATTGTAAAGAGTGGTGTAGTCGGCCCTTACTTCTTTCAGAACAGGCCGAAATCGCTGTAAGATAATTCTGGAAGACGCAGATACGCACGATCTGTCGAGCGCAAGGTTGAAAATAAACAAATTGGATCTCGCGAATTCTAGATCACCAACTAAATTACGAACAAAGTCCTTCTTTCGTGCTTCATTCTTGCCCGTCTTTCTTTCGTGCTTCATTCTTGCCCGTCTTTCTTTCGTGCTTCATTCTTGCCCGTCTTTCTTTCGTGCTTCATTCTTGCTCGTCTTTCTTTCGTGCTTCATTCTTGCTCGTCTTTCTTTCGTGCTTCATTCTTGCTCGTCTTTCTTTCGTGCTTCATTCTTGCTCGTCTTTCTTTCGTGCTTCATTCTTGCTCGTCTTTCTTTCGTGCTTCATTCTTGCTCGTCTTTCTTTCGTGCTTCATTCTTGCTCGTCTTTCTTTCGTGCTTCATTCTTGCTCGTCTTTCTTTCGTGCTTCATTCTTGCTCGTCTTTCTTTCGTGCTTCATTCTTGCTCGTCTTTCTTTCGTGCTTCATTCTTGCTCGTCTTTCTTTCGTGCTTCATTCTTGCTCGTCTTTCTTTCGTGCTTCATTCTTGCTCGTCTTTCTTTCGTGCTTCATTCTTGCTCGTCTTTCTTTCGTGCTTCATTCTTGCTCGTCTTTCTTTCGTGCTTCATTCTTGCTCGTCTTTCTTTCGTGCTTCATTCTTGCTCGTCTTTCTTTCGTGCTTCATTCTTGCTCGTCTTTCTTTCGTGCTTCATTCTTGCTCGTCTTTCTTTCGTGCTTCATTCTTGCTCGTCTTTCTTTCGTGCTTCATTCTTGCTCGTCTTTCTTTCGTGCTTCATTCTTGCTCGTCTTTCTTTCGTGCTTCATTCTTGCTCGTCTTTCTTTCGTGCTTCATTCTTGCTCGTCTTTCTTTCGTGCTTCATTCTTGCTCGTCTTTCTTTCGTGCTTCATTCTTGCTCGTCTTTCTTTCGTGCTTCATTCTTGCTCGTCTTTCTTTCGTGCTTCATTCTTGCTCGTCTTTCTTTCGTGCTTCATTCTTGCTCGTCTTTCTTTCGTGCTTCATTCTTGCTCGTCTTTCTTTCGTGCTTCATTCTTGCTCGTCTTTCTTTCGTGCTTCATTCTTGCTCGTCTTTCTTTCGTGCTTCATTCTTGCTCGTCTTTCTTTCGTGCTTCATTCTTGCTCGTCTTTCTTTCGTGCTTCATTCTTGCTCGTCTTTCTTTCGTGCTTCATTCTTGCTCGTCTTTCTTTCGTGCTTCATTCTTGCTCGTCTTTCTTTCGTGCTTCATTCTTGCTCGTCTTTCTTTCGTGCTTCATTCTTGCTCGTCTTTCTTTCGTGCTTCATTCTTGCTCGTCTTTCTTTCGTGCTTCATTCTTGCTCGTCTTTCTTTCGTGCTTCATTCTTGCTCGTCTTTCTTTCGTGCTTCATTCTTGCTCGTCTTTCTTTCGTGCTTCATTCTTGCTCGTCTTTCTTTCGTGCTTCATTCTTGCTCGTCTTTCTTTCGTGCTTCATTCTTGCTCGTCTTTCTTTCGTGCTTCATTCTTGCTCGTCTTTCTTTCGTGCTTCATTCTTGCTCGTTTTCTTTATTTTTATATTTTCTCTTCCAAAATTTTTTTTTGTGCTTTTAATGCCTAATTTTGTATCTTCAACATTTAATGACATTCTAATTCCACTCTTACTGCCTGAAGCTCTTAAATCAGGGTTTGTTCTGAAAATTTTGCCATAATTGTTTGTTAAAAATCAAATATCACCTTACTTTGATTACCACTAATCGATAAATCTGCAGATTATCTTTTTAATATTTTTTTATTAAATTTATTCTTTGTTTTAGACATTGTAGTTTTGGTCTTCATTTTGTCTTAAGAAGAGCAATGAAATACTTTTTGAAGTCTCGCGAGTTTAAATCCTAACAAACTACTCTTAAAGAAAATAAATGGTAAACTCGCCTTTAAATCTAAGAACTAAATTTGTTTTGTTTTGATTATTCTTTTTTAATGCTGTTTCAATTGTTGGTTTGAAAATTTCCCGAATGAACGAAACAGTGGTTGGTTGAATTAGTAGTAGAAAATGAATCAAAATTTAAATAAGTGTATTGTTACGTTTATCATGGTCATTTCTGAAGCCTTCGGCATTTAAATTATGCAGTGTGCTCAAAAGATTCTCCAATAAGCAGAATTTGTATTTTATATTTACCAGAGAACTTAAATGAAATTCTCTTGATTATTTTCCCCTGACGTTCAAGAGCAGTAAATGCTCTCTATTAAGCAGGAGAAAGCTGATTTATGCATAACTAGTAGAAATACCCGTTGCTGATTGTGAAGTAATTTAGACTGAAAAGAAAACAGACACTTCATTTTATTTGTATAGATTATCAAAATACATAACGGGAATAACAACGTATTAATTTCCAAGCAAAATCTGCTTTACCTAACTTACCATTGTATTTCTACAAAAGGAGAACATTTAAGTTTCATAAAATGTCTTTGACGTTTCATGACTTTTAGGTTCGACCTAGGTCATCTTTCCATCGCCTGTGACACTCCCTGGGTCATAGCCAATATCCATGCCAAAATTGCTTGATATATGTCCTGTAGTTTCTAAGTCTATATCAGACAGACAAAAGGCAGGCACTTCATTTTATTTATATAGATTTAGGACGTTCCGAGTAATACTTCTTGACAGTTGCCAAACTAAACTGATTCTCAACTAAGTCTACAAATATTTTACAGCCAAAACGCTGACCGACCTTAAAACATGGCAAGTGTAGTGTACAAAGAGACATAAATAAATTCGGAAACTAATCATTTATTTTTCAAACAATTCTATTTAATTTTGAACAAAACACGTTTCCTTGTCAATGCACTTAGTTGACTGGAAAATATTAATCAAATCGAAAGAACATAATACAATGAGAAACTAATCAAAATTCAGTTATTAACTATGTATTGACGTACTGACTTGTTGATCCACATTTGTAAATCTTAGGTGGAGCATTCAGAAAATTTAGTGCGCGCGCGGTGGAGTAATAGAGAGCCTGGATTGAGGAATAAGAGGGCCAAGTTCGAATTCTAGTCAAGTTGATTACATTTACTTACCTGCTAACACCCTGAATCCAAAAACTGCGGAGGGCCGTAAAGTGTAATTTTTAAAACAGCATTAGCAAATGTATGAAATGGATACTTGATTTTATTTGTATAGATTGATATATAAGAACCATGATTAAAATGGCTGTGTTGAATAACATTTTATGTTACGTATAAGACCTTAGAGCAGGTCGATTTTTCGAACCGTGATATAGCACACAATTTGAAAGTTGGGGTTTGAGATGACAAATTAATGCATAAACTCTTTTCTTCCAAATCTTTACCGTTCTTTGAGGAAAGTAATTTAAAAGATTAAGTTCAAGTTGAAAAAACATCGCGTTGGAATTTCATTTCAGTAATCAGTGAATGCCTTATAGCACGGCCTTATAAAATTTATAATTTACTAAAGCTTTACAAATGCATGACGCAGGCACATTATTACTAGATCGCCGTGCTATCAAATAAGATCTTCATATACTGAATAATTTAGCTATATTATGATGTAATATTATACAGTCTGTAATTTTCGTGTGATAGTTAATGGACAATTGAAATTTAAAACATTTTGTTTACAATTTGTGCCCCCAGCAGTATTATGGTGTTATATTACACTTTTATCTATGTTTTGCTTTTATTATGATCTAAGATATTATCTAACAACTCTTATTCATTGAGTCGCCTTTTTTGCAATCTTTTAGAATTTTCTTTTACACAGATTTTACTTATCAAATACAGTAAAATATTGCATATTTTGTTTGTGATAATTCATAATGAGAATTAGGGGGTGAATATATTTTCAATGTATCTAATACAAAAAATATGAACTTTATTTGGATTTATTCTTGAAATAGTAACATTTCTAAGTCAGTTTGTAATCAAAAACCTCCGGAAATTAGGTACATTTTTCATACACTCATTTAAAACTAAATACTCCAAAATTTGTAAAACCTATGAATCTAATATTTAGTGGCAGTATCTATCACATCAATCTGCAGTTTTCAGATGGAGTGCAATGTGAATTTTTTTTTTTAAAGAAAGAAAAAAATAAACCTTACCTAATGTGACATTTGACTCGGGGGTGGGTATTTGTAATGCAACCGATAATGTTACATTAGTGCGTATCTTTTTAATGTGAAATAAATGTTACTGATGTTTGTTGTATTTTCATAGACACAGTATTTTTTACACTTTATAGTGTAACATTTTCGTATTGCTACTTGATAATGGCGGTTACATAACCTGGTTAATTCTAGACTTTTATATAGACTCATACATGGCGTCCAATTTAAGAAATATCTAAACTATCAATTACAGGAAACCGTTTCTCAGATCCCTTATTAAAATGTCTTCAAGTGAACCAATCTCCTAGATCTTAAAGACAATTCTTCATCTGATTTTTTATATACAGATGTTCAATATCGCAAGAAACCTTAACAAAAATCAACAACACAAGACAGCTGCTGCAATAACATCGATAGATAGTGCATGTAACTCGAAGAGAAAATGATACAAATATGATTTTGGCTTTCCAAATAGTTTAATCAACACGTTAGAAACATGATAACGGTGGACTTGAGACTCTAGTTTCTTGAAAATCTGTTGTATGGACAATAGGGGAAAACTGTTCGGTCAATGAATGCCAAAGTTGTTCTGTACTTAATCGGCTATTCTCACCATCATCAGTATTAAAAAAAATAATTCGCTAAATAATTGAATAATTTGTTTGGGAAAAAGATCTGAACGGAATAAAATAAAACGTACATACTTAGGTTGTCCTTCAAACCCTAGCACAACCATCAAAGAATAGTTTAGTCTAGTCAACTTCGGTCAACCCGTGGTATTGTTTTTAAGGATATTGCAACGGTGTCGTACGCTGGGATCGCTTTGAATGCCGTTAATATCAAGAAATCAATCAGCTTGAGAAATCGATTATGTTGAGATTAGAATCCGGATTTTAATGGTCGGAAAACTAAACTTTTAACCACTCAGTGACACATATATAGGAACATATATAAAAATAAAGAATATTTGTTCATAAAAGAAGAAATGCAGAGGAAATCCTGCATCAAATATTTCGGGCAGCCCTTTGGCGAATATCGTAAACTATCATGGCTTCTTTATTAAATATTCACATCCAGTGCTTCAAACTTAACTCAAACATCCATAAACGCACACGTATATCTAACGTCTGTTTGAAAAGTTTGAATTTCGCGAGATTCACTGGTGCGCGCTTCATGTAACTTGGCAATCAGTAGGAGTATACGTTCCTATGTATACTTGAACACAAACTCTCCCGTGGGGTTATTAAATCGGCACCAAGACTCCTTTGAGTGAACGTATGTGCTATCTACCGTTGCACCATGCTGCAGGCATTCTTGGCTAAATATCAGATCTGCTAAGTCTATCATCACCACCGCCACACTACCGACTTGGCTCCATGCAACTTCTGGTTATTTTCACAGCTAAAATCACCAAGACAATAGTGAAATCAAAATATCAGAATTTATAGACGCATTGAATCAAATGGAAGGGACGCTGTAAAAACTGCAGGAGGTTTCATGAGGAGCGGTTTGTCTTGGACTAAGGCAAAAATATATAAAGGTATTTTATCATTTACTTAAAACAAAGTGACTGAGAATATATATATATATATATATATATATATATATATAAATACATATTTCATTAAATAATATAGACAAGTTTTGTCTATTTTAAGCAAAATCCTTTCATGACATCTGATAAGCTTAGTAGCATTATCATTGAAAGACGAAAGAAAATCACCATGTTGATGTGTTTTATTCTTAATTCTTTCTAAGCTTTCGACTTACATAAGCCATCATTGGAGATTAAAGATGGTAATTTTGCAACAATAATAGTTTGTTTGTTTGCATGGAAGTTTGCTATGTAACGATAAATTCGTGCATATGAAATGCAAGATGTAAATATCGCATTGCGGTCCATGACGTCACATTTGACCACGTGAGTGAATATGAAGAGAAGTGTTAAGTATGGAAAGCCGTTGGTATTAATGAAAACATGCTGCCTAAATACACAGGTAAGATTATATATATATATATATAATGAGAGAGAGAGGGAGAATTGAGAACTCCAAACTGATATTATTTCTTATTAATATAAAATTATATTTAGTGATACCTATGTTTGAGAGGACGCTGCTATTTTTATTGTGGACAGTATATGTAATTGATTTATACCGATCTAAAAAATCAAGTCTCAATGGAGAAAACATAGCTACAATGAGTCATACGTATTAACAGACGTGATTAAGAGAAAAAGTAACAAAAAGAAATCGACTTTAACATATACCAAAAACACATAATTAAAAAATTAAAGTTGCAGCGCCCCCTCATTCATGAGTTTGTATAATCACAAATATCACTTCAGTCCGACACATGAATATTTTCCCAATTTGTAATAGATTTATCGAAAATTAGACAGTTTTTAAAAAGAAACGAGAAAAAATCATTATTAAGAAGAGAGAACAATAAAAGAATTAGAATTAAGAAGACAGAAGATAATGATTGACACTTCATTTAAATTTTTGAATATCAGCCTTGACTGGAAATCAAGAACCCCGAAGAGTTTTACAAGGAAGAAGCGCAAGAGAAGAAATTGTTGACATAGTTAGATTTAGCCTTTTCAATTGTAAAAATTATGAGACCTTACCACTAATCTAGTATTGTGCTTAAATTCATAAAGTCTCGTTACCATACAGGAAATTTCCTCAGAACACTTACCATGAAAGAAAAAGGCAGAGAGAAGCTACTTTACGGCTGTGGGGAACAGATTTAAGCCGAGATGCCAGTAACATTACAGATTCTTTTTTTTACATAAAATATTATAGTTTTCCATATATATATATATATATATATATATATATATATATATATATGACGAAATATAGTCTTAAAGTGTGCTATATTTATAGGATAAAGTGCTCAATATCAGAGATAGAGCGTGTGTATATATAAAAGTGAATATAGAAGTCAACACTTAGAATAGACAGTCTGTTTAATGCTGGATGCAATCGCCAGGCCTGACGATTGCATCTAGCATGAAACAGACTGTCGGCTCTAAGTGTTGACTTCTGTGTTCACTTTTATATATATATGTAAGCTCATAAGTTTTTCCTAGAAAATTTTACAATAAGTAAATGAGTCATGTAAGATTTCTTATGCAACTCAGGGTTACATCTTTACACACACACACACACACACACACACACACACACACATACATATATATATATATATATATATATATATATATATATATATATATATATATATATAGTGTACGTTGATAGTACAATTATACTCACACATGCACACAGTAAAAAGAACCTTCAGATATTGGAGGCTATCTACATTAAAACGAAGCAACCCACACTCAAAAAATACGTTTCAAGCTAGTCACAACACATTCCATAGCATCTAGACATTCGTTCCGTTGTAATACTTTGGTCGATCGCGTGGTATGACGTCATAGAACCGCATCTTGCACTTAAGATCTGCGTCTGCTATTCCGCGACCGTTAACGCCGCATAGCAATCTTCTGTATCAAAATATCATCTTGAGAGTGGATATCTTTGTTTCATTTCTGTATAAATCTGAGGATGGATCAGGTGAGCCGAATTCTTAGGATCAACCTAATAAAAAATGTTGTACAATTTTTGTCTTTATTTTCACCAGAAATTAAATCAAACATTCGAAGGGCACATGATCAGTCATAATAAACATTGTTGTATTTAATTATATATATATATATATATATATATATATATATATATATATATATATATATTGTCATCCACAGACAGACTGTTTCGCTGTATCACCGCTCTTCAGTGTGGCTAGACATCCGGTTGACTTTAGCTAGGATCGAAACCCGACTGAATTGGCGTCAGTCGGGAATTCTACCACAAAGCCGTTGGCGCACCGCAGGGATGAATGTGAATTTTAGCGTATTTATTTTTAGATAAACACACAGGACATGACTCAATTCGCTTTTGCCGAAGAGTCACGCTATACATATATATATATATATAAAACATAATAAAAACAGTAAACTCATATATTCGGATTTTGCTTTGTCTTTTCCACATTTTCATCATACCGTCGGATCTACATCCACACATTTGCTTATATATATATATATATATATATATATATATATATAGTGAAAAAAGATTTATATATCAGAATTAAGCTAGAAATTTAGTGATACCTTCTTTGTTAGATCTTCTATTATCACGCATTATTATTATGTCGCATACTGAAAAATATAAACATTAAAAATATAAACAAAATAAGAGAAACGAAATTTACTAGACAATAGATCCAAATATTCTTTTAATTAAAATTTAAAACTTTAAAATTTCTTCGTTCCCAGGTGCAATTACCACACCGTAAACGTTACTTTAGTCCGTTGAAATCCTAAAGGACAAAATTACTCACATATATATGATAATATATAATGAGTAAACTATTATATTATATATCAGTGTACTTATTGATTTTAGTTATGTTTTAGATACATAAAGATTTCAGTTAAGGAAAAGAAACAAAATATCGTAAAGTTAGGGAATTGATCGATTGATTAACTTTTTACGGTTTATCAGCGTTTTACAGGTTATTTAAAGCCAGAAAATATATTTAAATTGTAAGAATGTCTTTCTTTATTTTTTGGAGATAATAATGTTTTAGTGATACAAGTCTTACTAATTAATCTATAATTGGTGGAGAGGACATGAATTCTTACCTTCCCCAAGGATATTTGCGCGTAAATTTAATATAACGAACCCAACAGTAACTGAAACTTGATTTCCCGATTAACAATTCCTTGCCAGTATTTATTACACCACCTACACATCCAAGCTTACAGCACCTGGTATTCCCAAGCGGTCAGCTATCTAGGTACTGATCAAGTTCGACGTTGCTTAACTTCAGTGATCGATGAGGACAGGTGTTTCAACGTGATATGTCCGTAAGCCTATGTTATCAAAGGATGGTAGCAATATGTTGTGCATTCTGAATAAAATGGACAGTGTTCACAAAAAGTATCAAAATGAAACTGAAAACATTGGCATGATAAGAACAATGTTAACAATAACTGAATATGAGATCAACTCCGTATTTTTAGGGAACGGCAAACATCATTTCTCTGTTCATTCTTTCATTCTCAGTTTTAACAGTTCCACTATCCTAATCACTAAAGTCCTCAATTTTATCACTTTCCAGGCGAGTCCCAGTTAAATGTTCGCTGTCGTTTGGGGTGGATGTGTGTGTGTGTTGTAATGGATAGGGGTACAATATAAGAATTCGAAGAACTGAGTTCGAATTCTTTACATTCACTTACGCGCAAATACGCTTGGGAAATATATGAAACTATGTCTTCCCTCATTTGGGTCATATAGAAGGATTTGTACCTGAAAAAATCATTTTTGTTCTCAAAAAAATGTTAATGCAATATTCAAAAACAATTCCTGCAATCCGAAATACGTTTTAGCTTTAAATAACCTCGAAATGATAGATTATATTTTTACGGCATATCAATCAGTTCTTGTTGCAACTCGCTGCTACAGCCACGTCCATAAATAAGGCAGCGCACTCGCTTCACTGGCTTGCTCGGTTTGATACCAAAAACCTAGAATCTCTTTCTTCTTATAAAATTCATTCAACACTCGTAATTCTGTTTAATAGTACACTTAAACTAAAAGAAGTTGAGTGAAGAACTGGTTTAATCACATGACATGGATTAATAATACAGTAAAAAGTATACCGTGGTTCAGAGCGGCCATGTGTACACCTCTACGCTACGCTTTGTGACCCACTTTGTGAAGACCGTTCTTCTGAACAGACATACTCATAGTGGATGGACGAGTCTATGTTCAACAAGGTCGGTCGTCTTTATAAACAACACTTCATATTTTGCACTTCAGATTTTGGTTTATGGTCATACCATTTTTTATATAATAGCGTCCAAATTGCTTGCACTGTTCCCAGTGTTTGTCTGTTCCACCCATTACTGTGTCTGTTACCTTTATTTTCTTGTCTTCTTTAATTTTCCTTACATTCTTTTACTGTTACCTACTTTCCATTACATTTTTACGTTATTTATTCCTTCTGCCTGAATTTCAGTTATTCGGAGTTATCGTCATTTGCACTATTTACATTGGGACATATACTCGCATCTTTGTTGCTATTATCATAACATCAAAAATAAGGACATTAATATCAATGTAAATAATAGCTTATTCTTGTTTTATTCTTTTGCATATTCTCTCCTGTGAATGGTTATTTCCATAATTTTAATTTATTCTTTCTTTTTCTTTATTGGCAATGCCGGTGACTGTAAGGTTGTACGTGGGAGGGATATAATGAATAATAGCAAGGAATTATTAATCGGAGAGCCGAGTTTCAATTCCAGTTGGGTTCGTTATACTCACTTACGAGCAATTATCCTTGGGAGAGATATGAATCCAACTCTACTTAATTAGTTAATTAGTAAGACTTGTATAACTAGACTACTATAAAAAAAACTTCTTACAATGTAAAATTATTTGTTGAATTTAAATAACCTACAAAGAGTTGATAAGCCGTAAAAAACGGATCAATCGATCATTCACTACCTTAACGATATCTAATTTATTTTCCTTAACTGAAATCTCTATATATCTAAAATTGAAAATTAAAATAAAAAAGTACAGATATATAATGTGATAGTGTACTTTTCTATTTATTATATTATTAAAACCTAGAAAGGTTTACTGATGAGGGATAAGCAAAACGGAGGTTGGAAATGAAATTGTAATGTTTATAACATCAACAAAATAAAATACTCGCTAGCGGCGTGAAGTAGGTAAACCACTGCTAGTGATGGTCTACTTAGACAGCATATTACTCCCACTTACAATAGTGTCCAACATATTTAAAAGGATTGAGACATACCCAATATTGTTCATAGGTACGGTATATAACATATATATATAGTCTAACAGGTTTCTTACTTTAGAATTTCACCAGACAAAAGTGACGTTTAGGTTGAGGTAATTACTCATGGGCTCGAAGGAGAGGAGATGCAGATATTTAAAAGGATATATATATATATATATATATATATATATATATATATATAGCACCAGTTTGATTTATCATCTTGTTAATAATTGGTATCGCTTTTGTTACTGAGTATATCACATTGCGATAATATAATTGGTTCGATATATAAAACCAAATACTCTTGGGAAAGGTAAGAATCCGCTTCTCTCCCTAGCTATGGGTTAATTAGTAAAACTTGTATCACAAAATAATTTTCTATGGGGGGAAAAAGTCTTAAAATGTAAAAATATTTTTGGCTTTAAATAAACTGTAAAATGTTAATAAGCCGTAAAACCCGCATCATTCAATATTTCTCCTTCATTCTCTGTCTTATCGTTTCATGAGTTCCTTTCCTTTTTATTTTTCCCTTCATTTCTGTATTAATGTTCCTTTCTTTGGCAACAGCTCATCCTTTTGTTCTTTACTTCTTTTAACTTTTCCTTTATTCTGTATTCATTTTCCTTCTCTTTTCTTTCATTCTCAAATCTTCGTTTGTACATCTGCATTTTTCTTTTCTTTCTACTTTCTATCTCGGGCTCATATTTTTCCCTTCATTTTTTACTATTCATTCCTCTTCTCCCTTCCGCTTCCTACCGAAATCTTTTCTCATTTTCATCTTCTCTTCCTGTTTGTTATTAAAACACTTATTTCTCCGCATAACTTTCGAGCCTGCCTGAACGATCCACACAATGTTTGGTATTTCCCGTTCGAAAGAAGTTCACAGATCTTTCCGGCTTGAAAGAATTGCCGTCCTTGAGTCTGATTCCTGATTCTTTCAGACGTACGGGCGCATGCGCACACAGCTATAGGATGTAAACAAGGGCGTTAATGATTAGGAGGGTGGAACAAGAAATGCGTAGCATGTGACTGTTTTAACATATTTTTTATCAGAAATTATCGCGTCATCTCTGTGGAAGCACTTTTTGCCCTTGGCATGCAGAAATCATATTACACCTCTGTGATTGTCCATTTTTAAGTTGTCACTCAGCTTTGCTGTGTGATTGCATACGGTTCACTCAATATTAGGGCTGTTCTTGCTGTTAAAGTAGTATCACATACCCTCTGTTGCTATTCGCATGGGTTTTTTGTAATGTCTTTTAGTTCCAATCGATGTAAGCCAAACTATATCGGATTTTGCGTACATCCTAATTATGCTAAGTTTTCTCGACCGCATTTGTAACACATCATATATATATATATATATATATATATATATATATATATATATAACTAACATTTTCTGAATGGTAGAGCTAATTCAAAGAAAATTTTGAAGATTGAGTTCCGTTATAATTTATTTCATAAAAATGTCTATATATTCATCTCTTCAGACCAAAATCTTTTAGAAAAACAACTTCTCCAGATTTATATACGAGATTGAGAAGAGGACTGGAAAGGAGGAAAGGAAAAAGGAACGTGACAAATGGTAAAGTTATTTGAAAAAGTGTGATAGAGATACAGTAAAGAAAGGAAAAGGAAGAGATGAATGAATAGTACTATGCCTAAAATAGACTGTCCCGGTCAATAATTTTTTCTTAAAGTTTTGAACATCTGGTTATAAAGCAAATTGACCGATATGGCCTGTTACCTTTAGGTAGGACAAATCAACACAATGTAAAGTTTTTACTCAAATGAAGGGACACTTAATACATATAATAAATCTAACAACGATAACAATAAGAAACATAAATAAAGCGATTTTAAATACAGATAAAAATAAAAATAAAGTTGCAAAAACTGTAAGATGACGTTTGGATAATAATACAAAAGATGTTAATTTAGATTTATAAATCATTGTATACATCATCAAGACAAGATACGTGCATATACACGTGTTGGGTTCATGTTATTATAGCACATATGTCATATAACATGACGTGTTACATCATATAACTACAGAGGAATTATCCGCTTAGCAATGTCGAATTACTGTTTTTTAATAAAATCCGTGTAGGATATAGTTTCGATTCCTGGGAGAGGACACTATTACTATGAGATTTCTCAATATGCTATCCAGTAAATGTTACATATTATTTATTGTAAACAAAAAATTTACGTAAAAATTGTATGTATTAAAATAACGTCTAAGCAGAAAATATATTAAAATAATTGTTGGACTTTATCCGTTACATTTTATATATATATATATATATATATATATATATATATATATATAATATTCTTGTGTACCTATATATTATACGATATAAACAACAAAGTAATCCCGAGTTGAAAGATTACAATAACACAAGAAATCAGGTAAAAAATAACAATGGCTTATTGTACGTAAAGTACCAATGAGCAAGAGTTCGTAATACTAAGGAAAACAAGAGATAAGTCACGGAGGTTCGTAAGGGTCGTCTTCGCGCTCTCTGTCTCACTTTCCTCCTTCTTCAATAGCTTGTCAGTCTTTTATAGACTGACCAATCCATGTCGTGGTGTGCCTGGTTGTTCCATAATAACACCTTCCCCTGAGCTAAATTATTCCCTGGAATCTTGCTTTCAATATTTTTTCCTCTTTGGATTTGGACATAGACGTGTAGTCCTCTTCCTTTTTCTCCTACCATTCCGAGTTGGTGTATGTTTTGATTTTTGAAAATCAGTGATTTTTGGAGTCGATGTTAACTCCATCGGTACTTCGCTATTTATGGGGGGTTGGATTTGGAATGCATCGTATAACACTTCTATCGGTATTTCGCTGTCATTTTCCACGGTTTCAATGTATCGGTATCTCATTTGGTTAATGTCTTTTGCAAAAAAATGTTTTTCCTTTTACAATATATATCACTCTACCGATTCTTGTTGACACTATACCGTCCTCTCAAAAACACTTTCCTGGCCGATAGTTCTTAAAGAAGACTTTATCGCCCTCTTTATACGTTGTAAATTTTGCGTTTACTTTCGTATAATTTTTCTTTTTCTTATTTGGTAACATCCTATCGTACACTGAACGTATTTTCCTCGCAAACATAATTTCTGCAGGTGATAGATAAGCGCTTGTATTCTGTATATACCGCTAAAAACTTTTGTAAGCTTTTTTCTTCAGTGTAGATTCCGTTATTTTTTCTTAATGCTCGCTTGAATGTGTTGACAAACCTTTCTGCCTGTCCGTTTGATCTAGTATTGTACGTCGGCGTTGTTACGTGTTCAATCGCCAACGAGTCACAGTAATCTTTGAATTCCTTCCCGGTAAACATAGTAGCATTGTCGCTTACAATTGTATTTACTATTCCAAAACGACTAAATACTTCGTCTAACGCTTTTATGGTGTTTGAAGCTGCCGGGTGTTTATACCTATAAACCTCAAGCCATTTGGAAAAACTATCTACGAGTACTAGATAATAGTATCCCTTTAATGGTCCTGCATTGTCAATACGAATAAGTGTCCACGGAACGTCCGTTTTTGGCCAGGGTTGAGTCCTTATCGGTGGAGCTTTGGCTGCTAACTGACAACCTTTACATTGTTTTATCATATCTTCTATATTTTGGTCCATTCTAGGCCAATAAACGTAACTTCTCATTAGCGACTTCATTCTGGAGGTTCCAGGGTGGCCCATATGAAACTCTTTCAAAACTTTTTTGTAGGACACGCGGTATTACGACTATCCGCATACATCAGCGTTTCGTCGCATATCGAAAATGGAGACACCCTTAACCCTTTTTTCTTCTTTTAGTTCCACCTTGCATGTTTCTTCATGTTAGTAATATATTCATCCATTTTCGCTGCTTTTTTATTTCTTCCAGTGTCACTGGTAGCGCTCTAATGGTGTCAACAAGTACTTCCGCTAGTTCCTTTTTCTCTTTTAGTGCTGCTATAACCGTTTCTTCCAGCAATTCAGAGTTTTGGGGATTAAACTAGATAGACCATCTGCGTGTGCGATTTTACTTGATGGCAAGTATTGCATTTTGAAATTGTAGTTGAGTAAAATAATACTCCATCTCTGTAATCTATTTGCAGTATGGGCTGGTACGCCTTTTTTTCGAACCAAAAATCGACAGTAGTGGTTTATGGTCCGTTTGCAAAACGAACGATCTACCATGAATAAACCTGTGAAATTTCTTAATAACGTAAATTATTGCCAGACCTTCTTTTTCTATCTGACTATAGTTTTCTTAAGGTTCTTGATGCGTGTGCAATCGGTTTCGTTTATCCGTCCTCGAATTTGTGTAAAAGTACCGCACCTACACCATATTCGCTTGCATCTGATGCTACAATTAATTCCTTTTTCGGATTGTAATGTGCTAATGCTAAATCCGATAATAAACACTTTTTTATTTTTTGAAATGCTTCTTCACATTCTTTTGTCCAGCACCATTTCTTAACTTTCCTTAATAATTCGTTTAACGGAGCTCGTGCATTTTAGTAATATATAAACTATAATAATTTGCTAAACCCAGGAATGATTGTAATTTTGTTACATTATCCGGTATAGGCATATTTTTAATAGCCTAACCCAAATAGAACAGAAGCTTTCTTCCTTTATGGTCAATTATCTGACCCAAATATTCAATTTCTTTCATGCAGAAATCGCATTTGTCAAGTCTCACTTTAAATCCGTTATTCTGTATTCTCTTGAATACTTCTCGAACATGATTTTTGTGCTCTTCCAAATTTTGGCTCTTTATCAATATGTCATCTAAGTATGGCATTGCGAATTCAAGACCAGCCAGCATCGTATCCATAATTTGGTGAAACACATTTGGGCTACCTTCAACCTGAACGGCAAACGTTTTAAGTTGTATAGCCCTCTATGTGTATTGATAGTTTGATACTTTGTACATTCTTCCTTGACTTTGACTTGTAAATAAGCTTCGGACAGATCAATTTCTGGGAACATTTTCCTCCATACAACCTTGAGAAAATATCTTCAGGCGTAGCAAGAGGATAGCTGTGGTCCTTTAGATATTCATTCATTCAACCACGTTGAAAAATCAGCGCATACTCATATTTTCGTATTTTTCTTTTTTACGTACACCGTGGGTGACGCCCACTCAGAGTAATCTACTTTTTTTAATTACTCCAATCTCTTTTAGTCTTTGTAATTCTTTATCTATCATTTCCAATGACGAAAATGCTACCTTTCTTTTCTGCTTAAACACTGGTTTTGCATTATCCTTTAACTCGAGCTTTACTTCAGTCTTAGTACAGCAACCTAGTCCGTCAGCAACTACTTCCTTCAATTCATCTTTTAAGTCTTCAACGAATTTTTCTGTCTGTTTGCTATTTTCTATATTCGACACATTTAAGTTTCTACAAAACGTGTTAATTGTTTTTCCCATACATTGAATAACACAATCCAGTCAATATCAAATAAATTTGAATTTCTTCCAGATATGACGTAGATTTTTGCCTTGTACTTTTTATCGTCAAATGACACTTTCGCGTAAAATTCTCCTTTGAATTTTAGCTTTCTTCCAGAAACACCTCTGGCCCTTTTCTGAGTGTTTTGTAGTTTTGGTTGCCCAATTTTATTCCATGTAACTTTGTCGATTATAGCTATGTCACTTCCGGTATCAAGCAGACAGCTTATAGTTCGACCATTTATTTTAACGTCTACATACTTTCTTCCTTCATTATTTGTATCTATTTTAGATACAACTGTATTTATCCTTTTGTACTTCTGATGTTTTTTCTTTTTGCAAACAGTAGCTTTGACCTTTTCGACCGCATTCATGACATATTTTATTTCTAAAATAACACTTACTTGTAGCATGGTTTATTCCACCACATGATTTGCAGTAGTATTGTACTTCCTTGTAGACTCGTTGTTTAACTCTTTTTACTTGGACAATATTTTTCTCCTCTATACTTATATTGTCCCGTTTTATATTGAGTAATTCTGACATTCCTCCGTAACTTTCTGTGACGTTACTTCTGTATCTTGTTCCATAATTGCCAGTATTCTTGAATGAATTTCTTTATCAGTTGTTGCACTTGAGCAAAAATTAAACACTTAAACATGTCTTCTTTAATTTATTTGATCTTGAATAATTCACACTGAGAATTCACTTTTCCTGCGTATGAAATAAAGTCGTCGTCTTCCTGTTCAACCATATTTAAACATTTATAACGTGTGAGAAATAAACTTTCACGTTCAAATATTTCAGACAATATTTCAATCGTTTCTTTGAACGATATATCCTCCGGCTTCTTTGGTAGAATGTCATTAGTGTACTTGGTGGTTTCCTAAGCACCTAATCTTTGTAATAGTAATATTTTTTTCTTCGTCAGACCATAACTGACATCTTTTTGAAAAAAATCGCTTCCATAGGTTTGTAATAGAATTCTGAAAGTGAATTAGTAATCCCTTCAGCAGAGAAAATTCTTGATCCTTCCTTTTGATCGACTTGTTTTGTTAATATCTTTTCAAAGATTTCTTGCTGCTTTAAAATTTGCTTTTGTAAGTCTAACTGCTCTTGTATCTGTTGTTGTTGTTACTGGAATTGTTGTACTTGCAATAATTCGATTTGTTTTTGAATCGATTTATTTTGTTCTTCCCAATGTGTCTGTTGCTGCTACATAGCAGAACACTTGGTTTTCGAAAATTCTAAGAACTCTTCCATATTACTTTAAGGCGAAACAAAAATAAAAATAAAAATCACTGTACCTTTAGGCGATAAACTAGTCCAGCGACTGGGAAAAACGTATTATTCGACATTTGACTTGGTCATCGCTGTTATCTTTGGAGGGGTGTCTTTTTTCACTCCTCGTTCGATACTGTTAAATTACCTTGTGAGTTTATTTTGAATTTACGCTCGTCGCTGTTATATCGTCCTGTGAGTTCTTTTCGAATCCTCGTGGCCCACGGTTATGTTGTGTCGTGAGTTCTTTTCAAATCCTCGTCGCCACTGTTATATCGTGGATTATACGATATAAACAACAAAGTAATCCCGAGTGGGAAGATTACAATAACACAAGAAATCAGGTAACAAATAACAATGGTTTATTGTACGTAAAGTACCAATGAGCAATAAGGCACAGGGGTTCGTAAGGGTCTCGGTCTCTCTGTCTCTAACTCTCTTTTTCTCTCTCTCTCTCTCTCTTTTTGTTCTGTCTCTCTCTCTCTCTCTCTCTCTCCGCCTTCTACAATAGCTCGTCAGTCTTTTATAGACTGACCAATCCTTGTCGGGGTGTGCCAGGTTGTTCCACTATAACAATGTATAATATTGTTGTGTGCTAATATATATATATATATATATATACTATTCTTGTGTGCTAATATATATATATATATATATATATATATATGTAGTATTCTTGTATATTTATAAATATATGTAGTATTCTTGTGTATCTATATATAATATTCTTGCGTATTAATATATATATGATATTCTTATATATATATATATATATATATATATATATAGGTATTCGTAAGGTTTAAATAGAATTTCATAAATGAAAAATATTTCTTGAAGCTTTAATTGAAACGGCAGTTTTGAAATATTTGTAAAACTTTTATTCTTAATTTTCAAAATCTTTCAAAAATAAAATGTATATTTCTGAAACGTTATTTGCCGAAAATGAGGACTATTTATATTAAGTCAATCTATTCTGTACTAATATTACTTACTTTCTCAGAGAATCAAATGTTTTATACATGCTTTTCTTAACCGGGTGTTCTTGTTATTCTCGCGTTCCAATTGATATATTGACAGACTCAGGTGTTGTCAGGTTAAGTATCATGGACCAGAATTGATATACATTTATGAATTCCAAGTAAAAACTGTTAGTTTGTCTTTTAACTACCAGATAGTTTTTTTAAAAATTAACAAAATATTTTAAGCAATGATCTAATATTTTATGGATTTTTAGTTACTTAACCTTACGCGTAAAGATGCTTTTTGAAAACAATAAAATTTAAAATGCGATAAAAATTTATTCATTTAATAGCATTTAATAAATTGGGTTACTTCTATAATGTTATTTTAATATTAATTATGTCAATTATTATATTTAATAACTGAGATAAAATAATAAATTTAATAATTATTATGTTATCACCTTTTTATTATATTTTAATTTAATATCTGACAGAGGCAATTCAATAACTTGAAATTTTATGGTACTTATTATTAATTCATATTTTTTAAGATCTCATTATTTCATTTAGTTCTTTCTTATTAATTGTTATGACTATGGATCGTTAAATTTATTGTATTTATTAAATATTTAAAGTTCTTAAATTTTATAATTATTTAGTTAATTATACATTTATTTTATTTAAGCATAATCCAATACCTCTGACAAAGCTATATGAAAAAAATTGCTACCATGCATAACAGTTAAGTTTTTCGGAATATATTCTTCTTCTGAAAAGTGTCATTTTCTCTTCAGTTACTCCTTCAAACGTCCTCGGAAGTGAAATAAAACGATTGTCCACAGCCGAAAAGACATATGTGAGCGGGATTTTCTGTAAGAGCGATAATCCTTGAAACACGTTACATTTTCTCGACAGTGTCCCGTGTGATACACCATACTTAAAACAAAAGAACATTTACACACAAAATAATATTTAAAATAATTTTTGTGTGATAACTGGTATTAAGCTTTTTATTTTTCATTTAGTAAATATAAATATAGTCTTAACTTCATAACTTAATGACCTACCTTTCGCCAAGTTTGGACTAATTTTAAAAGTATTTTTGAAAACTTTATAAATTATTATAATGCAAACAATTCTTGTAAAAATTCATTATTCATCGAAAAAGTTTTTCTTCAGACTATATCTTTTAATATATATTCTTTATCAAAGTAAATAATTAGATACTTTTATTGCAGTTCTTATGTTAAGATGTGGAGCCGAATTTAAGGAATTTAGTAAAAGTTGTTTTTTTTTTAAATTGATCAATATTCTCCATGCAATAATGCTTCTTGTAATTAAAAAACAAACATTTGGTTTGCTATTTTAATTTCTAGAAATTTCATGAAATTTAGTAAGTGGGGTTTAACAGATGTAAAGAAAAACATTTTTACCAAGATTCTCTGAAAATCATAATTTCGCACATAAAATGATACATTTCTGAATATGTTCTGAAAGTTTCATTAAAATCTGATTATTTGCTTTTTGCAAGATTTTCCAAATTAATGTGATATTTTACAGGAAAGCAGGCACGAAAATATATATTACCAGCCGTGTTACACCGGTGACACAAAAGTGTTACTTTTATTTTTGCTTAATTTAGACGACAATTATGCCATCTAACCCTATGTAATATATATATATATATATATATATATATATATATATATATAACAGCGAAAGAGTTAAAAAAAACAACCCCGACATCGTCATCAAACGAGCTGATAAAGGTAACACATACGTAATTCTGGATAAAGCCGATTACCACCAAAAATTAAAAAATATTGTCGATGATCGAACTAAATTCACCAAACTGAAAAGAAATCCAACTGAGACTTTAAAAAGGTCCGTCAATAAACTAATAGCAGTTCACAACGCAGAAGTAGGTTCCCTGAAAATTCAAAAAATACTTGATTACCAACCGGGATATTTATATGGAAATATAAAAACCCATAAACCAATATACCGGCTACGACCAATTATTTCCCAGATACCAACACCTATCTACGAGCTATCAAAATTCTTGAACGACATCATCACTCCATACCTACCTGCCAATTACAGTATCACAACCACTCACGAATTCCTGCAAATTTTAAAAACTGCAAAAAACAAAAACAAACCAATATTTAATAGCGTCACTTTCGACGTCGAAAACTTATTTACAAACATCGCCGTCGACCAAACTATTGACATTATCCTCAATTCTGTATATACTAATAATTCTATGCCCCCGCCATCCATCAAACCATCCATACTAAAAAAAATACAATTACTATATTATTCTATGACCATAATGGAAACATTTACACCCTAACTAATGGTGTTAATATGGGAAATCTACTCGGTCCATGCTTTTCCAACTATTACATGTCCCACGTAGAAAATACGATATTTACACAGGTCCGTAAACCGAAAATATATGTTCGCTACGTAGATGATATTTTTATTTTAGCAAATAACATTAAAGTAATTTATACATGTGATACCACATTTGAGAAAAACTCAGTCCTTAACTTTACCTATGAACTTAGCCAAAAAAGCAAACTTCCATTCTTAGATGTCCTCGTTGAATACAGCAATAACCCATTCATTACATCATTATACAAAAATACCACCAGCAAAAACTCGTGCCACCTTAACTTTAAAAGCTAATGTCCACTTAGGTACAAAATAGCAGTAATAAAAAAAAAACTTTCTAAAAAGAGCACACCAGAATTCATCTTCTCGATGACTACCCACCTTATAGACCAGTAAATTAGACTATTTCTCCCCAAAGTCAGTAATAACGATAGTGAACACACAGTCAAAAATTACATACACATTTATTTACAAAAACCAAATGCATATTAATTACAAACAAGACGAATCTTCACTAAAACATATAATAAAGAAATATACCAGCCCAATTGACCCGAATAAAAAAGCAAATTAATTATCTATTATAAAAAAATTAAGACAGCTAACCTTATCCTCAAAAAGTGAAAATTACAAAAAACGAACATTATCTACGAGTTCAAATGCCCCTTAAGGAACTGTGTTCCTGAGCAAACCGGACTCATAAATAATTGCATCGGTTACACAACTACATGCTTATCCAGACGACTTATGTTACACCTATCTGATCACAGCTCCATTTGAACCCATTTAAACACACACACACACACACGAATTTCCCAGGCTCCATTAGAAACGTACTAGTAGAAAACTCAAATATATTAACTGCATCCACCTGTAAAAAAAGAAGCTTTAATAATAAAAAAAAATAAAAAGCCAACTCTTAACATTAACTACGAACAAAGCCACAATGTGCTAACCGAATTCGGAAATTAAAAACATCCCTCCCACACACTAAGACATACACATAACGCACACACTCAATAAAGCTGAAAAATCGAATCATCCTTGATAATGGCTAAAAGTGTAGCCGAAAGCGCTCGGAAATATAAAACATTTGGACAGTTCTTACACACAATGTGTCCATAAAAGAACGCTCTTGTTCGTACACAAGAAAAATTAAATAAAAAACTTAAACGTCGTACCTTGTCTGTCGTTTTTAATGAAACATACATTAACGAATGTTTATAGATATGTGTATATATATATATCGAATGTTTATAGATATGTGTATATATATATATCGAATGTTTATAGATATGTGTATATATAGATATCGAATGTTTATAGATATGTGTATATATAGATATCGAATGTTTATAGATATGTGTATATATATATATCGAATGTTTATAGATATGTGTATATATATATATCGAATGTTTATAGATATGTGTATATATATATATCGAATGTTTATAGATATGTGTATATATATATATCGAATGTTTATAGATATGTGTATATATATATATCGAATGTTTATAGATATGTGTATATATATATATATATATCGAATGTTTATAGATATGTGTATATATATATATCGAATGTTTATAGATATGTGTATATATATATATCGAATGTTTATAGATATGTGTATATATATATATCGAATGTTTATAGATATGTGTATATATATATATCGAATGTTTATAGATATGTGTATATATATATATCGAATGTTTATAGATATGTGTATATATATATATCGAATGTTTATAGATATGTGTATATATATATATCGAATGTTTATAGATATGTGTATATATATATATCGAATGTTTATAGATATGTGTATATATATATATCGAATGTTTATAGATATGTGTATATATATATCGAATGTTTATAGATATATATATATCGAATGTTTATAGATATATATATATCGAATGTTTATAGATATGTGTATATCGAATGTTTATAGATATGTGTATATCGAATGTTTATAGATATGTGTATATCGAATGTTTATAGATATGTGTATATCGAATGTTTATAGATATATATATATCGAATGTTTATAGATATATATATATCGAATGTTTATAGATATATATATATATCGAATGTTTATAGATATATATATATCGAATGTTTATAGATATATATATATCGAATGTTTATAGATATATATATATCGAATGTTTATAGATATATATATATCGAATGTTTATAGATATATATATATCGAATGTTTATAGATATATATATATATCGAATGTTTATAGATATATATATATCGAATGTTTATAGATATATATATATATATCGAATGTTTATAGATATATATATATCGAATGTTTAGATATATATATATATATCGAATGTTTATAGATATATATATATCGAATGTTTATAGATATATATATATCGAATGTTTATAGATATATATATATCGAATGTTTATAGATATATATATATCGAATGTTTATAGATATATATATATCGAATGTTTATAGATATATATATATCGAATGTTTATAGATATATATATATCGAATGTTTATAGATATATATATATCGAATGTTTATAGATATATATATATCGAATGTTTATAGATATATATATATCGAATGTTTATAGATATATATATATCGAATGTTTATAGATATATATATATCGAATGTTTATAGATATATATATATCGAATGTTTATAGATATATATATATCGAATGTTTATAGATATATATATATCGAATGTTTATAGATATATATATATCGAATGTTTATAGATATATATATATCGAATGTTTATAGATATATATATATCGAATGTTTATAGATATATATATATCGAATGTTTATAGATATATATATATCGAATGTTTATAGATATATATATATCGAATGTTTATAGATATATATATATCGAATGTTTATAGATATATATATATCGAATGTTTATAGATATATATATATCGAATGTTTATAGATATATATATATCGAATGTTTATAGATATATATATATCGAATGTTTATAGATATATATATATCGAATGTTTATAGATATATATATCGAATGTTTATAGATATATATATCGAATGTTTATAGATATATATATCGAATGTTTATAGATATGTGTATATCGAATGTTTATAGATATGTGTATATCGAATGTTTATAGATATGTGTATATCGAATGTTTATAGATATGTGTATATCGAATGTTTATAGATATGTGTATATCGAATGTTTATAGATATGTGTATATCGAATGTTTATAGATATGTGTATATCGAATGTTTATAGATATATATATATCGAATGATTATAGATATATATATATCGAATGTTTATAGATATGTGTATATATATATATCGAATGTTTATAGATATGTGTATATATATATATCGAATGTTTATAGATATGTGTATATATATATATCGAATGTTTATAGATATGTGTATATATATATATCGAATGTTTATAGATATGTGTATATATATATCGAATGTTTATAGATATGTGTATATATATATCGAATGTTTGAGATATATATACATCTCGAAGGTTTATTGATATATCTACATCTCGAAGGTTTATTGATATATCTACATCTCGAAGGTTTATTGATATATCTACATCTCGAAGGTTTATATATCTACATCTCGAAGGTTTATATATCTACATCTCGAAGGTTTATATATCTACATCTCGAAGGTTTATATATCTACATCTCGAAGGTTTATATATATACATCTCGAAGGTTTATATATATACATCTCGAAGGTTTATATATATACATCTCGAAGGTTTATATATATATACATCTCGAAGGTTTATATATATATATATATATATCTCGAAGGTTTATATATAT
>OZ038508.1:42501934-42646934 GCA_964036315.1 Acanthosepion esculentum | reverse complement strand
GGCTGTATTCGGTAATTTTGATTTTGTCGCTCGCGTATAATTATAGAAATACCAGGGATATATGCATAGCACTGTGATTTAATTGGATGTTGTCCCCATCAGATGTTAAATGTTGCCTTCATCATCCGAGTGTAGGTTCCATCAAGTCTAGACGCTAGGCTTTTAGTTTAAGCCCAGGCAGTATCACCATACATTAACACCGCCTCTACTGTGGCTCGAAAGAATCTCCACTTGGAGTTGTCTAATAGATCAGAATTCCAGATTACATCCGTTGTATTCAAGGCGGCCTATGCTTTAGCTATGCGGCTTTTCACATCCTTTTCAGATATATTTTTCTCGCTTCCTAGGCATGTAAAAGATTCGACCGATTTTATTAATTTACCCGAAACAGTTTGTATTGGACCTTGCTGTTTGAAGCTTATGAATTCAGTTTTAGAGGCACTGACATTATTCACAGAATTTTCTAGATGATATAGGAGTACTGTGTCATTGGTAATGGTGTCTGGAGTGATAAGTCATCTCCAGAGTCAATATCTGTCAACTTTTTTTGCAGTTTCCTATTGGTTTCATTATCTTTTCTTCTCGGCTAATATTTGAGAAAGAAAACTTTAATGAAACCAGGAGTAAACCGTTTAAATCAACTTCCACTGGAATGCAGGATGATTGTCAGGTGTAGATGGTATTACATGATAAACTCTGTATTTGGCTTTTACACCACCAAATCAGTAACGAAAATGGATTCCAGAAACCAAGCATAGTAGTAACAAATACGAAGTTTTTATTTTTTTATGTAAAAATCTAATATCTTGCCCAGTGAATCCTGGATAATATCCTCACAAATGAAGAAGAGACTTGAAGCGATAAAGAGATTGCTACTGATAGATGCTGAGAATATTATGCACAGCACATGTGAGTAACAAGAAAGGTTTAAGAAATAAGTGATTATAAGAAAATTGAGAGATGCAATCAGATAGTGTGGACTGAATATTTTGGAACACATACTGAGGAAAGGTTTTGGAGAATTTAACACTCGCAGGCAAGGGAAGAAGGTAGAATAGCGAATAAACCTATTTAATGTTTAGGCGAATGGCTAGCAGCATAGGAAAAGAAGGATAATAGCAAAGAGTCAAAAGATACAAAGATCAATAAAAGACAGAATGTTGTGGAAAGCCATGAGCCCCTAAGTTTTTAATGGATCGACTTCGTGCGCAATCGACGTATTTTTGTTTATTGATTCTTATAGTATAGATCAGAGATAAGCAACATTTAAGAAGAGTAAAAATACAACTACAAAGAACAAAACGTTTATACTCTCTGGAGAGGTTGGTGTGTATGATTGAATTATATAAGAGTGGTTTATGAATGTTGTAGATTTCTCGCTGAATGACACTTCACAATCTAGTAAACTTTCTGAGTTTGACATTGATAAAATCAAGACATTTCTTGAAAATAATTATATTACGCAGACGATAAGCAACCTATTTTAAATATCCAAGAGAAGCGATGCAAAAACTTTTCGCCAGCATGTATGTTATTCGCTTTGTTATGTAACTTCCACATAAACTAAATGAAAATAAATACATCACGGGGGCAATATTTCTTGTATTATTTAACACCTGGACGTTTCCTTTTAGACTAGGTTAAGTATATGCTGATTGCATATGGGTAAACCGTAACATAAAAAGTGGGGACGTATTTGGGGTGCATGCTTGCAAGCACAAATGTAAACCGAACGTGTGTCAAACATTTTAATTGGAGTAAACATTTGACCTATGTCCAATATCTGACTGAAGTAAAAAACAAAAAACAAAAAAAAAGAATCACCTTTTATTTTATTAAATTTAAAATTTGTAGCGATTTACCAGTTAACTCAGATATAGACTTGTGCCTATTTTTGACTTGCGGATAAATCCAACTTCTCTGAATCTTTTGACTCAAATATAAACTGCACATATGTCTACCTTTTTACTAAAATATAACCTGGACTTATAACTTTACCATTATAACCCTATCAACTAATTCCTTGAGAATTTTGATACATGTATCCTGCATTCGACATTAAATAGCACGAAAAAACTTGATATGTCGGAAAATTAATCAAACTACGTGAATGTAAGAATATGATTTCCCTTTTTTTAGAAATAAACTTGACCGCTGGTGAAGTGTTCGCATTTTATTAAATTGTGAAATGCAAAAAGATGTTGGGAATGCAAAATGAACCGTCACTAACTATATCAACGTCAGCCTCCATCCAAAGAACTTGATGTAGCGTTTACGTTGGGATTGGAAAAGCGACGATTCCTATGAATTCTTTCTTATCAATTCGAATAAGTAATGTTCCTACTTAGATCACGTGAAACCAGAAGCTTGTGAAATCGTCTAGAATTACTTAACATTCGAAGTAATATTACATCAGGATAAGTTTTAACTTCATTTTATTCATCGAGACACTTCAAGCATTTTTACAGCATAGTTTTATCTGATACACAATATTCACAAAATATAGCTTCGTTGGGTGACACTTTATTTCACAATTCACGTAAATATTTTAAGGGAAATAATTTAAAATGACTGAAAGTCTGTAGACATTTGTTGCTAAGGAAAATACAACGTACTGGGAAGATCGGATTATAAAATCTAACTACATAATTAAAGAAGATACTGGAACTTAACAATAAAAAATGATTTTCAATAAAGATAATATCGAAATTATTACTAGTATCACAGATAAGAGTTGTATGCCCTTTCATCTCTCCATTTTCAGATTGAGAGATTGCCTCTCCGACTGATTGTTTATTTTATCTATATTGTAGACGTTTGATATTGTTGGATTTTAAATCAGGGAATTTTTTTACATATATTATTGTTACCATTTATCCTCAGATATCTCAAAGCATTTTCCTCACACACAGTTTTGTCTGTCTTTCCTTCCAACATGAGGAAGCCAAAGAGCGCATACGCTTACCGGTCAAACGCGTCGCTAATATATATTTCCGCTGTGTTTCATCATCTTTATTTAAATATATCTACATAATAATAATAGGCTTGCATATAATTTTTACTTAATCTTTCCAAAAATTATTTAAAAATATTACCAATTTTCGTTTAACTCAATTTTAAGTCCTTTTTTAAATATCTATACAATGTCTATGCACTATATGTTCGGATAGGTTTATGCACAAACTATGGAGGCGTTTTCAGAAATGTATATCGAATGGATGCTAACCTGTTGGCGGGTTTAGAATAAGGCTGCTGCATCCCCACTGAAGGGTGGAAATATTCATTTAAAATGGGACAACTTTCCGAGTGGATACTTGAAGACTCTGGAATAAACTGAACCTGAGTTTACATTTTTGATTCCAGTGTAAACCAAAAACATGTTTCAAAGTTTTGGACTACATGTTAAATTCGACAGGACCCTACATTTCTGGCTCTTGTGTAAATTCATTGTGGCATTTGTACTGTAACATTTATATCCGACATTAAATAAGTCAAAACGGGTCAATTAATCACCTAACCAAACTAACTACTTTTTGTATTTTCCATGGAAACCAAAGACAATAAAATATTCATATCCGTATCATGTTTGGTCCGCCAGATTTGGTTAATGAACCAAGCGATCGTTTTGGCTATTAAATAACATGGAACATATTCCATGATACTAATATCTCTAATCTTACTGGACCTTTGTCAAAACATCTAAAGATTGCACAGAGGTTGGTTCCTGCCTCTCCCAAATTGATTGCTGCCAAGTGAACACACGGAAACTCATGCGGATTTCAAAGTCGGTCCGAGGGTAGTTGTTTCTGGTCATGTAATCTTCGTAGACGAACTGATATACTAATAGGTTATGCTCTTTCAGAATAAATAATATGACCACACAATTATTACTAATATACCTTCAGATACATTTCTCATGATCTTCTATAAGAAGACTTTTAAGACTTAACGGCGAGCATTTTTAATTGATGTATGATTGGTCATCATCGAAAATCAACAATTGATAATTTAAAATTTTACAACAATATGAGCGCTATTTATTCATGCCTGGGGGTTAAATGTCTAAGTAACACTTCTACGAATTAATGGTCTTCATTAATTAGTAGTAATTAAAAGTTGAAAAACTCGGTCGGTAAGCATATTTCACAAAGAAAAAAATAGACACCGTGGTGGAAAGAATGCACAGATGCATTATGCACTGGATGTGCCAAGGCCTATGATATATATATATATATATATATATATATATATATATATATATATATGTACACGCATCTAGGAACACAAAAGGGATTTCATAAATAAAAAATTGACAAGTGCACTAGATAAATAAATTCAACCGCAATTTTGAAATTAAAAACGCTACCCTCATAAATAAAGGGAGGCACAGTGGTGTAATGGATAACGGTACGAATTAAGGAATCGGAGAGCCGAGTTCGAATTCCAGTCGAATCCATTGCATTCACATACGTGCAATACCCTTGGGAAAAATATGAATCCTCTTCTCCCACCAGCTATGGAGAAATAGCAGAACAGACCGAGTTCTACAGCCTTGGCTGGCAACTGCGAGAAAAAAATCTGCCTCGTCAGTCATATATCGAAAGATGATCGCCTAAGCGTGTATAACGCATGGCACATAACAGACTGACACTCATAAATTAAAGAAAATGACTCAATCAGAAGGAAAATCCTCGATTTACAGCTTTCTGGTGCTCTTGAAGCCTTACCTTGAGGGGGCGGCCTGTTTCAAGGTAAGGCTTCACGAACACCAGAAAGCTGTAACGCGAGGGGAAGTAGAAAAATCAGACGTGGCTGACCACATATGGAGAGAGAGAAGGGAGATCACCATCCCCTGTGGGATCAGGTTGAGATCATAGACAGGGAACACCGTTGGAAAATTCGTAAACTTAAGGAATCAGCACATATGCTAGGCCACAAAAATCTCCTGAGTCGGCCAAGCATAGAAATAAATACAATATGGGAACCAGTAATAAGGAGTGCCAGAGAACAGCAATGATAACAGCAAAAATGGCAATATGAGTACTGGTAAAAAATGGTTGCTGAAAAATTAGGTTTATAATACTCAGAAATTCATACCCAGATGTCCTCAAGGACACATGGCACAGTGGATAAAGGCGTTGGTTAGATCCAGTGACAGACCCAAAGAGTGTGAGTTCAATACCCGGTTCAGGCAGTGGAGAACTTTCAGAGGGAAAATTACCAGGAGATAACTGATAACTGACATCCATCAAACATGGCTCGCGGAACTAGAACAGTCTACCCCAGTGATCGAAATAAAGGGTTCGGTTCGAAATTCCAACCACCTGAAGAAGGCCGGAGCGTACAACGGCCGAAACGTTGTGACAAATATGGCGACAAAGATGAGGACAATAGTCCGACTAATGTAAATACTGTACATAATACCTCATCTCAGAAATATAGACAGATTCAATGTTCACATTTATATTTACACACGTTCTATCTCTGATATTGAGCACTTTATCCCATAAATATAGCAAACCTTAAGTTTATATTTCTTCATATATATATATATATATATATATATATATATATATATATATATATATATATAGTTTTAACGTATGCTATATTTATAAGTTAATTTGCTCAGTATTAAGGATAAAGCGTATATAAATATAAAAGTGGACATTGAATCATCACCCAGACTCTACAGTCTGTTCCATGTTAAACACAAGGCCATATATATGTATACTGAAAATATTGCCAGCATGAAATTATTAAAGAATTTTAAATATTGATGTGCATAACGTTATCTGACATATGTTTTTGTGTGTTTGACTTAACGCTCTTAAAATTTCAAACATTACAACACAGGATTTTATCTACATTATTCTCTCCTTTTATCATCTATGCTTTCTATTTTCCCCATGTTTTCATAAATACGTTTATTATTTGTATTGTGCCCATGTATATATTTTTTCTTTCTTATCTATTTTCTTACGTATTTTCTTACTCAATGTAAAATCCATTTACGGCTGTTTCAATTTGATTTTTGCCCTGGAGGGTAAATTGGCGGCAAAGCACTTTTCACGGAGCATCCTGTCGTTTTTCATGCGAATGAGAATTGGAAATTGTTTGGTAGAGGGAAAGTGGAAGTTTTACTCCGTTCTTTGTAGCTTTCTTTTGAAGAGTTTTTTTTTTGTACTTCTTTTATTTAGCTTCTTCTGCAACATTCCAGATATCTATATATCAAATATTACTCCTCTCGGTTTTTTTATTGTTCAAACTGATTGTTCATTGTTTGTGGTGATTTTAAAAACTTTATTTGTTGGAAGATATAAACTATTTGCTTAAAATGTTAAAACTTAAAATGCAAGGCGTGATAAAACTTGATAAACTTGAAATGTTTCTAATAATAATAATAATAATGGGATGAGGAGCAAAGAAAGTAATTGTAGTACCAGTGGTCATTGGAGCACTGTGGTATGGTATAAAAAGAAAATGGAAGGAAATCTGATAGATAATGATTTTAAAATAAAACTATTTTTTAAAAATGCTTGCCTTCTCATATAATAATAGTGAGGATAGTTCGAAAACTATTGGATACAGCCTGTCGCCGAAAAGAAATGAACGGATTATTTTTTTAATCATAATAGCTGACCGAAATAAATATCATAGCAACATCCAACGCTCTTCAGAAGAAGTGAAATAATAAGATGCTAATGGATGAAGGAGTAAGGCAATAGAATTGGAAGATATGCCAACATTATAACTTATACAGGAAAATGCATGAGCAAAAACAAAAATCAGCAATTATAGAATCTGATGTTGTTACTTTATTCTGAGATATTTACCATACTCAAATCTCTCACTAATTGACTAAATCATTTCCAGTTACAATTAAGTATTTCTGCTGAAGAAATAGTTATTTACGCCTGTGTTTAATAGTCGGATAGATCTGAAAGAATAAAATTGGCAACTCCTCTCGAAAATTATTGTAAATTTTAACACTACCAAAACGAAACGCTATATTTAAACAACCATAGAGAACCTTTTTCCTTTCATCAGCATGAGCTATACTAAACTCCAAGAGATCATTTTTTTGCTTCCTCTAGGTTTCACGTTTGTAACTGATATGGAGTGTAGTAATTATATTGATTCAATTGTTAGGCCGGCTGCTGTGTTGAGCCAAACAGTTTTTTTCGCCAGAATCCATCTTACATATTTATAAATCTACCATTCGTCCGTTCATTGTATATTGTTAACATATAAGGTCTGGTACTCTGGCTATGTATCTCGGGATTCCCGACCAAATCTAAAGAAGGGTCTGTCGTGTTTTCCATCCTGACCTGACATTTCGATATCAGTCACTCTCCCACCGCTGTGATGTTACTTCCCTCTGTCTTATCTTATTTTCATGGTAGTTTATTAAAATTAGCTTTCTTTTTGGTACCTCGACAAAAGGAAGTTAAGTAAAATAATAGATTAGCTTTTACTGTTGAATTAGTTCGATGTAACTGCAACTCCTAGTTTAACAGTTTTTTGCCTCTAGAACACCTTTCCCGTTTCCTGCTCCCCTACCATCTACAATCTTCAAAACTTTTAATACAACGTCAATCAATCGTCTTTATCTATCTTGCTGGGTCCTGTTCTTTTTATTGTACTTTCTACTCACTACTTCGCATTCTCTTTCATTCCCGCTGACGCTTCGTGGCATTATTGTCTTGCTTGGAGGGAAGGATTAAAACAAATTCAAATAACATAGAAGTCAATTTATGGATTTGATAATCCATTCGGATAAGAATATTTCATCCGAGAAAATTTGAAAAACACCCTAAGAAAACAGAATTTAAAATAATGACACTGCAGCACAACACTTACTCTAGCAATTATACCAGTGTAATAAATGATTTGTTACGTCAGTGTAATAAATAGATTTGTTACGTCAGTGTAATAAATAGATTTGTTACGTCAGTGTAATAAATAGATTTGTTACGTCAGTGTAATAAATAGATTTGTTACGTCAGTGTAATAAATAGATTTGTTACGTCAGTGTAATAAATAGATTTGTTACGTCAGTGTAATAAATAGATTTGTTACGTCAGTGTAATAAATAGATTTGTTACGTCAGTGTAATAAATAGATTTGTTACGTCAGTGTAATAAATAGATTTGTTACGTCAGTGTAATAAATAGATTTGTTACGTCAGTGTAATAAATAGATTTGTTACGTCAGTGTAATAAATAGATTTGTTACGTCAGTGTAATAAATAGATTTGTTACGTCAGTGTAATAAATAGATTTGTTACGTCAGTGTAATAAATAGATTTGTTACGTCAGTGTAATAAATAGATTTGTTACGTCAGTGTAATAAATAGATTTGTTACGTCAGTGTAATAAATAGATTTGTTACGTCAGTGTAATAAATAGATTTGTTACGTCAGTGTAATAAATAAATTTGTTACGTGATACACATATAAAGAACTCCAACGAAAGCAAATCTATCAGAAATACACAATCTTGTATTAGTGAGTGCTTAAAAAGAAGTTATTTCGATAACTTCAAAAGAAAAAGTTTTTATACCTTAAATCTCGGGTGAAAGATTAGGTATATGCATGCATAAAATAAAAAGTAAAAATTAATAATCACCAGACCATATAATATTTATTCTATGTATTTATTTATATATTTATTGCCTCATAGCGGTAAGTGAGGTAAATCAACTTAAGTTATAAAATTTAACAGGGATAACTTCCCTTGTTTGTTTTAATAATCTATTCAAATAAAATATTCATCTAAGTTTTGTCAAAATTATTTCCCGAGCAAAATCAACCGTTTAATTAATCGGTTCCGTTGCTCCTACGTTTCTTAGAATGCCATTCATGTGAGGCACTCACATAACTTTGTCTATAAAACTATCGTCTTGCTTCAACTTGATCTTGAAAAAGGCTTTGTCGTTGCCGTATTTTCGTTCTGTTGCTAATCTTTTCTCCCGAAAGATATTTCTATTTCGCTGTTATATTAAACAGTTAAAAAAATTAACATCAAAATATATCGAGCAAAAAGCGAATCATATAATACCAAGAGTAAGGGCACTTCGGCGCGGTGTAATAATTAGCAGGCTTGTCTTGCTAGAACAATTACGACTCAGTAGTGAGTTCGTTCCTCACTGGGTGCTCCATACTTTCGGCCTTGTGCCACATCTAAGCTACGCTTTGAAAATCGCTATCGATGCTCACTGGGTGCTCCATACTTTCGGCCTTGTGCCACATCTAAGCTGCGCTTGAAAAATCATTATTGATCCTCACTGGGTGCTCCATACTTTCGGCCTTGTGCCACATATGAGCTACGCTTGCTAATGACTATAATATCAAGAGTAATCAATAAATCATAGATTCCGCTGAACGTCTAAAAATATAAACGGTTCATTGGCCTGAGTTTTAGTTGTGAATCCTTTATCTCCGCTTTATTGCATTTCGATGAATTGCGTCAAGTTTTTTGTTTCATTGCGTCTCAATATTAAAACTTTCAACCAATCATCGTCATTTTTGACTGCACGCTTACACCAGTAATAATAATAATTAAACTGAAACTGTTTCTTTTGTGGTTAGAGAGATTTGGTTGTGATAAATAAAGCAACTCAAGAACAAATCAACGAAGTACCTGGTGCACCATGTCTCCAGGAAATACAAAAAAAAATTGTTATAACAAACACAGTCCATGACCTACGAAAAAAATTATCCAATTATGTTTTTTTTTTTTTTTTTTCTTAACAATAGCTGTCTTTTGTTTAAGAGGAAAAGAAATCATATTCTTCACTTGCCCGGGCTCATCAATTCTGATCCAGCATATGATTCTAAAACAACTGAAGGTCAAAAAGAATTTCAATAATAATAATAGTCGATCTGATGGATGGCTCCTGATTTTAATTAATTTGAGGTGTCAACATTGACAGGACTTGTTTGTTGAATGTGCTACAGTAAATATCCCTTTTCAGTACTACATAGTTGCCTAACGTTAACCATTAGTACATCACCACTAGTGACTGACGGGCTATGCATCTCTGTTTATAGATGGTAATAGTGGGAGAGTAAATGGTTAGGTTTTGATAGGGTTAGTTTGAAATTAGATGTTAGGGAGACAACTCCAGAAGAGTGAAGATATATCTATGGGCGCGTGGCTGAGTGGTTAGAACGTTCGCTTTCTGACCATGGGACCGGGGTTCGAATCTCACCTCGGCTGTCAGTTATCGGTTTAGAGGGAGACGACCCAGCATGCGGAACCTTTGCAAAAATGCCTGAAAAACCTTAACACGGGTTGACCCAAGACTTGTGAGTGAAAAATGGAACACTAGTGGGGAGCGTCGATAGCTGTGAGGTTTTGAGTATGATGGTGTTGTTCAGATTGTTGATCATGCTTGATAATACGTTCTCTCTCAGCAACTGTAAATAAGGTCTGCTCAGCCTAGTTGCAGTATAAACCACAGGTTGGTTCTGTGGGTGTTGAACAAACACAAATGTGCCTGATCGAGAGTCTGCAATAAGGATTGGCTAGCCGCCCTAGTAGACGGGTATTCTTGAATACGAGTGGTCAGCTATTATTATTATTATTAAATCTAGCTGGACTCATGTGCAAGGTGACATGTTGCCTTTTTTAAAAATTCAGAACTGCTTACGTTTAGTTGTGATTTTTATGCGTGGTATAACCTCGTCGGTCCTAGTGCAATGATGAGTATACTGGACTATTTACGCCATTTTTGTTGGCGTAATGCCCGCTGACTCGATAATAAAAATAAAGATTATTTTATTATCTAGTTTATTTAGGTAAGTAGTTTCAGACGACCTACACCTAATTATGCCGGATACATTTTGTATATGGTTAGAAGTTTGCTGAATTTCTACCTAATATTTCAAATCTTAAATTTCCACTTCATCCCATTAAGAAAATATTGACCGAGCAGGCAGTATTACTCTTAGTTGAAATTTATAAAATCTTTCTTAAAACAATATTTCAGGAAAATAGGTTTCTCAAATCTAGTAACTGTTATTGCTCTTTCCAGTAGTGATGGGATTTTCCTTCCTAACCTTTTACTTGAAGTAGTGTGGAACGTCAACATCTTATGTCATTATCTTCTCTTCGAGTTACATGTAATACCCATTTTAGTTGTAGCTGTTTAACGTCCTCAGGTGACATAGCGTCTGTTATTTAGTACAGTTCTTTGTTTGTGATTTTGCAGCAAAAATCCTGGAGGTTTGAAGGGAGATAGTTCTACCTAAGATGTACATGTACTCTAAACCATTTTTAATAATCGATCTGAGAAAGTAGTGAAATATAGCTGACAGTTTAGATATTTCTGAATGGGTTTAGGGCCATGCATGGCATTCACAGGAAGCTTTCAATCTGGTGAGGCTATTCAAGAAGATTACTAAATATTTAAGGTTAATGTTTTCGCCTCGTAGCAATTTGCGTTGTTGGGGGGAAATAATTCTTGCACCACCTTTTCGTTTTTTATTATTTTACGCCAAGCAAGTCGATAAAGTCACTAGGATGCAATAGGTTACTGGGAGTAATAGTGAATAAGAAAACTTTTGTGAGGAGAAAGGTCAATAAATGTTTAATGAAGATAGATGCCGATCGACGTTACATTTATTTTTAGAAGATTGTAGGTGGCAGAGAAGTAATAAATCAGAAGGGATTTCGACAAGCGAGAACTTCAACAAAAGAAACTATTAGAATACGGTTGCATTTAGCTAGTTCAATAGTAAAATGATGATACCTAGTTACCAATGTAGTAGCATACTTGTATTCATGCAGTTGAGGCTTCAAGGAGCAATGCTCATCAGGCGAATTGCCATGAAAATATTTGTAAAAACTCAGATGTAAACCACGTAACATCGGTGAGAAATTGACTAAAGTCGAGATGTCAGGTCAGGTGAGATTACCTGTTCAAATTTCTTATCTCCCATATTGAATTTACTATAATTGATTCGTACACCTGGAATTTGGAATAGTATTTACTAATTCTACATGCAAAATGTTTACTATGAATTCAGTTTAAGTGCCATCTCCGTATTTTATGATGTCTTTTATATATGGTTATAACTTGTCCTTTCGTGTATTCTTCAAAATATCTTTGTGTCACATTGAGAATATAGTAGCTAACAGTAGGTATTGATAAGATTTTAATAGTTTTATCGTGATTTTTCTCATTTACCTTAGTCTTACTTCTCGCTATCACTCGTCTAAAACATTCCCATCTGACTTCTTCATTTATTGTTGCATGTTGGATCCCATTTCTTTTGTTGATTACACAATGTTTTCGTTTCGGCTCCAGTTAACGAATACCAGTCTTATCAAGTTATCTATCTGTTGTTTGCAATTAGTAGGCTGTTCAAAAATAATTGTTTTACCACAAAAGGCTATAATATAAAGTAAATTTATTTAAAGTTTATTTAGCAAAATGTAATAATTTTCAACGCCTAAAGTTCGGCGGAAAGACAAGCTTCAATTCCCCATGTAATTAAAATCCTTTTTTACTCCACAAAAAAAATGATCGAAAATCTGTTTCTGAATTTAATCGTCAGACCCTCTAAGTTATCGGTCTATTAGCCTTCTACATCTTTTTGGTAATCTACTAGAGGCCCTGAATTGGTTAAGAATTTCGCATCACATTCCTTCCTTCAGACAAGCAATGTGATTTTTGTTTCTCTATATAACCTTCTGATGTATTACCGATTATTGCTGAAAGAGTCTCTCAAGCCTTAGATGGAGCTGTTATTGTGGAGATCTCGAAAGCGTGTGGCAGGGTTTGGCACATCGGTATTCACAATTTAGAAGGTTATGATGTACCCGAACGAATCTTTGACCTTATTTAGTCTGTCTTATCAAATCGTGAAATGACGTAGCTCCGAAAGGTCACTCTTCTAGATCCTTTTGTATTCGTGCTGATGTCCGCAGAGATATATTTTTGGGCCTACTTTGATTTTAGTTTTCATCAGTGACCATCCTAATGGCATCAGCCCTCAACCTGCCGTTTATCTGATGGCAGATACATTTACTCCTGTTTCGATAGTAAATTTGATCAGTTAGATATGGTCAGTTTGGCAGGTCATCTAAAAAATGAGCTAAAGTTTGTTGTTAAATAAAGCAAAGCAAAGTTTGTTAATTTTAACGCCTCAAAAACACAACTGCTCCTTATTAATCATCTGAGAGATTCCTTTATGCCTTTCATGAGCATGGATGCTGCTAAACTCCAGGTGAGTGATTCGTTGCGCCTTCTCGGACTAACATTCTCGGCCGACATGAAGTGAAAAGACTATATTGCTAGGCCTGCTTATTTACTGTGTCGTGCAAGATATCTTTGTCTCTTACATATCTAGAAGTCTACCATTCGACGATGCTTAGAATAGTTCTGCAACATATGGCCCAGTTCTCCTGATATATATTTATAAATTCTTGATAAAACCCAAAGAAGACTCAGCAATATTATTAATCCTGATCTGGCGTATCGTTTTCAGGCAATTACTCACCGCCGCAAAGTTGCTTCCCTGTGCCTTTTATATAAATACTTATATGGTAGCTGTCGGATAATCTCTTTGCTATGGTAACTAATAGTTATGAATTTAAGCGCAGCACTAGATTAGCAAGAAGTACTCATCAATTTACAACTAAATTGGCGGATGTTACCGTAAATTATATGCTAGCGGTTTCTTTTCTCAAACTTCCTGCTTGTGGAACAGTCTTCCGGCTTCGTTTTCCAACCAACTTTGATCCTCAAAAATATAAATGCAATGTCAATTGATATCTAGTGTTTTCTTTATTACTCTTCTATTGTTCTCGTTCCTTAATGTTTCTGTTTCCTTACTTTTTCACACTCAGTAACCCCTCATGCCTTAGTAACTTTACTGCATAGGTTGAATCTGATTAAAAAAAAAAAAAAACTTATGATATTTTCTAGTGATTTCTAGCGTTAAAAGCAAAAGAAAATCTGTAGTTGCTTAATCTAGTGAGAATCCGTATGAAACTGCTCTCCGCATTTTATCTTTTTTTAAGTGTGCCTTTTAATTGTCACGTTAAACAATAATTTGTTTACTAATTACCAAAGCAGAATCCTTGCGACGTCATGATTCGATTACCTGATGAAGTTGCTGGCAAAAAACATCTAGAGAGATGTACATTCCATGATAATTAGTACATAATAGACGATGAATGTTTATATTGCACTAGACAAAAAGCAAGTCCATCTAAGAGTCCTGGTTTCATTGTTGGAATTGGTGTCTCAGTTTTGATAACCATTGTTGTTTTCGGTTACTGCAAAACATTTATCTTGGTCCGGCCGAGAATTTATCGTTGGAATCCTTGTCTGTCACAAGAAATATTTTAATCTTGCTTAACGAATTTGAGTGAATGGATGACGAACATTGACAAAGAGCGGTGATAAATGGGCAAAATTATAGAGTAAGTGAGTGGGAAAGTTGTGGAGTGGCAGGATCTACCACGTATGGAAAGCACATTGCATATAAGAGTAGAAAACTATTTGGAAGATATTAACATTGCAGGTTTATTAGCTTTATAAATATTTGTGTAAAGTGTGGAATATACACGAAGATTAAGTGCTATCAAGCCAAGCAAATAGTGGAAAATATTAACCAATGTAATATGGGATAGAATAATTTCTCTAAAAATAAGTGTACCAAATTACTATCTGATCTCTAATCTTCCATATAGCTCTGAGTACTAACAGATGAAGCAAAAGCTTGAAACAATAGGTGTGGTTGGATTGGTGGATGTTGAGAATATCATGAACAATCATGCTGGCAATGAGGAGGTCTTTTAGAACGTAGAAACACCAACAAACTTTATACTTTTCATCAGAAGAGTCCTGGGACGCATAATGAGAATAAATACCTGGAGGATTTAACGCATGCAGGAAAAACGAAGGTAAGAAGCACGGGAAAAGAGGCGAGAAACCAACTTAACGAGTTTGATTTGATTGAATTGTAGAACAAGGGAAAGAAGAAATGGGAAAGTTTCAAAATCAGCAAAATGTGTCAAGGACAGCAAGAGAGAAGATCTTGTGAAAAGCCATGAGGAAGACTCGACATAGCTTCATAAAAAATAACTCCAGTTTAATGTGTTTAGATACAAGGAAAATAATGAAATTATTAAACGGGGTTAGAAGCAATTTCCGTTTTGGGGAACAAATTGTAATAATGAATGTGTCATCACAACTAACTTTTGTTTAAATATATCATAACAGGTGAGGAAATATGGCTTACATACGATAATGTTCTACACAAAACCAGTCCATTGAGAACAATGAACCTTCACAACCGACCACTAAAGCATGAATAAAAGATAACGTTTTACGCGGAGGATCGTCGGTTTATTAATCCGTTCGAGTTCGTACAACGTGATAAAACACTAAATGCATTTTTATACTCCTGCTGCTGCGATGTTCCCATAAAAGTTTGCTCGAAATACTTTGTTTTGTTTACAGAAAAATAACTGTTCTTTAACATGGCAATACAGTTCTACACAGAGCAAAAAATAATGCAGGAAATGATTTCAGAGCTCCGGTCGTCGATTCTAATTAATTCCGCTATATTCATCTAATTGTGGTTCTAATGAGGTTCTTTCTATTTCTTAATACTTTGCTCAGATTTTGGAAGGCATCTTTCTCTATCTCAATCAGTCTTCGGCGTTTCGTTTTGCACGAATCACGTATCTGAATTTTTATACCTGTTCGATTTCGGTATCTCGTATTTGTAATTTGCATGTTTGGATGTTCCTTTCGCTAACAACCATATATTCAGCCTTCTTGCAACTGATGTGTAGGCCTTCTTTCACTACCTTCTGCAGAGGTCATTCGTAGTTTCCTTTCTGTATCTGTTATCAACATTTATCTGCATACCTTATGTTGTTAATACCGTGGCCACCAAGAATGAATCTTGCTAGAGCTTCTAATCCTCTCAGAATGCAAAATGGTTTCACTGTTTATTGACATTCATGCATTCTATTTTCTTATAGTACTTTCGTCTTACCTTCCATTAATACCTTCTCTAACGGCACTTTAAGTTTATTCTCTTTGTGGGGGGGTTCGGAATTGTTTATAACCATTGTTTAATCTATCTTATGCTTCTGAAAATAGTATTCAAAATTGAATTGTTAAAATTACTTATCGTTTATTTTGGTAAATAAGATTATATTTTTATACTATAGATATGCACGTAGCTTATCGGTTAACGGTGTAAACTCGACATACAGATTTGGAATTCTGGTCGAGTTCGTTACTTCCACTTTAGCTAAAAAAAATGCCATTTAGAAATATATAAAACCATCCCTTGTCTCCTCAATTCTGGTCTAAATAGTTGGGGAAAGGAATCTTATCTGGTAACTCCACACTGTATAACCCTACTTACGCTGGAAACTACAGTAGCGCCATCTAGAGTAGGGAGAAATTGGATTATTACTACACTGGGAAGTTGTAGAAAATCAAAGAGAAAGAAGTAATATTGTCCTTATATCTTGATTTATTTCCTAGATATTTGTTTTTCACAATGCCATAATATGAATAGTTTGTGCTTCTTGCCATATATATATATATATATATATATATATATATATATATATATATATATATATATATATAAGAACGACAATGTACCAACTATTCTGTATGCCTATATATATTGCCGTTAATTTATCCATGGAACAAACAGAGCTGTGCAACATGCTACAAGGCACAAACGTGGGCCGTGTGGCAGTAAATGCGTTAAAAGCATCTGACGGAAGAGTGTATCGACCCCGCCTATTATTCCTTGTTTTCTACTTCAAGGTAAAAGGCATTGAAAAGTGTTGTTGATACTGGGATCGTTTCTGGATTATGCACAATAGTTGTTGTTGATATCCCTTTTTCATTTTTCAAGCTCTTTTGACAGGTTCATTCTCTGATCTTTACACCTCGATTTTTTTATCAACCAAGATTAAGTTGGCTCCCAAACACCACTAAATATTAGCAGTTGAATAGCAACGAAAAATTCAATAAGAATATTATAGCGTTGAATGTGAGCCTTTATTTGAAAACATGCATGTATTTTACACACACACACACACACACACACACACACATATATATATATATATATATATATATATATATATATATATATATATATAAACACTAAAGCTTTAAAACGAAAATCCTTTAACAATAATGCATTACGATATGACCATAAAGTGTTAGGTAGATGAAAAAGAAAGAAAAAAGAACTTTGAAGGGTTTCCTGCACTTCGCCTCCTTCTATCATGTTTCTTCCTTCGAACTTTTCCCAAATCCGCTTGTTCCTCGACCCGTTTCTTTGGTTCGATTTCATCTTTACTTTTTATTTTAATATCTTTTCTATTTGTATTTTTTCATTTCGTTCTTGAAGCATCAGCACTTTGCTTTACTCAACAGGCGGAAGAGAGTCAAAATCAAAAGCTTCAACGCATCCTTTCCCGCCACAAACCTTGCCCAGTTGAGCGTAAAAGCCAATGAAAGGACATGAAAGACAAGGAAAACAAAAGTGAATGTATAAAAAGGATGCCACTAGTAAATGTAGATAAAAAGTGAAAGAAGGCGAATAAAGTATTATATACAGAACAGCAAATTTAGAAATTTACTACAAGAATGAATACACACACACACACACACATATATATATATATATATATATATATATATATACTTACACGCAAAATATATGTTAACATTTGATAAATATATAAAAATCTAATTGTGTACATTTGCAAGCAAACATATATATGTATTTTTATACACACAAAGAATCTTATATATATATATATATATATATATATAATGTGTGTGTGTGTGTATTCACATGCAAACTTGAATAAATATTTAAATACAGAGGTCCATGTTTCCGCGCAAATAATAAAATGGATACCGAATGTATAGGCAAGCGCGCACACAAAAACAGTGTCGTGTTTTCCACTATGTCTCTATAAAACTATATCTGCATTATATATAAAAACTTCTATGATGATATATAGATACATATTTATACGGTTTTTGGTTTTATATATGTGTGTGTGTGTGTGTGTGTGTGCGTGCGTGTTTTGTCATTTCATGCACACCGTTTGAAGAGTTTCAGATTATGTCTTTACCTATAGGTATAAACGTTATGTGTATGTTGTGTATTTAATATCAATTCTGAAGATTACAAACAAAGGTATAAGAATGAAGCCTATGAAATATTTATACATATCGTTGCACCCCCGTAACAGGCATTACTGGTATATGTTGAAGTCAACATTTTGAATTAGAAGAAACCTTTCTGAATATGCACACACGCAACCTTTATATATATATATATATATATATATATATATATATATATATATATATATATGAGCAATCATTGTTTTTAATTCAATGTAATATATTCTAGAACAGTCGCTCAAAATTAAACGTTAAATAAAACCATTTGTTACGTTTTCTTTCTTAAGATATGGGATCAAAAGTATGTATGAATGAATCTATGTAATGAAGAAGCGTTGTGCCGATTAACATATATATTTTATACAAACTCCTGACTTCATCAATTAATGTTGGCCAATGTATAAGTATGATCGCTGTCCCTTATCCGAAATTCGACATTCTATTCTTCTGCGATTATGACTAAGATAAACTACCCCTCTACTTTTTGGAGGTGGGCGTTTATGTTCGTGAGTGTATACAACTGGATAATCAGACGTTCCTCTCTCTCTCTCTCTCACTACATGGACGAATATTTTGATCTGAAATTGTCGTTGTATAAAAGTGACTGTGAATAATAAACAGCACTGAATGAAATGTACTGAAAACGAAGTTGAGCTTTTAAAGTAAACCTTTTTTACTATCTTCTTAGTCTTATCAATTGAATAAATCCACTCCTCAGAAATTATCTTACTTGAAGAAATAGGTAGTACATGATGCCAAGATTTTCCTGCAGCATGCAGTTGTCCTATTCCTCAATTCTATTCTATTCTATTCTATTCTATTCCTCAATTCTATTCTATTCCTCAATTCTATTCTATTCTATTCCTCAATTTGAATGATTTGTTTCTTACGCTTTATCAACCTTTTTGTATTCGAACTAAAGCCAGTCAATAGTTTTACATTGTAAGAATTTTAGGGAAATAATATTGATTTACTGATACAAGTCCTACCCAATAAACGCATATCTAGTGGAGCGTACAGATGCATTCATACCTTTTTTCCAATGGTTATTTGTGCGTAAGTGAATAAAACACATCCACTTTGAATTGAAACTAGGTTATACGATTTCAAATTTTGTGCTGGTATTCTCAAGCAATAACTCACGTCGATACTGATTGAGGTAGACGCTGCTTATCTTCGGTGATCGTACGCAAACCGGCGTTATATATATATATATATATATATATATATATATATAATGTGTGTGTGTGTGTGTGCATGCATTGTATGTGTTATAGTGGATCATTTTATTTGAAATACATTGTATTTTAATTTATTAAATAATGTGTATTATGTCAACCGGCCTACGCATGACCCATCATGTCTGATTTACTAATTGATACCTTAACAAAATATCTCGTTAGTGATATAACACGTTGACAAATAAAAATAGCAACTGAATGAAACGCACAATACTACGTTTTGTGGGTAACTATTAAAAACTGGAGTACACATTATCACACACGTTCCCGTATCTATAACTCTTTTTTTTAATTTCATATATAGCGAAAGTTAAATATCAGAACTCCTTTGTATGAATTGATTTAAATAACGGACATCAATAAAAAAAAGTCAACCAACTCATGCCTACCTAACTGTAACAGTGAATTCCCACACAAATACTATATAGCTATCACAAATAACTTAATAAATAGATCATATTTAATATCATGCCTGTATACAACGGAGTTCTGAGATTAATGGTTTTAAATGGCGTCGAACGAGTGAAGACTCTAATTCTTGGCGAGGAACTTTCTTCCTAATGTAAACTGGTGCTAAAGAATAACAAACAAGGAAACTTTCCAAATTTCCAAAACCTGTCATGACTTCTCCGTGGCTTCCGAACTGACCCAGGTCGTATATAAGCTTAATAGTGATTCTGACACATGGCATCAGGAAAATACTCCGCTGAAGTATTACTTCCATTTAAAAGTTCAGAACACTCAGTGATATACTTAATTCTAAATCAAAGGCATCTCCTGATGCCCCATTTCATAAGATGATCTTTCTGTACAGCAAATCTGACTGGGATATCCTCAGATCTTAGACTGTGAAAGCTCCCCTTTCCACATTCAATCGAAATTAGATCTTCTTCAACTGCCTTTCTCATTTGCGAATGGATTCTTTCTGGTATGAAAAATGTTATCCCACAGAAAAAAAAAACAAATATCGAATAGCCAACCTTAGTTCACGCTAGGATTTGCTGCAGCTATAATTTACCGTAGACTCTACTACAATATATACCACGTGGAACGGTGTAGTTGTAACCCTATTGCATTCATATCTGTACGCAATCTTTGCAAGATAGTTGCTGAATATGCCAAGAGCAGCCATCCTCAGTAAGTCCAAACGTAGGATGAAAAAAAAGACTGGATTCTCGTCAATTCTGGAAAAATCTTCTCAATTCTCAAAATAGGCAAAATATCAATGTCTAATAATAGCCCTGAGGTTAAAGTTCATATACAGTTTAACCCGGATATAAGAGAGATGTTCTCTGGTCCCAAATTAGAGCCTGTGTTAATAAAACAAAATAGACCAAACCCTGATATAAGAGAAACCCAGATATAAGATACTTCGTCTCCGGTCACGACAACTCTCTTATATCCGGGTTACACTGTATAATGTAAGACACTTTGCAACGAACTCTGTGTGTAATTCCACGTTGGACAATAAGGGCTACCCACCATGTGCCTTCATCTGTAATATCTTTATCACGGCACGGGAAGTTTCCAGACAGATCAAAACTTTTGAATACACGTATCATTCCGGATAACATCCCTGTGATTATTCTTAAGAACCTTACTTCACAACTATCTCCCAACTTGGTTAAATTGTTTATTCACTGTCGGGAGGAGAAATGCTATTCAAATATATGGAAAGTGTACGCTATATCCCATGTTTTAAGGAATGCAGGTGAGCACTCATTTTAAACAATGCAAGTGTGCACTCATTTCCGTCACAGTATCGATCCATCAATCTCCTTGGTTTCATCCGCAAAAAATTTTAATGTCCAAGAAGGTTATTGAAAAGTTGAACAGGAATAACCTCCTGAGCGACAAACTGTATGGATTTCGCTCAGATAGGCCTACTGCTGATGCCCCGAATGTCATTTCTCAAATAATCAGCGCGGCATTAGACAATACATTTACCAGGTGGACAATAGGTTTAGATACCTCGAAAAGGCTTTGGTAATGTGTAGAATAGGTGTTTGCTATACTAATTATTCAGCTATATCATCACTAGAAGAGTTTTCTGATCATCTCGTTCCTAACAGCTTGATCCATAAGGGTACTGTTAATTGTCAGTCTTCTGAAGTCCATGAAATCAATGCAGGCGTTCCCCAAAGCTGTGAACTGTGTTCTATCTGATTTCTGCTTTATAATAACGATCTGTTTAAAAATATACTCATATAATCCGTGACTATCTCTGCATATTATATAACAATATAGGTACACCTCCCATATCTGGTAACCGATCTAATCTCTGACTTTTCAATGGGGTGTATAAATAACGTTTCAATATCACCGAGCAGACTATCCCCTATGTAATGAAGTCTTTTGCCTTAAACACCTTTTGAAAATCTATTATTGGTTCACCCGATACATCGCCAAAGATGCTAGAAGATGGTGCTATACTCTCCTTACAAGAGTAAGATTGGAAGAATTCATTTCAAAATCGACTAAGTGGCCTTGCCAGTGATCATTTTCCACCCTACCACGCATCTCCTACAGACGAAACATTGCAAACCGTCTGCTACCTTATCGCTATTTTCATGGCAAATGTTCTGAAGAACTATATTCCGTAATTTCACTAGTTTTGACTTTCCGAGCTAAGACTCACCATGCCTCGTAGACGAGGACGAATCCTTCCTTTTCCTTTCGTCGCATTACCTTTTCCTTTCGTATTGAGGAAGTTCGACTCTGGCAACTCCTTTTTACGAACCACTACTTGGTGGAAGAGACTCAAAAGAAGGTGCTTCCACGATCAATGCAAATGATAATAATCACAATGAGTCAAGGAGCCTGAAATCTCAAGTGAGGCTTGTTCAATCACCCAGAGGAAAAGGACTTGATGGTAAAATAATTTCCGATATGAAAAACAATGGTCAGTCAGTTATGTGCCATGCATGATACACGCTTAGGTGATCATGTATCTTTCGATACATGACTGACGAGGCAGTTTTATTCCGCAATAGATTGCCATTTCTTTCTGTCATAGACCACTTGCCATCCAAGGCAATAGAACCCAGTCCGTTCTGCTATTTACCTATATCTGGGGAATGTAATGGATTTGACTGGAATTCGAACTCGGCTATGGGCTTCCTATCGTGCCTATGAGACAGAAAATAAATGTAGTAAAGTTATCAGCATTCAATCCATGTAATGAACGAACGTAACATTAATATTGAAATGTCAATTCATACAGTAAGAAAGGTACTACTTAAAGCAATCTAAATGGATGCATTGCTACAAAAAAGCCATTATCATTAAACGAAAAACATGAAATAATGCAAAAGCACTGAGCAAAACAACATGTGATATGAAATAATTAAAAATAGGCAATTTGATATATAGTGCCGAAGGCAAAATAGATAGACCTGAATGCTAATGCAAGGGAGTAGGTTTGAAGCCGTACAATAATCAATCCAAAATATGCAAAAAAAAAAAAAAGAAAAAAGTAAAATTCAGTGGTAGAGCTTTAATGCTTTTCGGTTAGATCAAAAGCAATAGAATAAAAAATTCGATAAAAATTGAAACACTGGAAAATTATATTACTTTGCTAAATTTCCACGTATTACCGTATATAGCAGAAGTGAATACTTCTACATGATTCCGAGACTTGTCAAAATTCACTTGTGTAAAAGAAGTTTCTCACTGGTGAAGGCATTGCAGCGTTATAAGATTGGTCTATCGGCTGTTTTGATACTAACATAATCGAACCAATGTGTGAAAAGCCCTGATGGAACAAGACATATCAAGTTGAAACACAGGTTCGCATACGATCACTGAAGTTAAGCAACGTCGAGCCTGGTTAGTACCTGGATGGGTGACCGCTTGGGAATACCATGTGGTCACCCATCCAGGTACTGACGTCCAATTCCACGAGGGTTCGTTGTATTCACTTACGCCAAAGTATCCTTGCGAATGGTATGAACTCATCTTGTCACCCCGCTGAGCTATGAGTTAATAATTGCGTATTGTATCAGTAAATAATTATCTCCAAAAAACATTCTTACTCTCTAAAAATATTTACTGACTTTAAATAACCTGTCAAAGTTCCATAAACCGTAAGAAACGAATCAAATCCTGACGTAACAATGTTTAAATTATATTCCGCCATCCCATGTGATGTTTTGGATACAGTTCTTGTCACTGGAATCCATACTAAATAAAGATTACATCTTTTAATTTCCTTTAGGATATAAATTTAATTTGGGCAATTTTAGTTTTGGTCCATTAATAAAAGCCGTTAATTCTACGTTTCTTCAAGTGAATAATAATATTAGAATTGCTTGTTTCAATTATCACGATGCGTTGGAGTCTGTAAATCTTCTCATAGGGGTCATGTTAAAGAGACTACTTGCATTACAACACTGAATTTGTATATGTGCTTCTCCTGAAAGCACACTGGCGAGTATTTGCATCTTGGTAAAAATTAAGGTAATTAGATTTTATTGCAATCTAGGTCATTTCTTTTGTTCACCATTATAGATAGAGTAAAATAAAATTAGATAGTTGGATAGATAGACATAGATGGATAAAACTAGAATCAGATAGATGGATAAAACCAGAATCAGATAGATGGCTGGATAAAAGCGAATTAGACAGAGATCGGTAAAACTAAATTAGATTGATAGATCAAACTGAATTAAATATAGATGAAAACTGAAGCAGACAAATATCTAATATTAGTAATGAATATGTATTCAGGAAAGTTTACACTTAATGCATAAACTCTACATCGTATTTTGTTAAATATTTGCGTTCGTCTTTCAAATGTGACTTGTATTGATATTTTCGTATAATCCTATGAACTTTAAATGATTTATAATGACTTCTGTTTAAACAACAGCGTAGATGTTGAAAAGACACGGATGTCCCTGGGCCCGCGTCTGCAACAGGGATTAGCTATCCATCTTAGCAGGAATATGTACTCGGAAACGTACATCCAGCCATTATATGGATGTCTTTTTGACCTTGTGTGTACATTTTATTTGTGTATCTTTTTAGAATCGAGGTTCGTCCTCCATTTTTTTTTCTTGGCTAGATATTCTAACAGACCATTAGTTCTTGTGTTCAATCTTCATTGGTTGTCGTCTGCTTGCAACCTTTTGCCAAATCTAAGCCAATCTTAATACTGTGTGCGTGTTTGTACCCGTTCGAGCGAGCTTGTGTGTGTAAAAAAAAAAAACAACAAAAAAACCTTGTTATATGAGTGTGTACATGTCATATCTGATTGGCAACAAATGAACTAGCGGCAGCCAGCGGCGTCAATCTCTTTGCTAATTTTAAGTATATTTTTTGTCATTTTCTCCAATGTTTTCAATGCATTTTGCTTTTTCTCGCGCTTTTTTTTAAAAATTCAGTTTTACTTCGACGCCTCATTTTTTTCTAAAAACAGTCGACTCGAATAAAAGCCATTCGATCGTGACAGAACACAGGATGAAAATAGACTTGCGATGCTTCTGATCACACTGTTATTCCTCTCTCTTTCTCTCTCTATGCAATTCTCAGATTCTCTTTTGCTCTGTCTCCTCTGGTTTTCTTTTTCTTTTTGATGCGAAATAAAAAAAGTCTTGTTTCTTGAAAACCATTATTTTCTTATAAGTTCCGGATTTTCACTTAATGTATTAGACACATAAACACTATTTTGTGTGTGCGTATATATATATACATAGAGAGAGAGAGATAGATAAAATGTGTGTGTGACATTTCTATGTCTGTTTCTAACTACATTCAAACTTTTTTTAATCAGTTCAACTCTGAGAACACACACACATATATATATATATATATATAAACAAATGTATATGTCGCTACACGGGGTTTTACTGATGTGGTATTCATTTGACAGAAGTGTATAGTAATCAAATCATTGGCAGTTATATTTTTAAAGAAACAATATATATATATTAAGACTTTCAATCGCTAATCTAATAAATATTAATTTCCCTCTTTAAAAAGCACTAATGTTTACTTATGAACATATACCCACTATATATAATGTTTGGCGCTGGAGGAAATAATGTCACATTAATAAAGATACATTAATTACTTGAAATGTGCATAACATATATGTTTTTAGTGGAAACTCGTATTTCAGTAGACCCTCCGTTTAATGTAAACAGCATTTATACTGTCCACTGCTCTACTTACTCGAGAAAATAGGACCCCCTCCGGCAGGTTAAAGCCAAAATTGAACATTGATTCCTTGTGAAGTGCTACGTAGTCAGGCGGTTAAAGTACAACGGATAAGACTGTGGTTCCTCCTGCAAATGGCAACGCGCGTTGGAATCCTGTTGGAGAGCATGTTTTCTTAAGTGTTATTTTGTTCCCGGGCTGAAAGACGAAATGAACATGGTTCAGAATAAACGGGGCGTGTTCTCAAATACACGTATTCGCTAAAATTAATGCAGGGAGTAATAGAAAATATGTCTGGTGAAAAACTAGAAACCATTACTTCTATAAAAATATATATGTATAAAACCCTATGTACATATATATGCACTCTGATACACACACACACACACACATATATATATATATATATATGTGTGTGTGTGTTTATACGATATTAAATTCTATCTGCAGAAGAATATGCTTAATTATATATCTAAATTAAGTGCGAAGGAATTATTTTTTTTACGAAAATCAACATATACCCCCCCCCACACACACACACACATAAAATACATGCTAGATGCTGTGACACCCTTCAATTATGTTTTTAGCCGAAAATCATCACCGGTTACGTGACTTACAAAATTATACGCCTTCTCTACGTGACCCAATCAATACTGATCAGATATCGACATTTGCGCCATCCGTAAGCTACACCTATTCTCATAATATATTCTCACAGCCCACTGCGACTCCACAGTTCTTTATAGGCCATTGTGAGCGGTTTTTCAGTTTCTTCGCTCTTACAAAAAGAAAATAAATGTAGTTTCCCTTTTCGTAGCAAATATACTGACAAACTCTATTTGAAGTGGTAAGGAATGAATGACCTTTGGTTTCACTCACTTGTATAAAAAAAACGCTAATCACTCACTCTCTCTCTCCATATATATATATATATATATATATATATATATATGTGTGTGTGTGTGTGTTTACAAACTCATTTAAATAATAATACAAATTATATTGATAGTCTAGCTAAGCAGCATTATATACGCTTTGTCTTAGCTACAACTTTTGGAGAGATATTGCATAATATGGTGTTCATTTTTTAAACAAGGCCAGTAGCCTAAATGACTCTGTGACTTAGGTGCAAGTACAACTCTCGAAGACTTAACAGTTTCACCTATCCAATTTAACTCAAAAGGTTTGGGTAAGTCCGTGTTATCATTTTCAAGAAATTCCGATGTGTACAGCCTTCAGATATCATCTCAACAGTCTGGATAAAAACTGGACCTTACATATATATATATATATATATATATATATATATATATATCGATTTTGTAGTGCGTATTCAATTTATGTAACGTAAATCATTCAAACGAAAAAAAATACTGAAGCTAATTATATGGCGAGAATCACTCTCACAAACAATATTTACTAATAAAATAAAATACAATCAACTTCGAATCCGTTAATGAATGGTGTGATACTTGTTCATAAATTCCGGGTTTTTCAGGTCTTATTTTTATCTACGAGCCGGGCTTTCAGTCGTTCCGAACGACCATCTTCAGGTAGACATTTCAGTGTGTTTTTGTTAAATTCCGAGTAGTAATGCGACATCGAAAGATAGTGCGGTCCGAAAGAGTGTTTTTTTAGCAATGAGATATTGTTAAATGTAAGAATAATTTTGGAGCGTGCAGACGCAACGCTGAGGTTGAATTTTTTTTAAATTTGAAAAATGTGCGTTCTTGTACTGAAGAAAAGTGGCATGAACAAAATTGTTCAATAATAAGAGTAAATGTCACAGTTATTATCAGAAAATTCGCACTTAGGATCAGGTTATTTTAATATCAATTTTGTAGTGCGTATTCAATTTATGTAACGTAAATCATTCAAACGAAACGAACGACCATCTTCAGGTAGACATTTCAGTGTGTTTTTGTTTACATTTACTCTTATTATTGAACAATTTAGTTCTTTCGATGTCGCATTACTACTCGGAATTTAACAAAAACACACTGAAATGTCTACCTGAAGATGGTCGTTCGGAACGACTGAAAGCCCGGCTCGTAGAAAAAATAAGACCTGATCAACCCGGAATTTATGAACAAGGATCACACCATTCATTAACGGATTCGAAGTTGATTGTATTTTATTTTATTATTATATATTGTTTGTGAGAGTGATTCTCGCCATATAATTAGCTTCAGTATTTGTTTTTCGTTTGAATGATTTACGTTATATATATATATATATATATATATATACACACACACATACAGTGTGCGATGGCTAAATCGTCGTCTAAATTACGCAAAAATGAAAATAACAGCGGCATCTCATTTAACAGATATTTACCAAAATTAAACAAAAATATATCGATATACTAAAGAGCCAATTTATTCAATAAAATCGCCATTGGCTTCAACCACAGTCTCCAGGTGACATGAGAATGTCGTGCAACTCTTCTGGACAGTCGTTTTGTTTATGTTGGTGAAAGCTGCTATCCTTGACATCACTTCATCTCTCGTGTTACAAGGAGTTTTGTTCGTCTCTCGCTCAACTGCGCCCCACGCATAATAATCCAGGGGTTGTAGATTTGGTAGTTAAGGGGCCAGATATAAGGGGTGATATAGTCGCAGAAATTGTCTGACAGCCATGACTGTGTTTTCCTGCTTGTGTTGTATAGTGCAGATTCTTGTTGCCAGACATAGGATCTTCCAGCAGCAACTCTCTTGACCCAGGGCAGCATTACCTCTTCAAGGCACATAATTTTGAGTTTGAAGCCATCACCAATAAATCTGGGAGATCTTATCAGTAATATCAGTGAGCTTTCACAGTATTCGTACCTTCGTAGTCACCATTGGACGCATCCAACTCTTTCCGAATCCTTTGCAATATTTGTATTGGAGTTTCCGGCGTGAATGTCAAGCAGTACAGCATGCCGTTTTCAAATTTCTGGCGTAGTTAGTTGCGTCATAGTGCTCTTTTCCACACAGGCTGTGTACAACTGACTCTTCTGTGCTGTCCATAAAATAAAAATCAACGCGCATGCCCAAAATTAGAAATATAATAGTGCGACAATTTACCCATCGCACTCCTTATATAGAACTTTTCATTCATTCATTATATATATATATATATATATATATATATATATATATATGCCTGGTGTTCAATTTGTTTTAGAAAATTATTTTGATCGAATCTGTGAAGTCCTATGATTTATTACATAAAGGGATATGAGTGTTCTGTATTAGTTGCCTTCATTATCAGACTAATACCTTTGGGAAAGACGAAAATCCGTCTCAAGTTATGAGCGAAATGGAACAGTACACTGGCCTCTGTAGTCTTGATTGGCAGCCAATCTAGAAGATCAACAACCCAAAATCAGTCGTAGAGAAAAACAACAGGAGGTCATGCCACTATCTACTTTCCCACGACGACGTTATCACAAGTCACAGATATTAAATTGTGCCTTATCCATTGTAATCGTCTGGGCTTAAAGAGTGGGTAAGTGCGCACTATAAAACCTCTGGGCTTAAAGATTGGGCGCGGCGTACTATAAAATCTCAGGATTTAAAGAGTGGGCGGGGCACTAAAAAATCTCTGGGCTTACAGAGTGGGGACACAGTATATGAAAAAGATAACTGTTAAACCTAGATTTGTTTATAGTGCCAATAAATTTGGATGCGTATCTGATCCTAATTTATGCTTACATATATACAGAGAGAGATTTTATTTTATCAGAATCATCCAAAACAATGTTCTCCTAGTGCTCAGCTCCTAATTTAGTCATTATTGGTTATAAAACGTTATTCAAAAATGCAGATTTTTCTTTTATTTTTATCTGGATTCGAACACGGACAGCTGAAACCAAAAGCATGTATATAGCTTCTGACAGCAGAAGGCTGCAGAAACCGATTAGTTGAAATCTCACAAATATTTGAATAATTCAAAATAAACTGTCCGGAAAATCCCTATCGGTCAAAGAAAGTGCCATCTCGTAAAATGCCAACAGAACGAAAAAATTAGTTGGAAATAGCATTGTCTTGTGTTCGTCCAATCCAAAACTATCTACTGCCACCTACACTGAAATAAATTATTTACGTGAATAATAGACACATTCTCCACATTTCAGGAACTGAATTGGGTTCTGAAATTTTACAACATATCAAACCCATTTAGATTAATGTGAAAGTCATTTTGTTTGTAAATATTACTTAAGTATGTAGTTAAAAGTTGTTCATTTTTTTACTTGAGTCAGTAGGGCAATATTGTCCGTGTATATACTTGTACCGATATGTAACTATCAGTTGTGTTCATACTTAGTCTATTTTTACGCAGTTATCGATTTAATACACAAGTATTTTAGTAAACATTGGTTCCGTATTAAACGTATGTTTTCTACTTATATCGATAGGTAAATATTGGTCTAATTTATACTTGAGTCTATAAGTAATCATTAGTCAGGTTTATACTTGTCTTTCCGTAATCATAGTTCGTATTTTATATTTGGATCGCCAGGTATATATTCGTCATGTTTATAATTAAGTCTAAAAGTAAATATTGTTCCCGTTTATATTTGCGTCGAAAGGTTGGATTTTAATCTATAGGTAAATCTTGTTCGAGTTTATCCTTCGGTCTACACGTAAACATTTGTCGTACCTATACGTGAATTTTAGGTAAATATTAACTGATCATATACGTGTACCCCAACATTCACTCGCTATGTGGCACCTTTTCAAGTTGTGTACTCTAGGCATGTCTACAGACGAAGTATTGTAGCCGTCGTCGACACTACAGAAATTTTACGAGATTGATAATCATGACCAAAGCTGCATTTGAATTACATATGTGAAATCAGTTACCATGAATTTGTACTATCTGAAAACAGAAAGACTTGAGATTACTTACATATACAAAGTTACTTTTATATAATAAAACATAAAAAATAACGTTGTATAATATCAGGGATAACGATGCTTAATATTTCTTCGCAGCAACATCATTAACAACTGAATATGTAGGGTAGAAAGAAGTGTATTTTTAGAAAAAGATATAATTTTCAATATATATATATATATATATATATATATATATATATAAGGGGCAAAAATATATGACAAGATAGAAACTTTTCCTGCAATGCGTTTCGCCCCTTTTGAGTCCGGAGAATTCCGAAAGGACAAAACTCCTCACTATTTTACGCTTACAATAAAAAAGAAGACGAAACTGTACATGATCCGCGGGCGAAACTCCGTGAAGGGATAAGTGACATTGTAATTTATTTATGACTGGTAATCTTCTATCTGTTGATATTGAGTACTATGCTATACTAGGATTGTTTTTCTTAAAAGCTAGAAATGCCCGGGCTGACCATTTTTGATCGCTTTTTCTTTATAACTGAGTTAAGAATACCTATTCTCGATCTTCTCTATGTTTACCATCTGGAACTTTTAATATTACACTTATTTTTGGTTCAATTGCACACTTAACAAATCCCCTATGCAGTTAGTTTTGTATTTCTTTCGATTATTGTTTTTCGTAAAATTACATATAAGGAATAAACTAATCATCAAACACAGCAATTAACAAAATCACTTGAAACATTAGAAACGCTCAAACATCAAACCCACTAGCAATATAATGGATAACACTAAGTGACAGTAAAATGTCAACTTAGTTAATGGAACAAACACATACATGATAATAACTATTATAGTTCCAAGGAATAAGATAATAAAGACGGACGTAGACTAGGTGCATAACGAGGAGAAAGAATAAAAGTTGTAGTCATATTTTGATTGATTATTGCCAAATGGATAGCAAGCGCAGAAATGAAAGACCAAATAGATGTTGGAAAAGTAGATTGAAAGATTTGCTAGCAAGACATGACAGGTCAGAATACAGTCACCGAATAACACGTTGAAGTAACTGGTGGTATTACTACCACTGATGACGAATATATATATATATATATATATATATATATATATATATATATATATAAATGTGTGGTGCAGTTCAATTTATATTACATGAATTATTCATACAAAAAACAGATTAGTGAAGTTAATGATATGAATGGCGAGAATACATCTACACAGCTTGAATTTATTAAAAACAGGGATCATAACATTCATCTAGAGGTTCGTGGGTTAATGTAATTTTAATAAATCTTTTTGCGAAGATGTATTCTCGCCATTCATATCATTAACTTCACTAATCTGATTCGTGTAATATATATATATTAGTCATTGTTTGAACTGTTTTTCTCCTCTTCGTTGCCATATTTACGACGTTACAGCCGTTGTACACTCCGCACTTGTTTAGGTAATGGGAAATTCGAACTGGACCCTTTGTTACGTCCACTGGAGTAGATTGTTCTAGTTCTTCGGGACAGGCCTCTCCCGGATGTCTCAGTATCAGTTATATCCCTTTAACTCAACTCCGTTTTTGTTCCCCTTAGGTGGGACCAGGTATTACAAATCTTTGGGACAAGTCACTGGATACAATCTATCCAGGTGGAAGAAGTAAACGGTTCAGTTTGAAGAAGAGAAGAGCGTACAACGGCCAAAACGTCGTGGATGTGGCAACGAAGATTAACACAACGGTCCGAACAATGTAAATAATTACAATACTCACTGTCTCTCTCGCATTCTCTATCACGCTCGTGCATGCTCACACACACACACACACATATCTCAAGACAGCTTTGTCCAATCACCCAGAGAAAAATTTCTTTATTGTAGAAATAATTTTCGATATGAAAAATATGGTCAGTCAGTTATCTACCATGCGTGATACACGCTTGGGTGATCATGTATATTTCGAGCCATGGCTGACGAGGCAGGATTTTTTTCGCGCAGTATGTTGCCATTTCTTTCTGCGGTAGACCAGTAGCCATCCAAGGCTATAGAACTCGGTCTGTCCATAGCTGTTGGGTGGGGGAGAACAGTTGTCATGCCTTTCCTAAGGGTATTAGCCCGTAAGTGAAGGTAATGGATTCGACTGGAATTCGAACTCGGCTCTCCCATTCCTCAATCCGAGCCAAATACTTGTGTTTATTTTAGCAGATTCTCTTTTAGGCATGTCTGATTAAATAAATTACAGACATTAAGTCTGATTATCTTAAATAAAATCCATTCATATTCAGGGATAATCTTCTGTGTATTGTAATTAAACGATGTGAGATATGTGCTATAACTATGAAAATAGTTTGTATTTTCCATAGAGATGAATTAGTGTGTGTGGGTGTGGGTGTGTGTGTGTGTGTGTATGTATGTATGTATGTATATATATATATATATATATATATATGCTAATAATGATGTCAATGGTTTCTCTAACTGGAACGTTAGTTTATAGATTTTCAACGTCACGTTATTCTATGGTTTATAATAATACATCTATATATTTTAAGCTGTATAATATATCTATATTATACAGCATGAGTCTTTTAATGGTTTTTAAGCATGTTTAAAATAAACTCTCTATATATTAAAAATATCGACCTCATTTAATTAGTGAAGGAAACATTATTGTATATAAAAAGCAACCTAGCGATACAGATGAACGTAAAACAAGAAATTACAATAGTGAAAATATGTTTATGGTTATGAATCACTATCAGAGAAAAAGTGTTTTTAAAAGGTAAATTACCACTTAATGTTATGTTTGCTACGATGTCTTTTACCGTTGACGGTAGTTTTTTTTTTTTTTTTTTTTTCAATTTCTCCTCTGCATTTTCCATTTCGTTGAATCCCAAATATTGTGTGCTGATATATTTAGCTATTACTGACAAATTCGTACCGAGGAAAGTTCTTGATATTTGGTTAAGCTAATTCCTTTTAATCATTGTTAATAATAATTCTTATCATGATGCCCAGTCTACTAAAGACATACCATACGACTAGTATGTCCATACCAGTGTGGGTCCCATGATTGGTATGGTGGACTACCTATATTTCATATCCCAGTGTCACAATGTTGATATTTCTTCCCTTTCACAATAGTAATAATAATAAATCATAAAATGTAAATCAAATAATAAAAAATCAAATAATAATAATAATAAGTAAAAATAATAAAGAAATAACAATAAATAATATAATAATATGAATAAATAATAATAATAATATCATTTGAGTAAACAATATTATTATGGAGTGAAGGTCGGTGAAAGTGACCGTCTGAGTTAAAATTATAGCCTAGTTTAATGAGAGTAGAGAAAAAGAATTATCCTGCGGGAGGCCTCAATTTAATATAAAAGACAATTTTTTAGGCATTCATCTTTTAATCATTCATATGCTGTCTAATACAGTAATTTTGAAATGCATTGTTAAAATAGTTCGTTCAATTTATTGACTAAGAATCAAGGCAATATTATTTTAGTTTCTTTAGTTACCTTTTTGTTCCAATATCATCTGTCATCTCTCAAGTAACTTTGTAATTCCATCTTCCATTTTGTTTTTTGGTCGTGAAATGATCTGCGTCGTTATTCATGAATCCGAAGGGGAAAAAACACACCTCTTGGTGTTGAATATGGTTGACAAGATTTCAAATCTAATACCTTGGAGAATTAAAATCTAATATCTTTGTTCGAAAAGAAAATGAGTCGATTCTGAATTATGCCCTAAGTTGGAAAAATATTGATTGCTAAACTCACAGTAAAACATTAAATTCCTCGGCAGATATTCTTTGTTTTTCTTTCTTTGGGGGGAGGGGAATTATATAGAACAATTCTATTAAAATATCGCCGCTAAAATTATTTGAAATGAATTTTTTTTTCTTCAAATATATAATCGAGTCAAGATCTTTTTATTGAATATAAAATTCTTCTTCAATCTTTCTGCGCTTGTTCGCTCCTGAAAGGTTTCTTTTTAACTAATAAGCGTATTTTAATAATAGAAAAATGAACGAAATGTATTAGCAATAAATATCCGCTATTATCTTGGCCATATTCGAGACCAGGTGTGGACAAACGGCGGCTCAAAAGCCACATGCGGATTGTTGAAATATGTTGGTTCATCTCCTTTTTTCATCACACTTAATATAAAAGGTAAATAAGAAAAATGCCAAGCTGTATAATTATTTATTATGTATAAATTGTAAACTCCATTAGATTAAAATATAAGTTTAATGTTAAAAAGTACGTGGAATTTTTTTTCATGACTTGCGACTGTCAAACATCTAAACTATATCGTAAGTGGATCTGACATTAAGCAAGTTTGACCACCCCTGTTCTAGATGAAGCAAACACATCAAGCACCACCAAGTAAATGCATTAGGTTTAAACCATATCTGATAATACCAATTGATCGTAAAGAGTTATACATTAATGTTTCACCGCTGGCAACATGATGACTTTCATTTAACAGCGGTGTGATTCAGAATTAGAATGTGGCTTGTAATTTTTTTATTTATTGATGATAAAATTCCTAAGTTTTGGCGTTTCAATGCACAAGATGAGTGTAAATCAGGTGTACTCGATGAATGAAGATCTGACGATGGTTAGAGTTTTTGGCAACAACAGCACTGAGGACATGTGCATGTATTCCGATTTAATCAGCATACTTAACATTCGTAGGCAGTTCTTTTTCGTTTGATTTTTTACAGAATCAAATCTTCGTAAGTAAATCTGTTTTTGCTACATAGACTCATTCTATCAGAGGGAGATTAACTTCTGTAAATAAATCACAATATGAACTGAAATTTCAGTTACATTAAACTTGGAAAATATAGACATAGAAACACTTAAAAAGATCCGTCTATATTTCTGAGATGAGGTATTATGTACAGTATTTACATTAGTCGGACTATTGGGGCCATTTTTGTCACAACGTTTCGGCCGTTGTACGCTCCGGCCTTCTTCAGGTGGTTGGAATTTCGAACCGAACCCTTTATTGCGATCACTGGGGTAGACTGTTCTAGTTCCACGAGCCATGTTTGATGGATGTCAGTTATCAGTTATCTCCTGCTAATTTTACCTCTGAAAGTTCTCCACTGCCTGAACCGGGTATTGAACTCACACTCTTTGGGTCTGTCACTGGATCTAACCAACGCCTTTATCCACTGTGCGATGTGTCCTTGAGGACTAATGTAAATACTGTACTTAAAGATATTTGTTAAATAGCATGTATGGTGGCCTTGGTATGCAATAATCAAATTGTTTTAATCCTTAAATATTTGCATTTTCCAGTACAGTTGTTAGGCCGTATTCTAGTGGTTATGTGGGTTGTGCCATTGTTTAACGCCATGTTTTTCACACATTTTATGACGCGGCACTTGCACATAATAGTTAAGCTGCCGCGCCACACTTAAATTACGATGATCAAAAAAATATACTTTTTATGATTTATTTATTAATACAAAAAGAAAACAAATTATTATAATTTCTAATAAAAATATAATTAAAATTCATAAAAAAATTTACATGTATTCTGTTTAATATTATTCACAGTTTAATCAGATATCTGAGCATGACATTTTTATCTTCTTTACCAGTCCCAAATTTGACTTTTCATACACTTAAATCTTCTTTCGAGAATTCTTGCTGTGATCGATTTTTTTATATTGTTTATTGCAGAAAGCTTCTTTTCATATATTATTTACACATTTATTTATTATAACAATAATATAGTCGTATAATCTATTTTAAGGGGTTCAACCCCTCCCTTCTCACTGAAAATCATCCATGGATTTTTATGTATAAAATTTTTAAGCTCATGATATTTTTGTCATGGGATGCGTTTTGTATGTCCCTGAGAGTATGCGGTATTATGGAGGATTTAATGGTGACGGATAAGTTCTTGTAGTGAATGTGCAAATTGTAATGAGTGAATGGGTTTAGCTAGGTATAAGATAGTGAAGAGAAACCTCAACCCATTTACACTTGTTCGTTCTTGTGCCAAAATTGTATATTTTTATACAATAAATCTCAATCTATTTTAAGGTGGTTTTAATTGACATGTACACATAGTATAGTTATTTGGATTTCTTTCAAAATTAATTAACGTAATGAACTATAAAATCTTTCGCGGCACACTGGTTGAAAAACAAAATCACTGTCCACGATATGAAATATTGGTCAATTCGTGTCTATTTCGATAAAAATCAAGTGAATGGGCAAACTTATTTATTCAAGCTACCAACAATTATCCCTTGTACAAAATAGACGCGAATATCTAATATATGTATACAACGATACATGAATATGTCTAAACGCATACACTTTTAAATTTATTGCCCCTTTTTATACTGAAGAAAAACTTATTACATGACAACAAGCAGTCTGCAAACGAAAATGAAGCTTGAATATGACGTGAAATGAGGACAAGTAAAAATCGAAAAAAATGTTTTCAGACCGTGATGGGGACTTAACATATTTGGTAGGCCGTCGCTTTTGTGACAACCAATTTCAGAGGATTAGTGTCACCTTTTCTCAAATAGGTTAACGACTTCCTGAAAGCCTGAATAAAAGAATGATTGTCGAATAAGCCTTTTTGACGGAATAAAAAGAACGAGAGAATGAAATAAAATCGGTTTCCTTCTTTGATTCACTTAACTATTTAGCTCTCTCAATTGGTACAGTTTGGGAGAGACAGATGTTTCAGCTTTCTTCATTGAGTTTATTTTTACTTGAACTGGTACTGGAAATTTCAGTTCCTGATATAAAATTGATTACTACGAAAGAGGGGTACACGCAGAGGTAACTTGAAGACGGACATGTAATATAGAAAGTCTAAAGTGAGAAAGGAAAGATCTAAGGAGCGGGAAAAGAACACAGACAGATATCAAAGAATGATGAGAATTAAGAAAAGCAGAAAGGCTATGCAAACTTTTTGCTGAATGAAAAAAACAGGAAAACGAAAAGAAAATGTGAAAATAGTCGAACGGATAGATACAAATACCGGAATGAAAAAAAAAACTGCTTTTACAAATAAATCTGGAAAATTTAAACAATTTCGTTATTTTCGACGGAAATTGACGACTGCCGTCAGGAACATAATGTAGGCTGAAAATAATGAAAAATTGTGAAAATAATAAAAGAAAGGTCGTAACTAAAAAATAATATCTGTAAAAAATATATATAAAGTAGTAAAAGAAAGTAAGCTAGAAATAAACCGTGTAAGAAAGTCAAAAAGAAATTTAGTAACAAAGACACCGTGTAAGAAAATAAATTTTAAAGAAAAGGTTCAAGGAAATACAAAGTGAAACTAAAGATACATATAAAAAATGAGTTTAAAAAGAAACTAGACTACTAACGAAAGTAACAACAGAAGAATAAAATAATGAATAAAATGGAGAGAAAACGAAACGTAAAGAGTAAAAGAAATTACCGAATGCAGGAAAGATAGGAAAAATACAAAATAAATGAATACACCAGAAGAAAACAAAAGTAAAATGAATTTTCTCAGAACAAAATTGTGAAATTGTAAAGTGTTAGAATTGGGAGCAGAAAGTTGATTTCTTCAAGTTAAAGATTAAAAATAAGTTTAAAGAAGCCCAAGAAAAACGGATGTCGAAGAAGGAAGATTTAAGACGAAAGATGAATGAAAATAAGACTAAATGAAACAAAAAATCTAATAAATGAAACGGTGACGTGGATTCTGAAATGGAAAAGCGAACTTTCATTGTCTCGGGCCCAGATAAATAATGCCTTTAGCGCATGCTCTGTACTTAGAGCAGACGACCACGTGACCAAACGTATTCTGTTCAAGGAAGATTTAAAAAAAAAAAACTATTCGAAACAAAGTGCAAGGAGAAAACGTGAAACCAAACAAAACGTCGAATTTAACATTAGAAAAGACGTACTTCGTAATTGATTTTATTACGGCTATTGTTTCGTTCTTTTATTTGTTTATTTAACTCCGCCTTTAACGTAAAGAAATCTTGAATTAAATAAACTAACAAAAAGCCAGTGTTTACGTTCCATCAACATTTGGAACGATTATTTTTTTGTCGATTCTTTTTTTTTCCAAGTAATTGTGACTTGCACTAAAAAAAACGATTTTTTTTTACCATTTACCAATGTAGAAGCCATTTTGTTTATGTTGGACTGAACGTCTGCGCATGCATGAAGCTGGGTCTTTTTTCTTTTTAATACTGGCTGGATTTCTTTGAAAGTATTTCTTTTCACAGTGACGTTAGCAGCCTGCTGACTCTAGCGCCAAAGGCGAATTTTCAAATTCAAGTAAATCATTCTCCCAAAATGAATCCACCGGAAGTACAGCACAATACATCAATTCTTTTTATTCGACTCGAGAAATTCGTTAACTGATTAAAATATTCGAGTGGTGTGAAAACCAAAAGACGCACGCTGAAGCAAATTGCATTTTTAAAGTGCCATTTTTACATCAGCACCTTTTAAATCCGAAGCGATTAGCAGGAGGTGTAAAGTATATTCGTCTTTCTCCATGGAACTCTACGACAATATTTGGCGCACATTCATGAAATATAACTGAACTACAAAATTATTTAATTATCGATAAAGCTGACACTGAAGAAAAAGTAGAAACGAATTATTACACTTGATTATTATTAAACAAACTAAAATCCAATTTAAAAAGAAACGGAAGATTTTCAAAGATATTTTTTATCTAATAAAATCTAGAGAAAAAAGCGAGGGGAATGCTCTCTATAGAATTTGGTAAATGTTACATTATTTACAGGCAAATAAAGGTCATCGGCATTTTTATTGTCGCAACATTATGGTTCTTGTGTTTTCCAAACTACATCAGGAATCTGTCGAAACTGGAAGAGGTAAAGGAATTTCAAACTGAAACAATTTTTAACCAGTTCACCGGAAGTAAGAGAATAAAGCCAGGAAGAAACAAAGGTTTACGGAGTGTGAGAGAACATAAGAAAAATAAACACTATTAAGGAGAGAGAACAATAAAAGTACGCGAATTAAGTAGATAAAAGCTAACGATTGGCATTACATTAAAATTATTGAGAATCAATGTTGACTGGAAAGTAAAATGCTGCAAGAATTCCACAAGCGAGAAGCGTAAGAGAAGAAACTTTTAGCTTAGAACTTGAAGGTACATCTAGCTATTTCATCTGTAAAATGATGTACAATTTGCCGCCAATATAGTAGTACGCTTAAATTCATAAGCTCTAGATACCAAAGTGGAACGCTCGTCAGAACAGATATGAAATATTTTATTAAAAAAAAACACAGGGGAGCTATTTTACAGCTCAGGGAAAATGACTGAAGTCGTGATGCAAGGTTATTTAATCTACGAGGATAAATTATTCTTATTTTTCTTTCCATGTCTAGGGATATCTAAGTTTTGGTTAATTGTCCTTTTAGTACTTTTTTTTAATTCTGTTTTCATAACATTAGTATATATCCGTATTACACAGCACAGGGATTGAACAAATATTTAGTATGCCACCATATTTACTAACCAAAATTATTCAGGCTATTGTCACGTGGGACAATTCTGTAGCTAGATCCTGAAGACTTAATCCTAATGTTGTTCTTGTCTTCTTTGTCTCTACGGCCTGGTTGTCAAGCTTGACTCACCCTGCCGTCGTCTCTATCTCTTTTGTAATATCTTCTTTTGACTTTGCAGTATTTTCGCCATGCATCAGGCTTATTATTTGCTTATATAATGAGTCTTTTATCTCATAAATCATCACAAATAGAGGATACCTAGTGTGTATCAAATTCTTTAATAGTTGAGTAACTAACTCACTGACAAGTGTTTCAAATCGACACACCGTCGATAATGTTACCAAATAATACGGGTACTTATTCCCCACGGCTTTCTCAAGCTTCTTTTCTCTTGTAAGATTCGTTTTTCTGCAATTTACCTTTGCCCTTCCTCTGCCACCATTCACAAAAACACATTAAGTAGCTTACTTGCTGTTTCCGTCTCTTTCTCTTGCTTTTAATAAATACAATCATTCTGTGAATGCTCAAATACCCAAAACCTCTTTCCTCATTAAACTGTTTTAGATCTGTTTTTTTTAAATATCCCTGTTGTTCAAATATTCAGTCTATGGTAATCTCACCATCTCTCTGTAGATTCATATTCCTGTCTCTGTTAGTCTCTAAATACTCTGTAAAGAATTGACCAACGTTCACAGCCTTAGAGGAGATGTTCAGCTCTCTTTCCGTTGTTTCTAAAGAAATAATCCACAACAGAATTCCAGCTGATCGTGATATTAGTCATTTGTGTGATTTTGGACATCATATCCATTGAAAATGTTATTGGCAGAGGAATCGCTTTCAGAATAGATAAATGCATAAAAGAATGAAGAAATGGAATAAAACAAAAGACTGGACGAAACCTAGGGTCTAAATAAATATACAAGAAAGAAATATATTAATGGAAATAAGATAGAAGCATATTTAAGAAATGGGAAACAAGAATATATTTAAGTAAAGAATGTAAAAAGAGGTGAATACCAGAATGAAGGAGAAAAGCGATGAAAGAAAAATAATAAAAGTAATTATAGAAATCTGAAAAAGAAAAATTGCAAAAAGAATAGGAAGGAAAAATAACTGAAAGATTTACACTGTACAAGAAAGAAAATAACAATAAAAAAGAAAAGATAAGACTGTAAGAAAGAAAATGACAATAAAAAAGAAAAGATAAGACTGTAAGAAAGAAAATGACAATAAAAAAGAAAAGATAAGACTGTAAGAAAGAAAATGACAATAAAAAAGAAAAGATAAGACTGTAAGAAAGAAAATGACAATAAAAAAGAAAAGATAAGACTGTCAGAAAGAAAATGACAATAAAAAAGAAAAGATAAGACTGTCAGAAAATGACAATAAAAAAGAAAAGATAAGACTGTAAGAAAGAAAATGACAATAAAAAAGAAAAGATAAGACTGTAAGAAAGAAAATGACAATAAAAAAGAAAAGATAAGACTGTCAGAAAGAAAATGACAATAAAAAAGAAAAGATAAGACTGTCAGAAAGAAAATGACAATAAAAAAGAAAAGATAAGACTGTCAGAAAGAAAAATGACAATAAAAAAGAAAAGATAAGACTGTAAGAAAGAAAATGACAATAAAAAAGAAAAGATAAGACTGTCAGAAAGAAAATGACAATAAAAAAGAAAAGATAAGACTGTCAGAAAGAAAATGACAATAAAAAAGAAAAGATAAGACTGTCAGAAAGAAAATGACAATAAAAAAGAAAAGAAAAGACTGTCAGAAAGAAAATGACAATAAAAAAGAAAAGAAAAGACTGTCAGAAAGAAAATGACAATAAAAAAGAAAAGAAAAGACTGTCAGAAAGAAAATGACAATAAAAAAGAAAAGAAAAGACTGTCAGAAAGAAAATGACAATAAAAAAGAAAAGAAAAGACTGTCAGAAAGAAAATGACAATAAAAAAGAAAAGATAAGACTGTCAGAAAGAAAAAGGAAAGGGTAGGAAAATTGCAAGAGAACATTTCAAGAGAAGAAAATGAAACAACGAGAAAACAAAAAGAAAGGGTGGTGAAATTGTAAGAGAAAGAAGATAAGTTAAAGAGAAGAAGAAAACGAAAAGAAAAAAAAACTGAAAGAAAAAATGAAAAGTTTTAAAAGAAATTGGTGAATCAATAAAAAATGATTAAAGAGTGTAAAGGGTATAGTCTTCAAGAAAGATAAAGAAACAAAAATTAAGAAATTTTAAAGTTTTAAGAAAATCACAAGATACGAAAAACATGTAAAAATTAAAAGAAACTGAGAACAGAAAAGAATAAAAAAAGAAAGAGAGGAAAAGAAAAACGATTTCATATAAAGACAATGAAAGTCTCGAACCAAAGAAAACTGAAGCGAGGCTTGTGTGCTTGGAATTTCTTCGGAAATCGCCACTTTCCCGCAATCGGTAAGGTCGACGCGATCGCGAGAAACGAGCAAGCGAAATACAAACCCTCTTCAAGGGTCTCCGCTTGATGGACGGCCAGTTGAAGCGATAAATATACGATGTGTTTGAAGTGAGTCCCGAAAGCGTTAGTGAACATGGCGTCAGATGAGTCAATTAATATGGAGTCCAAGTGGCGTAACAATTATTTACGAGCCGATCGGAAAAGGCCAAGGCCCAAACGCCCTCTTCCGGGATAATTGTGTTCAGAGCGAACGAAACGAGCGACAAGTTCGACGAATGTTGTGGCTGACGGATAACGGAAAGCCAGAGATATGCGGGTGACCACTGGGGCTGCCGGGTGAGGGTCGAGTCAATACGTCCGAAATCAACACGGTTGTTTCGCAAGCCTCGCTTTTCCCCGCACGAACAAAAAGATCGTATCTGTTTTATCGCTCAAATAAAAATCTCCCAACATAATGCTGGTATTTACGTAGCGGCGACTGTTCAAGTGAACAGAATTATATAAATATTTATTGATAGACATACGCTGTGGTTGACGTAGTTGGGTTTAGTGGGCGGCAGTGTCCATCAACATTCCTGCGAATATTACAAACAATATTTTGGATCATTGTCCCAACGAATATCTTAAAACAATTATGTAAAAAAAAAAGTAGAAAATGGCATACAAATAGACCTCATGAAACGAGGTTTATTTGGATCAAATCATATCTTTAATGACAACGAATTTGTTATTATTATTACAATGTTTTGTTATTGTAATTTTGGCTTCCTGGAGTTGCTTGTCTGTCTAGACAATCATCAGGGATTTCTATCTTATTTAAGCTATTGGGTAGATGGTTCTCCTGTCGCTATGGATGTCTGGGGATGTATCTTGCGTCCTGTATAGGAATCTTTTTAATCATTTCACCCCAACCAATGAAATAAAGTCACTAAGGCTGCTATCATCGACGTGAATATATTTTGTAGCTCAATAAGTACATAACCACTTTTATTCATTTCACCTAAAGCAAGAAAATAAAACCATTAAGATGTTAAAGGGTTACTGAATATTGCATAATATGAGGAAAGAAAGCATTATTAAGGAAAGGGAACAATAAAAAAGAGGAATTAAGATGACAGAAGATAATGATTAACATCGCATTTAATTGTTTGAAGATCGATTCTTGACTGGAGAACAAGAAGCCAGAAGATTTTTCCAAAAGCTAGAAATACAAGAAAAACGGTCAGCATGGGACTTAGGGTTATATCCATCGATTTCAATTGTGCAAACATTAATTTAAACTTTTAAGGAAACATTATTAAATAAACGGAAAAATAAAAAAACAGGAATTAAGAAAACAGTAGATAATGATTAACATCGCATTTTTTAAGAACAAGTTTGACTGGAAAGCAAGAAGACGGAACAGAGTTCCACAAGCTAGATGTGCAAGACAAAAATCTGGGAGCATACAGTTAAATGATGAGACTTTGTTGCGAATATCGTTCTGCGCTTACATTCATAGTCTTGGTACCATAGATGAAATTTCCTAAGAACAATTACGATGAAAGGCACAGGAAAGCTATGTTACGACGGTAGGGAAAATGCCAGGTCAGAACCAATAACATTGCAGAATCTTCTTTGGATTTTACCAAGTATCTCTAAATATATAGTTGGAGCCCTAGACTGTATGTTCCAGTAATATTCAAAGAACGGATAAATCTAGAAGGAAATGTACTTTGAATTTTAAAATAGAAAGCAATAGATATGTTAATGGTTAAAAAAAAGTTCCATACTCTTGCCTCTCAAATAAACAGGCGGATAACATTTATTAACACTGAAATTTATGACACTTTCCAGCACTTTATTTGAACCTTCTTGTTTATTAAAATCCCATGATATCAAACAATGCTTGTCGTTAAAAATGAATGTTTATTAAGTCTTTCATTAACATATTCTCTCACCTCAGAAACTTCAGCAGATCTTATCCAGCTTTATACGCATTTATGTATGAAATGGAATTATTTCTCTCTTCGAGAAAAATATACTCACATTTATTTGAGTCCCTCTCGTATATTATGTTTCTGATAATTTAAATATTTTGTTCTTATTCGGCATTTGAAACCGACTATTCGATAGGCAAGAGTAGAGGGAAGTTAGACAGATACAAATCATTTTAGATAAACAGAGATTGACCCAAAGAGAATGAGCGAAAAATTGTACAGCTTGAGAGAAATACATGATTTATTTAGGTAAAGTGGATGCCGATATGTTGATTGCCAAACAGATTAAGGCAAACTAAAATAGATATGAAAATACTGGCTAATAGGAAAATATGAACACATCCACACGCACACACGTGTAATATATATATATATATATATATATATATATATATATATATATATATATATACTCATTTCAGTTAGTTTTATTTAAATGTCTTGATATCTCGATCTAATAAATACACGTCCAGCTATCAATAACCAGTTACAAAAGCAACGTGGCGGAATTTTGCAGAAGATGTAATCACAAAGCGAGAAAATTGGCGGGAAAAACACCCGTTGTTCGTATTTGTATTTATTCAGTCTAATTTATATATTTTGTTCATCCATTTCATGTTGTGCTTATCTTTTTCAACCAATAAATGGAATCTAGTCAAAAATGTAGTGATTTTTTTTATTTTCTTTTATTTCTGAATGTAGGAGGTTAGGAAAAGGTTTTTGAGCTCATTAGAAGACGAGTTTTCTGTTTCAATAAAAGGCCAGATTTTGTTTTAAATGTAAAATTACCCTTGTAATTTTAAAAATCAAAACCATTCTTCTCTCTCGAGTGGATTTTTCTATCTAATTTTTTTTTGTTTATTTCCCTCCCCTTACTTTCACGTTCCTTATTTTAATTCCTTTTCTTTTTTCTGCTCTTACTTTCAGTCACATACTTTCCTTTTCCCTTTCTTCATCTTTCATTTTTCCTCCAGTATATTTTAGTCATCTTCTTCTTGTTTTCCTCTAGTTGTGTGTGTGTCTCCTCCTTTTAACCCGCCCCGCCTCATTATTCTATTGGAAGATTTTTACTTAGTCAGCCTTTATTCTTCCTTCTCGCTTCTTCTTTCAGCAGACTAATCAATACGATGTTTTTATCATCCATTTTTTTTACTTTTGTTTATTCATTTTCTTTGATTTTTCGTTTTTCTCGCTTTCTCTCTTTTGCCTCACTCGCACCACATGCCTGTACGCTCTTCTCCATTTATTTTTCAACTTTGACCCAACTCTTCCTCCTTGACTTTTTCTATTTCACCTTTCTCCTTGTCTCTCTTTCCATCTTCTTTGTTTTTCTGATACATTTTCTACCTCACCCTCGTTTTTTTCTTCGTTTATGAAGAACATCAAAATGAAACAATCTCATATACCTAATATTTCTTTCACATTCTTCTTTTTCTTCTTTTCAGACATTCTTCTTATTTAACACCTTCTTTCTCCCATTTTTCCTCTTTCTCTTCTTTTTCCTCTTTCTCTTCTTTTTCCTCTTTCTCTTCTTTTTCCTCTTTCTCTTCTTTTTCCTCTTTCTCTTCTTTTTCCTCTTTCTCTTCTTTTTCCTCTTTCTCTTCTTTTTCCTCTTTCTCTTCTTTTTCCTCTTTCTCTTCTTTTTCCTCTTTCTCTTCTTTTTCCTCTTTCTCTTCTTTTTCCTCTTTCTCTTCTTTTTCCTCTTTCTCTTCTTTTTCCTCTTCCTCTTCTTTTTCCTCTTCCTCTTCTTTTTCCTCTTCCTCTTCTTTTTCCTCTTCCTCTTCTTTTTCCTCCTCTTTTTTCTTATTCCTCATTCTTTTCTTTCTCTACTCCTTCCACTTTCTCTTCTTCTTCTTCCTCTTCTTCTTCTTCCTCTTCTTTTTTCTCCTTCCTCTTCTTTTCTTCTTCTTCCGTTTCCTCTCTCCAAATTTATCACTTCTTTTCATTTCTTTCTCATTTTCATTTCTTTATTCTATTATTCCTTTCCACATTTTAATAGTCCAATTTCAAATAAACGCACTTCTTTTGACTTCCTTCCTTTTCTACCTAATATTAACGTCTCCTTTCTCTCCTTTCAACATATTCTTTCGAATTGTATTTTGTTAAACTTTTCCCTGCCTTATTTGAGTTATTCTGACGCCCTCGCATTTTTTATAGTTTCCTACTGTTTTTCCCACCTTCTTTAATCAACCCATCGGCATTCGACAGCACCCACAACTTCTAATGGAGTAAATATTGTGTCTGTAATTTGCAGACAGTGAGGGTACAAAGCTACAAATTTTCAATAATAGACTAATTTCAATATGGCTACTTAAAATCTTTCCACTCAACCGTTATTTAAAATCGACCGTATTATTTGTCTATAATGAATAACTAACACCAACGTCTCATATACTATAATTCAATATATGTTACACACACATACACATATGTAAGCTCACATGCACACACACATATGCATTTAGTATATGATTTCTCTCATGTAAATACATCGATTTAACAATCATTTCTCTTACATAAAGATTTTAAATCACAATAATTCACAATATGCATATGTATGTATCTTTGTTTAGTGTGTATGTGCATATATATATATATATATATATATATATATATATATATATATATATGCACATACATATTCCATCAGTTTTTTTACAAATATAAGTATGATATATATATATATATGTATATATAATAATCCTTTGGTATATAATCGAAGTGGATCCCAATAATATAAAATATTAAAACTGATTCACATAGAGAGCTCAATGTTTTATTCAAACAGAGCGTATAAATTAAATACAATAGGAATTAAGATTACTTCAAGATTATAATCATTTCACCTTACAAATTTTGATTAATTTGTAAGGATTTTCAAACCGATTACGTTAATAAGAGAAAAGAAAATTTATTTCAATTGGGCACTGTCTGTGAGGAAAAGAGAACCATGATGCAATTCACTCCGCAATAAATTTCGAAACGACATGCTGTCCTGCCTGACATTCGTTCTGGAATTTTCTTTTCTCTTATTAATCTAATCGCTTTAAAAATCCTTACAATTTAATCTCAATTCCTATTGTATGTAATATATATATATATATATATATATATATATATATATATATATATATATAATAAGCAATTAATGCACTATTTAACGCGGTGATGTTTCTTATTGTTAATGGCAACCAAAGTAAATATACATTACAACTTATTGTATTTATTATAAAATCATATAATACACATATCAATCCCTCAGACATTCAAACTCTTTGCCCCAGTCATCCGCACACTCCGCTTTACCTGCAAAATTATAATTTTTTATTTTTGATCAATAATAGCATGTATTATAATGAAAAGAAAATGAATTAGACTAATTCTACAATATTTATTAGAATTCTGGTTATACCGATATAATACTTACTGTAGACTTATATTTGCGTGTTCTTTAGTCTCTAGGACACTAGGCTTTTGTATTAAAAAAACACAAACGTCTTTTCGAGCATGTGTAGCCTCTGAATACAATGTCCATAATAATAAGTTATATATATGTAAGTACCTTTGGTTTGTGCAACATGAAATCGATATAAAGAAAATGATGGAAGATGTGTTCCGTCAGGCTACCAAGTGAATTAATCCGCCGGCTTTGAAAATTATCATTTTATATCCAGGAATTTTGCCATGTGTTCAACATAATCGATGGCTATTATAAGGATTTACCACTGCATTCTCTCGCACTTGTCGGCGATTCAACACTCGCCCAGCATGTCACGTGATGTAACTAAAAATAGTGAATGACATACATGATTTCTTTCTCGCTTGAAATGTCCAGTATTTCATTGTCGTATGTTTTAGCAATTAAAGTTAGAATTTAAATATATATATTTACCTTTTGATGGTAATATTAGCCGTTTCTTTACAAGGTAATAGTGAGCGAGCTGCCAGTATTGCTTTCGGTTTGAATCTATAAAACCTTTCTCTTAAAGCAATAGGTAGATTTTATCACTCTTTCCAGTATTAATGGGAGATTAATTCCTAACCTTTTATTTAAAGTCGCGTGAAATGTCGACATCACTTACATGTGCTATCCATTTTAGCCGTTGCTGCTGTTGGTAGTCCTCAAACGATGTGTCTCCTGTTATTTGGCACAGTTCTTTGTTTAAGATTCCGTAGCCCTAACCAACAATTTTCGAAGAAGGACAGTCTTCGCCAAAACCGACATACTTTACTTGCTCAAAGTCATTTTTAACCATTGATCCTAGAAAACATTTGTATAAAATGATATTTTAGATATTTCTGAACAGTTTTGTCAACATGTCTGGGTATCCAGACTGCGTTTCACTGCCATGCAACACTAAGCAGTGAAAATAAAATACTTTGCTCCCAGTTGTTTCGAGGGATGGGGGTAATATTACAACAACGAATCGAAATTAACTGAAGAATTAACTGCTATAAGATATGGCCTTCTATGCTAACATGAACTTGTCCATAACTTGTGGTGTTACACTCAGTAGAATTTTTTTAAAAATGAAAAAAAATTAAATCCCCTGTTCAGTATCTGTTATCGATCTTTCACGTATTGAACGGAGTTTCATTTCATACTTATATTGAAGGTAGTGTGGAAAGTCAACAGCTTGATTATGTTATTATTTTCCATTCCTGTTAAATGTGCTACATATTTTTTGCTGTTCTTGACGTGATGCAATTTTTCTATTTGGTAAGCCTCTTTGTGATTTTGTAGTACCAGTCTGGTGTGATGAATTGTATTTAACATTTCACAAAAATCCATTAGTTTGAAGCCATTTTAATCACTGATCTGAGAAAACAGATGACAAATATATCTGAATTTGTTGGACGCCAAGCATGGCATCCATAAGAGTGTTTGGAACTGACGAAACAATTTGAAAAGTGGGTTCTCGTTTTCAGGTTATGATTTTGATTCTGTATTATCCTACCATATTCGTTTACTTAATTACCTTATTCCCTACGGACGTCTAAATGCTAACTATCTCCGCCTATAGATTCTACTAGAAGAATTGAATATTACTGAAACAGTAGGACATGGGGGAAAAACGGAGACTCGAATATTAGTCTGAAGAGATTAATATACATTGCAATTACGATGAACAGTTGCGCTCTGAATGAGGTACCATGCTATGAGCATCTATGGAGACACATGTTCACACGAGAAACCAAGGATGCGATGGGTAAATTGTCTCCATTTTGACATTCGTGCCAGAAGCACCAATATGAATATTTCACAGTATTTGGGTGTAACTCTAAAGAAAGTGCAAAGAATTCGGAAAGAGATGGATGAGTTTAATGATGATTACGAAGGTGTTTGGAGTGATCGCTAGTAATGACGACGTTATACCTCTATTAATTTTCTCCAAGGGCCTCAGACTCAACATGGAGGGCTACATCGTGACTGGAGGATGCAGTGCTGCCCTGGGTCAAGAGAGTACCTGCTATATCTCGAAACAGGACTTTGGGTTCTCCTGCTTGTGTGGCATGTATCATTGGTGCCAGTATTCCTGCGATCACTTCACCCTTTACATCTGGTCACCTGACCCCCTAGACCGATTATTGTGTGTGGGGTGCAGTTGAGGAAGTGGCCAACAAAACTCTTTCTAACACGAAAGATGAAATGAAGGCAAGGATTATGGCATCATTCACCAGCTTAAACAAGGAGACGTTCCGATGTCGTCTGGAGGCCGTTATTGAAGCCAATGTCTATTTTATTGAATAAATTTACTTATTTATTTACGTATTGTGTAATTTTGGTAAACGAATCTGTTAAAATGAGTTGTCTTTGTTGTTTTAACTTTTACATAATTTAAACGATAATATATATATATATATATATATTAATCTCCCAAATTACTGGAAAGAGTGATAAAATCTACCTATTGCCTTAAGAGAAAGGTTTTATAGATTCAAACCGAAAGCAATACTGGCGGCTCGCTCACTATTACCTTGTAAAGAAACGGCTAATATTACCATCACAAGGTAAATATATATATATTTAAATTCTGACTTTAATTGCTAAAACATACGACAATGAAATACTGGACCTTTCAAGCGAGAAAAAAAAATCATGTATGTCATTCTCTATTTTTAGGTACATCACGTGACATGCTGGTTTAATATATATACATATACATATATATATATATATATATATATATATATATATATATATATATATATATATATATGTGTATTTCCCAGAATAATAATTTCACACTTTAGTGACAACTGACTCTTCATTTATCTCAGTGGTGCTCAAGCGGGATCCATATGGACATTACTAGGGTCCCCACCAAAAATTTATTTCATACGGTACATAAATGATTCATAGAATTTAGTTGTTAAATACAAGGTTATTTTCAATAAATTCGGTTTTCTTCAAAATTAAGCATATGCATTTATTATTTGTATAATACAATGCCTAAACGTATCTATTAGTAGAAAATAAGCTCTTTTTTTATTAATCGTTAAAATTAAGAGCAAAAGTTGTCCATAGCTAAAAAAAAATTTAAAAAATTGAGAACCACTGACATTTAGCTAGTGTCTTACCATTATGGGGGAGGTTTTTTACCATTATGGGGGAGGTTTTTCGGCTACATCCTGTACAATCCATTGCTCAGTAGACTGAAAAGTTTTTTTTTTATTTTTTTATTTTTATTTTAGATCTTTCTATCTTCCCCGGAAGTATTTTACTCCTGTCATTATTTATTCTTACAAAAGTCAGATCAGACCGAAAATGGAATATTTAGTGTGGAGCCTCATCATCCACATAATGACAGATAAAAACCGGCATGCTAGGTCCACAGAATGGAATCACCCTCCTTCTTTCTATATTTCAACTGCAAAGATGAATTCAGACGCAGACATTCTCTCCCATAAACCAATACCGTGGATGCTTCGCAGAATACTATAACTGCAATCCTCTTCAAGTAGAGTGTTACTAGTATCTATCTTATATCCTATCACATTCAACCATTATTACATCCTCCTCTTACATATATATCGCATAATCCATTCACCAACCGTTTAGATTGAGTGGCTATTGAGCTTTATAGTGTAGGAATATTATCGCGGGTTCACGATCAAAGTAAGCTGGTGAATATTCGCAGAAAAATGTTAGCCATTTCAAATTGTATTCATCTGTTTTTATCAAAAGCTCTGTGGAAATTAATGGCGAGGATTTTACTCATTATACACACACACACACACACACACATATATATATATATATATATATATATATATATATATTGTGTGATTGATATTTATTTTGCTTTCTGTGTTTTCAATTGAAAATGTTTGTTTTTTATTTTAGTTTGTTTTTTTACTTTTTGTTTCTGAAGCTAATGTTGGCCATATCTCACGCTTCGCCTACGCCTTCCATCCTGCCATTGTTCATGGTAGTTAATAAGTTTTGAGTGAAATGATATTTTAAACATTTTCTTGCAGGCGTATATTTATCGTAAATGGTATTACAAATATCACTGTAGCATTTCAAGTTCAAGTTGGAAATAATCAAATTCAAGTTGGGCTAATCGATTTCAAATAGAGACTAAACAATTTCACGTTGGTACCACTCAGGTGTAAACGTAAATATCGAAGAATAGCAATTCACAACATGCGTCATCAGTTAAACATATCATATATGCATATAGATTAAATGAATCACGATCACGTGGTTTTATTTAACAAATAAAATATTTCATTTTTCACCCCTCCACACCTGAAAGGATTGTCATTTGAATGTTACGTTTGATTTTACTTCAGTGCAGCCAAAATTTTCAGGCTTACCAATTGTTCAGTATATTACTTTTTTTTTGCTGAATTTTTGAATTTCGTAGTTTTTTTTTGTTTTGTTTATTTGTTTACTTTTTCTTTTGTTTATTATATAATTAATTGATTTGAAGAAGCAAATAAATTTACCATACGATACTAATTGGAGACTGGCGAAGTCTAGCGGACAGTCTTGGAATTAAAAAAATCCACAGCATACCGATGGGTATCTACACGTGAGGAACCTGAAATGCAACATCGCCATCAACTCAGGAAGCCACAGCAATACCTCACGATTTCGTAGAGAACATAACAAGTAAGGAAAAGGAATAGGTAGAGAGTATAAGAGACAAGAAAATGATAAAAAGGAAAAATTATCACGACGTTCGACACATACTTATATACGCACACGCCTAAACAAATACACAAACACACACAAGGCGGAAATAATCAACTAACACTAATAATAAGTTGGGATACTAGCGCCTAAATTAATTTTATCAAACTTAGTATAAAGATAACGAAAAATGATAAAAACTGCAGTCTACTGCTGAAACCGCCTGACGATAGCCTTTCTAGTTTTACACTAATTTATTCCGGATTGTAGGAGGTTGCTTATAGGACCTGGTGTTCTTAATCTGTCCCACATCTGACTGGGATCGATATTGCTTAACTTCGTTAAGCCACTGATTGATTGATATTTTTATGGCTTATCAAACCTTTGTAGGTTGCTTTAATCAGAAAATTATTTCATACTGGACGAGGTTATTTACAGTATCTGGTGTTCTTAAGCGTTCATCTCATCTAAGTGTCTGTTGATAGGTGTTGAGCCAAAGTTTTACATCCGCGTGCGTGTATTTAACGGATTTGATTTTTACGGTTTATCAACCCTTTATGGGTTATCTAAAGCCGGGACATTTCGGACTGTAGAATGAGCCGTAAACCCAATGCTAAACAGGAAACAATAGATAAAACTTTACTCCCGTTCATAAGATCGGTAGAGGGCGAATGTGTGTGTGTGTGTATATATATATATCTCAGATTTATTTTTTACGGTTTATCAATCCCTTTGTGGGTTATTTAAAGTCGAAATACATTTTGGATTGTAGGCGGTTGCTTACAGTCCCCGGTGTTTCCAAGCGGTCATCTCATCTACGTACGGGCTCAAGTTTGCTTAACTTCGGTGATCGAACGAAAACCGATGGTAGGTCCCTAAAGTAAGTTACAACAGTTAGTATACGGGCAAAATATTGTGCATATGTTAGCATCTGAATTAAATTCATTTTCCATGTAGTCGCCATCAATATTTTTACGTTCCGCCCATATAATCACTGCCTGATGACTTGTGGTACATAAGACATCTTGATAAGGTTTCTGTCATCGAATTGTCCCACAGGATTGACTACACGCCTAATCTCTACTCTGAAGAAGCAGTCATTCTCTCCGCTCTTTCCTTTCTTTAGGCCACTATGTCTTCTTCGGCTAACGATTTCCATCTACCTGAGTTTGGGAATTTAGTTTGCCCGTATAAAGACTGGTCTCATAAGGCTGAAGGGCCCAATCTGTCCTAATATTTAACCCGGAGCTTGATGGAGAAGTTATGAATTTATAACTTTCAAAATAGGAATTAAGGAAGCAGAGTGAAATTCGAACTTCACCCACCAAGTCTTTGTTCCGAACATCTAAATATCATACCATTCGCACAACTTTGTTAAAATGTATGATTACTCTCCTGGAAGGACGTAACACCTTGTGACTGGAGCTAATTTTCAGGAGGCATGGTTAGCGCTATAGCCAACCTATAGTATCTTTAGATTTGCCTTGAAATAACAAGAATGATATTTCTATAGTTACAGAGATGCCGTTGGATGAAACAAAATTATTCTACTAACAACAAACATATTCAATCCCTTTTTTGGAAACACTTTTGTTCTCATAAGTGAATGAATGTTCTACTATATTAAAAATAGGTTTTAAATATTAATATTTAAATTTTACACCAGTCAGTTTTCAATCCGTTTCTGACGTTTGCCACATTATATATATATATATGAGAGAGGGAGAGTGCTGAACAATAGCAAATCCTCAATCCCTCCTATATTCAATCAATTCGAAGTCCTAACATCCTCTAGACATTCTCATCCAATTCAGCACATGACTCATCCGGAGTACCCACACCTGAAATTCCCCCTAGAACTGAGGCTATACTGTGTGAGATGTGCATAAACCCATCGATGGTATTGGACATCATCTCTAAATTAGACTCTCATAAAGCAACAGTTTTAAAAAAAAAAAGTGTTCCCCTGAGCTGCTCCAATTCTCCCCAAACTATACAACTATTGTTTGGCCGGTTCATGCTTTCCAGCCAGTTGGAAGTCCTACCTATTATCCTGGTCTTTAAGAACTCTGTAGAAGATTCTGACCCATCTAACTAAGGTTGCATCGGTCTCCTACCACACTTCGACGAAGTCTTCGAGGCTTTAATCAATGCCGAAATAGTTAAGCATCTCATCTCCCAAGATCTGCTCTCTGACAAACAATATGGTTTCCGTTTTGCCCGGTCTACCGCTGATGTGCTTACGGCCATAACTGAAAATATATACCGAGCTTTTGATAATAACGGCGAAGCTCGAGCCGTTGCTGTAGATATATCGAAGGGATTTGACAGGGTTTGACATGCTGGCCTTCTAGGTAAGCTTCAGAGATACGGTATTACAGGACGATTGATTTAATCCAATCATTCCTCTCTAACCGTGAAATGAAGGTTGTTCTGAGTGGGTTCTCTTCCATACGAACGCTGGTGTTCCTCAAGGCTCTATCCTTGGTCTTGATTAAGATCAGTTCCTGATCTTAATCAATGATCTTCGGGTCATCAGTGCTCAAGTCAGACACTACCATTTACTTCTGTCTATTTAAGTAGTAAATCCGGTAGCGCTGACAAAGTTAACCTGGCCGTTGGTCTCGAAAACGACCACCAATCTGTGATTGACTAGAAGGTGAAATGACTTGTGAATTTTAATGCATGCAAAACAAAACTGCTATCATTTACTCACCATAGAGAAACGTCCCTGCGTACTATCAGCATGGCTGATGCTCAACTTCAAGACAGCACCTCACTGTGACTATTTGGTCTCACATTTTCTCCGGACCTGAGGGGGAACAACTAGATTGAATCACTAGCTGCATCTACAACAAGGAAAGTTGGTTCTCTGCGTCACTGCAGAAGATCTTTCTAGTCTGAGTCCATCCTTCATATCTACAAATCTACTATTCCTCCATGCAATGAATACTGTTGCTGTATATGGTCTTGCCCTCTCCCCGCTGTGCATCTGGAGGTTCTCAAAAAAATCCGAAGACGGATATGCAATGTGATCGCCGCTGATTTGGGGTCTCGACTATCGACGTAATGTAGCTTCCCTCTGTCCTTTCTATGAATATTTTCACGGCATCTGCTCAGACAAGTATTTTTACTGGTGCCCTGACTGCATGAATTTAACCTTGTTACTTGGCATCTTTGTCCCACATTTTACTATCGAAACAGTTAAATGTAACCGCCTCTTCTACTACAACAGGTCCTTCTCTCGTACTCTCCTGTCAGGGGAACTCCCTTCTTTTTACTTGCTTCCCTAATAACTATTGAAAAATTTAAATGTAACGTCAATCGATATTTTCTGATGCCTTGATCCCCGTTCCTCTTCTTATCCTCCTCTGTTCTTCTTTTTATCCTGTCCTCGCCCCCTATACCCAATCTCTTCCATTACTTACACTCTCTGTAGCCTCTTGTGTACTTGTGGCACTCCCGCCTTGCTTGGGCTGAAATGCTTAAAATATATACGTGGCTGAAATGACATGACGCGACCCAATTCACTAAAAGAATTGTTTGCTAAGATGAGTCTGGCGCAAAACATTTCAACACTCCCTTGTGTGTGTTATTTAATGTGTACTTTTCCGGTAGGTCTTCTTAAATCGAATTATCATTTTCCTTAATAACATACAGTGTAAATAATTACATTCGAAGTTTACCCCGAAATTATGATTTTTTAAGCATTCGAATTATTCAGAAATAGGTGTATCAGAAACGTTTAAACAATAATTTTTTCCTTACACACTTTCCTTTAATATAAAGAATATCGTCTCACTGGAGAAAAAATGAATTTCCATTTCTTTTCAGGATGTACCTGATCATGACTCTGAAGAAATTTCTATTTCTAGATTATCTGTTAATGCATATGCCTTCTTGAGAAAGAGGGTGAAGTCGGTTGGTTCCCCTTGTTTTCTCCACTGGTTGGATGTAAGTGTTTTACATCTCTTAGATAGGTTGTCAACCAATCACACAGAGAACACGATCTACTCACTCAATTAATATATACTTAACATATAGCTTACGTTAGAAGGTGAATAGGTAGCTTTTTTTTAAAAAGAAGTTCATTTGCTTGAAAGCAGCAGGCCTAGCTTAAAATTGAACTCTGATCGCTAATTTCGTAATTCTTTCTATTTATTTTTGAAAATGTTTAATTTTCAATACATAACCACAGTTCGTTTTAATAAAGAAATTATCTGGGTATTAGTTTTGCATACCCCCTCTATCTATATTCAAAGAAAAGCTGATTAAATAGACAGCCTTACTTATGTGACGTATTTTTCAGGAACTTTGCTCACTTCTGTTTTCAGTCCTCAGAATCTCAAAGAACATTTGTCCCTTTATGGTCTATCTCAGTCCCTGCTCTACCAAATATTGACATAAATGATAGAGAAACCTGTGGAAATGGTCAATGTATCATTTTCTTTGAGAGCTTTTCAAGACTACCGCATCTTGCAATGTTGGTGAAGGCAACTATTGAGCAAGCTGCTAGCCTCTCACTGCTCTATAGCTATTTCCACGAATAGTGCTCACACTAACTACATTCATTAGTTCCACCAATTCTCTCCTTCCCGTCGAAGACGCACTATGTTGCGCACATTGTAACGAACCACCCTAATTCCGTTCGTATTCCATTGGTAAGATGTAAGTTCCACTTAAGTGGCTTCTTCCTACGAACAACTGCTTTTTGGCACCGACTCCCAAAAGGACTCTTTCCCGACTGGACTTATTTGAGAAAGAATAATTCAAAATATTTACTGGGAATAAATTGTCTGCTTGCGGGTAAAGCAAGTATACAAAGTTATAAATAGCTCCAAGACTAGGATGTATCATCTCACTGGAATTATTCTACGTGTACAGCGAATCTATAGGGTGTCAACATGTGCGTCAACGAAAATTTAGGCTCCTTTTACTTTTCACGGCATAATATTAACATGTATCACACCATTCTCTCGAAATCAGACATAAAGATAAAATAAAAAATAAGTAAAGTGTATATAGTTTTTCTCGTATATTTATTATAGATGTGTGTAATGAGTGTCCAGGTAATTTCGTTGGAAAATACAAGAAGTGTCTAGGGTTTTCTTTATCGCGAATTTCTGTTGAGATCTAAAAGATAAATATTACTATTATGGCCTAAAAAGAAGCCCAATTTTTCCTTGACGCACATATAGACGGGCTTGACCGTGTGTCCGATAGTGAGAATGTTACCTTTATGTGTGTAGCGTAGAAGTAAAAATGGGGTTGATTCTCTTTGGTTTAGAACGACTTAATTAATGATAATTATAATTGTTATAATTATTGTAATTATTTTTGATACTACAATTAATTTCTATTTCTTTCTTTTTATGGAAACGATAAAGTGAGCGTATCATTATATTTTTTTTATCTATTTATGGATACGACAAACTAAAAAACCTTTTAGCATCATGAGATATAGATGGTAAAACCGGAGAAGTGTATGCTGCTGGTTAGACTGGAATTTCAATTCGGTGTACCGTTAACAAATTACTTGATATTTTTCTTGAACTGTTTGAAATATTGTTTTCATCTTGGTTTATCTAAATGTTATTATAGACTCAACGTTTCAATCAAGTATCTTCTGGCTATCATTTGGTGTTCATTGATTGTCCGGTGATATAAGCAATTAATCATCTTGAAAATGAAATACTAAATATTTGATATTTGTTTTTGTTTTAAAGTTTTCTTTAAATTTTACCTATTAACCAAAGCTGATTTTAATAAAGAAAATATCAGCTAATCTATTTTATCTAACCTGTACATGCAAAGGACAACTGACAAAATCACCATATGTATGCATATCTCAAGAAGCTGGCGTCTTTTGTTTTATATAATCATGAACCGAAATTAAATATAAACTCTTTTAATGTTTACAACCGCCTGACATAACGCTCCAATGGGGTGTCTTCGAAATCTCCCGCAAAAATTGGTAAATTTACTCTGTACTTAGCTTTGATTTTGTGAAATTGGATAAGTTTTAATGAAAAATTTCATCGGCAAACTTGAAATTCAATTTCCCTTGGCGCGGTCGGATCGGCGGGAGAAAATGGTATCAAATGATGTGATGTTTCACCCACTAAAGTTTAGCGTTATTATTGAAAACTAACTAATCGGAATTGCAAAAGATCGATGAAATGATTTGGTCAGGCGAGGGCAAAGAGTTCAGTTGGTTATTCGACTAATAAATGGACTCTATCAGTTGAGACTTAGTTATCCACCTGAGCAAATTTCTCATCTTTATTTTTGTTTCATTCTTTTACTTATTTGTTTTCTTTCCTTCTTTGTTTTCCTCCCTTGTCTCTTTTCTTTGTTTTCCTCCCTTGTCTCTTTTTCCTGTTTTCTTTCCTTTGGTCTCTTTTTCCTGTTTTCCTTCCTTTGGTCTCTTTTTCCTGTTTTCCTTCCTTTCCTTTGGTCTCTTTTTCCTGTTTTCCTTCCTTTCCTTTGGTCTCTTTTTCCTGTTTTCCTTCCTTTCCTTTGGTCTCTTTTTCCTGTTTTCCTTCCTTTCCTTTGGTCTCTTTTTCCTGTTTTCCTTCCTTTCCTTTGGTCTCTTTTTCCTGTTTTCCTTCCTTTCCTTTGGTCTCTTTTTCCTGTTTTCCTTCCTTTCCTTTGGTCTCTTTTTCCTGTTTTCCTTCCTTTCCTTTGGTCTCTTTTTCCTGTTTTCCTTCCTTTCCTTTGGTCTCTTTTTCCTGTTTTCCTTCCTTTCCTTTGGTCTCTTTTTCCTGTTTTCCTTCCTTTCCTTTGGTCTCTTTTTCCTGTTTTCCTTCCTTTCCTTTGGTCTCTTTTTCCTGTTTTCCTTCCTTTCCTTTGGTCTCTTTTTCCTGTTTTCCTTCCTTTCCTTTGGTCTCTTTTTCCTGTTTTCCTTCCTTTCCTTTGGTCTCTTTTTCCTGTTTTCCTTCCTTTCCTTTGGTCTCTTTTTCCTGTTTTCCTTCCTTTCCTTTGGTCTCTTTTTCCTGTTTTCCTTCCTTTCCTTTGGTCTCTTTTTCCTGTTTTCCTTCCTTTCCTTTGGTCTCTTTTTCCTGTTTTCCTTCCTTTCCTTTGGTCTCTTTTTCCTGTTTTCCTTCCTTTCCTTTGGTCTCTTTTTCCTGTTTTCCTTCCTTTCCTTTGGTCTCTTTTTCCTGTTTTCCTTCCTTTCCTTTGCCTACTTCTTCCTTTTTCTCCTATTTACTTTCGTTTTCTTCTTGGTTTTCTTAGGCCTTTTTCATTTTTTCATCTTTCTCCGATTTTATTTTGTTCCTATTTTTTCCATCTTTCTTCAACTTTTCTTAAGTATTTTCCTCTTTATTTTCCATCTTTCTGCACTTTCTTTGCTATATTTTCTCTATTTTCCTTTTTTATTTTCCACCTTCCCTAGATATGTTTTATATATTCGTCTCGTTCACTACATATTTTCCCAGGTTTTTCTCTCTTCACTTTTCTCTTTTTTTTCTTAGTTTGTATTTCAATTGCTCCCTAGTTTTCTCTTCTACGTTTCTTCGTTTTCTTTCTTCAACTGAATTTTCTCTTTTTACCTCGTTTTTTTCTTTCTTTAACTTTACCATTTTCTTCTTATTCATGTTTTTCTTTCTTTTACGTCGTTTATATTTTTGCATTTCATTTTCTTTGAGATTTGAATCATTTTTACCTTGTCTTCAGCATTTCCTTTCTTCCGTCTATATTTTTCTTGTTTTTTTTCTCTTCAAATGTTATTTTTGTTCATGCTCTGATTTGTTGGACTTTTGTCGATGTCTTCGCTTGTTTATCTGTTTGTTGAAAACCTTGAAAAAAATTCAAAATTCTTTCCAATTTTATCTTTGCTTTTTTTCATCTTTCCTTTTCTTTCTTTTCTGACCTTTAATTTTTATTCATATCTTCTATTTGTTTTTGTTTAACTAATTACTTTTTTAACTTTTCATCTCCTTTTATCTAATTCACATTTTTTAGTTTTTCTTTGTTCTCTGTTTCTATTTATTTATATTTTTATATTTCTATTTTTCTCTTATTTCGCTTTCATTTTTCTTTTATTTCGCTTTCTTCATTTTTCTTTTCGTGATTTTAAAAATATTTTGTGTTTATTCATTATATTTTATTTTACTTCCTTTTATTTCTATTCGCCTTCTCTGTTATTTCTCTATCATATACTTTCTTCTAAGTTTTAGCTTGTTTCTTTCTTTTTCTCATTTTCTCATTGTTTTTTTTTTCACTTTTTTTCTTTCATGTTTTCATTGTATCTTTTTTTTCATGTTTCCTCTTCGAAATTTACTTATCTTCATTCACACTTTTTTTTATTTAACCGTTTTTCGACGAGGGACTTTTTGAAATGTTTTTCTATATATTTATTTTAGCCACACTTCCCGGTTTCTTTGATATTCTACATTCTTCTTTTATGCTGTTTCATTTTCGTTTTTTTTTCTTCTTCTTACAATAACACAACCCGCACCCCATTTCTCTTTTCTCAATGCTAAGCCTACTTCTCTACTTCTATTTCTATTTCTAAACTTTTATTTCCTCCTTGTCTTGCTTTGAATCTTCCCCTTCTTTCCGGTCCTCTCCACCAATTCTTCCCTTTCTCCTATCATTTCAACAATTGCTAACCGACAAACCACGCCGTTACACAAGAAAGGCCGTCTCCGCCTATTGCCTGATCGGATCCGCATATCAATAGCAGCGAAGGGGAAAGAGAGCAAGTCGAAATCGACACGCAAACTTATACAATAGACACACGCAGCTACACTCACGCATTAAAACAGCGCAATCGCACTCGCTGTTTCTTGGCCGAAACAAACACTTAAAAGTTACTCCTCTTCACAAGCATATATTGATCAGGGATTATCCGTGGCTCATGGGATAACACCGTCAGGTGTTTTGAGAGAATACTTCAATTTGTTAGAAGACGTTTCCCGGAAAGTGTTCGTGATCACAGTGTTTTGTGCTCAAATTGGGTTAAAAAAATATCAGTATAAGTCCCATGACTTCGTTATGTCTGTTCAGTAGGTAACTTGGTGACCATTTGAAAATAACAAAAGATTGAAACCGTTTCCTATACTGGGATGTTTTGACATTGATAAGTAGATAACAAGATAGTCACACAAATCATGGTGACAAAAGTCCAATCCTCAGGAGATGGTCAAAGTTTGAAACCTTTTGTCAGTCCAAACTAGGTTTTGCAAGTGCGAAAACTGTCAGCGGTTATAAAATAAAAATTTAGGAACATGTCATGGAAATACATTTTACGTGCCTGTGTGCGCTTGCAAGCGCAAACAATATTATATTCATCTAATATAATGAAGCGTTAAAATGAATCCTTCTCCCAAAATCTGCATTTGGTCACAGTTGACTCGAGTCAAGAAATTTTCAATATCCTTTCATGTAATATCCTTAATGTCTACCCATGGGCTGAGAGGATAGTTGATAGAAATTTGAAAAAAATTTATAAGGCTGGGTGTGTATTTACGTACGTCCGTAAATTTTCATGGATTTTTATTTGCATGTTGGTTCACGATTTTATCATAGTCTAACTGAAATAGTTCTTTGTGAACATACAAAAGCGTTAAATCTGTCTTCACACATTAAGCGCCTCATTCGATTTTTTTATAAACTTCAAGGATGAGTTTGATAGCTCAACAGAACTGTTAGACACACCGTTAAGTGCGAAAAGTTGAAGAACTTTCATACTGTTCGGGAACATTTTGACTCAAGACATAAGGCGTTGCAGAGATTGAGACATTATTTTCTTGTTTAAAATCATATTTGCTTCATATGGCTTTACAGATGATAACTTCTTGTTTCAGAAGTTCTTTGGTCACATTCAGATTAACTTTGAACCGCTCATGAAGCTTTTTAACGGCATCATCCAGCAACTTCAAAAGTTAGAAGATGATACACAAGACTGAGGAGTACGGAGTCAGTATAAATTCGCTTGAGTAACAATTAGTTAAAAATGAATCTAAAAAATTATTAATGAAAAATACGACAATGTATTAAAAAAACTTTTTCTTTTTCATTTTAGCTAATCATTTTCAAATTTTGATTTATCGATATCAGATAGAAATCTTTTCATATGATTAGATTCAAGTTTATGGCGATGGGTTGATGTTGACTTAAGTTCGGTTATTTCTACGTCACCCCTATTAGCTTACCTTATCTATTTTGCAAGAAAAATCTTTTGTCAGAGATTTTAGGTGTGGGGTGTCTGCACCCTCTACGATCCCTGGATTTGCTCCTGATTGCATCTATGTGCTTGCGCATTCGATAAATCTTAGAAATTTCGTTCCAGGGCCATCTTGAATAACATTTCTCAAACGAGCAGGCAGATAGTTGGAATATTTTCATTGCTTAATTAATGCAAATGGAGTGTCCATTTCAAATACGATATACCCTTGGTTAGAGCGTTTGCAGTAATAAAAAAATATCAGATTAAAAATAAATTCATTAATTCTTTAGAATATATATTTGTGGGTGTGTTTATCAATATATGTCGATATGCGTGTGTGCCTATATGTGTGTATCTTTCTCTCTCTCCCATATATATATATATATATATATATATATGTGCGTGTTTGTCTATATGAATATGTGTGTGTGTGCGTGTTTGTCTATATGAATATGTGTGTGTGTGTGTGCGTGTTTGTCTATATGAATATGTGTGTGTGTGTGCGTGTTTGTCTATATGAATATGTGTGTGTGTGTGCGTGTTTGTCTATATGAATATGTGTGTGTGTGTGTGCGTGTTTGTCTATATGAATATGTGTGTGTGTGTGTGCGTGTTTGTCTATATGAATATGTGTGTGTGTGTGTGCGTGTTTGTCTATATGAATATATATGTGTGTGCGTGTTTGTTTATATGAATATATTTGTGTATATGTGTGGAAGAGTGAAATGAGAAAATTCTATATTGATATATTTCGTCGATTAAACGGAGTCATCAGATAAAGCATTTCTTTTCACGAGAACAAAATCTACATTAACGAGACAAAACGTGATTCACGTTAATCGAGTGAACGCTTAAATTTTGTTTTGTTTTTTACTTTGAATGTATAGTATTAGAAATTAGGATTTGAACTAGTTTCAATAACAATGCGATTAAAGAGATGTTCTACCTTCAAGAAAATGATGAGTGTTAACATGTGCTAACGATATGGTTCTGTAGAACGACATCTCCCAGAATGTATTCACGCATAAAGTACAAGCCCCAACCCCGACAGCACGGTCTGTTTTTTCGTGAGTTACGATTGTTGCTCGTTGGAACGTTGTTGAACACTTTCTACAGCCTTTCCTGAAACAATTCACTGTTTCAGCAGGAATAATGCCGTCTTATCCGTTACCCATAATACTCAACCTCTGTTGACTATGTATGAGACATTAAGTTCGGTTCCTTAGAGTTCACGCTCTATTAAACAAGTTAGAATAATGTGTCACAAAATGGGGAAACTACATCTCTATGCATACGGGTGCAGAGAGATGAGTTAGGGGACAAATATGATAGCTTAGATAAGTAGTTAAAGGAATTTAATGGAAGCACTAGAGGTCATCCGAGGAAGAAAATGTAGAAAAAATGGTGTTGATTATTGAGAACATTCAAGAGTTGATGAAAAAGTGACAGGAAACAAAAGAATGCCAAACCAAAGAATTTGAAAGAAATACAAGCCAAGAGAAAGATGACTGACCCAAAGAGGAACGCTCATTATAGAAAACGGAGAAATATTTAAAAGATGGAACGAATACATCGGAGAGCTCTTACACGTTGACAGTGAAGACAAACTCAACTCTCATTCTTACTTTTATTTTTATCAGAACATGGGCCATCATGGTTCTCCGCAATTTCCTGTCCCGTGAGACACTTAGTAACGTTTATCTTTTTACCATCTCTTACACATTTTGTTCTATTAAGTTGATTAGGCATGTGCTCCGCTGATTCGCCCTGCCCCTTTTGCTTTCGGTATATCTTTTCCTCATTATTACACGTCCCAGAAAGTCCAGCTATCATTTTTTTCTCTTTCTGTGTTCATTTTGTTTCCATTTTCCTTAAGTCTTCTTTGTTGCTTAGACGCTATGTTTTTTTTTGTATTCTAAGAATCCTTTAGTAGAACCACAATTCTATTGATTCCAATCTTTTCTTCGCCTGTGAGGAAATTGCTCAGTATTCGGTGTTTTATAGAAGGAATGATATTACATAAAAAAACATGGAAAATGTTCATACATGCGGGTGTTCACTGTTAATTGAATGTTCTCAGAAGTGAGGAGGAGAATCGAAGATAGAATAGATAGATATTCATTTACGTATCTTGTGTAAATGTAGGTGTGTTAATGCCCAAGGCGAATATCCAATGTATATATATGGAGTGGGTGGATTGTGAATACGCTTCCTACTTTAGAAACTCTGTACGGATTGATTTTTTTATATTATTGTTTATTTTATGCAAACTTATACTATATGCAGGATTAACCTTCACAACATTGAAACAAATATTCAGTCTGTTGTGATTATATTTTCCGTCATTCTTTCTCGCTTATTCTCTCTCCGGCTTATCTTTCTCTCAGTATACACGTGTCTATACGACAATATATTTGCGTGCCCGTGTATAATTTCTGTTTGGTAGTGTCCGTGTGTTGATTTGGTGATGATTTTGGAGGAAGTGAAAAAGAAAATTAGAGTAAAGCGGTTATGGTTAATTTAAATTCTTCAAGTATCGATTTATGTAAGTTGTAAACCCTCAGAAACCTAAATGCCCGGATCTGCGCAAAACGCATAACTAAAACTAGGCATAACTCCGATATAAAAAGTGCTCCCCTATTAAAAAGAAAAATAACATACGAGAAAATACTAAGAAATCCTGATAAATATATTTCCATCGATGGAGACACGTCAAGCACACTTTATTATATTATCACTTTTCATAAAATCCATGCATAAAGAATCTAAGCATAAATTACGCAAAACCAAAACTAGTGTAACCGAAATTGTTTAACTCCAAAACAACACATTCCCCAATCAACATATGGACACTACCAGATACTACGCGAAATAAAATGTCCACTACACACATACACACACACATTATCAACAAAATCCTGCTTAGTTCAACAAGAATTACGATACACAACCACACATGAATTATAGACACAAACACTACCAGTCAAATATACGCGACGTCTGCTTGACCAATAAACAATATGAAATAAAGACAAGCATCTTGCATTTCTGATAAAGGTTAAATAAAAGCGAAGCATGTTAAATTTATAAAGGTTTCCAAATTTTTACTTATCCTATTATTATATATATATATATATATATATATATATATATATATATATATATATATATAAACACACGTTTAACCATGAGTAATGTGCCTGGACAAGCGTCTGCAACAGGGATTTGTCAGATCACCCAGCAGACACGCATGCTAGGAAACGAGTAACTGGTCATTTATACACATGAATATAAGAAATATACTCTCGACGCGTGTGCGTGTATGTACACACACGCACACACACATATATTTCAAATATGAACAGTAATAATGAAAGAAAAAAGTGTGTGTGTGTGTATATATATATATATATATATATTCATTCTTTTTTTCGTTCACTATTACTGTTCATATTTGAAATCGTGTCAACTTGTCTAAGTTGGGCATAAATAGGTTCACACCACATTGTTGTACAAGTGATATTGGTTAATACCTCATTAACTAGAATCTAGCCAGTGCTTCGATCGATACATCGATTTCCAAACGCTTTCGTATTTCTCTTTCTCTCTGAATATTTACTCACCCCCACTTTCTGACATTTTCTATTTTCCTCGGTCTCTCAAATTACGTTCTTACACACACACACACACACACACACACACACACACACACACATATAGAAAAACATGTGGTTGATATTCTCCAATGAATAAAGTGTATATTCTTTTTATTTTATACAGGAAAATCAACAAGGTAGATCTTTCTGCATACAGGTTGTTGTTCACGAACACACACACACATATATATATATATATATATATATATATATATATATATATATATATATTCTTTGTCTTTGATATTAAGTAATTTTAAGTATGAATATCGCATACCTTAAAATTATATTTACACATACACACATTATAAACCATAATCAAAGAATTATATTTATGTGTTGACTGGGTTTTGTCAATGTCCATGCATTTGTTTTGCGAGTTTCTTCACTCATTGATGGGGTGTCATGTCATTTTGTCAAGTATCGAGCATCTGAGATATATATATATGTATATATATATATATATATATATATATATAAAACAAAGTAGTCATACAAAGAATAAATCAGTGAAGTTAATGTAATTAATGGCGAATTCACTTCGCTAACAAATTTAATAAAGCATTAACCTACTAACCAGTCGTTGAATGACGCGATCCTTTTTTTTATAAATTCTAAAATGGATTAAATGTTCGTAGATATGCTAGTACTTTCGATAATTCTTCTTATCATCAGGCGTGGATATTATTTTTCCATTACAGGTAAATTCAGGTAACTTCCGAGACGAAAATAAATGTAATTCTGGTCGAAAGATTTTTTTAAGTGTGTTATTATTAAGAGTTACACAATTTTGGAGCGTGCAGTGTCGCAGCCCTAGAGTTGTAATTTGAGAAAATTAAATGAGAACTTTTTTTGAATAAAGTAATATGGAAAATCCACGTTTTTTTTTTGTTGGAAGTGTTTTATCAATCAAGTGACATGGACCACATGATCCAATAACTAGAGGAATGTCCCAGGAGTTTTCGCAAAATTTTCCACTGGAGATCAGTCCTTTTAAATATATTAAATGGTGTTGTGTAATTAATATTATAAAGAAGTAGTCATAAAGAGAATAAATCAGTAAAGTTAATGATATTTTACAATTTTTAAAAAACAAGGATCGCGACATTCAACGAATGGTTAGTAGGTTAATGCTTTATTAAACCTGTTATCGAAGTGAATTCGCTATTAATTACATTTACTTTACCGATTTATTCTTTGTAAGACTACTTCTTTGTAATATATATTAAACGGTGCAGTATAATTAACACATACACACACACACACACACATATATATATATATATATATATATATATATATATATATATATATATATATATATATAATATGAGAATAGCTAAAAAATATTATCCGCACTTTCGAGATAACATATCTTTTAGGTTTATCACACTACCGTCTGCTCATGTGTGCTTATAGGTTCTATTATTGTAGGCAGTTTTCTTGATGCTATTACTGTGTAAACATGACCGCTCCGCCAGCAGTGTGCACAAAGGAGGAACAAAGTACAGTGACCAGATTTCTTTTGTATGGTGTATCATGGGCTAAAAGAAACCGGGTGCGATCAACCTCAGACTTCGATCAACTGGCCACAACAGTGCCGACTATATGTGCTCATGAGCACAATACGGTGTGCCAAACCTAACATATGTCATAGCGAAAGTGTAAATATTTTTTTTTACTTAACCTTGTTGGTAGATGCTTTATAGGCTACATGCACAATTACGCTTTGAGTTTACCTGCATGCTCACTGAAATGTAAATTCAGAAAAAATATATTTTGTAACTGGTAATCCAGTAGAAACAACAGGATGTTGTGATTGCAGATATTCTTAAAGGGTATGTTGCATAAATGAAGAAGTAGCAAATATAAACCAACAATGACACAATCATATGGGTATCAATCAAATCCCACGTAATCAGAAAAGATTGTGTTACGCCATTTTCTCGACTTGACGTTTGAAGCTTATTCTCAAGACAGCAGAATCACACAGGCACTCAGATTCCGTTTATTTCTAGGCAAAATGAACGGAAACTGAGTTCTATATCTTACAAGATTGTGCGTGATATTTACTAAAAGCTGCTTTCCGTCTGTGTTTCTGAAAATGTCCAGGTTGTATTTTTCCCTTTGTGGTTCTAGGTTCCGCGTTTGTCTTCAAACATTTTTTTCACTTATATTTATGAAACCAGACAACATTATTAATTGTAATATAAGTTTTTAAAACACATTTTCTTTTATTTCTTTGAGATTACAGATAAAGTTTACATTTGGAATTCTTTACCTCGTTTATATTTTAATTTATTTGAGTTATAGTTTAATATTTTAGAATTTATCAAATAATTTTATTTTGATTGAGTAACTATTAAAAGGAAATATAAACCCTGTTGTTTTCTATGTTTAGTTCTGAAAAATACTGTAAAAGAAAGCGAGACATGCTTATCTGATTACGTCACAAAATTTCCATTTGATTTCTTAACCAATTCCTACCCCGGTTAGTCTTTCCCAAATTAGATTGTAAATTTCACATCAGCTAATCACTCCCGTTTGAGAATTTCTATGTTAAACCAGCCTTTCATATTTGACTGATCTGCTTGCTTTGAAATCGACTTATTTTAAATTCCTGTTTTTCACACGCTCGAAACCTCATCTCTGGGAGCGTTGCAAATACGCAACTGACTCACAAACCCAGCCATAAAGCTGGCTCCAATGCTCTTTAATAGACATATATACCCTGAACACAGGCACACACAAAGAAAATAGATCCGGATTCCATCACATCAAGACCACATCTTAAGAGACGGACGCGCACCTGTGCATGGGCGAACATTGGTCAACCCGAGATAAATCACTTATGACACACACTTAGGAAGACATCACATGCAGTAACTCTTGGAAATGCGACCACGGTTCCATTTTCTACCACAATAGCAAGGTCATCGTACCATTGTCTGTACCATCGAACAATGATTTTTAGATTTTAACGAAACCAAACAAAAGTGAGTGCTCACTACATTCAGAACTATTCCTGAAGTATTTATCATTAAAGCAAAAACATATATTTGAGCTAGCCTCATATACTGTGTGGTTTGCAATTGTCTCTGTGTCATTTTACTTTTTCCGTATGATTTTCTGTGAAATAAAATCTATTTTAAATGTTATGAAACAAAAACTAATTTCAAAATCTTTTAATTACTCACGTAAATGCCAGTAAACACATACACATATTTGAGTTTGGTCACCCATTAAAATTCTAGGGTACCACATGTAGTGCATCCGTAGCAGCAGTTGCTGTGTCTAGGGCCAGGATTCCCAGAGACAGTACTGTCTACGTGGATCGATCAAAGGGGTAATCAAAAATAAAGGGGGGATAAAGTGACATTACAACCAAGTAATATTTTCTCCTTTTATATACAAAATATATGACAAATTTAATCCACTTATACTGAAGGAACCGGTATAGTTTACAAAAGAAAAGTTGACATGAATATAATAAAGGAACGCATGGTTTTATATTGTAGGCAGACAGACAGGCATTCATTTCTTTATCTCGCGAGATAATGATGACGGCCTGTTTGTTCAAAATTTAGTCCTTTTCTGAGTTGCGTTTGGGATGGCGAAACAGTCCAATCTTTGCAAGACTGTCTATTGTGGCAGACGAAGCTGGAATGAGGGTCTAAGATAACTCTCGCCCTCTCTCTGCTTCCTCGAATATCTTCTGATCTCTAACAGGTTCTCTTTTTCCCGAAATCAACTTTTGGAGAGGTTTTATGTTAACATATCGACTCTCTTATTCAACTGCCACGAAATTGTGCAACATTAACTGACATACAAGAAGATTGGAACTAGGCTCTCCGATTTCAAATTCCGAACCGTTAACCCGCACATCTCAGCCTGCAGCATCTGGTATTCCTATGCGGTACCCATGTAGATACTGACCGAGCTCGACGTTACTTAACGTCGATCATCACATGATAGCCGGTTTTTGAAAGTTATATGACCATAAGCCTGGATATGTTTGAATAAACCAAATATCTCTGAACTATCAATGAGATTTGTACATAGGAAACTGTTAAAATAAATGTAGTGATTTTATGTAGAAAAAGGGACTTAGTGTAAGGAAAATAAACACGATTCAATTTATAATTTATAACTAAACTATTTAAGTATTAAGGAAAATATAAAATTGAAATAAAAAATTCAGAACATTTTTATTACGGTATTTAACCAGTATATATTTTGATATTATTTTCTTTATTATCTTTGCTAGAAAAGGTTATATATTATAAAAACCTACTTTTTAATTAATCGAACTGAATCGTGATATCATAGCTGGTTCAATAATTCTTCTCAATGATTTATAATGAATAAATTTAAATATTTTGGCTTTTTTAAAATCAAAGGCTGGTTTGTATATGATACATGGGAGGAAAAAGAATTTCATAATGTATCTTCAATTTTTTTTATAGCTTTTCTGTGTTCATAAATCCTTTTTTAATATTGGTGTGTATGTGAAAAATCTTTCATAAAAATTTACTGAATTTAGCAATAATGTGAAGATGTATTTGTAAAGCGTCGTGATTTTAGACAACGAGAGATAGGGTGTTAATTTATATTCCCTTAGGGTCCTTATACCTGCGTTTATATCTGGAGGCACAGGTGACAACAGTTTATAGGTAGACCTCCCAAAATCTGGATACCCAGAACTCACAACTAATATCTCCTCTGACCTAGGTCTGATAGTTCATTCGAGGAAAGGACTGGTTTTTAAAGTATAATACGTCCAAAATCAAACTATTAACATTTCATCTTTACCGAGCAGATTTTCACCTATCCTGATAGATGAATGTTCTCTCAGGGAGGGTCACTGCTTTGAATGTCTATTGAAACCTCACCCCTGACACAGAGTCGAACTCGTACATAAGGTCTAATACTAAAGATGTTGGAGAAATAATCCGTTCATTGTATCGTTCAAGTAAGTTATTGACACTGCGTACACTACTCTGTTTTACAAAAGCTAAATCAGACCAAAAATAAAGTATTGCTCTCATACTTGGGCTGGGGCAGCCTGATCCTCGATTATCTGCCTTGATATAGTTTAAAAAGCATCTATGCAGCCTTGTGGATGTTGAATTATTTTCCACCCTACCGCCCCATTTCCCCACAGACAAAACGTCGCAAGTCTCTGGCCACTTTTTCGCTATTTCCACGGCACGTTTTCTGAAGAACTACATTCATGAGTTGCATCACCCTTGACCTTTGTAGTTGGAACGCGCCATGTCATAGTGATTTTCCAAGCGTAGCTTAGATGTAGCACAAGGCCGAAAGTCGGGGCACCCAGTGAGGATCGAACTCACTATTCAATCGTAATTGTTCTAGCGAGACAAGCTTTCTAACCCATTACACCACCTCGAGGTGCCCAATGCGCCATGTCATATGTTCAATGATGAATCATTCTCTTTCCCTTCGTATTCGATTAATAAGGAAATTCCACTCGGACAGCTTCTTTGAAAGAATTGTTGTTTTGTAGACCAAACTCCAGACAGGATATTTTCCTAATCCCTAGAATCTTGACCTCTTCAAGTCTAGAGTTAACCAATATCTTTTGTACATAAACTCATGAACTGCCTTTTTCTGACGCTTATAGAGTACGACGCATATTCCTCTACCTTAAGTGGCTCTTTTGCCTTGTATTTGGTGAATATTCGAAAACAAAATGAGCTTACTTGCATATTTGAAAGCCTTATTTCTGCTCATAGTTTTTTAATCAATTCACCCCAAGCAAAGCGATAATGCCACTAAGATGCAAGAGGATACTGTAATTGAAAAAGAATGAAAAGACATTAAAAGGAATCGTAAATCCTATACTGAACAGTTCAAAAACCGGAGAAGTGTGAACCGGACGAAATTTGAAACTATCTAATTTTGCCGAGGAGAAAAAAATCATATCAAGTTTTTAAAAAAATGGAATAAAAAACAAAAAACTTATTAAAAATTTATTACATCGATTCTCACTAATTATTCCATTTTGTAATAGGAACGAATGATTTTTAGTCTTGAGTTCGTTTCAAAAGCTACGGGTAAAGGGGATTGATGGTTCTGACCAACTTTTAGGTATGATTTTAAATTGGGACACCTCCGGATTACCAACATCAAAATCAATCTATAGATCGATGTTTAAACAAAATGAATTCACTATTTCCATTCTTCGTTACGGCCAAAGATTTTTTTTTTTTTTTTTGTATTAACTCTCGTTATATTTCCTTCTTTTTAAAACAACTTTGCTTTAATCAGTCCTTTTATTCTACCGTTTCTTTCTCTTACTCCTCCTCCTTTTTTGTTCTTTAGCCCCCACCCACACACACAAACACATATTTCTCTTTTTCTTCTTCTTCTTCATATGTTGCTCATTCTCTTTTGGACTTTTCTACTTTCTTTTCTTCTTTCCATCTTTGTCTTTTTATCATTCTATTTTCTTCTACTCTTGCTCCTCCACTTTCCCTTCACTCTCGTTGTTCTCTCCTTTCTCTCTTTCTCACTCTCATTTTCATTCAGCCTTCCGTTAATTACCACTTTTGTCATTTTTCATTATGTTAATCCGTCATTCTTCCGTCCTTTTTTCCTTCTTTCTGTCATTCACTCGTTTCCTTCTTTTCTTATCCCGTATCCCTTCTATCCCATTCCTCTCTTCTGCATCCACTGCCTTTCTTCACGCTTCCTCTTCTTTTTACATTATGTATTCGTTCCTTCCTTCTTTTCATTCCTCTCCTTTCGATATATTTCATGCAATTTCTTTTCGCCTTACTCTTTCTTTTCCGATGTATCATCGTATTCTTTCCTGATTTTTATTCCTTTCGTTCATTTCATTACATTCTTTCATTCTCTTATGTCGCGCCTTTCGTTTCGTTTGTTTCTTTCATGCCTCTCTCTCTCTCTCGTTTCTCTCACTCCCTCGTTCTTTTTACCCGTTTCTCTCACTCCCGTTCTTCTCTCTCTCTCTCTCTCTCTCTCCCTCCCTCGTTCTTTTCTTTCTCTCCCTCCCTCGTTCTTTTCTTTCTCTCTCTCCCTCCCTCGTTCTTTTCTCTCTCGCTCTCCCTCCCTCGTTCTTTTCTCTCTCTCCCTCCCTCCCTCGTTCTTTTCTCTCTCTCCCTCCCTCCCTCGTTCTTTTCTCTCTCTCCCTCCCTCCCTCGTTCTTTTCTCTCTCTCTCTCTCTCTACCTCGTTCTTTTCTCTCTCTCTCTCCCTCACTCGTTCTTTTCTCTCTCTCTCCCCCTCTCTCTCTACCCACTTGTTCTTTTCTCTCTCTCTCCCTCTCTCTCTCCCCCCTCGTTCTTTCCTCTCTCTCTCTCCCTCTCTCGTTCTTTTCTCTCTCTCCCCTCGTTCTTTCCTCTCTCTCTCTCCCCCCACGTTCTTTTCTCTCTCTCTCCCTCTCCCCCTCGTTCTTTTCTCTCCCTCTCCCCCCTTTTCTCTCGATTTTTTCCGATTTTTTATTTCCTTGCTTCCTTTCTTATTTTTCTTTCCTTCAATCCTTTTTTTTTAACTTTCTTTCGTTTCACTCCTACCCTTCCATAATTACGTTCTTTTTCTGTATCTTCTTCCTTCCTTTGTTTTTCTTCCAGTCATTACTTTCTTCTGCTCCTTTGACGTCTGTTCCTTTCATTTAATTTCATTCTTTCGCTCGTTTCTTTGATGTCTTCACCTTTGCCTCTATTCATATCTTTTTACCTGTTTCATATCCATTGTTTTCAAATATTCCCATCACTTTCAATTCTTTTATTTCTGTTCCTTTCTTTTGATTCGTTCATCTCCTTTATTTCGTTTCGTTCGTTCGTTTAGTTCCTTCCCTTATCTCATTTCTCACCATTCTTTTTACTATATCGTATTTGTCTTCCTTCAACCTTCTCTTGCTCATACTTTTTATAACTTTTTTTTGTGAAATTTTTCTCACTTCAACTTTTTTAATTTCGCCTACCGCTTCTCGCTTCCTTTTATCTTGATTACTCTTTCTTTTTTACTTGTATTATTTACATTATTCGGATTGTTATTTCATCTTCATTGCCATATTAACAACATTTCGCTCGTGGTATGCTCCGGCCTTCTTCGTTCTAGTTCCACGTACCATGCCTCTTCCGGATGTCGCGGTTATTTCCCTTTAACTCAACACTCCAAGTTTTCGTTCACCACTGCTGTGAACTGGTATTGAACTCACAACTCTTTAGGTCTAGTCACTAGATCTAACCAACGTCTTTATCCACTGGGCCATGTAGAGTTGAGTTGGACAGCTGGGTTAAAGGGAAATAACTGAGACATCCGGAAGAGGCATGGCACGTGGAACTAGAAAAATCTACTCCAGTTGACGAAATGAAGGGTTCGATTCGAAATGTCAATCACCTGAAAAAGGCCGGAGCGTACAACGGCCGAAACGTTGTGAATATGGCAATGAAGATGAGGATAACAGTCCGAATAATGTAAATGATGCAAGTAATCATAATAAATCATCTCTTTCTTTTTCATTTAGTTCTTTCCCTTTCATCTATATTTTTTCGTTTTAAAATATCTAATGTTTTCACAAATCTCTTTCTTCTCTTGCCAGGCGTGGTTTCTTAATCTATTTGCTTATCTTCTTCAGTCTATGAATTTGTTTATTTTTCCTCTTTCTATTTTTCCTCGGTTTAATTCGTGAACTTCGTTTATCTTTCATTATTTCCGATTTATTTTCGTTAGATACTTTCACTAGCACTATAGATTGAGCGAGTCTTAAACCTTTTATTATGTGATCATTAGTATTAAAAATATCTCTTATTTACTTGTCTCTTACTTTCCTTTTTTTCCTCTCATTTTGCTTTCTTCTTTATCTCAAAAGCTATTAATATTTGTCTTTTAATTTTTCATTCATCGCATTCTCTTCGACCCTAATTTTCTTTTCTCTTCTTCTTTCTCCTCTCTTCTCGTATTTCTCTTTTCCTTATTTTTTTCCTCTACTTTTTATTTATCCACAATGTCTTTACTTTCCGTTCAAATGTTTCTTCCTTTTCTCTTCGTTTTTTTTTTTTTCAAGCTTCTATAAACACCACGATTCATTCCTTTGTTCCACGCAAATACTGATTTATGAAGCCAACCTTTAATAACTGACTGAGTTCATTGTTTGTAGACGTTGATATCGAACAACGACGAATACAAAGATTGGCAAACGCTGACTGATCTTTCGTTTATCGATTGGCTCAATTCGTTTTTCGCGCGCAGACACTATTACCTACAACGTTATCTACCAGTCGGACACTAGTTTGATTTTTCTCTCTTTACCTACCTTTTGCAGTATCCCGGGCTTTAAATGACACATTCCGCGACTATTACAGTTAGTAATATTTCTAATTATGCTGCTTGTGGTCACTGACCCTGTCTCGAAAGCCATTAATAGTAATGACTCTCCTCACCACGTTCATTAAGAGTGTATTACCGGTTCCTTTTTGTTTGTTCGTCTATCACAGTTCATTGTTATTGATCAATTTACTCCCAATGTATTTATTCAATCTTGGTTCTACAAAAGCTGTCGACTTCCATTTTGTTTTTACCTCGATACCTGGTCAGCTATGTTACATTGCATAACCACATACGATAAAGAAGTCTGAAGTGTACAACAGATGAATTTTTTACTATAAAATCAAAAATTACTAGCGTCATATATATATTTAACATATTTCATAAGAAAATGCTCGCTATTTCAAAAAGAATATTAAATTGTCACCAAGATTTTACTTCTCGCTAAATTTGCGTGAACAAATTAAATTTATTGAATTGAAACATAGTTCTTGAGAATATTGCCTAAATGATTTTGTTTGTTTTTTTTTACGGCTTGTCAAACATTTGCAGGTCATTTAAAAAGCCAAAAAACACATTTTTTTAGTTTGTTTTTAAGATAATAATTTTACTAATATTAGTCCTATTATTAACCTATATCTGGGGGGAGAATGCGTGGATTTATATCTCTCCCAAGGGTATTTTCGCGTAAATAAATATAACGAGCGCAATTCGAACTCGAATATCTGATTTTCCATTCCGAGACATTATTCATTACAACACCCGTATATCCAAGCTTACAACACCTGGTTTTCCCCTGTTGCCACCCATATAGGTACTGACCAGACTCGACATGGCTTAACTTCAGTGATTGTACGGGAACCGGTGTTTCAACGTGATATGGCCGAAAGCCCATATTACCTAAAAGTGGACAATATGACTAATTTTGTCTCCTTGAAGAGCGACTTTTGGCGAACTGCGGAAAAATTTGGTGATTACACCGACGAAAACGTCAGATTTCTGCAGTTTTTAAAGATGAGGCCAAGACGATTTGCCTCAATGTAGTTTCATGATTAACAATTTAGATATTTTGACCATTAGTCGTACATTTAATCCTCCCTAGGTGCCAAAATTAATTTGCACTTACACTATTTACATTATTCAGACTATTGTCCTCATCTTTGTCGCCATATTTATTACAAGGTTTCGGCCGTTGTACGATCCGGCCTTCTTCGGGTGGTTGGAATGTCAAACTGAACCCTTTATTTCGCTCACTGTGGTAGACTGTTCTAGTTCCACGTGCCATGTCTAATGGATGTCAATTATTAGTTATCTCTTGCTTAATTCCCTCTCCAAGTTCTCCAACGCTTTAACCAGGTATTGAAATCACACTCTTTGGCTCCTCTCACTGGATCTAACTAGCGCCTTTATTCACTGTGTCATGTGTCCTTGAGTTACACTTAGTCGATAAAATGAAGTCGCCAAACGATATTGTATTTCTTTTAGAGTGGTGAAGAAAATTTTTCTGGGTACCTTGAGTGCTAGGCAAAACGCCAGCCAATACATTTTCAGACAAGAATATCGATAGAAAGTGTGTGTGTGTGTGTAGGAAATATGTATAAGAAAGTGGAAAATATTTTCGTGCGACGTGCCTCGTCCCCCAAGATTCATCGAACTAGGTCTGTTTGCGTTGATGCGACAACACTAGGGTACGAAGGAGAGATGCTGGGTATTTTAAATTTAAATTATTTTTTTAATACGTTTTGGGCATATAATCTAGCTAATTCCAATTAGATTATTTTGTTTTTGTTTCCATCATCTTTGTTATTTAAATATCCCACATTTTGATAACAGAATGTCTGCTAAGAATGGTGAACCGTTGTAAGAAACTGGGCGCAAATTTACTGTGAATGAACTAGCAATTAATGCACTTTCTAAACGTTTTCATCTTACTGAATTATTTTCTCATTTAACTAGAGTAGCACTATTCATGTCAAAATTGTAGTTATTCTTGTTACGGTGAGTAGCTAATGCGTTTAATGTGTTGTTTTTTTTTAAATGTTCGTTTCTGGCAATCCTCACGGGTGATAGAGTAAATCCTTCTTTTATGTTTATATACCCAAAGAACATTTAAAAAAATTATTTTAAATTTAAAATCCCCAGCGTCTCTCGTTTTTGCGCATGTGTAGTCAAATCAACGTAAACAAACGTAGTCAGATAAAGTACAGGTAGAGGAGGCGCGTCATGCGATAACTTTTTCCACTTCGTCAGAGATCTTTCCTTCAAAATTCTTCTTGATATATAAAATAATTATATAACGTTATTCAATATATATATATATATATATATATATATATATATATAATATACATACACACTCGTATCTGAGTAGATGCTCTGTTTTTATTTATTTATTGAACAGTATATTTCTTTATTTACATCTACTAGCCTTGAATATTCAACAAATATTGTTAGAAAAATATGCGTTTTCCGGCAGGATTTGAACCTGCGTCTTCTAAGAGAAACTATCATTAGCTGTGACGGGCCTTAGACCAGCGCGGCCAAATAGGACCTTCTGATTCAACAAAGCCCGAATAGTGCTTTTGAACACATATATTCCGGATTCTCGAAATATATATATCTCCTCTGTTTTGTATGTCAACGTAAACAAAGACAATATTTAGGAAGTGGATTAAATCCGACATTTTTTTTATAATGTTTTTGTTTAAATGTTATTTTTTAAAAGTATACTCAAATTTGAGTAGATGCTCTGTTGTTTTTTTTAAATTTATTAAACAGTATATTTATATATTTACATCTATCGGCCTGTTAATCCATTTCCTAAAAAAATTGTCTTTGCTTATGATAGGATACAAAACCGTGCATATATGTATATTTCGAGAATCGGGGAAAGTATGTGTTCAAAAAGCTATTCAGTCTTTTTTTATCAGAAGGTCCTACATGTGTGTAGGTGGATGTTCTCTTCCGAGGACACTAGGCTTCCTAAAGTGGCTAGATGATCATTGTTGAAGACGTCTGCTCAGATACATTTGTATTTCTTCATCACCCAGAAAGCCAACTTGTGCTCAGAATTGCTTCAGGATAGACCACATCTTACAATTTCTGAGAGAGAATACAAAATCTGCCGCGACGAAGAGTTGAGCTTGGCCAAGAAGGGCAAACGTTCGGTCAGAATGAATTGCAGTTTCTCGCTATCACAATTATCGACGGCTGTCTTAACCAGTTGTACTCTCAATGCTTGGATTAAATCGTGGAATGCTTTTCTCATGAATGCTTTTTAGCTCCAGGCTGATACTATCATGGTCACCTTGACAAACTCGAATCTGTTTTATGCTTTTACAAACAAGTAAACATTTGAGTTGAGTGTGGTGCTTACAAATTTTGTATAGGACTCTGACATATTCGACGTCAATAAAATGTTTTGAATGTTGAATTTCAATGCATCCAAACATGTTTCCTATTTTATGTAATTAGAACAAGTAAATAATAGCAATAATTAGATTACATTTTATTAAACATTTTATAGATGTTTGCCTGGATTTGTAGAGGCAAATTATAATTTTAATTGCAGTTTCACCTTGTTACGACATAAGTTAATGGTATGTTTAGTTTCCGATTTTTGTTTTGGTTTTCGTTAGGGCTAATTTTATTTGATCATCGCCGCGGAAGTTAGTGTTCGTTTTTGTTTTTTTTCATATTTATACTTAGTTCTTTATAAAATATATCCGAAGAAGATATTACTTTAGCACGGTTACAAATGTTTCTCGTTTTTTTATTAACAGATACTTTATCTTTTTTGTAGTTGGGAAGGCTCTGGTTTCTGCTTGTTGCTTGTTTACAGTGTGAAATTTTAAAATTATGTCTGTAAGCTTTTGATAGAACGTTGAGGAAAGGTAATTTTAGTATGTATATTGAGGTCATGATGTTAAGTCTACATTAACCCCAAAGCTTTCTATAAACATTTCGCCAGTTTAAAAATATTATTAACAATAAATCGGGACCTTGAGGCCCAGCCTTCAAAATACAATATTACATTATTACATTGTATACATATACATACTATATATATATTGAATAATCCTTGAAAACAAATGGAGTAACATTCGAAAGTACTCGGGGGGAAAAATAATATAAAATAAAAGTTAATATGAACATTGGCAATTTTACCGATAACACAAAACTTATTTGAAAATTTGAAGAATTTTTTTTCATTAAAATAAAAAAAGATACACAGTTTGACAATACTGTTTATCAAAACGAGTTTGAGAGAATTCTTGCTGCCGAAATACACCTTTTTATTTACTTTATATCTATCTATATATATATATATATATATACTTTATTTTAGGACATTGAATCAAACATATGTAAAAAAAAAAACAACGCAAATGCAATTATGTTTCGATGCGTAAATAACTGGTGAGTAGACAATTAACTGAGATTTAAAAACAAGATACACGCGAGAAAAGGAAGAAAAGAGAGGTGGTTGCAGTGTTTGTTTTGTTTTTATTATGATCAACCAATCGGAATAGCCTACGCTAAGTTTAAAGTAAGGGTAGAAACGAAAGTTAAGAAGCAATCATACGTAAGGGGTCATGACCCGCAGATTTAGAATTGTAGACGGTATCCAGGAATCATATACAATTAAGATGTAAATGCATACAGTTATACAGTTATTAAACAGTTTATTATACACTAGACGATGTCATTTCCTAGGAAAGATGAAAGGTAATTTAACAAGGTACTCGACAAACTACATTCCTTGTGAGTTAAAAAAAATCTCATTTTTATAGCTAGAAAATAAACAGGCCCTTTATGCAACAGATCGAAAGTTTAGACATATCGATCTAACGAAATTATTTAAACAGATCAAGCAAAATAGAATGCAACTGTTAACTAAGGGATCTTTATATAGGGCGTTAATAAAAAACAATTAATGCAAAATGTCAAAATGATAGCCGAACGCCAATATATCTGTACTACATGTTACAAATACTACTAGAAGATTAATGTAAAAATTGTACTACATCAAAATTGATCTTACTGTCAGAAAGATAAGCCTTATATGGTGCAACAAACTAAACTCTTTTAAGAAGAAGCAGTTGTCAAATTTCAAAGTTTAGCAAGATTGTAGAAACAAAGGTATGGTATGTTTACAATTAACCGTTAATTCAAATCTTTGATTTAGTAAATCATCCCTATCCAAGAACCTGATAATCTGCATTTTTTCCTGTAAACACAGAAAACAAGTTACATATAATGATCTACATATCCTTGCCAGTTTTATAAATTTCCATTTTACTTTCGGGGTTTTATTTTTTTATCTTTTAACTCCCAAAAATATTTTGAAAGTGATGTATTATTTCTATAAGTATTATTAGTAAAAGATGTGATGTGTTAATACCAACGGGTTTTGAAAGAATTTTTAGTACTACCTATATAAAACTTTTCAACTCTCGGATTTTCCATAGTAGAAAGAGAAGAAAGATACGCAAGATATTTGGTTAAACAATTGTTTGACAATGAGCATTGTTTAGGATTCCTACAATTACATTGGTCGGTAACCTTAACAACGATTTCATTGGAACTTGTATTATGATTAAGATTATTAAATTGGTTTAGAGTTCTGTTATTGTGCAACTTTGATTTTCTCGAGATTATTGGTGCAACTCTAACATAGTAAAATATCTAATAGAAATACATTAAAACTAAGAGTGTTACTTTTTGTAAAATATTTATCGATCAATTTGAGAAACTTATGGCCTAACTTAGTACTAAATAATTAGTTAATAATGCTTTACTTTTGCGTGTGTGTGTATGTATGTGTGTGCAATATATATATATGGCCCGACGATTGCATCTAGCATGAAACAGACTGTCGCCTCTGTGTTGACTTCTATGTTCACTTTTATATTTACGCACGCTCTATCTCTGATATTGAGCACTTTATCCCATAAATATAGCACACTTTAAGACTATATATATATATATATATATATATATATATATATATATATATATATATATATATATATAATATGAATTGGACAAGGTCCGACAATTTATTTAAAGACATTTTATGATATGTTTAACGTTCTTTTTATAGATACTTAATATTTAATAATATTTGCTTAAATACTTGTATCTATAAAAAGAACGTTAAACATATCATAAAATGTCTTTATATATATATATATATAATGGGCCCTTACCTATAAGTATAGAATGAACTCTTCCTAACACTATGTATACTACGCCTCTCAAGAGAGAGGGACGAATCGAGTCGAGCCGATAGTAGTTCACTCCAAACCAGACTGACAGTCATACTAACACCTTCCACATCTTGTATTATTATTCCGTGTAATATATCTTCGTTATTTCTACTCTTGTGTTCGTGTTGTTCTTCCTTGGTCCTAACATGGACCATAACAATATATATAAAACTAACGTCTCTTTTTTTATATTCGATAAGATATCTGCCAATATTGGCGTTATGGCAATAGAATTTGAAACTTACCGCCAAAAAAAATAACGTTTTTTCCCTTTTATAAGGATAGCAGGTTCGTGGCAGTCTATAAAAATGGCATCTGACATAAAATTGCGTCGAAAATATACGCGTATCATTGAATTTCTCCTTGCGGAGAGAAGAGAAAGAAAAACTTTCATCCATTCATCGACGTTTGTTGAAGGCTTATGTAAACCAAACACTGGATATGAGCACATTCAGATGGCGAGTAATGCATTTAAGTAGCAACGAACGCAAAATATCTGACAAATGAGGTTCTGTAGTCCTGCACATCTGTCACAATATTAAGCGCGCCTTGACCAGCTGTTCAGCCCTAATTGGCGAATTACGAAAAGCTTAAATGTGTTCGAAAAGTTGTTGCACATGTATTATCTCTACGTTTGCGTCAGTTGGATTTCACATGTCAAACGTGACCTGGTGAAGCACAAAATGAATGTTGGTAATACCTCCGGTGAAGAAATAAAATATAAACCTCTACGAAACAAAATAAAGAAAAATGACGGAGTTACGACATGCGAATTCTACATCAAAGAAAGTTTCACAAAGAATGGACCAACAAACAAAATAAGGTTCAGTGTGAGCAGACAAGGAAAGAAAACTACAAAAGCTCCTACAGAAGCTAGCGAAAGAAAGCGAGAAGAAAGGACCAAATATTCATTGTCATTGCTAAAGATACATGCCTAAATCTAAACAAAGTATTAAGAAACAAAAAAAAATCTACATTAGAAACAATGAAAATCTGTACTGACGTTTTGTGTGATATCAGTCCTTCTATATGTGAATGAATGCTGGGCAATCTTTATAAATTACTCTAAAATAGGGCTGGGGATTTTAATCTCAGAATACGTGAGAGGATTGAGCTCCATTCCCCATTTATTAATATAGATTCCATAATATAGGTTTTACTTAATTAGCTATTATGTTTCTATAACACTTCAAATGTTGACTGTATAGCTAGTTCTAATTTCTATTTTCCCATCCCTGCACTATATTAATTTTATCTTATAAATGGTTTCCTGTTCTGTCACCTATGAAATAAAAATAATTATTCGTACGGAATAAGGTTCTACGTACATCAAATCGTCTTTAAATTAAATTGGCAACAGAAGAATGATACCTTTTAAAAGTTAAGCTTAAACATTAATTCAGTACTTAAATGCAGCGATCAATTTTGAATTCTTTTGTAGTTTATTGATGAAAATCGCATCTACTCCTCCCTAGCTATTGTGATGATGGCCAAACCAAGAGTCCTCCACAGGAGTAAGCTTAAATGCCAGTTTATAATAAAAACGTGAACTGCGATTTTGAACACAAAGGGAAAATAAGAGTTACTACATTTGAACCTTTAAATCAAAGATAATGGCTAGTATAATATATTAATATATATTTTTAACCTCGCATAATCTGGCAACCATGAATCTGAGCTCAACGAAAATCCTCCTCTGTGCTTAGCGTTTCTCGGGCTTTTGAATGCGCTATGAATCATTAAAATCTAACCAGTTGGAGCGGAGTTGATTATTCAGTTGATTTCCCACCAAGCAAGGCTATTAAGCCGCTAAAACGCAAAGGTTTAGTGAGTGTGAAAGAATACGAGAAAAAGAAAGCCAAATCATTAATGAGAGACTATAATCAAAGAACAGGAAATAAGAAGACAAGATAACGATCGATATTGCATTTAGATTTTCGAAAATCAAAGAGAATTCCATATGCGATGAGTGCGAGCGAAGTAATTAATAGCATAGAACTTATGGTTACATTTAAACTGTAAAATAATAACTGCCCATCTAGGTACCAAAGTGGAAAGTTTATCAGAATAATTAACATGAAAATATTTATACAAAAATCTACGTTTGCACAGTGGGAATGTAAGTGAAACCGATATACTAGGTCAAGCCCGATAACATTGCAGAATCTTTCGATTTTGTCAAGAATCTCTAAATACATAGCAGATGCCCCAGACCAGATATGAGAGCAATATTTAATTTTATAGAGAGAAATATAGGAAAAAATAACCTTGATAAGTGAGTACAAAATATATGAAATCCGATATATATGATTGTAATTCAATTGAAATATAATCGATTTTTCCATAAATAATTCCGTCTACATCACACAGAACAAATTAAATTAAAGCCAAGGCAGACATTACACAACAATATAGTAACTGCCGAAGATACTGGTAAAACAGACTGTCAACCATAGATAATGTAAATAGAATAACTTTAGAAGTAGAAAAAATAGATCTGACTGTCAAAGAACATTGGTCAGCTGGATATTACACTAATTTTTCCATGGACTAATAGCACAGGGTGTCCCAAATGTCGCCTAGATATTTCAAAGTCTAGTAATTTCAACATTTTGTTATTATTAAACAATACTTTTATACATGAAAATTCAAAAACTGAAAATATATTCCCATTTAATCATGGACAATTATATGACGGAAATATCTTCCAATATTCGTTTCGAACTGATACGTTCTTTCGATCGCCTTCGCCATAACAGTGTTTAATAAGTTTGGATTTAGCCTTGGACTTTCTACATGGATGTTATCCTTAAGTTGTATTTGGTGTATTGCTGTATAAACGCTCCTTAAGTTATCCCCCAAAGAAAATAATCAAGAAGATTTACAAAAGAATCTGAAGCAATAGTATTTGGGAATCTCATGTAATTAACTGGTGACCAACAGTTTGATTAAATATCAAACACAATTCCATGATTCTGCTTATTTTGTTTAATTGTGAATGTTTACATGGCTAATTATCCTAATTTAGTTAACATTTTGAACAAAAGAAATAAAAAGTATGACAGATTTTAACTATTCAGGCAATTTCAAATAACTAACTTCATTTTAGAACACGTTGTCTATACATGAACTAATTACGTCTTTTAGAATATGCAAAATACGACAATACTTTGCCATTCAAATGTTTCTCTCAATTCAATGAAGGAGTCCAAATCTAATCAACATAAATATTGAATTAAAGAAGAGATTTTGCTGGGTGAATCTATAAGAAATTTGAAAAATGGATTTAAATTAGGACCTTCTTAGCAAAAGGAAACAATTGTGAACTATGAAGGTGACAATTTTAATATTAGTTTGAACAGTATCTGTCTATATTTCTGAGATGAGGTATCATGTACTCTATTTACATTATTCGGACTATTGTCGTCATCATTGTCGCCATAATAAATATGGCGACAAAGATGAGGACAATAGTCCGAATAATGTAAATAGTGAACTTTGAACAGGTCTACAGCTTGAATTTCGTTAATATACGTGAATTGCCATAACTCTTTGGGAAATCAAATGGAGTGTGTTCCGTTGACGACTTCACCATTTTTGAATGTAAAATGGTCCTGACCCCAACCCAATGTAAGAGAGGTCAATCTATTCCCATACTATTTGATTTGTAGCTGGGAAGATAAGAGATAGATTCATACATTTCCTGAGAATATTCATACGAAAGCGATAGCCTGAACTGAATTTGAACTATCTTCAAAGATAACCGTGACGCTATCCTCACATTAATATCAGCTGAGAATTTGAAATTCCCCCCTTAATCCAGTGTACAGGACGTAAAGAATAGAACCTTTACTAAACCCTAAAGAAAAATGTTTTCTTTATTCTCTGTCAATTTGAATCTCTTACTGCAAGAATCTAAATTTCTTATTACAAAATATCGACATCATATTGTAAATATGAAAACATCAGAATTGTCAGGAATCCCATTGAACTATTCTATATAAAACATAGGCAGGCAGAGAAGAAATTAATTCATGCCTTTTCCAAGGTTAATAGTGCGTAGTAAACAGAACTGACACGCCGATTTCCTTTTAACATTTACGGTTACCGCGTAGGCATTCGGACACTAGAATAACACAAAGCAGCAAAATGATGAGACTGGTGGACTTGTGATGAGGTTGATTTACTTGACCGCCCACTGAGTCAGGTTGTGACGCAAGGTCAGTTTTTAACGTGGGGACCCATGTGTCTTCACTCGGGCCACTGGTCTTAGCTTGTCAAAGCCGGCCTAATCTATTCTGAGCCGGTCCAAGCTAGTCAAAGCTGTGATACTACCAGCGCATGGACGGATCCCCGCGTCCGGCAAGTATCAGAGTGTGTATACCACTCAAGAGAAAGGTTTACACACTGGACTTGTGATGAGGCTTGCTGCCACTTAATCTTATGTTAACGATAATTATTACTGGTGTGTGAAATCAGTGGTCTAGATGAAAAAAGGAATTGAATCCTTGGGGAAAATGGCTGTTGAAACGTCAGTGAGCCGAAAAAGATATTTTAAAAAATATTTTGTCATTTGGTTATGTTTTGAGAAGACGCTAGAGTTGAAAACATCTAAGCAAATCCTCTTATTTTTTTACAATTAATGAGAAAATAGGGTCTATTAGAATTTGTATTTCGATTTATAAACTGAAAGAAATATATATTTGGGACAAGTAAGACATAAAGTGTAGATATTAAAAAAAAGTCATTTCATTTTCATTTGTTCCGATGTTTATCCATTTTCTTAGAAATGTAGGAGATTGAAAAGAAATGAGTGACTGAAGAAATGCAAGAATACTTTCTTTCATTTCTTCATTTCTTTTCAATCTACTTTTACTTTACCCCTTCTTTTGAATCTTCTAATTTTTCTATCTCCCCCATCTCGTACATTCATTTTCTCCGTTTTATTAAACGCTTGCTGCTACTTCTCAATCTTCCAAATTCCCACTTTTCCTTATTGACTCTGTCTTCCATTAAACTATTTTGACTGGCCTTTTGTCTACTTTACACGTCAACACACTTGCCCAGTCACCATTGTCATTTTACGGACACAATGAAAGCCGTTCTTCGACCAACATGTCCTCCATAACTTTTTCATCGTAAAAGCATAGGTTAATAGCAAGCTGCCGTTAAGTCTGAAGCTATCAACCAAAATTCATTCTTTCCAAGATATTATTCGATTTCTTAGCCTTGTTTCGGCAGTACGCAGTTGAACTGAGAATCCGGTTAAAGAAATGCTTTCTCGTCTGAATGAAAAGCAAACTTCTGTCTGTATGAAAATATAAATTACGAATTGTGAAGTTATAGATGTAATATTAAAGTTTTGACTTGTCACTAAGGTAACGTTCTTTATAATTTCACCTTAGAATATATACGATTATATTGTTTTAAGTATCAATTTGGCTTCAGAACATGATAGGCATAACATTTCAGCTATGATATTTTGCTTTTTACTCTGAAAAAAAACCTGTCACAATTATAGAAAAATGATTGAATGATATTTTTTTTCGAGTGGAGACTGATAATCTAGAATTGTCACTTATTGTCCTTATAATTTCACGTTGTTTAGGACAAGATATACATTCGTATTGTTTTACTCTCTAATTTGGTTCTGGCATATGAAGGTCGTAAGTTTGTCTCTGTAATGTTTCGACTTGTCACTTGGGTAGCAGTACTTACAATGTCATGTTATTTAAGTGTTCTGTTCATGATGTACTCGGCATTCATTGTTAGAACCAAATAATACAGGAGTCATGTAAGATTTAATGTTTCTCTTGAGGCTTTAAAATTCATCCAAAGTAATTCTTCAGTATAAGTCTATATTTCTGAGGTGAGGTATTATTAAGACTATTTATATTATTCGGACTATAGTCCTCATCTTTGTCGCCATACTTTTTACAGCGTTTCGGCCGTTGTACGCTCCGGACTTCTTCAGATCGTTGGAATGTCGAACTGAACCCTTTATTTCGCTCACTGGGATACATTGTTCTAGTTCCACGTGCCATGTTTTAATGGATATCAGCTGTCAATGATCTGTTAATTCTCCTCTCCAACTTCTCCACTGACTTAACCGGGTATTGAACTCACACTCTTTGGGTCCTGTCACTGTATCTAACTAACGCCTTTATCCACTGTGCCATGTGTCCTAGAAATAGAACAGTCTGCCCCATGAGCGAAATAAAGGGTTCAGTTCGACATTCCAACCACCTGAAGAAGGCCGGATCGTACAACGGCCGAAACGTTGTAATTTTTTTTGGCGACAAAGATGAGGACAATAGTCCGAATAATGTAAATAGAGTAATTCTTGTGACTGTTTGCTTAATATTCATTAAATATTATGATGCCATTGCAATCTTTTGAGTTATATATGCTTTGATCACTGGTCGCTGATTGGTGAGTAATCCTGAATTGTTTTTCTTGATTTTTTGATAGCTCAAAAAGAAGCGCCATTCGTTTTGTATACAATCCAGAGTCGTGAATCAATATTTAAATTAATGTCTCTTTAATCCTGGTTAAATTAGACATAGTTTGAAAAATTTGCATTTCACGGGAATACGAAGGTTAATGATAAAACCAGCTCGTTTTAATATCTCAATTAATTTATCACTTCGCTTAACCCCACATATAATAGATTAAATTGGCTAAATCTTTTATAGAGACAGTTCTTCCATGTAAAATGGAACCTAAAATGAAATCAATCTTTTAAAACTACATAGAATTGCCTTAAATTTGTCTTTTACCCAACTCACTTTACGTAATTAATGTCTCCTCTCGCCTATCTATCGACATATATACTTGAGAAATTAAATCTATTTATATATAATATATATATATATATATATAATGACAAAAGTGATATTTTGCCAAAAGAAACTGTTAAATTCAGACAGTGCACAATACAATTTTAAAAAACGAAAATGTAGGTCAATTTAATTTACGTATTGGAAACACCGACCTATATGCTACAAGTATTTTTTATCAGATTCTAGTAGAAACCCTAGTATCATAATGGTCGGTGTTTCACACACACACACACATATACACACACATATATATATATATATATATATATATATATATATGATATTGTATCTGTGAAGGAACAAAATGAATAAAAAGACAAAAGAAAAAAAAACTATACTTCGCCGAAGTGTATCGTCTTCTAATAAATTTGCCTTGATAACGTCTATCAGAGGACGAAACGCATCGGCTAAGAATAACGTTTCCTCGTGTCTTATATATATATATATATATATATGTGTGTGTGTGTGTCTGTTTGTGTAATTTACTAAGGCTTACTAATTAACCAAAAGCTGTGTGAGGTGAAGTTTCATACCTTTCCCAAGTGTATTTGCGCATAAGTGAATATAACGAACTCTAACCTCCGGTTGACATTTCCATGACATTATACATTAGACCACCTGCAAATCCAAGTTTACAGCACCTGGTATTACCAAGCGGACACCAATTTACATTTTAATCAGGCTCGACGTTGCTGAACGTCGGTGATCGTACGAGCACAGGTTTTCAACATGATATGACCATAAACCTGTAACTAGTAGAGGAAAAGAAAATACAACGTGTGCCAGAATTTCCTCCGACATATATCTCGCACATAATGGTAAGACATTACTTTGATGAAGTCAACATAGCCAGTAATAACTTACCATTATGTGGGTGGTAATGCTGGGAGGAGCTTCTGCCATATCCTGTATAATCAAGCTGTTAAGTTTCAACACTAGACTCCAGTAACGTCTCATTATTGATAATAAAAAAATAAAAACAAAATGAAAGGAAATTGAGAAGTTTAATTACCTGAAAAAGTGTTATTAAAAAAAAAGTTGTTTTTTTTTTTAAATTTCAACCTATTGTATAGCTAATTATTTGGTCAATGAGTAGCGAATGTTTCCTATATCTTTACAGTTCTTCTTCTTCTATGTATTAAGTCCTTTCAGAATATGGGCGATCTCTACGACTTAGGATTTTCGTATCTCTTAGCAATGTTTTCTCTTTTCACTATGACTTTTACTCCCTTCCCTGACATTGCCATCAATTCACATAAGCTGGGGAAGTACGCTGTCTGCTGTTTTCTTCTGTGCCTCTTACTTTTAATATGTCCTGTGAGTGTACATTTTTCCAAGCCTTCTTTCGTTATGCTTCGCAGGAATTTCAACTGTCTACTGTAGCTAACTATAACATATTTACCAACTCTCGCTATATATTTTTTGGCATTCCTCGAATCAGACTTTTAATAAAAGCCGTATTCTATATTAAAGATTTTACCATATAACAGATATTTTCCATCAGTATTTTCAAGTGTGCATTTCTCCGCGTTGCTATTTTTTTTTCTTTTCATGGAAAGCACGTGATCAGAGCGGAAGAATAAATCGGCTGAAACATGTTTCCGAACAATATTGGATATATTAATGACTTTTTAAAATTGATTGATTCGTTTTCTACGGATTACCGACCTATTGCAGGTTATTTAAAGCCAGAAAATATTTTTAGATTGTAATAATGGTTTAGTGATATAAATCCTATTAATTAACCCATAGCCGGGAGGGGGAGTAGAGGTGGATTCATACATTTCCCAAGGGTATTTGCGCGTAAGTGAATATAAAGAACCCAACGGGAATATGAACACGGCTTTATGATTAACAATTCCGAGCCATTATACAGTACACCACGCGCACATTCAAGATGGCAGCATTCTCAAACGAACACTCATCAAGTTACTGATCAGGCTCTATGTTGCTTAACTTCGGTGATCGTAAAGGAACAAGTGTTTCAAAATGGCATCTGACATAAAAGTGTGTCGAAAATATACGCGTATCATTGAATTTCTCCTTGCGGAAAGAACAAAAAGAAAAACTTTCATCCATTCATCGACGTTTGTTGAAGGCTTATGTAAACCAAACACTGGATATGAGCACATTCAGATGGCGAGTAATGCATTTGAGTAGCAACGAACGCAAAATATCCGACAAATGAGGTTATGTAATCCTGTACATCTGTCACAATATTAAGCGCGCCTTGATCAGCTGTTCAGCCCTAATTGGCGAATTACGAAAAGCTTAAATGTGTTCGAAAAGTTGTTGCACATGTATTATCTCTACGTTTGTGTCAGTTGGATTTCACATGTCAAACGTGACCTGGTGAACCACAAAATGAATGTTGGTAATATCTCCGGTGAAGAAATAAAATATAAAACTCTACGAAACAAAATAAGGAAACATGACAGCCCACGGAGTTACGTAAGCCTACCTTTCTCAAAGTTACAGAAAATAATTATTATCGACAATGATAAACGCCCTGAACGAAATTATTTTAATTTCTCATTCAGTGAATCTACGATACGAGACGAAAAATGCCTATGAAAGTCAATTTTAATAAGGAAGTAGTCGAATTCAAAAATTCAATAAACACCTTATTTCATTCTATTGAACAAAACGATGTCGCGTCGCTGACAGACAAGTGTATTTCTGTCTTATAATTTCCAATTCGTATTAACTCTTCTATTTTCCTTTTTTTTTTCTGAACATTTCCCTGTAAAAATATCGCACATAAATAACTCTTCTGAATCCGTGTAATAATTCTTTCTCTCTTCTTTTCTATTTGCAGGTAAGTGTGAAATTCCAAGATTTGACCACTAGACGATAGATATCAGGTCTTCATCGGTAAAGAGGCTTTCCTCGTTCCTTTTTAAAAGGTGGGTGTTATATTACTCATCGACAGGACAGCTGACTGCATCGAGCGTAATATTACATACCAATTAAGTATGTCTCTTCCACAATCAACGTAGGATAATAAGTACTCATGAATGCCTGGCTTAAGCAGCTAAGATTTCGTATGTAATTATTAGAATTATACCTTCACATCAATAACTTTCCTCTTTATTTTTTAAAATATTTTATTTCATTTTTTTTTTTTTTTTCCTATTGGCAGTTGTTTTTCCTGATTTTATTTTGATAGATTATGAAAATTTTACATTATACCTTCTCTTAATTTTATACATTTTTTTCTGTTTTACTGCTTATATATAAGAAGTTCCCTTTTGCCAACTATGCAGGAAATGGCGGAAAATATTAAACATATCCACACGTAAATTAAAGAATGTATTCATTATTTATGTCCCGAAATTTTGAGGGTCTTTCACGGAATCTTTGGTGATTTCTACACTTTACCGAATAAATAATAAAAACCAGATCAATATGTTTACGTTAACCTCCTATTTAATATTGCCATTAAAATAAAATATATTTCGTATGTAAAGATAAAATTTTCTAAAGGATTGTTTTCAGTATTTTCAAGTGTGCATTTCTCCGCGTTGCTATTTTTTTTTTCTTTTCATGGAAAGCACGTGATCAGAGCGGAAGAATAAATCGGCTGAAACATGTTTCCGAACAATATTGGATATATTAATGACTTTTTAAAATTGATTGATTCGTTTTCTACGGATTACCGACCTATTGCAGGTTATTTAAAGCCAGAAAATATTTTTAGATTGTAATAATGGTTTAGTGATATAAATCCTATTAATTAACCCATAGCCGGGAGGGGGAGTAGAGGTGGATTCATACATTTCCCAAGGGTATTTGCGCGTAAGTGAATATAAAGAACCCAACGGGAATATGAACACGGCTTTATGATTAACAATTCCGAAATTTTGAGTGTCTTTCACGGAATCTTTGGTGATTTCTACACTTTACCGAATAAATAATAAAAACCAGATCAATATGTTTACGTTAACCTCCTATTTAATATTGCCAGTAAAATAAAATATATTTCGTATGTAAAGATAAAATTTTCTAAAGGATTGTTTTCCTTGCTGCACATAGTTTGAACCACCTGAAGAAGGCCGGAGCGTACAACGGCCGAAACGTTGTGACAAATATGGCGACAAAGATGAGGACAATAGTCCGACTAATGTAAATACTGTACATAGTTTGAAGTTTATGCACATGCATGGGTTGATGCCGATATTATGAAATAAGACTTTGATCTTTCGAAAAATTAGGACGTAAAACGTTATCTTTAACATGTTGTCAATAATCTATCCTCTATATAGAGGGGCTCAGATGGTATTTTTTAAAATCTCTAATTAGCAGCTGATATTGATGCAGGAGTAGTGAAACGAGCCGAGTTAAAATTCCGTTCATTTGTTCACATTTATACGAATACGTTTACTAAGGCCTGAATTCATCTTTTGTTCACCATTCCCTAGTTATGGATTAAATAAAAGGGTTGGTTAGGATATTTAAGTTTAGGTAATAGATAAAACTATTCTGAATGCCGAAGACAACAGGGATCTATTCCACATTATTTCCAAAGGAGTTTTGATAATTAATATTGAAGAAAAGGAAACTGTGGAGATCAATGATCCATTGCATAATGAAGAGATACGGTATTGCCAGATTGATATGAATCTTTAGCTATTTCATCTATGTTATTTATGAACAACAGATTAAATGCTTAAATGCATTAACAAGTAAGATTATGTTGGAAAGTAAATCTATCTCTAACTCTGAGAAAAATCAGGAAAAGGTTCAAATATCGTTCAGAAAGTTAAACACTTTATTTTTAATTGATGCACTTAAATAGCCACGTCAGACTGAAACTTTCCTATAGATGTCATGCCTGAAGTAAACAAGTAAAAAAAAAAATGTCTAAACATTTATTTCTATACAACCGCTTTCTCAGATCAATGATTAAAATGACTTCGAATGAATGAAACTTGTAGGTCTTCGAGGGGACTATCCTTCTTCGAACCTCAGGCTCTAACGCTACATATTTACAAAGATCAGTAGCAAACAATAGATACCCTATCAATTAAAACAGAAGCATCACCTAAAATGAACAGCTTATGTAACTCAAAATAACGACACAAATAAGATATTAAAGTACCACACTGTTTCAAACAACACATCAGTACGAGAAATCTCAATGACAGGATCTGGATTTGACAAACATTTTTCCTGAAAAAATACTTTAGTCGTAATGTTGTATAAATTTCAACCTACATAAGCACTAACTCTTCGGTAAACGAATGCCGAATATTTCCTTAGAAGGAAATGGCTGATATTACCATTTCTATTAAATCAATATTTTGGCTGATCCAATCCAACACTCGTCAAGTGTATATTCTTGTGAAAAGAACTCGGTCAGTTGCGTGCCATGCGTGACACACACTTAGGCGATCATGTATCTTTCGATACATGACTGACGATGCAGATATTTTCCCGCAGTAGGTTGCATTTTTTTGTGATAGACAAATTGTCATCCAATGCTACAGAACCCGGCCTAGCTGGGGGGGAGAAGAGGATTCATACCTTTCCCAAGGGTATTAGCACGTAAGTGAATGTAATGGATTAGACTGGAATTCGAATTCGGCTCTCCGATTACTCAATCCGAGCCGCTATCCATTACTCTACACTTATTTTTTCAAAGAGAGAATATTTGTTCATTACCACAATGAATATATCAATATATGTCTGAAGCATTAACTACAGCATAACGCCAGCCTGATGATGGATGAAGAATAAATCGACCGAAACGATGTTTTAATAAAATAAAGTATAGGATAATAATATAAAATATTTTGAAAAAAAAACATTCGCTGACTAAAATATATCCTTTTTATCTTTTAAATTACAAACACACATACATACGCGCACGCATATATGTTGCTGTCTCTGCGTGTAAGAGCTATCTGAATCAAATATCATAGAATCTACCTTAATGAAAAAATCAATTACAATAAGTTGGGTATGTGACGAGAACATATGACAGTAGACTAGAAAAATAATCTTCTATGGAGAGCTCTTCTCTAGTAAGCTTTCATCTAATAAACCTAAAAAGAGATAAAAATACTTACAGACTATATACATGATAACATGCAAAAATTAGAAATCAATTCTGCACATTTCATTTATTAATTTACAAAGAGATCAGATTGGCTGCGTTCTGTTCACGAGGGAATTGAAAATTGTCCAGGTCTGTTTGACGAGACGACGACGCATCAAACGGCTCGCCACGAAATTAAGTATATTTCTTACTCAGAATTTGCTTCAAAACACATATATTTAGTGTGTAGTCGATTTCGTCTCTAGTTTACCACAGGAAGCGCCATAATCAGAATGGACAAGTCAGATTACCTCATATGATCTGAATGTGGATTTAATGCACAATCATATACGGACTTGAAAAGTCATCTTTGTTGCCACGACAGAAACGTTCTACTCGAGTTTAACACTTAAATAATAGGTCGTATTTAACAAGGAGTTAAAAATAATGCAATTTTGAAATCCATTTGTGAACACATGAAAAAGCCTACCAACGATTAATTTAAGAAAGTAGCAATAGACGAAATCCAGTAAACAGATATCATGTATGTGTGTAAAAGATATGATTTATTATACCATAATTGATACATGATTTGCTAATCAAAATCAAACAACGTAATGTATGTGAATTGTTCTTTTTCTCAATATCTTTCTCTGATGTAACATGTTAGACTAATAAAGATTTTATTTGTTCTTCAACTTATCAAATATATAAAAATAAGATATTGTATGCGTGTGTGAAAAATGAGGCAGGTGCGTGTGTGTATATATATATATATATATATATATAAAGTAGACAAAACTTGTCTAAATTATCTGATGAGACATGACTTAAAAACATGTTGCCAAAACATACACAATTAATTTACACACACACACACATATATATATATATATATATATATATATATATATATATATAGGGAAGATGAGACCGAATAGGGTACAATTTCAACGTTTGTAGAATTTAATTTAAAAGAGGGCTCAATACAAAGAAGAGCAATATTTTTTATTTTAGGTTATTCCTTTTTTATTTTGACATGTTTACACATGTCAAAATCATTATAAAAATGTAGTCGTATTTCGATGCGTATCAAATGCATCTCATCAGGTGATTGTAAATTACTGGCGAGTAAACGATTTATTTAGATTTAAAAGCAAAATACAATCTCTTTAAAATAATAAAGGACGATTATAATGTTTGTGGGCTTTACTTAGATCAACCAATTGAATGTGGCCTACATTAAATTTAAACTAAGCTAAGAAGCAAACATTAAGATTTTATATACCATGAATGGGTCATGACACGTATATTGGAAGTCAGTGGTAGCACAGACGTTAAACAAGAGCGGATGTTAATGGATGCATATTTTACACACTAGACAATGTCATTTCCTGAGACAAAATGAGATGACGTGGTAGTTTAACAAAATGTTAAACAAATTAAAGGCTGTCTATATTTCTGAGATGAGGTATTATGTACAGTATTTACATTAGTCTGACAATTGTCCTCATCTTTGTCGCCATATTTGTCACAACGTTTCGACCGTTGTACGCTCCGGCCTTCTTCAGGTGGTTGGAATTTCGAACTGAACCCATTATTTCGATCACTGGGGTAGACTGATCTAGTTCCACGAGCCATGTTTGTCCTCAAGGACACATGGCACAGTGGATAAGAGCCAGTGACAGACCCAAAGAGTGTGAGTACAATACCCGGTTAATCCAGTTGAGAACCTTCAGAGGGAAAAATTAGCAGAAGATAACTGATAACTGACATCCAACAAACAAGGCTCGTGGAACTAGAACAGTCTAACCGAGTGATAGAAATAAAGGGTTCAGTTCGAAATTCCAACCACCTGAAGAAGGCAGGAGCGTACAACGGCCGAAACGTTGTGACAAATATGGCGACAAAGATGAGGACAATAGTCCGACTAATGTAAATAGTGTAAATTAAAGGCTCTGTGAGTTTCCTACAAAATCTTGTTGTAGTTGATAAATAAATGGTTCCTTTAAGAAAAATGTAAATAATGTAAACGTATAGAATTACATGGTAAATTAATATGCAACTGTTTACTAAAGATTCTTTATATACGATATTAATAAAAATAACTAATCAATGCAAAATATTAACAATACCAACCAAATACCAATACATCCGTACACGATGCTATTAATATTACGAAAAGATTAATCCAAAAATATATTAAATCCAAATTAATCTTACAAATAGAAAGATAAGCCATATATGCTGCAACACAGTTCAACAAAAATCTAAGAAAAGCATTGTCAAATTCCAAGTTGAGATTATATATATATATATATATATATATATATATATATATAAACAATGCACCACTGACCCGTATATATAAATAGCAAAGAAATAAAACAACACACATGGCCTGACGATTGCGTCTAGCACGAAACAGCCTGTCGCCTCTAAGTGTTGACTTCAATGTTCACTAAATTATTTTATTTAGATGACCCGTTTAGAAAATCTTTGTGTATAACAATATGAATTAAGCGGATGAATAATGCTAATTTTTCTTATTATTGGAAACCCAGACGACTCACCGAACAGCGGAAGTATACGTTTGTTAGCAGACACCCCACCCCACCAAAATTTAATCTGACTTTATAAAATACATATATTGGATAGATAAGCTGTCTAGGAAGTTTAAAACCCCAAAAAAGATAGAATTTTCCTTAATCTTAACAACTCATAATATTAATATTGTCTGCGGTTATAAATTAAGTAAATTTCTTTGAAAGTTTTTTCCTAACATCGCTTGACAATGGAACGAGACTATGGATTTTAAACGTAATTTTTATAATTAAATTTATAAATTTAGTTTTGAAATATGAAAATTTTCTGTGTCGCGATGGAATAATATTTTTAAAAAGAAAATAATTATGTTTTGCTATACTGTTTGTATCGAGAACTGTCTTTTTAAAATAAAAATATCTGCTAAGAACACCGGATTATAAATCTTACTGTTATTTATTATTATTTTAATATATATATATATATATATATATACACACACAGAGCTAGATGTAGCAACTTATATAAAAAGAGAGCGAGATGTAGCTTTATATAGATAGATAGAGAGGAGATGCTAGATATACCTATATATATATATATATATATATAGTGAGCGAGAGGAAAGATACATATAGCTATATAATAGCAATATATATAGAGAGAGAGAAAGAAAGAGACATGTACATTTTAATATTTTACATAGAAACACATACACACACACACATATATCTGTGTGTGTTTGCGTGTTTAATTAAATGGATTGACTCAGCGTGCCACTAGGAAAGGAGCAGGTGGGGTAACCAAATCGTAGCGGAAACGAGAGTAAAAACTGCCGGGGGCACGATATTATACTTGTATAATTAGATAAACAGCCACCCTACTGCAGACATAACCCTGGCCATTTATCCCCACACGTACCGCGTCTTTTCGAATACATCATACGTATACGCGAACACACACACACACACACACACACACGTTTATGTATGCGTGTGTGTGTATATATATATATATATATATATATATATATATGCTTCACTGGCATGTCTGGATGTGGTTGGGTAAATCGTGGTTTAATGTTGGCATTGTTTCAAAAAGATACACAAAGATGAGATCTGGTTTTGAAATGAAGCCCACAGACAAGGTAGCAATGAAAATGGTCCAGGTGAAGACAATCTTGGCTTCGACTGGCCATACAGCCTTCGGCAGAAACGCAAATCAGTAAGGATAAACAGTTACTGTGCATGCGGAATTGATATGTAGATATGGCTACTGAAAATTTTACGACTATACGAAAATCCTGGCAATCAGGAAGAAAGATTGTTAAATTTTGACCTCCTCACATCTGTCCCCTTTGGAAAACCTCCTAACACAGTAACTGGCCAACTGCGAAAAATGGAATTCTATGCCGTTGTCCGTCTTATTGAAAAGTCTGATGGTGACTATGAAAGAAGCTGAAAATTTTTAGGAAATGTTTTATATCAGAATAATATAACAATTTTTGTTCAGTGTAAAGATGCCAAAGATATCATTGCAATATTTAGTTTGTATGTATATTTAGATTTTCCATGGAAATTGTGAATTTTGCGTTAATCATTCATGCATTAAACAATGTGATGTAAATTATGGAGAGCTATCTATTAACGTGTTTTTTCTCCTATTCGCATGATTAATCACATATTATGGCGTCAATGAGACGTTGGTCTTTTTGCGGGGGGAAATTGTCCAAGCGCATTTCAGGGATATACTTAGAATAAGCTCTGCGAGAGGTTGTTTCACACAATACCGCAAATTGCTACAAAACGAAAACCTTAACCGAAAGCTCAAGAAGTCGAAACACAGATATCATACATGGCGTCAAACCCGTTCAGAAATGTCTAAACTGCCTGCCATATACAACTGTTTCCTAAGATCAATGGTTAAAAATGTCTTTAAGCCCTTAAAGCTATGGATATTGATGTAGACCACACTTCTTTGTACCTTGTGGACTGGCGCTACAGAATCACAAAGAAAGAACTATAAGAAATAGCACGTTCTTTCAACAACAGCAAAAACTAAAATGGATGCCATATGTAACTCGAATAGAAAGTAACCCAGTATTTATTGGTCTTACTCAAAGTGAGACTAATTCTCATTCTGCACTCAGTGTCACACCAAAACATCAGAGAAGGCCGGTGTATCAGAAGGTTGACCTGGAAATTTAACTCATAGCCACAAAATGCATATTCACGCCTCAGGATGTAAACAGGTTTTCGGCATAAAAACGCTTAGCTTGTGCACGAGGCTTAATAGGATGACAATATGTAAGCACCTCACTCAGGAATGAAAGCATAACCAGCCTCTCTCATCTTCTTGAAGACAAGAACCGCGTTCTCAAAGAGTCACAAAGCAACGCCATTCTCACCCCAGTATTAATTGATGAATCCAGAAACAAGAATATTGAATATGAGTGAATTAACCTAGTGTTTTTATTTGTCTGTAAAACGATAACTTTACATGGTGTTATTGCAACAAAAAAAAGCACACCCCGCGGGAAATCTAGTGAGCAAAGTGGGGTGCAAATAGTTTGTAACAAGATTTCGGTCTGTCACCTCTATCAAATGCCATTCCAAAATTCTAACAGTTCAAACCTGACACTATTCCAAAATCAATGTTATGCTGCGCAAACATTCTTCATTGTTTGTGTCATGTGTGATAGACATTTGGGTGATCATGTCTCTTTTTCGATTCGTTTTTGACGTGACGGAAGAAATATTTCAGTAGGTTGCTGTTAGTTTCTGTAGTAGTCTAGTTGCCAACGAAGACCATAGGAACCCGTTTGTTCTGCTATTTAATCCATAGGTGGGAGATAATGGATGGATTCATACATTTGCCAAGATTAGCGAAATGAATGAACAGTTTTCCACTAGAATTCGAACTCGGCTCTCCGATTTCTCATTCCGTACACTTATCCATTAACCTCCTGCACATTCAACCTTGCAGCACTTAGTATTCCTAAAACAGTCCTTCATCTAGGTACTGACTAGGATAGATAGATCGAACGTGAACCGGTGTTTCAACATGTTATGGGAGTAAGTACCCAGCATTGTCTAGTGAAAAGCTTCATTCATAGACTAAGGCAATCTCTTGAGCGTAGAATCTCGCATATTTGACTCCAAAGATTTTTCAAAACTAACTCGTTGCGACCCGACAACCTGTGCCAGTCTTCAGCAGTTCAATGTCAATATCCTACGGCCAAAATGAAACGCAGTAACAGGTGTCGTGGTGTTATTACTACTACCCGCGTAATTGACGATTGTGAAATCACGTGTAATGCAACGTACACTGAATATTGCGTCAAATGACGGATTGAAAAGAACTAGTTTTGATTTGATGGAATGTTCTCCTACGATGAGGATGTGCCATTCTCATCTATTACGTTTTTGCATTATCCGTGAGTCTCAGAAGTTATACTGTACTACTCACATATACATACATACATACATATATATATATATATCCGGCCTTCACGTCTTGCTGGTATACTCTGGCTACGCTTGACTAAGAAACACCTCAGATATTAATCTCCCATATTTTTTTATTCCACGATTAGGGTCGTAGGGGCACCATGTGTACTGCAAGAGTGGTGTTTCGTGGACAAGATAGCCTGACGGAGCCCAATCCTCTCCAATTCAAAATCGGCCTCTCCAAGCGGGTTTTGAATTCAGTTTTTTCTTCCCCTAGACCGGTTACCACCCAAGGCTATAGAATCCACTCTGTTCTGCTATTTACCTATAGCTGAGGGGAAGGAAGTAGATGATCCATACCTTTCCCAAAGGGGTATTAGCACCTAAGTGAATGTAATGGAATTCGAACTCAGCGCACCGATTCCTCAACCCGACCCGCTATCCATTACTCCACCATATTTGTACCCACCAACAACCATTGCGTGCTCTAAAGGTGTCAAACCCTTTCCCCCCCACCCATTGTTGCATTAATTCTTTGCCTATTGTGTTATTCTTAGATTAGCCAGTTGTGTCCGTTTCTACAAGTGAGATAGCTGACATTAATTTCTTGGCACTCGGGTTGTTTAATCACTTTTATCTGTTGGATGTCATAACTGGTTTAGAATATCGTCAATTGGTCAAGCTAATTCATCATTGTCATTCATTCGAAAGTTGGCAACCTCTATTTCTGAAAATGAATTTTTTATAGCGATGTTGATAATATAACTAGTAAATACATTACAAAGAGGAAAGCTCACAAAATTCACAGAAACAAAATATTGATAAAATTCTGTTTAAAATGCGATCTACCAATTTAATGACTAGAACAGAAAATAATTTATCTAAACCTAATATAAAATTTCCTAAAATTACTTAAGAAAAAATACTGCATTAACACGAAAAACAGGAATCTGAAATAGGCGGCAAGAAATATATTTGAAATTAAAGATTGACATTGAAAATAAAAAATGAAATTTTTAAAGCGAGAAATTTTAAAGAAAGTATTGCACTAATTAAAATTCACCGACATTTAATTTATCTCTCCGATTATATGTTGTGTTCCTCATCGCCACTGACTTCAGTCCTTCAGGCCATAGCGACTGCAACAACGAAAGACAGTTTCTTTTTTCTTATTTGTTTTGTTATAGTTGAGAGACAGACGTGGAAGCATTGATTCTAGGAGACAGCGGGAGGAAGATTTTCAAGCGAAAGTCATGTTCGCTCGTTGGCTTAGCATTTCGCCACGTGCAGACTAGACTCTCTAAGGAATTTGGGCGTGGAAAGCATCTTGACGCTTCAAACATTTTGCGGCCATCAGTCGACTCGCGCCGTTTTGGTCTAAAAATGGGATCCCTCACTCTCAAAATTAACCGTCCATGACGTATTCTGACGAATCGCTCGATATACCTGGCGTGCGAAATTACTGTTATTACAATATGGGATCATTAAAAATTACAGCGACAGCCAAGACCTTCCTCCCCGCCTTCAAAAAACTATTTATGCAAGTTTCATTAAAAAATTAAAAGGATAAAAATAGTGGAAGCATTAATAATAAACAACAAAATACTAACATTCAATGACAACAATTATGAAAACAGCCACAATGTGTTGACAATATTTGGAAAATAATAATGAAAAATAAATTCTCATCACTCAAGATAGGTATAAAAAGAATCTGTACATTCTATTAAATAATTTTTAAAAATCACCTTTAGTAATAGCTAATAGATTAGCCGAAAGCGTTCGGATATAGAGAACATTCCGGTAGATTTTAAACACTTTATGTTCAGAAAAGAAATCACATACAATTTCAGTACCCCATCAGTCGTCTTTAACATATATATATATATATATATATATATATATATATATATGTAGAGAGAGAGAGATAAAGTAGGCAGGGTGGTGTAATGGATAGTCTCGGATTGAGGAATCTGAGATCCAATCAAATACATTACATTCCCTTAATACATAATAGTATATTTAATACTTAAAGATATGGATCATCTTCTTCACCCAGCTATGAGTAAATAGCAGGGCAGACTGGGTTCTATAGTCTTGGATGACAACTGGTCTAGAAGAAGGACAACTCTGAATTCAAAACCCGTTTTGGGACTTTCTTGCAAACGGTGCATGAAGTCTCTGTATTCTTCTCTTCAAAAACTGTAGTTGGTTTTGCACAGAGCATTCACCACTCTATCAGTTGATAGGTGACAACGAGAGAGTCCACGATATAATATTAACTCTATCCATAAAACTATTATTAGTCTGAAGATATTCCTTGTTTGGGCGAATATCGTCCTCGTCACTTTCTTTTTCATTGTATTACACGCTTGAAGATACTCTGTCGTCGTTTAACTCTGAAACGGATGTTCCATTAGAGATCAGCGGATATCGACAATTGAAGTTTGAACATTTTTTCCACCGACATGGACATCATTTAAACATGATTTCAAACTAAATGACTACAACTTGATTCATGTGGTTGATATTTACAAGAATCTTTGAGGGTACGTTATTTCCTGATTTTTTTCTTTTTGCCGGCAAATAAAGCAGCCAAAGCCAGTGCTTCGCCTGCTTCCATATATCTTTAATGAAAATGAGTAGCGACAACTTACTGCGAAGAACGTACAACTTCATTGTTCCTTGAATGATTCAAGGCGTAAGATAGTGTTAAAAATAGTAAATTTTAGTAACCTACCATTTGCTTCGTTTCCCATTTTATTTTTTTAAATTAAAGGAGCTAAAATATAATTTTAATAATTTTGTATGTTTTGAAGATATAGATTAAATGCAATAAAATGTTTGGGAACAAGTAAGAAAAACTTTTTGTGTCTCTATTTATCTAGCGTCATCAGAAAAATCGGAAATAAGCATAAAATTTACCTTACATAAAATCAAATTTTTAACTGTTTGGCGGGCAATTTCGGCAAACTTTTCCTGCTGTTTGAGAGTTAACTTAAATAATTTTATCGCGTTCATCTATAGTATTGGTTCATTTATGTTAAAATAAAAAATACTACTAACATATTTTACTCAGTTTCATACAAGTAAAAACAACGGCATCTGATTGACTCGTTAAAAATAACTGACATCGATCAGTTTAATAACAGGAAAGAATATCTTCTGTGGAAAAAAATCTTAAATATATCAGTGAGACGGTTAAGGAATACACTTAAATACACAAAGGAATTATTTCCGGCGATAGATTTTATCTTTAGTTTGGCTTATCTTAATTTACTTCTTTTAACTCCACCTATATTTTAAAATAGCAACATTACTATATATATATATATATATATATATATATATATATATATATATATATATAGTGCTAAAAATAGACATATTTCCCCATTAACAAATGCACGCAAGAACGTCTCCTTTAAAGATTTATTAATACATTTTATAATGATTTCTGCATGTCTGTTTTAAGCCTACTCCCTATAATTCAACTTCTTTGTTAGTGTTAAACAAACGGCTATGATTTGATCTTTTCTATGAATAATTTCGTATAATAAAGCCATAACTTTGTTTGGTCAGTTAAACTAATCAGAAACTTGACTAGCTCTGTTACTTACTTAATTTTGATCGTGATTATGAGATATGGTTTGACTAACATCCTTATCATAAAGATCCGCCCTAAAACGAACATTAGTTAGTATGTCTCTCAATTTTTGAGTGTGCACCTCAATGGTTACAAAGTTTTTCCGATCTGCTTCAGATTAAATTAAACGTAATAAATATCCGCTCATGCCAGCTCTTGTACAGTAGTTCCAATGTCATTCTTACGTGCAACTGTTAGTCTGTTCGATCCTTTCTGGGGGCACCACTAATCTACGTCCGTGTCAAAGGAATTTTGAAGTCATTGCGAAAAGTTCGTTTTTTATGACTATCAGTAAAGCCAACCCCAACTTATCACCCTATCATTTTGGCATTCAGCCAGTTTAATCTTTATTCTCATATTTTCGGACATACTCATTTGTATTGATTGTCTGCACTAGGCGTTTCCTTTCGTACGCTTCGATGTCATACATTTACAGGGGGTTGTTTAAAAATAATTCTATTAAACTTGCATGCGTTTTATGTTTTCGTTTCTCACAATTGATACGAATTCTGTATTCTAATGCCTAGTGATAATGCGTCTTCATAATAGTGTGCTTACCGTAGAGCGATGGTCAACAAACTAATTTTACAAACTGTTTCTTGGGCGTTTTGCTTCGATATAACAAGCCTTTCAAGAGCGTAAACGATGATGACTTATGAGAGATACGGATTATCGGAATTAATTTTCTTTTAATCGCTCCATCTCCTCAGACGGGAAATCATTCTTCACAGATGACTAGATGGATCTATGAACTAGATAACAAATCACAATTTCTGAGCGTAGAAAATGAACTCTGCAATGCAAAGATAAGAGAGAAAATCATGTAATCAACTAAAAAATTGAATTACTACAACATGAGGAAATTTATGCTAGGTTTACGATTGCATGCTAATCTCCAAACAATTGTTAGAGGAAGGAATTAGTTTGATTTTCTTAAATTTGCTCATGTATAATGACCTTGTGCCAAACTAAGGTAAGGTTAGTCAGTTATATGATACACGCTTAGGCGATTATGTATCTTTGAATACATGAATGGCGAGGCATCTTTTTTCCCCGCAGTAGGTTGCCATTTCTTTCTGCTGTAGAACAGTTGCCATCCAAGGTTGTAGAACACGGTCTGTCCTGCTATTTACCCATAGCGTGAGAAGAAAAGTATTCATACCTTACCAAGGGTATTAGCACGTAAGTGAATGTAATCGATTCGACTAGAATTCGAACTCGGCTCTCCGATTCCTCAATCCAAGCCACTATCCACAAACTAATATTCAACGTATCTGCCATAGATCGACTTATACTTATCTATACTAACCGTCCTATATAATGTGTAGTATGCACTATAGAGACTATTACAATCACTTGACATAATTTCTGTACTTTGTTCACCATATGTAGGAATAAAAGTTTTAATGTTTTTTGTTTGTTTTATGTAGCAAGTACTTTCAGGGCGTAAGTGATCATGACTCTCCACAATTTGCTGTTATTTGTTGATTTAAGTAATGTTTTAGCAGTTTCATTGTCCAGTTCCACCCGTCTTTCACAGAAAATTGTTCAGATGGTCATTCAATGTAATCTACTGAAGTTTTGTCTTTTGATTCTTTTGATATCGCTTGTGAATGCGAAATATTATAAGCGATATTTCCTCTTAATGTGTCCATGAATGATAAAGGCCTCCTGACTGTCAGTATCAGTTTATTGTTGTTCTTGTCTTCCCTAAGATTATGTCGTGGCACCACGTCTTTTTTACGTCTTCGTCGTTGCTCCACGTCTGCTTTACGTCTTCGTCGTTGCTCCACGTCTGCTTTACGTCTTCGTCGTTGCGCCCCGTCTTTCTTACGTCTTCGTCGTTGCGACACATCTTCCCTACTTCTTCCTTCTTATTCACGTGTTCAGTAAATGGCATTGATAGCAATGATCGTTAGAACCACATTTTCGTCACTTCAAGACACCTCTTCATTTGTAAGCAATGTGTTCAGTACTCGCTGCCATATGAGAGCCTAGATTCCAATGTAATGTGTTCCATTTATATTAGGAATTTATAGTTTTCTAACTATTGTTATTTCTTGCCGTTAATATATCATTTGGTGCACAAATTTCCCTCCTTGTGTTTTCAGATTGCTCCAAATAGCAGGTTCTATCTGCTTGAAATATAATTTTAGACGACAAACTATGCGTGTCCCTATCTTGATAGCAATCGGTCCTTCCTCTTAACAGTGACAGAATTAGCTTCTTCAAGAGATGACATCACAATGTAACGCGAATGCATTAAATTGTTTAGAAGCTATTAAACTCTTCTCAAATATATTGCTAAACTCAATAGAATGTGACTCTACGAGTATTAAATAACATCAAAGTGTAAATTCAATTCCTTAAATTGGTTACAGGATCTTTTTAAAGATGTTGCAAATTGTCAACATTCACCGTTGGAATGAGGCTTTAGAAAATGAAGAAGTTGCTTCTAAATTAAGGGTTTCGATTTACATTCTTTGGAACCGTTATTTTAGCCTCGTTACAGATTATATATCTTGTGACAATTATCCAGAGAGTTTTAGTTCATCTAAGAGGATATTTAGGGATATCCAGAGTTACTTTTGAGAGGGATATATTCTTAAAAATATTTTCCTTTAAATCTACCTCTGAAAGCTTTCCATATTCATTTTAATGCTTTAAAATGAAATCATTAACTCGAATAGAAAGAAAACTTTTCTAGAAAAAACATGCTAAATTCCAAGGCTTTGAAGTGAACCTCAATCATCGAAGCTATAGTTTTCTCGTTTTAAATTGTGATAAAATCTTGACTCCTCTTTCTCGTGAATTTGATATTTTTTGTTATGTCGATTTCCGTACCTTTCCTGTTCTCTTACATTTACTGATACCATATCCTGTTTAGATTTCTTCTTTTTTTTCGGTTCTTCTTCTTAAGTTTCTATCTTTTAGTTTCTTTCCTTTCTTCATTTAATGTTTTCCTCTGTAGCCCCTTCATTGCTTTGTTGTTCTACTCCAATGTTTAAATTTTCATCCATTAAAATAATCTTATTCCTTTTCTTCTTAGTTTTCCTTCTTTATTTTCTGTCTCGCTTTTTCTTCTTTCGTTTTAGTCTATTCATTTTTTCCCTTATTCGTTTTCTTCTTTTCTTCGCTTTCTTCGCACTACCATTCGAATTATTTCTTTCTTTCTTACACTATGCTGGCATGCGGTATTTGTCAATTTCGTCCTTTCTTTCATCTTACTCTCTTTCTATTCCAGCTCAACTGTCCATAAGTAAAAACGACAACTGCGGCCTAGTGAAAGAGCTTCCATAGAAGGATGACATTCCATTTAAGATCATTTGATTCCGTTCAAAATAGATTTAAAACCTCTTAGCAAAGGGAAAATGAAGCAAGATTAAATTACTTTACGTTCGATTAAATTAGACAAAAGATAAAGCAATGTGAACTGTACGCCATGAGTTTTGGGCGGGAAATTTTCGCGCCTAGCCAAAATGTCAGAGAAAGTGTATTTATATGAAGATCAAAAAGGTTTACTACTACTAATGGTTAATAAAAATAAATCACGGCGTTCTAAATATAAAAAAATCAAAGTGTCAATGTAGAAACAGGAAAGCAAATGTCCCGTAAAAATAATGTTACTTCTGCAAATATATTCATAAAAGATTTTCTTCATTTCTGATGTCTTTGTTAATCGCTGAATTCGAACAACGTATGTGATTCAAAATTATTACGTATTTTGCCGCTACGTTTTGTGAAAGGTTAGGTTTTTAATAGTCTTAGAAAGTATTTTGTTAATAAATAATTTCTTTTCTTTTGAAAATCTGAACATCAATTATTCTTATATTTATATATATGTTTATCACTCTTTATTTTTTCTTTGTTTCTCATTCTAACTATCTCAAATGGCTAACATTTCTCGATATTTTGTATGTTTTTTTCACACTACATCTACAACCAAGCTTTTGCTATATTTTTTATCATTTCCTTTCGGTTTATGTACGACCCACATTCATTTTCTCTTATATAAAGAGTTAGTCTAACGTCCAAGCAATTTCACACACAAACACACGTCGAAAAGTGACACAAAGTTCTTCATCCATGGAAACAAAGGTGTTGTATAGAAATTGCCTTTAAACTTTTCATCAATTCATCCCAAGCAGGGTGATAATGCTACTAAGACACAAGGGGTTACTGAGAGTGAAAGACAATGAAAAGGCTTTAGAAGGAACCGGAAACCTAATCCTAAACAAGAGATAAACTAATACTGTTCGACCTTGAAGTAAAGAAAATCGGACCATAGGCGAACATATTTACCTCTATTGAGGTAAAAATAATAGTAAATAAAATTAAGATTTACTCTCGTATTTGAACTTGAGATTTTTGACATCATTCAATCTATAAATATCACATGATTATTTTATAGGAACTAGGATTTTTGCAGTACGCATTCGCATTTTCAAAACCTCACAGTATTTAGTACTGTTGAAGTTATCGCTAACATTTTTTGTCGAAATTCACAAACTCTACCTTTCGTTCAATTTTTCAAAACAATGGATGAATTTTTAATAAGGTTATTTGTTTGGAAAATACTTTAACAAAATCCGTACTTCACGCTTTATTTAAATTGAATTGAAATTAGTTCTGTTATTCTATTTTATAAGACATCATGGTAAAAAGATTTTTTTATGGAAATTTCTTTTATTCTTTTAAAAAGCCAAGTATAAATCATTCGGATTTTTTACTCTTGAGCATGCAACAAACAACTGCCTATGCATAAATGTTTCTTTCTGAAGCCAAATTCCAATATTTTGAATCGTTTTACCTTGTGATTTTCTTAAAGTTCTCACAAACGCAAGATGAACTGGAAACTGGATTCTTGTATATGAAAAGTTAAAGAAAATACTTACAAAAAAATATTGCATTGTTATTAAATAAGTATGTTATTTTGATCATTAAACTATTTTTAAAATACTGAGAGTATTTTGTATGTTAAATAATAAAGCCTTTAATTTTTCAAAAAAATTAAAATGTATTGCACAAAGCTACGCCCCTAGTAAATCCAACCGTACTTTGTGTCCCCTTGCCTGTTTGCACTTCTCCCAAAATTTGCTTTCGTTCGGTCAATGTATAGCTATTTTACAGGCTGTGACGGACGGACGGACAAATGGAAGTAACATAATTTTATATATAGATAGATAGATTTAGTGATAGGAAAACAATGTAGAAAAGAAGAAAATTGCAAAGAGTCTACTGAGCAAACATGAAAAAATCAAAACACTGTCAAAATAACACTGTTCAGACACGATTATTTTGGGTTAATGTTTGGCGTAATAGTCAAACAACACGGTTTAGACAACAGTTTTCGGTTGTTGCTGTTTTCTATGTTGCCATCGAATTCATGTTGGTTGACAATATCGTTTAAGCTTCCAACCAGTCGGCTAGACATTTGCTCCATCCAATGTAGCTCTATATTCATCAATAAATCCATCCAATGTAGCTCTATATTCATCAATAAATCTAAATATACGGTTAAGAAATAGATTTCTATGTACGTCTTCGCCCAACTTAAACCTTTCTCAAGGAGACGCTTACTTGAATAAGTCAGTTTGTTCTTTTCATATATTTGCCTGTCGTTCATAATGTTCTGCACCTTTCCTCTGTTTCTGTTGACAACACAAGATTCTCTGAATATCTAACTGCAAATAAGTCCACCATTCTTGATTAATACACTTTCAATTATTCTCAAATCTATTTTATAACATTAGTCACGCCACTTTTTTTTTCTTGATAGTTGTTTACAATTTCTTTTATGGTTATTTTATAATCTCTCTTCAAGTTTTCGTAATTTCCAATAATGTGTTCCCATTCCCCAACAAATTTATAGTAACTTATTTCTCTTTTTAGATTAAATCTTACTCAAAACGCCGGGCAGTCTTTCTATATCTTAATAAATAAAGCATAACTATCAATAATTATATTATATATACATATTTGCTAGACAAACAATCTTCGATTGGAATAATGAGAACACTTAACATTATATATATATATATATATATATATATATATATATATATATATAAACTAAAGTAGAAACAAAGAGCAAAGCTTTCATATATTCAACATGTTTAATTATTTATCTTCCAAATTTATAGATAACTGGAAATTTCCAAATAAATTTATGATTAAGCAAAATCAATTACGTAAATTATTAAATTTATAAATGCGTCCCTCCCTGTTCCATCATAATATCCATATTTTCAACTTATACGCACATATATATATATATATATATATATATATATATATTAGAGAGACACTGTGGACATAAGAATCAGAACTGGTGGCTTTAAGTTCTACCCTTTAGGCCAGATGTATTCAACCAGAGAGAATTCCCGGGTTTCAGTACGGGAACCTTTTATTGTTTTTTATTATTATTATTTACAGAATTTTATTTGTTAAATTACAAAATGCTGACATTCTATTGAGTTATTTTTGATTGAAGTAAACGAGCTTGTTTAATAATTATTTATGAATGAAAACAAAATTACTGTACATGTATTCAAGTTTAAAAATCCATCAACATTTTCTATTGCTAATAAATTTGTAAAACTGCTCTATGAAAAATAATCAATGTGAAAGTGCATTTACTAATATGGAAAAGAATGAAGATTTTGAATAATGTATGCATATAAGCTAAGATGAATTTTTTGAGTGGGACAATCTTTGAAGGGGCGAATGACATTGTACTTTACATGCAGTGGGCCGAAAATTTGAAAAACACTGCTTTAGGCGATGTACAAACCAACGACCTAAAACAAAACAAAAAACGTGCTCTGTTTATAGGACTCTGGGAGTTGTTTTTTCAATAAAAAAATAAATAATATATATATATATATATATATAAGAAATATAGTCTTAAAGTGTGCTATATTTAAGTGCTCAATATCAGAGATAGAGCGTGTGTAAATATAAAAGTGAACATAGCTAGTCAACACTTAGAGGCGACAGTCTGTTTCATGCTAGATGCAATCTAGCATGAAAAGACTGTCGCCTCTAAGTGTTGACTTCTATGTTCACTTTTATATATATATATATATATATATATATATATAGCTTAATTTGTTATGGTAATGTAAAGTTAGTTGAATTTGCCATATATATCAGGGAAGAGTGTTCAACAGCGACGATATGACGCTTGTATAAAATGATGCCGTCGAGTCCACTTAGCACTAAAAGACAATGGTTTTACGTTAAAATCTTCCATTTTTACTTAACACAATAAATAAAAACAACAGAGTAGAAACCTCATCTGATTCAACCAACCGCAAAATAAAAAAAGTTAGAAACAAAGATATGTAAAATATTTAGGGGATATTTCCCAATATCAATATACGGCACAAAATATTCAACTGAAATACTAAATTAGGCCTTCACTGAAAGCATGCTACATTTCATTATAAAGGAGAACAATTATCGGAAGTGACGCTTATATTCGCCACTTGTAACTGTTGAAAAAAAAAGTATGAATGCTCATTCAATGGTAACTGCTTGTACCAAACTAAATAAGATCCAAAAGAAATCCAAAATAAATGTGTATATGAATAAGAGGGAATCCCTAGAAACAGGATCACCATTCAATAAAGAAAAAATTTCAAATGGCCCAGAAACAAAACACACCAAAATTTAAATGGAAAGTAAAACAGTTTATTACAACAGAAAATAAGTCTTTTGCTTTGAGGAAAGCAGCAATCAGTACATTTTCAGAATAGTATAAACTTAGGAACAAAAGATGTTTCTAAAAGCAATAACGAAAAACAATTATTGCAGTGTTCCCAATAACTACATTAGGGCGAAACATTCTAAATAACATTCCATAATTTCCAATACACAAATTGGCAACAAAGAACAATAAATGATAAATTTCAAATAATTAAAAATTGTTGTAGCATATCTACGGACGATAATGGGTACAGCTACCTGGCCCAGTTTTATACTGGGTCTACGGGGAATTTTTGGCCGAGCCTACGGTCTCGGTTACCCCACATTAAATTCGGCCTTGTGTTGGTAGATATCCTGCAGTTGGAGACTCCTTATAGAATTCACTAGACTTACTTCTGGCAGTTGACTACTACTTCTATGCGCCGCTGGCCAATCTTATATGTGTTGTTCTTGTCCTAAGTATTATCGTTCATTACCAACCTTCGTATGATTATTCTATTCAGTAACCTTCCCTAGGTTACAACACAAACAAAATGGGAAAGTCTCGTGACTATTAACAAACAAAAATATTACACCTAAATAGATAAATTGTAAGAATTTTTGCCAACGAAGCAGGATCTGAACAGATTATTTAAGCGAAATCTTTCTCGTCATAGATTCCTTAAAGATGCTGTTCAGACATTGCTTGATCGGCAAACCTTTTTCGTGGCAGAGTCGGTTAAGGTACGTCAGATCTAACGATATATTACCTCTGCCAATGGGATGAAGGATCGAATCCTGCCGTAGAGCGCATGTTTCTCTTTAAAATGTTTTTTCGAATATTCAGACCAGTAGACGAAAATGAATAAATATATTGTTTAATAAGTAAAGGGAACATTTACTCAAAAAAGAGTATCAAGTAAAATAACGTTTAAAATGATATATTGTCGAATTAATAAATAAGTCATTAATTCTTTAGAATATATATACATGCACACACAAATATCAGGCAACTTAGTCCTATAAAAATCGCATTATTTAAAAAATCTTTTTCATATATATATATATATAAAAATAAATAAAGGTAAGCAAAAAAGTTCTGTCCGTTTTTAAAGAAAAAAAAGAAAACGCTTCACAGTATGTGTAACTTATATTTAGTCATCGAAGTGATCGCCATCGGCATCCAGCACCTTCTGCCAACGTGTCTCCAGATGTTCAATGCCCTTGCGGTAGAACTCGGGGGGTTTTGACGCAAAGAAGTCTGTGAGGGCTTTGCGCAAGTCTGCTTCATTGGTGAAGGATTTCACACGAATATGATTATCCAGGGAGTGGAAGAGGTGGTAATTGGATGGCGCAAGGTCAGGTGAATAAGGTGGATGGCACAAAGTCTCCAACCCAAGTTGCTGTATGGTATCCCTGCCCACTCGCGCGACATGCGACCTGGCGTGTCATGGAGGAAAAGCACACTATTGCGATTCACCAGTGCTGGCCCCTTCTGACGCAATGCCTGTTTCACACGTTTCAATTGCTGCGAGTATAGATCTCCAGTGACCGTTTGGCCCGTTGGTATCAGTTCATAATGAACCACTTGACGACCTGTCCACCAGACACAAAGCATAATCTTGCGTGGGTGCATAGGCGGTCTTGCGGGACAGCATACTGAGGAGACAACCAATGTCTGGAACGCCTGGGAGTTTCGTACAGAACCTACTTTCATCACTGGCAAGCACTCGATTGAATAAGGATGCGGTACGATGGCGAGAAAGCAGCGATACGCAGGCTGTCACTCGTTGTCCCTTGTGGACTTCCAACAGCGTTTGTGGAACCCACTTGCTCAGTTTGTACGTCTTACCTAGGTAATGCAGGTGAAGTCTGTTTCATCGGAAACGTTGACATGTCTTGCAAGTTCACCACACGTTAGACTACTGTCCTCATCAATGGCCACCTTCAGGACCCCGTCATTCAAGACCTGCGGTCGTCCACTGCGAGGCTCATCATGGAGAGACAAATCTCTCGACTTGAATTTTCGAAACCAACGCCTTGTAGTACGTTCATCCACAGCACTATCCCAAAACACTTGACTTATGCGACGACTTGATGCAGCTGCTGATAAGCCCACTTTGAAGTCGTAAAGCTAACAGCCCCGACCGCGATCTCTAGACACTTCCATCCTTCTCATAGCTGTCCGGCTTATAACTGATGGCCGGGCACGGTGCGCGTGTTTTTTTATAACGCCTGACGTTCCTACTTCCGGCTGTACGAATTTGAAAACAATTGCTACACGCATTTCGTATATATTTCAACTTCATTCAATGACTAATAAAAAAAATGACAGAACTTTTTTGGATACTTTGTATATAATCATTCGCAGACAGTACTGTTTCGTTGTATCGCATCTCCTTAGTGCGACTAAACATCCGAATGCCTCAAGCCAGGACCGAAACCCGACCAATTTGGTTCAGTCAGATTTTCTACAACAAAGGCAGAGAGAAAAGGCTAATTCGAGCGTATTGTTTTAAGGAAGCAAACGCTAATCAGCCAGAGTGCTCTAATTCATTTTACTGAAGAGCTTTGATTTGCGTAGGTGATTCTTGTTTATAGAATCAGCCTATCTCTCAACATTGCTCAATTGAAATATATTTTCAAGAGCTTATATATATATATATATATATATATATATATATATATATATATATATAATGGTTCGTTAAAACCGACTGACAAGGTACTGCGATTAGTCTTTTTATTTAAATTTTCTGTGTCCATACAAGTATTTTCTTTTCTGTACACAAACTATAAACCTATCCAACATTCTATATATCAGTGCACTTTCGGCTATTCTTTTAGCCATTAACAAGGAAGATTTTTATTTTATTATTGAAGAATGTATAGTTTTTTATGCATGTATCTGAAGTTGTTTTGGACGTGTTCATAGTTAATGTTATTGTGTGTTAGCTTTTCCTTTTATTATTCCATTATTTTTAATCTTTTTATATATGTTTGCGACTATTATCCTTGTATTTTCTTATAGTATATTGCGTATGGAGTTTTCCATGTGTCTTTAAATAAAAGAAGCTTAATTGGAGTATCTTGTCATTAACGAAACTTGTATAAAAACGTTCCAAATTCTCCACCACCGACAACATTTTATCTACGGCGCAAAAAAAAACGAGGTTGCAAAACTAAAAGCAGTCACGACCAATAACACATATAACAAAAATTACACAAAATTCATAAACCTGTCCTCCAAAACTCTTTCCACTAAACTTGCAACAAATTAGTCATCCCTAATACTAGGATCGTTACCACCACCCCAAGACAATCAGAGATATAATTAGCAAGAAAAAACAAAACACCAATTCAAATGCCAGGACATACCAAATTAATTGTCTATAATGCAAAAATGTTTCTGGTGGAGACATCACTAGATATCGAAAAGCCCGAATCTACGAATACAAGAGGGACTTGCGTTTGGTCAAAGGATCTCTCTCGTTTTGCGATGCTGGACATAAATTTGATTTCACTAATGTGACCCTAATTTTAAAAAAAGGACAGAATACTTTAAGGAGAATATACATTGAAAACTTAATAGAAACAATATTATCAAGTATAAATACACGCCTAAAACATTATATCGCCATCTTTCTTTGAATCCTTATATGTATTTAATACAAAGAATGCATTCTTAAGAAGCAATACATAAAATCAGTACCCTAGGGCAAAATAAAAAAAAAACTACTAGACAGACAAACGCACGAATTACAAATACACATTACCATTCGTTGCCCACTTAAACATACAAAATTCTTCACAAACTTACATACACATAGAATTAAACATGGTTTTAATACACGTAACACTTATCTGACTAATGAGAACTGACTCAAACATAATTGGAAATATCAGTGTTTTCTGTCATTTTGTCTGTTTTCTCCCAATCTTTGACGAAGCTTTAATAACAGTGAGACATGTTAGATTGATATACGGTTCATATTTGTACTTTTGAACATGCAGCGTAAATTTACTGCGCGTTCAAAAAATGCTAAACTGTTAATAGCATCACACATTTTTTAATAAGACATCTTTCGACAAGTATCACATTCATTTTCGTCTTGGAATTTTACCTGAAATTAAGAAAAAAATAACATCTATGGCTGAGGATGGTAAATGTTTTTACCGAAAGTACTTGCAAGCAATATGGACTGAACATCTAATCCATTGATCTGGGTAAGGGCACGTACAAACCATACACTAAGAATTTATACAACCGCAAGTACGTCGACAGAAGATCCAACCACTATAAAAGGATACTTGACAATTTGCACAAATCGATACACGAGGTTATCAACCAACTCCAGTAACAAAGAAATATTCGACGATAATAACGCTAGTTAAAACAAAGGGCTAGAACGCAGTAAGCACAATGTGAAAATGGATTATGTAGTAAGAAATAATAACAAAGATAAAAAAATAAGCTAAAACAATGCAAACGTAACATAATATGGTTCAACCCGCCATACCACAGTAATGTCAAAACCAATGTAGTTAGAATTTTCGCAAGCACTTTGGTCATTCTCCAACTCTATAAAAGATTTATTTTATAATTACATATCCCAACATAACAATAATGTAAGCAAAGCTCCCGAACAAAACACTAAAACATAATCATACTAAAAGTCAATGCAACTGCCGTAAAAATGTAACCTGCCTATTAAATGACCAGTACATGACTGAAGGCATAATATACGGAGCTAGGATCAGTACAGCTGATGATGTTAAATATTACATTTGATCCACCAAGAACAGTTGGAAATCGCGTTTTTAACACCACAAAATGATGCTGAGCAATATCAAATACAACAACTGCACATCCCTTTCAAAGCATATTTCACGTTTAAAAAAACAGCCACCAGAACCCAACCATTAGCTGGGAGATAATAGTGAAAGCTAAGGTATAGAGTGGAAAGGGAGATAGATGTAACTTTCGTTTGTTGGAGAAGCTTATGATATTAAAACACTTAACGGGCTGAATGTTCGAGAAATTTCGTAGAAAATATGCGCTCTCCGACAGGAAGTTGAAGCCCTAATGGGAACCGTCATATAGCCTAACATGCCGTTTCCATTTAGCCAGAGAGGAGCGCCTGGTTAGCAAAGTCCGAATTACTGTTTATAAGCACATACCTTCGACGACTTTTCTCGATCTATCATATTGATAGGCCGATAAATGTAATTAATACCGTTTAATTAAAAACAGAACATTTGGTTTTATGAAATTATTTCTATAAAAATAACGTATAAACAGAAAATAGTCGGACTTTATCTATATCATAATATATATATATATATATATATATATATATATATATATATATATATATAAAAGATACGAAAGTTCATTGGTGTCAATTTTTGCGTCTCATTTGTAGCCAAAACTTTCCCCTATCTCAAGTATATTCGTGCTTTCTGTGTCAACAAGGATATTTATGAAAGTGTATACATATATATCTGTGAGGGAGACAGAGGGGGGTGAGATTATGGGTGGGTGTAAGCGTATTGGAAACAAATCCTAACCAAATAAGAAACCAGTGGACATTTGTATCTTTTACATTTAGCAACATAAAAGCTTGCATGCTGTGGTCAACCTCCTGCCACAAGTTGTTTATCGAACATGAGAGAACAGAATGATAGTACGCCAAAGCACGGCGCAGTGTTACCGGAAAAAATATCGGAAGATAACATTGAGTAGATATCTTATAACCTCAGGAAGTTTAACGTGCAGAAAAAATGGCGAACGTCAAGCAGAATACATATATATATATATATATATATATATATATATATATATATATATAATATCAACTTAAGTACTGTTATAGAGCGAAATCATTCTTTCTGTAAACATCGGGTATATTTTATATTGTAAGTACATTAGCTATCGTGTCCATTTTCAGATACCCTGTTGCAGAGAGAAATACCAAAAAGAAGCATTATTAAATGATCAAGACAAACATAAATATGTTTACATATTACAAATATGTTTAAAACCTAAAGTATATAAAATCCAATTCTTTACAGATGTTGTAATCTAATTCATCATATTTTTCATACAATTAAAATACATTTATTCTTTTATAATTTCCCTTCAATGTGCCGTGTCACTTCATAATGTGCGTCATCATAGCGCTCCACAATTTCTTATGCTTTTCAACCTGTAAATCACGGCTGACTTTATGATTTGTAAGCATCAAGTTCTTTCTTCTTCTTCACCTTTTTATGTTTTGTAGCGATCAAGGATTTTTCTCATTACACAAGATTGTAGCGGAAAAGTGACTTTAATTTGTGTTAACAAGTCAAAGCGATAAATCTTTCAATCCCTGGTTAGTCTTAACTCAAATAATTTGGTCTGGGATGCAGGTCGTGTGGAAGTTCTAATCTATAACTTTTCCTAATTAAGATGATAGTGGGGAGATATTTCAGCTCCATGAAAGAGGAAGCGTTCTGTCCACTAGTGGCAGAGCGCCGCACCCACCAATCAGACCTACGAAGACCGAACACTGTGACACTTCGCTTTTCTCATTTTCTAGCAGCTGACGGTCTTGATTTTGAAAAACGTGAATAAACCAGAATTATTTTCTCAACTGCTTCATGGTTTTTCGGCAATGAGGTTACTTTTCGATAATGTATTTTCTTCATCCAGTGATCTGAGACGAGTCATCTAAATTTTATCCAGGCGCACTTTTGCTAATATTTTGTGTGTTTGACCGCCTTTTTTCTACACTTCGATTTCTTGGCTTTTTCTTTTGAGATATAATCTCTGGGACACTTTTAATGCCTTCCGCATCGACTCCATGGGATTTGTTCTGTCGATACTTACTCTTTTTGCTTGGTGCATAATGCATTCACATAACCTGAATAATAGAAACTAGCGAGTTTTTTTTTTGTCTGAATATCTGTGTTATCATCATTTATACAATTTATGTTCAGACTATTGTCCTGGTCTTTGTTGTTTTTATCACGACATTTCGGCAGTGTGGCCTCTGATCTTCCTCAAGCGTATATCGATTTGGTTAACCTACGGGGAATTCTGAACTGAACACTTTATTAAATCTACCGAGGTAAACTCTTCATGTCTCGAGATATCGTCTCGTTCTTATTTTAATTTAGTACTGTTCAACTATTGTTCACACGTTTCACCTGAGTGCAAGTAAACACTACCCGCTGACAATGGCCTAGTAGAGTGTAAAGATTGTCCGTAGGGCCTGTTGTCTGAAGTGCTTTCGGCAACTTCTTTAGTCAATTTCAGGGTGGGGGGGGTGTTAATTTTTGTTAATTTCTTTCCACGATTGTCTTTTAAGATGTATTTTGCACTGCATATTGTATGATATGATGGTTTATTCCGAGTCCCGCGAAATAAACGTGGATTAAATTCAAGTTGGCATTTTTCTATTTAAAAAAAAAACAAACTTTAGCCCGGTGTTTTCATTATTAAATAAAGTGATATCATTACTGGGTGACAGACGTTATTTTGCTTCTCTCACAGCACGATATCTTTGGTTACAGGATTTATGAAGGATGATCGTGTCATCAACCAGCATTTTCTTTATGGATTCTTGTTGATTCTGGATAGCTAAATTATTTTTTATACACCTTGATTATATAAGTGTCACCTGAAGTAAGTGCTCACAGGGTAATGGTAATATATATATATATATATATATATATATATATATATATATATATAGTGTGTGTGTGTATAGTATATGTATGAATGTATGTAGTGTGGGATATATATATATATACATACTTACATACAATTTTCTAAGCGTTGCTTAGATGTGGCACAAGGTCTATAGTATGGGGCACCTAGGGAGGATCGAACTCACTTTTCAGTCGTAACTGATCTAGAGAGAGACGCTTACTAACCATTACACCACGACAAGGTGTCATATACATATATATGTGTGTGTGTATGTATGTATAAATTGTTGTCTAGATTACGCAAAAATGAAAATAATACAGACATCGCATTTTAACAGATATATTTACCAAAATTACACAAGAAATTTCTTCTAAAAATAAAGAGAAAATTTAAAGAATAACATCGCCATTGGCTACAGACACGACATGCAGAATCTCGTGCAACTCTTCTGGACAGTCGCCTTGTTTAAGTTGGTGATCCTGCTATCATCATAGCCTTCAGTTCATCTTTTTTGTTACAAGGAGTTTTGCGGCCCCTCACAAAATAATAAAAAAGGATGCAGTCCGGGGAGTAAGGGGTAAGATGTAAGGGTGATGTAGTCGCAGAAATTATCTGACAGCCATGACTTGCGCGCCATGGGGCAGAATCCCGTTGCCAGACATAGTGAAGCGTGTCTGCTGGAAGATTTTATCTCCTTAACGCACTTGATGTAAGCCTCCCTGTTGAGTCTCAGACCCTGTACTAAGATAAATGGAGGTATAACATCGCCATGACTAGTGATCACGCTAAAGAACTTCGTAATCACCATTGGACTCATCCAAATCTTTTTGAATCCTCTACACTTTACTCAGATTAATAGTCAAACATTCTGAAATGTTTGTATTGGAGGTTGTGATGCGAATGTTAACATAGAAAGTGCTCAACTGAGCATATTATAATGTGCAGTTGACAAAAATAAACAACGTGCATGCGAAAAATAAAAAATGTGACAATTTACCCATCGCACATTATATTATATAATGTTCATACTAAGAATATATATGTATAAATGTTCATACTAAGAATATATATATATATATATGTTAATACTAAGAATATATATATATATATGTTAATACTAAGAATATATATATATATATGTTAATACTAAGAATATATATATATATATGTTAATACTAAGAATATATATATATATATGTTAATACTAAGAATATATATATATATATGTTAATACTAAGAATATATATATATATATGTTAATACGAAGAATATATATATATATATGTTAATACGAAGAATATATATATATATATATGTTAATACGAAGAATATATATATATATATGTGTTAATACGAAGAATATATATATATATATGTGTTAATACGAAGAATATATATATATATATATGTGTTAATACGAAGAATATATATATATATATGTTAATACGAAGAATATATATATATATATATATATGTTAATACGAAGAATATATATATATATATATATATGTTAATACGAAGAATATATATATATATATGTTAATACGAAGAATATATATATATATATATGTTAATACGAAGAATATATATATATATATATATATATATATGTTAATACGAAGAATATATATATATATATATATATATGTTAATACGAAGAATATATATATATATATATATGTTAATACGAAGAATATATATATATATATGTTAATACGAAGAATATATATATGTTAATACGAAGAATATATATATATATATGTTAATACGAAGAATATATATATGTTAATACGAAGAATATATATATGTTAATACGAAGAATATATATATATATATATATATATATATATATATATATATATGTTAATACGAAGAATATATATATGTTAATACTGAGAATATATATATATATATGTTAATACTGAGAATATATATATATGTTAATACTATGAGTATATATATATATATATGTTAATACTATGAGTATATATATATATATGTTAATACTATGAGTATATATATATATATATATATATGTTAATACTATGAGTATATATATATATATATATATATATATATGTTAATACTATGAGTATATATATATATATATGTTAATACTATGAGTATATATATATATATATGTTAATACTATGAGTATATATATATATATATATATATGTTAATACTATGAGTATATATATATATATATATATGTTAATACTATGAGTGTATATATATATATATATATATATATATATATATATATATATATATATATATATACTAAGAAAATATATATATATATAAAGATTGTGCAGCTTATATATTATATTATAAAGGAATAATATATACAACCATTTAATTAACAATATTAATGTGATTAATGGCGAAATCCCTTCACTGACCACTCTTAATGAGACATTAACTTGCGAACATTTATAGCAAGAAAACTTTGAGGATTTATTACAAAATTCTCACTTGATTGATTTGAATAAGAACTCGAGCGTCCCGGCATCGCACGCTTCAAAATAATATAACTAAAGAAATACCATATTTTGAAAGAACGTATTTCGGTCTACAATACACGAAATCCTTCGTGTGTTGCTTTTATATGCAAAAACTGCGCCCGAAGATGGCATTTTGTAATTGTTGAAAGCACTTGGCCCGTCAATTCCATCTGAAAACAACTCAGATATAAGGCTCATATTATTCAAAATTTGATAGCAAATTAATGTCACATTAAGTTTTGATAGTGAAGTGATTTCGCCATTAATCACATTAATCTCATTATTATTGCTAATTCTGTGTGTATGTGTGTATATATATATATATATATATTCTTTATTTCTAATGAATTTATGCGGTTAGTTTTCCAACATATCCTCTCAGATAGGTATAGATTGGATTGATATCTTTTTTGCAGCTTATAAACCACTTATGGCTATTTAGAGCATAAACATATTTTGTTTATTGTAAGAATAATATTTTTGCAAGGAAATATTACATTAACTATTCGTTGAGAATAACAATGATTTTCCCGATACAAGTCCTACTTTTGAAACCATATTTATGAAGTGGACAAGGATTTATACATTTTCTAAGGCTATTGGCGAGTAAGTGAATGTAACGAACATGGCTGGAATTCGAACTCTGCTATCCAATTTCTCATTCCGATATCCATTATACCTCCGGTACATCCATTTCCTTATATACGTCTACTCATATATTCAGAGCTTATTTGTATGGTAGAAAATAAGTATATGCAAAAAAAAAATTGAAATAATTCGTTTTCTTGCATTCATATATGTACGTATATTCATATTTCTCCTCTATTTTGTTTTTATGTATGTATTTGCTTTCTGCATCTTATTACATACAAACTATATTTTTTTATGGCGAGTGTGACGAGCTTTTTTCTGGTGAAAAGAATCGAACACTAGAAATTCAAATATTAAAATATGTTTTAAAAGAAGTGTTGAAGCGAAGGCTTGAGGCGATAGACACTTGTAAGAGATAAACAACACATACGAATAATCACTTGCTGTGTAAATTATTCTTTTGGTCTTCCTCACCGTATCGTCTGCTTCCTACATTCTCTCGAGAGTGGCCATTATACTCTGAACGGCCTCTTCTCTCTCGCTTCTCCCAGCGGCAAACAATGACAGGATTTACTGGGGTTCTTATTCGTTTAATGTTTAATTTTTTGTCTTCTTCTTTCGCGTTGTTCTTATTTAATTTTCCTGGCCAATATATCACTTCTGACTGTCGTTATTACTTATTTCATGGTATTCTTTAGTTTTGTTTTGCATTTTGGTTTCTTTCTATTTAGTTCTTCTAATAATAATAATTCATACGCAGAATATTGTAGCATGAGAAAGGAAAGCATTGCATGAACAGTTCACAGAAGCAACAGAATGAAGTAAAGGCAAAGTAATAAGGAATTGGTTGAAAAACGGCTTAGAGAAGAAGGAAAATGAAAACACTATAATATCACCTCATGATCAGGCCATCAGTGCAAACAATATTGCCAAGTATGTCCTCCAATATGTGTGAAATTCGATGAATCTATTGCATACATAGTAAGTGTTTGCCCAAGTTTAGCTCAGAATTCTAACAAAAGTTGGGGATATACTCAAGGAACCAACATTTTCCAGTGAAAATTTTATAAGTGCAGATTTCTGTGAGGAAAGGAATGGTAAAAACATAACCAAGAGAATGCTTTCAAAACAGACATATTCAAGATTTTGTGGGGTTTTGGAATACAGATCAGTCAGTTATGTGCCATGCGTGATACACGCTTAGGCGATCATGACTGACGAGGCATATTTTTCCCGCAGTAGGTTACCATTTCTTTCTGCGGTAGACCAGTTGCCATCCAAGGTTATAGAACCAGGTCTGTCCTGCTATTTACCCATAGCTGGGGGAGAAGAAGAGGATACATACATTTCCCAAGGGTATTACCACGTTAGTGAATGTAATGGATTTGACTGGAATTTGAACTCGGCTCTCTGATTTCTCAATCCGAGCCGCTATCCATTGCTCCATAGTAAACTGAAAGACAAAAATCGGACATATTGGTAGAAGCTAAAATAGAAAAAGATGGATTAATCATTGATTGATCGTATCCTGTTGATCCAAAGATAGAGCAAATGGAAGAAGTGAAAATGTCCAAATATGTCCAAGATGAAGGTCATAATCATAACATATGTCACTGGGGCCCTTAGGGCATGATTGGCAAAGAGTGTTAAATAATATTAGCATTGACTACTATGTGACACTGTTTCAGAAAGAAAGCCTCTTAGGAAAGCTAATTATAATCCGGGAAGTAACGAACATCTAGAGGCAAAGAATACCTAATGTTGCTGGATTTGGCCAGCTCTCCCCGCATTAATTATCAGATATTGACAACTGAGTAAAGTCTGGTAACATTATTATTAAACAAAATGTTTGGTTTTACTTTTTCGATATTTTTCACCATTTAGAGAAGAGCTCGATTTAAGAAAAGAACAAAAGTAAAAATTGTTTTTCAGTGTTTAACAATATTTCGACTGTATCTTTCTTAATTAATTTGAAAAATTTTATACAAGTATTAAAAAATATACATTATACAAATCCTTGTTCAAGAATTCGCTTGACTTGAGAAAACTGCTGCATTGATAATCAAGGCGACAAAGCGAATGTAAACGAGTGCAGTGTGAATGTAATGCGTTATAAATGTGAGTAACATTATAAAAATCATACTCGTCTTGAAACTTTACCTCAGTTGATTATTTAGTAAAAGGAATTCGTAAAATAATTTGGTAAAAAAAGTATACTAGGATTCAATCTACAGAACGATGCTGAAGAGACAAACCATTATTAGATATTCTAGTAAGAAAATACAAATAAGATTGATGTCAATATTTTTTTATATTACGGTTCACCCAATACAAGGCAGAATTTTCAGTCAAGAGAGAAATATAGAATGACGTTGTTTGAGTATAAAAGACGAAGTAAAAAGTGAGTACTATGAGGATATGTAAGATAGATAATGTTTGAACCTAAGATCGTAGTCATCGAGGAAGTATTCCTTCAGAAATCTGTTCCACAAAATAACTGTTCTGAGGAAGAATCTCTTTGAGAGTTACTTATTCCTTACCAATGGAATATGAAGGCAATGAGGGTGAATCGACCTTGTGGCATGTCGGGTTCTACCTCTGAATCTTTGAACTTATTGAACTAGTAAGTTCGGAGATTTGCCATGGGAATATATATTTTATCAAAAGACTAATAACGTTTCGTCCGTGGAAAAGGGTTGTAAGCTATACAATTTTTAATCATCAACAAGGCAGCTTAAATAGGTCTGGGCTATGATAGGACGCGAAATTGAGAATTGGTCTTCGCCAGCCTAGATATTTTTTAATCAATTCACTCAAAGAGGAAATAAAGATGCAAGTGGGTTACTGAGTGTGAGAGAATATAAGAACAAGGAAAATAGTATTAAGGAAAGAGAACAATAAAAGAACAAGAGAAAAAAAATAACAATATTGTTATTTAAATTTTTGAAGATCGAAATTAACTGGAAAGCAAGAAGCCGGAAGAGATCTACACAGGCAAGAAGTGCGACAGAAGAAACTGTTAGCATAGAACTTACGGTTATAGCTCCCAATTTCAACTGTAAACCGATGACACCTATTGCCTATCTTACACTGCACGTAAAGTCTTGGTACCAAAGAGAAAATCTCATATGGATGACTACCATGAAATTATTTATAGAAAAGGTACAAAACAGCTACGTTACGGCGTAACGAAAATAGACAAGGAAACTACATTACAGCTTGAAAAGGCACAAGGAGGCTACATTACGGCGTAGTGAACCTGAATATTCTATGTCACGTATCAGTTATGGTATCAATACTCCATTCGTGGTCTGGTATGATCCTTATAAAGATAGAGAATGACTTGAATCGAGTATTTCCTGAAGGGATACAAAGAACAGACGGATTTCTCAGCTTCTTTAGCAATCGATTGTAGATACGAGTTCCACTTGAGCTTTGGAGTGTGATTATTAACAAAACAATGAGTAAAGTTGTATAATAATGAGACTTGCTATCCGTGAACATTCACAACGAAGCAGCAGATAGTCTGTCTTCTATATACCGTTTCCCAAGCTGCTCTTTTTAAAATGTGTCCTTTTCTGATTTTAACTACGAGTATCGTTCTACTTCCTTCCCTGCCATGTTCCTTGTTGCTTACGTGTTCTTTCTATGATACTCTCAACGTTTATCTGTAAAACAACATTTCTCTCGCTTCAAAATATCTTCTTCATCTGTGAGGAAATTGCTCAACACTCCCTGTCATACAACTTCGCTAGAAACCCACTGGACAAAATATATTTCGCACTTCACCAGCACCAACGGTTGTCTCCTAACTCATATTATTCCCGTGTTTTTTTTTTGTTTTTGTTGTTGTTTTTTTAATGGTTTTAATCCCTCCCCGGATTTTTTACAGGTTACATTAAAAGGTTATTTTAGTTAGCTGTACATTAGTAATTATGCCTACAACTATTGATGTCATCTTCTTCAATGTTCTCAGCTAAGATATAGTTTTTCAGGTTTTCAATATTCATCTTAATTTTATACACTCTGAGGATACTGATATCCAATACCCGACAAATGTCGTTCATATTTATAATGATTTGGCACCTATACTGTTTGATTTCTTGGTCAATTTCAGTTTTTTTATATATTTTCTATTGGCTTTCATGGTATGAATCACAATAAATTAGCTCACTTCCTTCGTTTATTTTGTTTGAAAATGTGATCTAAAAACCTGAAAGAATCTTTCTGGGTGAAACTTCCTCCTTACCAGTGAAATACGAAGGAAATGAAAAGGAGTCGACCTTGAATACATGTCATGTTGGGTCTGAGCTGTGAAGGTCTGGACTAGTTGACCTAAGGAATGTAGCTCCTCATAACATTAACCATAGAAGATTATCGAGAGGCTAACAACGTTTCGTCTGCGGCAAACGGGTTGTAAGATGGAACATATTATTATTGAGAGTGAGAGAGCAGCACACCGAAAAAAGTGAGCCAAATGTACCCTTCAGGTCATCCAGTCTGATAAGGATATACAAGGTATATTAATCTACAAATGTGTGTGATATAATGAGAGGTTTTGAGACAAGAAGTGGATAATCTTGCACTTGGAAATAACTTCAGGTCGGATAACTCATTTCATTGAAACGAACAAAGCTTGACAGTGTCCCCAAATATCAAGATGTAAACTCTCATGTTACCTTGTCTGTCTCATTTCAAACTTTAAAAAAAATCCCTCTCTGGACACGGCCATGAATACCCTTTACTACTTCTGCTCATGAATAGAGATGTCTAATGTGATCGCCGTAGTAGACATTCCAAACTATTTAATGTCAGGCAACTGACAAGAAAATCGATGATAACCCAAATGTTGTTTGGCAATGGGCACATGCCTCTGGGCTATTTTTTCACGTAGAATCTGAAAGTCAAGTCTATTTTCATCGATGACATCACACTTTCTCAGGACATAATTTCTCTTATGCTTAAAATAGGCCAAAACGTCTAATTGAAAGGGATATGCCAAGGCATAAATATGCAAGTGACATAATTGAAACATCATTTAAGAAAAAGTAACCAACTTTCAAAATGAATTCAAAGCTATTTTAGGTCAGATAAGCTGACATGAAAATGCTTGATTTTGAGAGATTTCTCACTGGAACATCATCTTGTGTTCCCAATGTTCTTAGCTTGTTAAAACTTTGTGAGTTGCGTTTCTTCTCTACTTTTCATAGAAGTTCTTTAGAAGTCAGCGATTTTATTTCTTATTAGTAGTTTTCACTTTAAGCCTGAAATCGTCATAAGATTTTATCATATCACCTGAATTTATGGGGCTCTAGTATTTTCATGCAATTTCTGTATAATATGCATAGGAACATCAACAAATGAGGGTTGTTAGGCGAATGTATTTTAGATTAGCAAGATTAGAATTTTCTTCATTAGCACCGCCAAAACCAGATAGGCATAGCCAAGTAGGCACTTTGCAGATGGGATGTTAACACGATAGCTGATTTCTGCTGGATCATCAAAGGAGAACAACCTTTGCAGATGCACCGTAGAGTTTCCAAGAAGAGAGGATTTATAACTTTGGATGGAGAAAAATGACTGTCTTTTTCATCCCTTTGTATTACCTTTGTCTGTTTTGATTCAAAACTTGATGACACATGATTGCCTTAATTTAATTGGGTGAGATTTTTCTGAAAACTTTTTCTGAACTTATTGAGATTCTGTTTCTTTTATGTTAAGTTATTCTAACCTGAAAATTTGTAAAGGTTGATTCTACTAGCCCTAGCATATATAATTAAATGGGCATTTTAGCCTATTTTCAAAAGAATAGAAGTTACCTGTACCGAGCAAACGTGATGTAATAGGATAAAACGGACATGACTCTGAGATCCAGTGTGAAAAAATAGCCCAGAGACCTATGCCCATTGCCCAACAACATTTGGGTTGAAAGGAAATGTCAACTGATGTAATACACCAAGATGAAACGTACTTGTTATCACCCTAAAATAATTATGACTAGAAGTCATGAAAGCTATAAATCATCTATCAATTTTTATTACTATTATCGTCTTTAGCTTTCTGTTTAATATCATCCCTTACCGGGCCATAACATCATCTATCAGCTGTGTCTCTGTCTGCGGACGGAGACGCAGCTTGGGAAACATATACTGAGAGGTACTCGGGGCCGAGGAACAGCTGCCCGCATCTGTTCCTTCTCATTGCACTAGCGAGGGGTGTTCGGTAATCGTATTGATGCCAGCAACCTACGGTTGCTGGTTTTGGGCTATTTTTGCCTCTGACCTGATTGTATGCGCTCGGGTTCCCCACAATATATCCGACCTTGTATCTCGTCTCATCTCAGTGGCTAGACTGGGTAGATAAGTATCAGGTCATGATAAGGAAAAGATGTAAATATATGCATTCGGTTTCTACAAATTCTGCTGTTGTTTTTTTTTTTCTTTTATTTAAATTGATAATATCATTAAATAAAGAGTTCCAGACAGTACAATTTCTTTTTTTGAATTTCTTGTAAACAAGGCCTACAAGGAATCTTGTCAATGTACTTGTCTTGTTCTCGCCATTATTATTGCACCCTGGGTGATGATTATGTTCGATATAACACTGTTTTTAACATAACACAAGATCCTTATTTATATTTACTTATTTTTTCCAGTTGTTAAGATATATATATTCTTTTTTTTATCTAATGGCGGGTTTTATCAATAAGGAGGCAGCGTTTTTGTTCGTTGTCTTTAATAGCTCTGTCTGGTCTATTGGCTTTTATGTCTGACAGCATGAATGGTAAAATCCTAAAGAATAGTAATTTCATGGACTTCTATGATTTCATACCATTATTATTATTATTATTATTGTTGTTTATTTTTTGTGATATGTTGTTTGATGTAATCATTTACAGTCTTTCACCTGATACGTAAGGTAAATAATGTTTTTAGATGTTGTTCTGAGGAAGTTATTGAAATATTTTTTTCTCTCTGAGAACTCATTAATACAAGGACTATATAGAGTATAGCAGTATGCTCACATATTTCCCTTTTAACTCTCTTTAATTCATTTTACTCTGCTTTTCTTGTCCTACTGTTATGTGTAGGCGTTTGTCGAATTGAACCACTATTTAGAATCATTTTTTGATGGTGTCCATCTACATGATTTGAGGAATTCTATCAGTGGCATAATGTTTTTTAAACCAGCCTGGTTTCTCCCTTGAGGCCGCAAACCTTGATAATTCGTACAACAGTCAATACGAGGTGACTTTTTCATTCGGCTCATTAAACTGAAATATTTCCGTTTTATCCTTTCTGACAAGAACTATTTTTATCATCGCAACTTATTTAAAAATCAAATCTATCATACATGTTATATAAATAAAAAAATCTACAGTAAAATAACACGTAATTATAATGAATATAAGTTTTTGAAAAAATAATATTTAAATTGTTTATAACATTGTAAAATTTAAATTTGCGTCGTCTGTCAGACAAAAAATATTAATTATAATATGAACTAGAATATAATGGACCAAAACGTTTATCAATTAACAATTTAAATATTAAATCGCCCTTACTCTTCTCTCTCTCTCTATATATATATATATATAATTTGACTGTTATTCGTTATTCATATAAACCAAATATTTAAGTAAATGCTCTGTTTATAATAAACAGTATTAACAACATTTAACTGCCTGAATGTCCGAGAAATTTCAGAAAAAATATGCCTCCTCCGAGAAGAATCGAACCTGTATCCTACAAGGAACTGTCATATAGACTGATGTGATATACCAGTTTAGCTACAATGGAAGGGTGTAGATAGCAAGGTCGAGTTACTGCTTTTAAACTACAAATATCCCATGATTTCTCTCGAATCGTATCTTAACGTGAAAAAAATGACGTCATATATTATGAAATGGACGCATATCTTCTATGGAATTTCTCGGACATTCAGGCTGGTAAATGTAGTTAATACCATTTATTATAAACAGAGCCTTTACTTAAATATTTGTGTCTATATAAATAACGTATAACAATAAGATATATTAAAATAATTGGCGGACTTAGTCCATTTCAGTGTGTGTGTGTGTAGATAGATAGATAGATAATCATTTAATCTGTGACAATCAAAACCATTGGTTATATTTCAGAGCTTAGAAAATGCATCATTTCTCTTAAATTCAGAAACCTCTTTCTGTTATATTATTAACTTGTTGTTGTTTACTTGTAGATTTTTCACAACAGGAAATTCTGCTTGCTTTGTCTGGAGTTCACTTAGTAAAAGGTTTCTCTTCTTCCCCGGACTTTGGTTCTGAAGCAATTTTCTTGAGCCTTCGGGGCTATTTTTCAGCCCTCTAACTACGATTGACACTTGTGTCCCGGTCATATTCTACAATGTTTTCAATTCTCTGTTAATCTGAAGATTATCTATCCTTTTGCTTTATTTAGACTGATTTTTAAAAAAAAAAATCTACTCCCTGGTATATTTCGGTTACGAAAATTAAATCCGGCCTGGACTTTGGTGATCTATTTCGAACTCTAAGAAGATTGTGCGCGTCATTGTCTACTAGTCTTGGCTGTGCATATAAACTTGATCTATATGATTAAAATGTAGTCGTGTGAAAAAGTCCCAGTGAGTCAAGCCTCTCCCTCAACCCAGTTATAAGTCCTCTTGTAATAAGTCTAGTCGATTTTACATTCTATTAATATGATAATTGAATCTGCTTTATCTACGTACATTCTACACTTGTTGTTCCGTATATTCGTCTTTATATTTGTTCGCATGTCATTATTTCGACCACTATCGCATCATTTTCACTTTTTAAGTTTATTCTGCATAATCCATTCCATGTTACCTTTCATCATTGCTAGTGCTAATAATTTGTTATTCAACGGATGTCGGGAGACAATACATTTTTTCCATATTCCCAGACGCGCTTCAGTCTTATTGCCTGCTACTCCTTTAATATTATTGTGGCAACCATCATAATTTTTCTGATTTCTAAAACAAATTTCGTTACTAATTTTTCTATTCTTGCAGATTTTAATAATGTTGTATTTTGCAGATTTTCAACTGTTACTCACATTTTCAATTACTTTAACAATTTCTGTAAGGATAATTATTATTATTATTATTATTATTATTATTATTACTACTACTACTATTACTTTGAGTTTTAACACTAGGTATATCAGATGAATTTTAGTGGAGATAAAATGACAACATAACGTGGAGGCACGGTGGAGTAATGGATATCGGCTCGGATTGGGGAATCGGAGAGCCGAGTTCGAATTCCCGTGCTAATACTGTGTGGAAAGGTATGAATCCCTTTCTTCTCCCCCACCATTTATGGGTAAATAGCAGGACAGACCGGATCCTATAACCTTGGATGGAAACTGGTATACCGCAGAAAGAATTGGCAACCTACTGCGGGAAAAAAATCTGCCTCGTCGAAGGTACATGATCGCCTAAGTGTGTATCACGCATGGCACATAACTGATCATAACATCCCAGCAATCTGGTATTAATAATGTTAACTTAACATTTCCTCCTTTTTATACATTAAATACGACCCCAGTATTATAATTACAGGTACATTTCTTGTTTTTACAATGATGTTACCTCTGTAGAAAACCCGAGGATCACTCCAGGTAGAGGGTTACAGATTAAGAGGTACAGATTAAGAGGTACAGCTTATGCGGATATGTGTGGAAGATAGCGGTTAACCTTGGACTGCGACAAGATTGGAGTGATTGAGAAAGCTTCCTCTTGGGAGTCGATTCTACAAGGCAGCGGTTCGTGGGAAGAACTTTCTCGTGTGGCACTTATATCTCACCAAAGGCATACGAAGGGAATGAATGTGGTTCGCTATAATGTGCGCAGTATGGCGAGTCATAGCTGTGAACGTTAGGACTGGGTGATCTAAGAAGTGTAGTTCATATGAACACTTTCCATGGAAATACCGATAGAGCAGCGAGAGGCTTCCAGCATTTAGTGTATGATAAATGTGTTGTAGGGTGGAAAACAGTTCATCATCCACAAGGCCGGGGATACACTTTTGGACTCTAACTAGTATGAAAAGTAAAGACTGGAAAGTTTCTTCCCATCTATTGCAGCAATACCCTATTTTCGGTTTGATCTTGCTCTTGTAGCTGATAGCAGGTGGGGCTAGGTATTTATTGGAGCGGTACAAGGAACCGACCCTTTATTCAGCATCTTTTCGATGGATCATATCGATAAGTTATACTTGAGGTCTAAACTCAGCTTAAATCTCAATAGGCACTCAAAACACGGTTATTATTGTCATATTGACTCCAATCCTTACTAAATTATCAGCGAAACATTGCATGATCTCCAAGACATAAAACGATTATAACAAAAATATAAAACTGATTTGATACTAGATAAAGTCAAATTTCTGTAAAGTTACAGTCAAATCAAAGTCAGGCGTTCCGCCGCTTTAATTGAATCACGTATCATCTTGCTAATGATTATAAGGAATAAACTACTTTTTTTCTGATTCCGCCGAATAATCGGTGAAACACGAATAATTTTTTTTCTAATTGTGTTACATATCTATGATTCACCCAAATTGTATTCAAAATAGAATATAGGAAATAAAACAGTGTTGATATTTGATAAAATCTCATTTCTATAACTATATAACTGCTATATACTTAGAGATTCTTGATAAAAATCCAAAGAATCTGCAACGTTATTGGTCCTGACCTGACATCCCTGCTTTATTCCATTTTCCACCGCCGTAATTAAGCTTTCTCTGAACCTTTTCTATAAATACTTTTATGGTAATTATTCTGATGAACGTTCCTATATTGAACGTACGCTTTATGAATTTAAGCGCAGTAGTAGACTGGAGGTAGGGTCTCATCATTCTACAGTTGAAATGGCTCGATGTAACCGTAATTGATATTGTTCTCTGTATTTAATAATACTTTTTTTCTCTTTCTCATATTCTTTCCCTCTCCTTGATTTTTTGTATTTTCTTTCTTGGGCTGAAATGATTTTAAAAGATTTTGGATAAAGGTTAGTTTTGCCAGTGACCATTGTCGTGGCATACCAAACATGTGTTCCATGGGATAACACGGAGATTTTCGAAAGCGTTAGAATCAATAAGAACTGTGGACAATTCCTGTGTTGTTTTGACCTGACCATTGGTTCCCTTGTACGAAATATATAGAAAAGAAGAAAGAAAATCTAATAAAATATTACTTATATATGGTATTAAACAATATATTTAAAAATATCTTATGTTTCATGAATCTTCAGATGAAATTACTTAAGAGAGTTGGGGGACTGTAGTCGAATATCAGGTTTCAGTGTCGATATTTGTGTTTTAACGTTTTGCTCGGGAAGACTAGAAAATTCAAATTTATCGTCGGTCTGGGAAATTATAATTTACAGGGATGATACTTGTACAGTAGATTTTTTCATTCAGCTTTCGGATTCCATTTTTTTCACGCCAACATATACAAGACAACTTCATTCCATTGTTGAATCGTGGCTGTCAATATCGATTTTATAAGAAAGAGCGAAAGAAATATTGTAGCAAATTTATGGGTTCATAAAATATATTTTTAAAAATATTTCACGTTTGCGCATGCATAAACACATTTTAACAGGTATATATATACATACTTGTCGACAACACTAATATAATAGCAACATCCACATGCAAAAAAAGGCTAAGAATAATGGAAGTCTTATTAATAAAAACAAACAAACCAACACTTAATAATATTAAGTTTTATCATGGACATAATATCTTGACCGTGTTTTGAAACAAAAAAATGAAACATTTTATAAAACATACATATAACAAACTATTTCTAATTCTATCATTTGAAATATAATCCTTGAAAATGGCTAAATGTATATCCGATAGCGCACGGATAAAAATAACATTCGGACACTTTTTTTATAATTTATCATCTGAAAAGAAAAACGTTATTAGATCGCACGAGAAATTATATAAAAACTAAATAAAAGCACCTTGTCAGTCGTTTTTAATGAAATGTGCATGAAAGAAGGATTGCTGCCTAAACACACACACACACACACATATATATATATATATATATATATATATATACTCACTCAATCCCTAATGAGCCAAATGATAACACATACCCATAGTAATATACACGCTTACACACATCATACTTACTGACTCCCTAAGAACCAAATAAAACACACAGACTTAAGAGACAGATCCCCTTTCCAGCAACCAATAAAACTGACCAGGGGAATTCAAAGCAGCATGAATCCATCCAGCGCTTACCTCAAATAACAACTTGAGACTGTTTGACCAACACAATGGCTGACCAAAAGTCATGATGAAAAAAAAAAAAAAATGAAAACTACAGACAAAGTTCATTTTCTCCATCAAGACCTTCGTTTTGGTAGTTCACAGCTACCAGCAAGCAGAAAATTATTTTTCTCATGATGATAGCCATGTTGGCCGAAACTAGTCGAGGAATCTAAATGAAATAATAATAAAAACGAAGGAATATTAATATACAACCCAGTGTGACTGAAGATTTTAATTCTTAATATTTTTTATTGTTCAAAATTTATATATAATATAATGTTCTGAGGAACATAGGACCGCAAGATATCGTTTCGGTTTCTGTAACAAGCCAGGTTTTAAGTGACTAGGTTAGCCTACTGCACAACCCCAGGTTTTGAATTCAGAGTTGTCCTTCTACTAGACCAGTTGCCACCTAAGGCTATAGAACCCGGTCTATCCTACTATTTACACATGGGAGGAGAAGAAAAGGATTCATACCATTCCCAAAGTATATGAAATGGATTCTTTTCCGATTCCTCAATCTGAGCCGCTATCCATTACTCCGCCGTGCCTCCTATACTGATAGACGCGAAGGTTTAATGAAAATTATCCTTCCACCACAATAAACCCTTACCACAAAATATGATATTTATTGATTTGGTCAGATTTTGAAAGATGGCTGGGCCGGGACATTTTCAACATCTACTCAAAGATATATAGTTAGTTATGAGGGTCTAATGAAAATTCTACTATCCCATAATAAGCTCTTTCCACTAAATCTAATGTTTGTTCATCTGCCCAGATTTTGGAAGGTTGCTCGGCCGATGCAGGTTGAACACTCCTCATAGATATATAGATATACAGACTGATAGACACCAGGATGTAATAAAAATTCCCTTTTCGCAAAATCTGACTTTTGGGCATCTTGACAGGTTTTGGAAGATGGCTCGGCCGAGACATTTTCAGCACCCACTCATAGATTTGTTCACACTTACATAGATAGATAGATAGAGATCTACTTACCGCTATAAGGAGACAGTCTGATTGTCTACGTCGTAAAAGTGTACTTGGTGACATTCACGATGTCACCAAATCACGAAAGTGTTTGATTTATCGTTGGAAGGAAGTCTCGTTTTCTTAATGCCACGCTATAGCAAATGCTTGTCGTGGGAACCTTGTCAATAGACACAGGCGCTCACGCATTTACATGAGTATATGGATTAAAGCTATGTGCTCTTAAATGTATATGAATATATGCATGAGGTGAGAAGACATATATAAGCATATACGTCCTTAGATATCTAAGTCCTTGTGCACACACGAACCTGTATACGTGTGTGTGTGCGTGCGAAATTGTAGCTTTAAATGATTCAATGATTTTGTCGGTTGACTTCTGAAAAGAAGCTGCATTAGAGAGATACAGTTCGAAATGTTGTTGGCTTCTCGGTCTTTGAAGCAAAGACGCTCGGCGTCATAAACAAGGCAGAAATTTCGCTGTGTACTTCCTATTTCCGGAAGTTCTGTAAAAAATGTTTATCTTCCTGATGGGAGGAAGGTACCGATTCTAATTACATTTCACAGCAACTTTAAATATTTATTAGCTATTGGTAAATTCTCTGCATTTGGTAATAAGTTTTTTCTCCCATTTTCTCCTTTTTATTTTCTTTTTCAAATCAATATTAACCGGATGCTTCCTGCATAGATCAAGTGACAGCAGGTCTCCTCAGAACTTCAGAACACTCTTCAGGATTCTTTACTGATTTTAGTAATCTTTAATCTTGACGATTGAATATTTTTCTTTGGATTCTTCCTTTTCTTTTATGCGCCGTATGCCTTCAAGACGGATGTGATCGTGGTTATCCACACCTTGCTGTATTTTTTTTAGCAATGTTTATCTGCTAACTATCCTTTCCTGTTCCCCTCTATTTACAAGCGCTCGTTAGGTAGGTGGGTCGTTATTTTCCTCTGCTTAATTTGTCTTAAATGTGTCAATTTCTCCAAGCACAGTTTTCTCATTATGTAACCCATACATTTCAAATTGTCTCTTTCTGATTATAAGTACAAATATCCTTCTTCTTTTCATTTTTCCAACAACTACCTTGTAGGTCACATGTTCCGGTCAATGAAATCTTTTCAATCATTAACTATTTTTATTATTTTTTTTTTATTCATGAGGAATGTTTTAGAAATTACCTATGAGATGTCTAAGGATTATAGCGCGCGATTGAGTGGCAGCTGTTGTAAAATCTCCGGGCTTATGGCGACATCAATTTGAAACACAAGTTCCCGGACGATCATCGAATTTAACGTCGAGCCTGGTGAGTAACTAGATGGCTGACCGTTTGGGAATACCAAGTGCTGTAAGCTTAGATTTACGGGTGATTTAATAGATAATGGTTAATCGGAGAGCCGTGTTCTGATTCCAGTCGGTTTCGTTATATTCACTTACATGTAAATACCCTTGCGAAAGGTATGAATCTACCTCTTCTCCCTCCACCTATGGGTTAATTAGTTATTTATCTCAAAAAGATAAAATGAAATTGAGTACAAACTATTTAGATTTCGGCATTAAATAACCGACAGAGTTGTTGATATACCGCTAAACAAAAACAACCAACATAATTCACAGTATTCCATCTGGCACCAGTACCACCTTAAGCTGAATATTTTAATTCTTCTACGAATTTAAATCATGCACTTGCGATTCTAGTGTTTCTAAAACGGTTCCAAATTTTAACATTCATTTTACACAGTTTTTATTTTTAATTCCCGGGCGAAGTTCTTATATTAGTCCAAGCTTTTTTTTTGCTTTCAATTGTTTTCGTTTTCTGGTACGATGCCATTAACTGGCCGTCTTTTTTTTATTTAGGTCGATTTTTTCCTGGTCTACTCGCTGCGATAATCCGACTGAATCTAAATGTCAACGTCTGCGTTATTAATTTTTTTTTTTTTTTAGGAAAGTTTCTCGAATTTAGATATGGAGGTACCATAAGAACAAAAGTCACGAAGGAATTTACAAACTTAAGGCTGTCCACCATTTTAACAATCAAAATTGCTTTAAACAATACATGTATAGAATGACGACGAAATTTATAGCTTTATGAATCATGTAGACTGTCCTCGTTCCACTGCTTATGTCTAGGTATACGCCCATTTCCACCGAATTCAAGTACACATTGCCCGACACAGGGAACGAACACACAAACCAAATTCATAATCCAAATTTTTATCTACTAGGCAATTAGAATATATTTATTTATTTCAGTAAGTCTGCATCGTAGATATCTTCCGATTCCTACTTGTTTTTCCGACTTTTCCAGGCATTTTTGAAGTCACATCGGGACTGTTTCAGGCGTTTCGATAATGACTAGATTATTATTATTATTATAGTTGTTGTTACCCAGGCCGCTTCAGACGTCTATTGATTTTGTATGGTGTAGCCCCATTCCACACTCGACCCCAATGAATGACATATAATCGATTGCAAGTCTGATGCGTTGTTTGCAATGTAGGTTTGAAAAGGGTGAAGGTGGGGGTCAAGGAACTCTCCTGAGAAAGGTAGGTAATTCGAAAGGAGAGTGGTGTCGCCGTTAATACCACGCTTCTATACAAGTCAGTCTACCTACAATTAGACTTACCAGCGAACGTTAACAGACCGGAGGTTATCAGAATACAGAAATATTTATATAAGAAACACACACACATAATTATATATATATATATATATATAAAGTTTGGTTAAAAGTTATATACAGTCAACGACGAAATTATTCTTACACCTATCAATTTTGAATATTTTTATCCATTTCTCAGAGTCCGACCCGTATGATGCTAAGATTCTTGTATGTTAATAAGCCCAAAAAGGGATATAAAACTCAGTTTGCAGAACAATAGTTTAAATACAACAAATTTGACAGGCGAATTTTGCAAGATAAAAATTACAAAATTACTCGTACCGTATAAAAAATAGAAAAGAAAATTGAACAATGTTCACAATATTAATAGTCAATAGCCTCTCATTTTTATAACATGCTGCAATTATTTTCTAAAGTTTTTTGATAAAATTTGAACAAGTCTTTTCTGGGATTTTGTTCCATTCTTCAATGGTTACAAGTTCTAATTCCTGAATTTTTTGATGACCGACGATTTATTCGAACTTTCATTTCTTGCATAGATTTTCACTATAATTCAAATCCAGGGTCATTGAAGGCCATGGCAGATCTGTGATCCTCTTTTTCTGAAGTCACGAAGTCAGTTATTTGGACGTATGTTTGGGATCATTGCAGGAAAACTCAATTTTTGTTTCATCACTCATAGTACTTCTTTGTCCAAGAACATTTTGGCAAAATTAAACCGAGAAACAATGTGAAAATGTTTATGAAGAGGTGGTTCATCGTGTTCAGTTTCCATACAATCCATTTCTATTTAAACAGCCTTGTATTGTGCGAGTACTTACGCTCCTACACATCGTATCCAAACTTTTGGCGATGTCTTCCATAACAAATCTTGGGTATATATTAACCTCGCGAAACAGTTTTCGTTCAGTTCTCGGTGATAATTTGGGTTTCTTCCACACGCAAACAACTGTTTAAACTTATAACGGACTGTACTGTAGATCTCTGAATAGCTAACCGATTTGAAATAGTGCTGTAACTATTTACCGACTTGTGGAAGTTAATAATTCTTTGTCTCAAGTCAACGTTAAGCTCCTTTGTCTTCTCCATCGTGTTGTTAATGTAATAACAACAATGGTGACACACTATGCATCACGTGATGTTCTTTGCTGGAATTATCTCAAATATTCTACTGAATAAATAGCCTAGAGGGCTGTTGGTGTATTTGTATTAAAATATCAGGATTGTTTGAATGTTTCGATATATTTATGAACTATTGCGAAGTTATAGTCAAATGTGTTTTTAGTAAATTAAATGTTCATTTACTATTCAACGTGAATGTATATGTAATTACTTATGTACGGTTTTTTGGTTAAGTCGTTCGAAGTTGCGTACCCTTAACTGTAGTTTAAGGTTTTAGTTCAAGCGTAATTTTACTTGAATAGTAGTGAATATAATTGTTCACTTTAGTTAAAGTTGTTTGAAGTTCGAAGTTCTTTTTTGGTGACAGAGGATTATTCGAGCCAAGTCGACATTGAGTCAGTGATGTTCTTTTGCACGGGAAAGTTATTATTTTGAGTTATGTGGTTTTGTTTAGCATCTCTCTATGTTCGATCCGCTGACTAAAAGGTTCGTTGACATCAGTGTTGCCGAAAAGTTTAACGTCTTGGTTCGTAATTGTCACATTTTGAAGCTTGGGGTGAGAGGTCGAAATTGTCTGCTGCTGTTGTTGTTGTCTCTCGCGAATGTCGGACTCTGCTGTCGATCTCTGCTCTCGGTCACACGTGTTTTCTGGTTTATATAAGGTCGTAGTCACGCGGGGTGGCTCCAAAACGAATTGCCCCCAAATCTGCTTGTGCGGGTGACTTGATTGGTCGAAAAGGACCAATCAGTGAGCTAGATTTACGGAGCATAACCAATAGTAGCTCGCTGACATTGTTTGTATGAAAGTTGATGTAATGGAATAGTGCATTATACGAAGAGGGTAAAACTGGGCTATGGACGAGCCCACACGCTCAAATTTTTCACCCTTGATCTTACAAAGTGGCTGTTGGGTAGTTGATTGCTTAGCGGCATATCAACATCTCTATGGGTTATTTCATGCCGAAATCTAAATATTTTGAAAACAATTTTATGGCGTCAAATAATATATTTTGAACGTATGCATTCCATTTCAGTCAAAATGTAATGTTGGTAATTTTACGATATGCATGGTTAGTATTTTATATATATATATATATATATATATATATATGTGTGTGTGTGTGTGTGTGTGTGTGTGTGTGTGTGTGTGTGTGTGTGTCTGTATTGCTGGTATTTTAACTATAAACATGTATTTTTATACTTTCATTGTGAATACCTTAAATAAAAAGAAAACACTATTTACGCATAGCTGGCACCATAACAGTTGCTACAATCCCTGGTCAGGGCAGACCTGGGAATAACTGCAATTGCAACTGGTTCCTCGCTCCGCAAACCCCACTATATCTCAGTTAAAAGCTTTGCTACCCCATATAGTTTATCGTTATACAAAGGACAAGGAAAATGGTTGCATACTGCTGGACAGTTCAGATATTTCTGAACAAGCATGACATCTCTATGCAAGTCTCGATCTGACGAGGTTATTTAATAACGTTATTCAGGTTTCAGCTTACTGTTTGGATTACATATCAGTAGAGTACGTTCAGCTATAGCACCATCTCCTTAAATGGCACACATCTTTACTTTGCTGTTTGTACATTCATTATTTTCCCGAAATAAAGGATCATCAAGAGACGAAAATATTTCGCATTTTCTTCCTTTTTTACTTTTTGCGTAAAACATTTAAAATTCACAGTCGACGCACGGATCGAAAAGGAAGACACATCGAAATAATTCGTTTTACAATATGTATATATTTCAGAAATTTCAGTCACGTGTGAAACTTAATAACGTATTCAAACGCTATCTATTGAAAATCGCTACGAATTTTGTTCCAAGCCAATACTAATTTCATTAGATTGAAGCTCAAGCCAGACGGGAAATGATTGGACGAAGTCGATGTATAAAACTCGTAAATTATTAAACTATAAAAAACGGTTTTATGAAATGTTATACAATGTCTAGCGGATACATTTGAATGAAAAATTATTCTTGCAGACATTTTCGTCATTTCTGTTCAAAATAGCGTGATAAATAATTGTAAACAGTTCATTTTACTGACTTGTTTGACATTGAAAGCCAAAATATGAAACTGCTCTTTAAAGGACATATGGGAATAGGATGTGTACACGAAACACTCCGTGTTTTAAATGTCATAAATTATGTGTCTTTGTTAGCCTGATCCTTGCTGGATCAGTCGGGAAAACGAAGGTCACATTGTACAAATATTAATGATTTCCTGGTCAGAAAGCATGGGTCAGCATTTGCAGTAGATATACAAAGTCAAATCATATTTCCCGCATATCTAAATATATACATATTTCCGGAATATATTATATGTTTAGGCAGTAATCCTTGGGTTAAATGTTAAATATAACGGACAGAATTAAATTAAAATCTCTCAACTTTGTGGTTACTGACAACAGGAGTCCACAAAAAATAATATTCAAATGTCTGATGTTGTATACTAATACTTTTTTTTTATTTTGAGAAATTGTTTCTCTATCAATAATAAAAACAAAAACATCAGCATATATTGATTTATATCACATGACCTGACATCTGCCTAAACAAAATACCATGTGGAAACATAACACACATCCATGATACCCATTAAAGTTTCCATCAAGAATATACTAAAAGGAAAGCCTTAGCAGTCCTTGAAACACTTTATATGAAATATCAGAAACTTACTATGATGAAATATTTTTAACTCGGCACGCAGTAGTTAAAAATGCTTGTAACCGTTTGTAGTATCTTTCATAGTTATAGCTTATGTGTACATGTTCATATCAAACCTCAGACAGTTAAAAATATCACCACTACGCTATCACTCGATTTACTACGTTCTTCCTCCCTTGACACCGACTAGCGTTGACTGAAAGTATTCGAAACATCAGACAACGCTTCGGCAAGTTTCTTTATAATTTTCCATCTAACGTCGAACGACATATTCGAGACTAGAAGAGAATAATAAAAAGGCCGAGCCGGCATTCCTTTTTCTGTTCTATGTATATTTTAATAGTCCTACTAACGTATATAAAAATAAAGCAAAAAAAATACAAAATGCAATACATCAATGGATCTTCGCACTCATCCACGAACAGCAATGAGAATCAAGTGAATGACGCATTATGTGACGTAATAGGTAAAGAGGTTGTGTATGTGTGAACAGGATTTAACACTATTTGAATGCAGAATTATTGTTCAGATCAAAAGTAAGAGTGCTCTGTCTCCAAGATAGCATCTTCTCTTGGCCTTTCTCCTAGTAAAGGCATGCTAGGAAATTGTGAATTCTAGACAGTTATAAACAAGAATTGTAAACTAGGCGTCCACAAAGATGGAAAATTAATAAGAATTCCCATCTTTGTGTACGCCTAGAGTCTACAATTCTAAAAAAGTTGTGCTCTCCGGCAGGATTTGATCCTGTGTCCCTCGGGGCATGGGGGAGCTACCGTTTAACCCGGCATGCTTGAACAAAGTTAACCATGGAGAACGGCGGGTCAGGTGAGTCCAAATTGTGTGCCTGTAAGCGAAACAGATCGAGTGATAGATCTCTCTAAATATTTCATTTCTGCACAATTTCGTATCCAAACGTAAAAAGAGAATTTTATTTTGATTAGATTAATCTGCTTACTTATGATAGGATAACGAAACGTTTATAAATGTTTCCCTTTCATTTAACCTTCATCAGAAAACGAAATATGGTGGAGAGAAGAAAATACTGGTATTTTTTTTTTTTTTTTTTGCGTCGTTTGCTTTTGCTTGATTAAGCAAACCTCACGTGTTTTGCCTTGTTAAGTAGAGTTTGTGTGTGCAATACTTGTGTGGTTCTGTATCATATCTAGTTGATCTGTGCGCTAGTTGGTTCGTGATGTATGTGCGTTTTGTGTGCATTTTTTTATATCATGTAGTAACTGCTGATTTGGGGATCTTTTGTGTGAGATAGAAAATAATTTCTGTTACACCGGTTGCGGTTGTTGGTAGACACATCTTAAATTCTTCAAGTATAGTGGTACAATCATAAAATTCACACTTAAAGACATATTGTGTATTTGTATTATATAGCCCTCTTTTATAGACGTAAAATAGAACACTGACGAGGCACTGCTATTAAGAGTCTGTTCGGGACGGTGTAGCGTGGTGTTCTGTTCTCATGTAAAAGCTTATGAGGAACTTGTTGTATCCTAGAAAGTATTATTGAATGCGGAAAAACCAAAACGGAAGTTGGAAATGAAATGGTAACCTTTATAACAAATATAGTAATTCTCCAGTGGCGTGAAGTAGGTAAACGACTGGTAGCGGTGGACTACTTAGACAGCATATTACTTACACTTACAATAGTATCCAACGTATTTATAAGGATTAGGACATATCCATTAGTGTTCTTAGGTACGGTATATAACAAAGCCTAAATTCTCTATTTGCACGCTTTTGCAATTCACTTGAGATACTATTGACCAGTTTCATCTTGATAGAATACCGGTTTTACAACACAGTTCTCTACATACTATTTATTTCAGCAGTTTCAGTGTTTTAAATAACCAACCCTTCCTTGGGTTTTTTTCAAGCAATGCTATAATTATGCGGAAGATTACCACGTTCATAAAGTAAATGTTTAACTCACCGGCGAGGTCCTGTTACTCACCCAGCATTTCTCGATTTGTTGGTTTGGCTTTTAAGTTTGTTTTTTCATCCTTTGGTAATGTATAACGATGTTGTTTATCTGATCTCATGCGCGACAGATATTAATCCATTTCATTTATTACTTTTGCTGTTTTAATTAGCATGGATATTAAAATATTAGTATCCTTGTTAAAATGTTTTATTATAATATTTTGAAGGAACGACGCTTTTGTGAAAAGAATCATACAGGGTTAAGATTTCGTCTAAATTAATTAGAGTATATGAAGGAACTGATTAAAAACAAAAGGAGAATACTTACATCATTTACTAATTGATGCTGCTGTTTTATTAG